>CAWUFW010000027.1:2070000-3270000 GCA_963921515.1 Calotriton arnoldi
GCTCTCAGGCGGCCGTAGGGCCCTGCAAAACACCTTAAGCCACTCGATCTCCGCACCACAAATCTGCCCGTGTTCGGGCCACATATGCGCAGATTGCGGCGGGTGTCTGGTCATGGCGGGAGGAGCCACTTGACTTTGGCCACCCGTCCTTAGTGCGGGGAAGACCGAGGTTGAGTCTGGATGCATCTCCCACGCCGGGCAGCTCGCTCGGTGCATTGAGGCGCGTGGTTGGGCCACCCGAGAGTGTAGACCGGGGGCGGTGGTCAGTCAGGTGGGCCCCAATGCCCCTCTCGAGGTGCTCCTGTTGATGGACTGCACCCGTCCAGCCTACAAAATGAAGTAAGTGTGCCTAAGCACTTTAATGTCCATGCGCTGCTATTAACGGTTGAAAACTTCCTCCATATTCGGATATGTTGCCTATTGTTTCATTGCCCAGGGCCTCTGACTCTGCAGCACGCGCGCCCTCACTTAGCAAGCTACTTCAGCATGCAGCAGAGAGGTGCGAGTCCCGGTGGTCTTTGTCGTTTGCAATGAACGTTTGCTATGCCTGCTTGAATTAACAGCTCAGTTTTTAAAGCTAAGTGGTATCTAGAAATGCTGTGCTGCCTCCAATAAAATATACTTACTTCATCGTATGTCTGTTGTGGGAGAAACGGTGCACGAGAGACTGCAATATGTTCATTATCCGGTATGAATGTTTCACCCAGGCTTGGAATTTTCTTTGCATTCTAATGTTTGTTGTTATTAATTGTACCAAAATGCAAAAAAAAAAACCCCAGACCAAGTCGAGACACAGTGAATAAGTAGAAAACACTTTACCCCCACCCATTACAAGGGGACTAGTGCCCTTCCAATTCTAGAGCTTTGCAGATGTTTTAAGATCTTCTTAGAGTTTTTTGTTGCTCAAATGGGTGTAATTTCTGACATTTAGATTTGTCCCTCGTCTTCATTGCTTGATTTTGCTCGTGAGAAAGTGTCACTCATAGTCGTTGAATTATCACTCATAATTGCACTGAAATTATGAAAATGTCACACATAGCAATCGGAAACCTTGGCAGCTATGCCGGGGTCTGCCACCCTACCTAAAGGGGCCACCTCTCCCAGGGGAAGGCCAGAATGTCCTTCTCACAGTTCTCTTCACTCTGTACCTTTCTCATCATTGTTTCTTGTTCTGAAAAATAAATCAGTCTCCTCCTTCGTGGAGTGCTCGCCTGAGCCACAACACGGCTGCCAGAGAGCCGTTAATCAGCCTCGCTTTTCAATCGTGGCCAGCACTGCCTAAACTGCTAACTTCATTAAACACAGTTTGTTTGAGATGTTGAAAATTATGACTTGACTGCCCTCTGCCGGCTATTGCTGGCAAAACAATGTTGACGGCAAGGGCAGAAACAAGCCCCTATACGATATGGTTGCAAAATGTACAATGGAGCTCGAGATGAAGAACTGCAGTGCCTACTTCGTACTGGTGTTTGTGCACCGGAGCTCATTTTTGGGGCCCTGGACTTCGTCATCAGACTTTGAGCCAGGCCATGAAGTAAATGTGTAATAGTTTAAAACCACACCATCTCCTGCTCCAGAAGTAACAGCAGTGGCGTAGGTAGGCCTTTTGTCAGCCTTGTGTCCACACGACCCTGGCTGGATCAGCTCTTCTCGCCTCTGATGTAACTCCCATGAGTCTTCCTTTTCTAGTAAAAATTGTGCCCCTTAATTTTCCATGGCAGAAACACATTTGGCTGTACTTGCTCAGAGTCAGAGATCTGACTGGATAGGGCCCAGCAGACCTGCATCACTCAGAGGCGACCCTTTGTGTTGCATACAGTAATGGATTAATGTATGGTACATTCATGCATTGTCAAATGGTATAGCCTAAAAAAAGAAGTGGAGGGACTAACCAAGGTAGGTTTGTTGCTGTGATTTCCACCTCTTATTTTATTTTACTTTTTCAACTATCCCGTTTGTATCTGTAACGTGTAAGTTTGTAAATCTCCTCATGTAACGTACTTGATTCTATTGTAAAGCGCTCTGACACCTTTGGGTAAAGTCTGCGCTATATAAAATTGCATAAATAAATAAATAAATATGCAATTGACAACATGGTGCGTGACAACAGCACAGTGCATGACTTCACGGCACGTGACATTGCGCGTGGCAACAGAGAAAGTGGCATCACAATGAGCTAAATGTGATGCAGTGCCAGTGTCCCTTCCTCTACCTGTGTCTAACCCACATTTCCACCCTCCAGTAAATGTAGAAAACTTTTTTAATATTAAAAAAAACAACTATTGGATTTGTCAGTGCTTATTTCGTGGTGTTTCGTAAACAGAGCTTCATGGGAGGGGCCATTACAGCTATAAATCTCTACCAAAGCATGCCAGACCAGACAGCTGAGACACGAGCAGCAGGGGAGGGGCTCTGGGGAGAGAGCTCAGAGGGGAGGAGTGAGGGCGAAGGCATTCCTTGTTATAATCTCTGCAAGCACAGACTGTTGGTGAGAGAGAGACAGGAGGAGAGCATTTCTGACGAGACCGTACCAGACTGCTGGTGATGGCGACTCTCGGCCACTCAATAGTCCTTTGCTTCTTTTGGGCGATACTGTGCAGTGCTCGAACACCTGCGCAGGTGAGTGCCACAAAGGACATGTTGAGGATGATAATAATGGTAATACTACTACTACTGCTACTACTACTACTTCTACTACCGATATTAATAATGATAATAGTAACAACAACAATTATAACACTAATAATAATCCTTGTTGTGTTTATGCTCGAGCTTGATGGAATGTAAGCGATGCCATTAGTGGGGCATGGGTATGTCATTACCAGCTGTTAGAACTGGGGGTCTCTAGTTGGCTAAGGTATGTACCTTAGTCCAAATAGGGACCCTTGCTTCTAGTCAGGGTAAGGAGGGACACACGCTTAGATAACCCCTGCTCACCCCCTGGTAGCTTGGCACGAGCAGCCAGGCTTATCTCCAAGGCAATGTGTAAAGTATTTGCCACCACACTCCCAGTAACACAGTGATAACACCACAAATGGACACCACACTGGTTTCATAAAAATAGCGGTATCTTTATAAAAAGGAATATGATGAGACCAAACGATAGAAATCCAACATATGCGTATTGGTAATATTTCGCTTTGCCGGTTATTAGGCCAGCAATCACTTGTATGTTTGTGCGGTATTAATGAGCAATTCACGATCTCTAATGCAGTCCTAATGCAATGCTATGCAGTTCGTAATGCAGTTCGTAATGTAGTAATAAGACAGTCCTGAATGCAAGAATCAGGCAGTTCGTAATGCAAGAATAATGCGGTTCGTAATGCAAGAATCAGGCAGTTCGTAATGCTAGAATAATGCGGTTCGTAATGCAAGAATCAGGCAGTTCGTAATGCTAGAACAATGCGGTTAGCCAATCTGCACGGTCAACTCGGGCACCACTAGGCCCCAACAACAGAGACAACGGTCGTAAGCTTACAGGGGCGGCCCCGGTACTGCTGGGCAGGTACGGGCCGCTCGGGGACTCAGCGCGTCTAACGCGGTGCAGCGGGAGAGAGCTCGGAGCACTCCTGTACTCCTACTGCACGCCTCCCCAGGCCACACACACTTGCGGCTCCCGACCGGAGTCCAAGCCTTACCTGGGGGGGTGCGCTGCCTCGCTTTCTCTCTCCGCTCGTCGGACGTTCTGCTGGGCGATCACGTTTCAGCTCTGTTGCTAGGCGACGCTGTAGCCGAACGAGTTACGGCGCTGCCTTCTCCTTCGTTGACGATCTTGGGCAGATTCCTTTTGACGAACAACGATCACGATCCCTTTCACCTTGTAGCTTCCTTAGCTTCAAGAAATCCTTGAGCATGTTGCGGCTCGGGCCGGCGATCTTTACTCACAGCCTCCGTTACGATGACGGCTCGGGCAACAAACAACAATGCAGCAGCGTGGACGATGTTTCACGCTGCGGGGGCAATGCGGTCACGGGGCACCTCGTAAACAGCACCACGGACCACACGGCAGTCTCAGGCATGCAAAAAGCACATGCACACAGCGTCGCTGAGACACGGTCCTTAGTTTCAAGTAAGCTTTTAGCACGTTGCGGCTTGGGCTGGCGGCGGCGATCTTTACTCACAGCCTCAATTACGATGACGGCTCCGGCCACAAACAGCATGCAGCAGCGTGGACGATGTTTCACGCTGCGGGGGCAATGCGGTCACGGGGCAACTCATAAACAGCACCATGGACCACACGGCAGTCTCAGGCGTGCAAAAAGCACACGCACACAGCGTTGGTGAGACACACTTGGAAACTTTTATGTTCCCGAGTTTCCACAACAGGGGACCAGCTCTCCTCGGGCCCTTGGAGACAAGTTACTTCAGGACACAGCGCACAGCACAGTCCTCTCAAGCAAGGGGACACAGCACACAGCAAAGTCCCTTGTCCTCTCCTCAGTCAAATCAGCAAACTGCAGTCCAGCCCCAGAACACACAGCAAGGGCGGTCCTTCTCTTCAGCTGTTCTTCTTTGGCAGAGGTTCCTCTTGATCCCGAAGTAGTTTCAATCCTTTTTCAGTATGGATTTCAGTCTTGAATTCAGGGGTTTCAGCTCTTACATTTATACCCCTAAATGCCTTTTAAGTCTTTGTGTTCAGGGGGCTCTGACCCCGGTCCAAACCAGACCTGGGTGTCTTCCTGCCAGTGCACACCCTCTTCCTTTGATAGTCAGGGTCTGGGGCGCAGACGCTCAGCAGGAGGTGGAGCCATCCTCTGGGGGCAGCAACACAGCCCTCTTCACATCCAGGGGGCTACTCCTCCCCCCCCACATCAAACGCAGGCCAGCCTGTTGCTGTCTCACCTACTCCTCCCTGGGGTCAGGACACTTCCCAGACCCTGTCACATCCAAACCCAGACGGGCAATACACAACCAGGCAGAGGCACACAGGATGGTTTAAGACAAGAAACCAGCCACTTCTAAAAGCGTGGTTTCTAAACACACAATTCAAAAACCATCTTCACAAAAAGATGTGTTATTAAATTCTGAGTTCAGGCACACTAAACTCCATCTCTCCATCTTATGCCTATGGGAAGATATGCTGGAACCATGGGACTCAGCATGCCCCATTCTGTCCTATGGGCAAGATGGCCTTGCAACATTGAAAAACGAATTTGGCAGTATTTCACTGTCAGGACATGGTACACACCTCAGTGCATGTCCTACCTTTCACATACACTGCACCCTGCCCAGGGGGGTACCTTGGGCCTACTATATGTTATGTTATGTTATTTTAATTTTATAAGGGTTTTATAGGGTTTTCCGGCGCCGCCTGAAAGGAGCCAACGCAGACAGAGGGGTCTACATGTTAAATAACCAAGTTTTTAAACCCCTGCGGAAGTTCTCATACGAAGATTCAATTCGAAGATCAAACGGAAGGAGTTCCATAAGGAGGGTCCCAAATGAGAGAAGGAACGATCGCCCATGCGCACTAATCTCGTCCTAGGAACAATAAACTTGGCCTGGGTAGCTGAGCGCAGAGCACGAGATGGCACATAAGGATGAACAAGAGTCTTCAAGTAGGGAGGTACCTTTCCAGATTTTATCTTGAACATGAGACTCAGTGCCTTAAACTTAATGCGGCTTTCAATCCTGAGCCAATGGAGATCCGGATTGAACTGGAAATGGGAGCAGTTTTAGGTATCCTACAAAGCAGCCTCGCAGCAGCATTCTGCGCTACTTGTAACTTGCGTAGCTACCTCCTTGGCGGCACCCAGATACAAGATGTTGCAGTAGTCCAGTCTTGAGGTAATGAGAGCCTGGACCACAGTACGTTGGGTAGAGGAAGGCAACATCCATAAGATTTTTTTTAGCCATCTAAGGATTGTGAGGCAAGTCGAGGCTACTCTCACTGCTTGCTGCTTCATGGACAGTTGGTCATCAATTAAGACACCCAGGTTTTGAACTTGATGTTTAGGCGGGGGCAGAGGACCCATTTCAGTGGGCCAGTGATGGGAACCCCACAAGTCTTTATTTCGGCCCACAATCAGCACTTCTGTTTTCTCGCCGTTAAGTTTCAACAGGTTGATATGCATCCAACCTGCAATGTTCCTCAAACCGGCCTGTAGTAAGGAAGGATTGTGGGCTCCATCCACAGAGAGGGAGAACACAATCTGGGTGTCATCGGCGTATGAAAAAAGAGACAGCCCTGCTTCCTCAGCAATTCTCGCCATAGGTCTGACATAAATGTTAAATAGTAAAGGGCTGAGGATCGAGCCTTTGGGAACCCCATAAGGCGAATTGTGAATCTCGGAACATGCTGTCGGCGAGAAAACCTGAAACGTTCGATTAGTCAGGAAATCAGCAAGCCACTTGAGGGCTTTATCAGTCACTCCCAGTAATTGAAGCGCATGCAATAGCACAGAATGTGATACAGTGTCAAATGCGGCACTTAAATCCAAAAGTATAAGTGCCACAGTACCACCCGCGTCAACTTGCTGGCGCACCATATCTGTGACCCCAAGCAAAGCGGTTTCAGTAGAGAAGCCCGCTCTGAAGCCAGATTGAGAGCCATGAAGGAAGTTTTGAGAGGTCACAAAAGATGTCAATTGTGAATTGACATGCTTTTCCAGAATTTTGGAGAAAGCAGGAAGGAGAGAAATGGGCCTAAAATTAGCTAATTGAGTGTGGTCAGCCGTGGCCTTCTTTAACAATGGCAAAACCATTGCGTGTTTCCAGTAGATAGGGGTGTCTGATGTGCATAAAAAGGGAAGGTAAGGCCTGGCAAGTGGGTGCACTTGCCAGGACAACAAGACAGTTAACAAACTGCGCGCAGGCACTGCAGTGGCAGGCCTGAGATCTCTTCTTAGGGCTACTTGTGTGGGTGGCACAATTAGTGCTGCAGGTCCACTAGTAGCATTTGCATTACCAGCCCTGGCACACACAGTGCACTTTTACTAGGGACTTTACTAGTAAGGCAAACATACCAATTATGGACAACCAATTACCATAACACTTTATACAGGGAGCACTTGCACTTTGACACTGATCAGCCGTGGCAAAGTGCCCAAAGCATCTAAGCCAGCAAAACGAAATCCATCACAGCATCAAAAATAGAGGAGGTAGAGGCAAAAAGTCAGGGGTAACCACGCCAAGAAATGCCAGGTCTAACACGTGTCCCCTCCAGCTGAAAAGTGGGGAGAACTACCCACCCTCATGGGAGTTCTCATCACTAAGGCGGAAAAATCTGGACAGACCGTCGGCATTGGCTTGTTCTGTTCCAGGGCGGTGTTCCACCGTAAAGTCCATTCCCTGTAGGGAGATGGACCACCTCAATAGTTTTGGGTTCTCACCCCTCATCTGCATCAACCATCTGAGGGGCCTGTGGTCTGTCTGAACCAGGAAGTGAGTCCCAAACAAGTAGGGCCTCAGCTTCTTCAGCGCCCAGACCACAGCAAAAGCTTCCCTTTCAATTGCTCTCCACCTCTGTTCCCTGGGAAGTAGCCTCCTGCTAATGAAAGCTACGGGTTGGTCTAAGCACTCGTCATTCAACTGTGAGAACACTGCTCCCACACCATGCTCTGAAGCATCTGTCTGCACCACAAACTCTTGGGAGAAATCAGGCGCCTTGAGCACGGGTGCCGTGCACATGGCAGTTTTCAGGGCAATCAATAGCGGTCTGGCAGGCATCAGTCCAGATCACCTTCTTGGGCTGTTTCTTTGAAGTCAGTTCTGTCAAGGGGGCCACAAGGGTGCCATACCCCTTCACAAACCGTCTGTAATACCCCGTGAATCCTAAAAAGGCTCTCACCTCTGTCTGGGTCTTGGGGGGGGGGGGTCCCCACGCCAGAATGGTATCAATTTTTGCCTGTAGGGGCGCCACCTGGCCGCTCCCTACCTGGTGTCCTAAGTATACCACAGAACCCTGCCCTATCTGGCACTTACTTGCCTTGATAGTGAGGCCTGCCCTCTGCAGGGCCTTCAACACTTCGCAGAGGTGTTGCAAATGGTCCTCCCAACTGGAGCTGAACACAGCAATGTCATCCAGGTAGGCGGCGCTGAATTCCTCCAGCCCACACAGCACCTGGTTAACCAGTCTCTGGAAGGTGGCAGGGGCGTTCTTCAACCCAAAGGGCATAACCCTGAATTGGTAGTGCCCCTCTGGCGTTGAGAACGCTGACCTCTCTTTGGCCCCCTCGGTCAAGGCAATCTGCCAGTACCCAGACGTCAAGTCAAAAGTACTGAGGTACCGGGCAGCTCCCAGCCGATCCACAAGCTCATCAGCTCTGGGGATGGGGTGAGCGTCAGTCTTGGTGACCGCATTGAGCCCACGGTAATCCACACAGAACCGGAGTTCTGGGGTGGCACCAGGCGCAGCAGCTTTTGGCACAAGGACCACTGGGCTAGCCCAGGGGCTGATGGATGGCTCAATTACCCCTAGCGCCAGCATCTTGGAAACCTCCTCCTTGATGCTGGCCCTGACCTTATCAGCTACTCTGTAAAATTTTTGTTTTACAGGCAGGCTGTCTCCAATGTCCACATCATGGATGCACCAATGGGTGACTCCTGGGGTCAGAGAGAACAGGGAGGCGAACTGACCAAACACCTGGCGACAGTCCCTCTGCTGTTCTTGGGTCAGGGTAGGCGAGAGGTTCACCCCATCCACTGACCCATCCTTTTCTCTGGCTGACAGGAGGTCAGGAAGAGGTTCGCTCTCCTCTTCCGCCCAGTCATCGGTAGCCAAGAGCATGGTCACATCAGACCTCTCAAAGTGGGGTTTGAGGCGGTTCACATGGAGGACCCTCAGAGGGTTCCTAGGAGACTGTAAGTCAACCAGGTAGGTCACTTCTCTCATGCGCTCCACCACCTCATAAGGCCCAGTCCACTTATCCTGGAGCGCGCAGGGCTCCACTGGTGCCATCACCCACACTTTTTGCCCACGTTGAAACTCGACCAGAGTGGCATTCTGGTCGTACCACCATTTCATTTCTTCCTGGCTGGCTTCCAGATTCACCTGAGCGAGTTGCCTGAAACGCCTAGTTTGGTTCCTGAAGGCCAGCATGTAGCTATATACATCCTGGGGGGGTTTACTAGGATCCTTCTCCCAGCCCTCCTTCACCAAACTCAATGGTCCTCTTACAGGGTGTCCATACAGGAGCTCAAAGGGACTGAACCCTAGGGACTTCTGTGGCACCTCTCTGTAATCAAACAATAGGCATGGTAAGAGGATGTCCCACTTACGCCTCATGGGTTCCTCAAGACCCATAATCATGCCCTTTAGGGTCCGGTTAAATCTCTCAACCAGCCCGTTCCCTTGGGGGTGGTAAGGCGTGGTGAACTTATAAGTAACACCACACTCCTTCCACAGAGATTTCATATACCTAGACATGAAATTAGTACCCCGGTCGGACACCACCTCTCTGGGGGAACCCCACGCGGGAGAAAATCCCCATCAGTGCACGACCCACCACGGGGGCTGTCACCGTCCGGAGAGGGATGGGTACCGGGTGGCATGGTCCACCAAGACCAGGGTGAACCTGTTGCCCATGGCTGTCTTGGGATCCAGAGGCCCCACGATGTCCATGCCCACCCTCTCAAAGGGGGTGCTGACTACAGGGAAAGGTTGGAGAGGAGCCTTGCGCTTCCTCCCACTCTTACCACTTGCCTGGCAAGTCTGACAGGTCCTGCAATGAGTATCAGAACTCTTGCGCATTTGAGGCCAGTAGAAGTGGGTGACAAGCCTCTCAAAGGTCTTGTCCTGCCCCAAATGTCCTGCTAAAGGTACATCATGAGCCAACCCCAGTAGGAAGGCCCTGAAACGCTGGGGTACCACCAGCACATGGGCTGACCCAGGCTCAGCAACCTTAGGCTCGCTATATAGGAGATCATTCTCCCAGTAAATCAAATGTGACCCGGACTGATCACCTGCTGCCTGGTTTGCTGCCTGTTGCCGCAAACCTACAAGAGAAGGGCACTTTTTCTGCTCCTCACAGAATTCTTCCCTGGAGGGCCCTCCCTCCTGCTGCCATTGGGTCAGCTCAGGTAGGTCCCCCAGTTCAGCTACTTGCTCCCCCGTAGGCTCCAGGGCATCCCCCCCAAGGGGTGCCTCCTCCTGGACCGTGGGAACTGTGGGGGCCGGTTTCCCGCGCCCCCTGCCTCCTCTCTTTAAGACCGGCACCTGGTCCACTGTTTCAGGCTCCAGGTCCTCTTGAACACCTTTACTGGCTGCCATAGACGGAGTGGTCACACAAGCCCACTCAGGCAGACCTAACATCTCCAAATGTGCCTGGCGCTCCACCTCCTTCCAGGGGGAACTCTCCAGGTCATTCCCTAGCAGACAGTCTACAGGCATGGACGGACTTACAACGACCTTCAAGGAACCTGACACCACCCCCACTCAAAGGGAACTAGCGCCACCTTGCAGAGGCGCACGGAGTTGTCTGCTTCAACTACAGGGTGAAAAGTGTTACAGCAAACAACTACAGGGTGAAGCACATTGGGATCCACGTGCTCCTCAGACACCCACTGACACCTGACAGATGTCAAACTGGCTCCTGTGTCTCTCAGAGCCTCCACCCTCCTTCCATTGATGGTCACCCACTGCCTGTACTTCTTAGTATTCGCAGGCAGAGAGGCTTGTTGGACCATCTCTCGATCTCCTAATGAGACCAGGGTCATAACTGCTTGCTCCTCCCCATTCCAAGGACTCAATTCCTCCCCCAACGCTACACTCACTAAACCCGGTGTTGGAGCACCAGTGGGTGCAGGTGGTTTCTTGGGGCATTTAGGGGCAATGTGACCCACCTCTTTACAGAAATAACAAGTAGGAGGACCTCTGTGGTCCCGCTTGCCCTTAGGGGGCCAGGACCTCTTAGCCTTGGGGGACAGGGACCCTTTTATCTGGGAACCTTGTGGTTACCCTTGTCCTCCCCCACCTTCTGCTGGGGATCCTGTACACGTTTGGTAGTGGTACCCCTAACCCCCTTGTGGACCCGGGTGCTGGTCCAGCGGTCCGCCTCCTCAGCAAGCTTACCGGGATCAGTCAGCCTACTGTCTAACAGATGCTGGCGCAGCTCTGGAACACATAGACTACTCAAGTGCTTCCAACTAATTAAATTGCATAAGCCCTTAAAATCAGTTACCTTGCTGCCCGTCATCCAACCATCCAGTGCACCCGTGTACGCATTCACACATTCCACCCAAGTACTGGATTCCAGTTTCTTGAAGTTCCTGAATTTCTGCCTGTACCTGAGGCATAAAGACTCCTTCATATTGGCGTAGGTCAGTGTTCCCGCCCTCTCTAAGGGTGGTAAAACATCCCTCCCGAAAGCCTCAAAGTGTTTCCATAGGCCCGCCCCCCAATGCTTCTCAGGCACCTCATTCATCCTCAGTGTGATCTCATATGCCGTGAACCACGCATAAATATCATCACCCCTTTGGTAATCTCGCACTAAGTCTTTGGGAATGTACACCTTACCCGCTGGCACTGGCTGTGCGCTGCCACCATTCGAACTGGACTCCACCTGTTTAGCCTTAATGTCCAGTTCCCTCATGCTTAACTCATGAGCTAAGAGAATGTTCTTCTCTTCCAAGGCGAGAGCGTTCTTGCTCTCCTCTGCTCGCTTTTCACTTTCAATGAGCAGCTTTTTCTCCTCTGCTTGAGCCTTAAGTTTTAAAACCTCCAACTCATGCTCTCTGACCCTTTGGTTTTCCTCCAGCTCCTCTGGGGAAAAGCTCCTCCCTGAATGGTTACTACCAGCCCCTGAGGCTGGTCCTCCCACCGGCAAATCCTGTGGACCAAATCCATTCCCTGGGTCATCCTCATCCACCTCAGCATCGCCTGTCTCCTGAGCCTCTTTGGCTTCCCGCCAGGCCCTCAAGGCCGTTTGCAGCTCCACCTTCTTGGCGCTACTTTTCATGGGACATCCCAAAGCTCTGCAGAATTGCCTCAATTGATCAACTTTGTAGGTAAGCAATGCCTCAATGTCGAATTCCAATTCTGCAGCCTCACTGGCTACTTGACTCCTTTGAGACATGATGTGTGGCTTAAAGGTCGCTCAAAAATAGAACCAAAAAATCAAAAACACAATATGTGGTTGCGTCGTGGTCTGCGCTAAAACTAGTGATGTACACCAATCACTGTGAGTCAGTTGCAAATACACGTTCAAATCCCCAACCGCTGACCACCAATTTTAGAACTGGTGGTCTCTAGTTGGCTGAGGTATGTACCTTACTCCAAATAGGGACCCTTGCTTCTAGTCAGGGTAAGGAGGGACACACGCTTAGATAACCCCTGCTCACCCCCTGGTAGCTTGGCACGAGCTCCAAGGCAATGTGTAAAGTATTTGCAACCACACTCCCAGTAACACAGTGATAACACCACAAATGGACACCACACTGGTTTCATAAAAATAGCGGTATCTTTATAAAAAAGGATACGATGAGACCAAACGATAGAAATCCAACATATGCGTATTAGTAATATTTCGCTTTGCCAGTTATTAGGCCAGCAATCACTTGTAGGTTCGGGCGGTATTAATGAGCAATTCACGATCTCTAATGCAGTCCTAATGCAATGCTATGCAGTTCGTAATGCAGTTCGTAATGTAGTAATAAGACAGTCCTTAATGCAAGAATCAGGCAGTTCGTAATGCAAGAATAATGCGGTTCGTAATGCAAGAATCAGGCAGTTCGTAATGCTAGAATAATGCGGTTCGTAATGCAAGAATCAGGCAGTTCGTAATGCTAGAACAATGCGGTTAGCCAATCTGCGTGGTCAACTCGGGCACCACTAGGCCCCAACAACAGAGACAACGGTCGTAAGCTTACAGGGGCAGCCCCGGTACTGCTGGGCAGGTACAGGCCGCTCGGGGACTCAGCGCGTCTAACGCGGTGCAGCGGGAGAGAGCTCGGAGCACTCCTGTACTCCTCCTGCACGCCTCCTCAGGCCACACACGCTTGCGGCTCCCGACCAGAGTCCAAGCCTTACCTGGGGGGGTGCGCTGCCTCGCTCTCTCTCTCCACTCATCGGACGTCCTGGTGAGCGATCCCGATTACGTTGCAGCTCTGTTGCTAGGCGACGCTGTAGCCGGACGGGTTACTGCGCTGCCTTCTCCTTCGTTGACTATCTTGATTCCTTTCGACGAACAACGATCACGATCCCTTTCACCTTGTAGCTTCCTTAGCTTCAAGAAATCCTTGAGCATGTTGCGGCTCGGGCCGGCGGCGGCGATCTTTACTCACAGCCTCAGTTACGATGACGGCTTGGGCCACAAACCGCAATGCAGCAGCGTGGACGATGTTTCACGCTGCGGGGGCAATGCGGTCACAGGGCACCTCGTAAACAGTACCACGGACCACACGGCAGTCTCAGGCGTGCAAAAAGCACACGCACACAGCGTCGCTGAGACACACTTGGAAACTTTTATGTTCCTGAGTTTCCACAACAGGGGACCAGCTCTCCTTGGGCCCTTGGAGACAAGTTACTTCAGGACACAGCACACAGCAAAGTCCTCTCAAGCAGGGGGACACAGCACACAGCAAAGTCCCTTGTCCTCTCCTCAGTCGAATCAGCAAACTGCAGGCCAGCCCCAGAACACACAGCAAGGGCAGTCCTTCTCTTCAGTCTCTTCAGCTGTTCTTCTTTGGCAGAGGTTCCTCTTGATTACGAAGTAGTTTCAATCCTTTTTCAGTATGGATTTCAGTCTTGAGTTCAGGGGTTTCAGCTCTTACATTTATACCCCTAAATGCCTTTTAAGTCTTTGTGTTCAGGGGGCTCTGACCCCGGTCCAAACCAGACCTGGGTGTCTTCCTGCCAGTGCACACCCTCTTCCTTTGATAGTCAGGGTCTGGGGCCCAGACGCTCAGCAGGAGGTGGAGCCATCCTCTGGGGGCAGCAACACAGCCCTCTTCACATCCAGGGGGCTACTCCTCCCCCCACCCACATCAAACGCAGGCCAGCCTATTGCTGTCTCACCCACTCTTCCCTGGGGTCAGGACACTTCCCAGACCCTGTCACATCCAAACCCAGACAGGCAATACACAACCAGGCAGAGGCACACAGGATGGTTTAAGACAAGAAACCAGCCACTTCTAAAAGCGTGGTTTCTAAACACACAATTCAAAAACCATCTTCACAAAAGATGTGTTATTAAATTCTGAGTTCAGGCACACTAAACTCCATCTCTCCATCTTATGCCTATGGGAAGATATGCTGGAACCATGGGACTCAGCATGCCCCATTCTGTCCTATGGGCAAGATGGCCTTGCAACCGTGAAAAACGAATTTGGCAGTATTTCACTGTCAGGACATGGTACACACCTCAGTACATGTCCTACCTTTCACATACACTGCACCCTGCCCAGGAGGGTACCTTGGGCCTACTATAGGGGTGTCTGATGTGCATAAAAAGGGAAGGTAAGGCCTGGCAAGTGGGTGCATTTGCCAGGACAACAAGGCAGTTAAACTGCGCGCAGGCACTGCAGTGGCAGGCCTGAGATCTCTTCTTAGGGCTACTTGTGTGGGTGGCACAATTAGTGCTGCAGGCTCACTAGTAGCATTTGCATTACCAGCCCTGGCACACATAGTGCACTTTTACTAGGGACTTTACTAGTAAGGCAAACATACCAATTATGGACAACCAATTACCATAACACTTTATACAGGGAGCACTTGCACTTTGACACTGATCAGCAGTGGCAAAGTGCCCAAAGCATCTAAGCCAGCAAAACGAAATCCATCACAGCATCAAAAATAGAGGAGGTAGAGGCAAAAAGTCAGGGGTAACCACGCCAAAAAAATGCCAGGTCTAACACCAGCAGTTGGAGAGTTGCCGTCTTCTGTGATGGACATGCTGGTCTCTTATGGATAGAGCTTAATACATTCTTAAGAGTATTAGCTACAGTCGTTTGGATCATTCTTAACAATCCTGTTATTATTATTATAATACTTCGGATTCTGTAATCCCTGTATAAACTCCAGTCTCTAATTTATTCATAATCGGCAACTAGTGATGCACTCAGTTGCCGATTATAAAGAAAAAATGTCAGAACTCGAATATTATAAGTTATCACAGGCTGACTGCTCTGTGCCAAGCTACCAGGGGCAGAATACAGGCTAATTTGGGGTTTGTTTGTGCCTTACTCTGACGAGTATTGTGGTTGCTGCTTGACCAGGGCTTACACCCCAGTCAACCTGTAACCCAATTTCTTATAAACCCTATCCTCAGAGCCTGTCTAGCCCAGTCAAGCCCAGCCCAGCCCAACTTATTTTCAAGCATAGTCAGCAGCCAAGCCAACAACACAAAGTAGTACTCACCTGAGCTTATTCATAATCCACTTGCAAACCCGAGCCCATCATACCCCACCTCACCTCAGCCTATCTCTCAGCCTAGGGTGAAGCCCATATACCTCACAAAGGCTGACATTTGCCAAACAACTTTAACGCCAAGAGCCTCACTTTCCAAAGCTGGCAACATCGAGGGCATTTGGAAACAGGCTAAAGAATGATGTTAAACGTTAAATAAACTAACACTATCTTACACTAACATGTCTGCTTATGCAATGTTAGAACTAAGGGTGCCTAAAAGATGCGGGTGTGTTATAAGAATGGAAAGGATGGTTGGGTTTCTGCACCAATGTGGGAACTCAAACCGGCCCTGGCGTCGGGCCGGCCGCGGGGGCGCATGGAAAACACTGCAGCCACCGCTTTTGTTACAGGGGGTCGATATTGCAGATATTGCAAATTGGCCCCGGGTAACAAAAATGGCCCCACTAGGGGCCCAAAACCGCCCCCATCCTGGCGGCCCACCAGGGAAACGCCCGGTGCCCGCTACGGCCAGTCCGGCCCTGGATGAGGCCCACATAGGAGGTTGGGTGCGTAGTATGCAGGCTAGAAGCAAGTATTTGGTATTTTTGCTTAATATCTAGATATTTTCAACAGATGTGTCTGCTCGAAGAGAAGTTTAAACATCCGTGGCCTGTCCTAATGAGCGAAGTGGCCATCTGTTAGGCTGAGCAAAGGTCAGCCTGACAGACACTCTTTATTTTCAGGTCACGCTGTCAGGAGCTAGACTTGCGCTAAATGCACAGGCTCCTGGCTGCCTGACCTAATCTTTGCAAGGCTGAAGATGTCACAGCTCCTGTGATCTCTTCAGCCTAGCAAAGCACCTCGAGGGCCTCCCCTTCGTGATGAGGGGGAGCGTCACTGATTGCCTAGGACCCGGGCACCTCAGTTTTAAGCCATGAAGTGCCCAGGACCAGGTGTCCATCACTGACACCTCGTCACAGAGTGGGGTGGGATCAGTAATTCTCACTTACCCCATCCCACTCTGTGAAGAGGTAGGGTCTGCTGTCTTCCCTCATTGGCTGACATAAGGTCAACCAAAGAGGGAAGGCAGCAGTCCCAATCTTCCTGGAACCTAAGAGGCAGAGCTGAGCAGGTAAGTGTGATTTTTTTTGTTTGGTGCGTTTGTGCATGTATGTAGGAATATTTGGGAGTGAGTGTTGTGAATGGATGTGTGTGCGCATGCGTGTGTGAATGCATGGGTGTGAGTAAGTGTGTGTGTGCATGTGTGTCACCTCCGCCCCATCCCAGCCAAAATTACAAGCCTCCACTGCGTTTAAAATGTGTTATTTTTAGGTCTCGCCTGAGCCAGCGCATGCGCTGCTCTGGCGAGAGTTTTAGTAAGCGGGTTTTGGAAGTGCAAACAGCAGTGGCTTTTGCTGGCGACCAGCTTGCGTTCACGCGAGCGTGCACGCGCGATCAGGCGCCATATGGCTTCCCTCGCCATCTGGACGCTCGCGATTACTTTCACTTTCGCGCGGCCGTGTCAGTTTCACGGCCGCGCGGCCAATGCTTGTTTAAGACCTTTCTTAGGAGAGAAGCCTCTAAAACCCCTTTTTGTCCATCGGGCTTCGCACGCTTGCCACATAATTCTCATTCACAACTTTAACGCCGCACCAATGGCACTAGCCGCCATTGCTTTCTTCCTCCCGGGTGTTCTGGACACAGCCATTTCCGTGCAGCTCTGCAGCTTCTCGTTCTAGTACTTGCATATTTAACCCATACTAACCAGCAGGCGTGCAACCTTTGTTCCTTAGAAAAAAGGTCTCTCGTTATTGTTGTTCCAGAGATAAGCAGTGATTGCGCCGTGCTGAAGACAACGGGTTCTGATTTATTAGTAAAGCCTTCCTATTTAATATTTATGAGACGATCGAGGCTTTAAAATGAGCACGAACTGTGAAATACAGTAGGAGGAGGCTGAGAAGAAACAACATAGCGCCCTCTACTGTGCATATGCCGTAAGTACGCTTCCAGTAAATAATCGGCTGCGATTGTGCCTTTTTACGCGTCACGATCAACTTTTACCCGTGTGCCTGCTATGAAAATTGATCATGTTTATTATTAATAACCTATTTTTTCATTGTAAAGCAGTCAGTGTACCCAGCCACTTTGCTAAAATATTTATTACAAACGCATTTTGTTGGCAGTGATTACATCTTTTTTGCTTATGTGAACGGTGTGATTAGAATTATTCGGAAATACAAAGAAAGAAAAAGTTTCTTCTGCGCAAAACGTCCATTGCAAAAACTGAAGCTCTCTCTGCTAACGACTTCTGCTTTTTTTAGCAAGAATAATTGAAACCATTATCTGGAGAGCACAGAATCTTTTTGAAAGCCTGCCAGCTAATTTTCCAGTAACTTCTTCGGCAGTGGCACACAAACAACTCTTCGATCTGAAGTTCAACAATTGCACATTTAAGAGCTGGCCTCTAATTTGATTTGCAGTTATAAGATTTATATTTGTGATTGGCTCAACGTTTAATTATTGTTTTAATTAGTACAATCTTATTACATAAAAACCTAAGTGCTAACCCATTGCTTGCTTGTTTTAGCCAATAGGTCTCGGCTTTGGGACCTTATAAGTATTTAGTTATGCAGCATAATATCCTTACTGCAACAACATTAACAGTTGCATGGCTAAACACTTATAAGGTCCCAAAGGCGAGACCTATTGGCTATGCCAATGCTTGTTATTCTTAGTAGTTGATGGGAGGTACTAATCCTCCTCCACACAACCCCATAGTTCCTCAGAAAGGGGTGTTTGCAACATTCTTCCTCAATGCGAAGCTCCAGTGTTATTAAATATTCCGTCAAGAGATGGTGTTCTGTAGAGCAGTGTACATGTGCTTATTAATACTAGCTCTAACTACTCCCTGGGTTCAGTCACCGTGACTGTACTCGCAATCATTCACTGCGATCACTCTAGTGCATTTCTTCACCTGGGTTCGGTCACGTGACTGGCAATACTTATTAACAAGTCACCTGTTAAAGGTATGGAGCATACTCCTGAACACATGAGGGGGATGTGTTTGAGTGCGCGTGAAAATCACGGGTAAATCCAGGAAAGGGAAAAGATAAAAAAGAAAAGCTGCCCAGATTAGGCCTGGTTAAAATTTAAATTACACTAGTTTACTTCACGTAATTTCTGGACTTTTGCATTAAGCTTCTTACGCAAAATTCCTGAAATTATGTGATTAAGCCACCTTGTGTAATTATGCTGCTGTTCGCAGCAAAATTAAAGAAGGGGAATAACGCACCCAAGCAGAACGCGAGCAGCTGTTGCTTGCTGCACTAGTATTTTCTGCGTTCTATTTTTGTGTGAAATACATGCTTGTGTCAAAAATTGTCATTGGAAAGCATTGCATGTTAAAATATGGCGCTAAATGAAGGATTTGCGTTTTGCATAATCGTGGATAATTTTCCAAAACTTTCCCACAATGATGTGAAAGCAAATTACACAAATTTCGCAAACCTCTAGTCTAGTTGTATACAGAGAAGGGGAAGAAAAGATAAGCACCTAATAAGAAAAGTTAGTCTGGGAATGTGAGAGAGAGATGGAGGCAAAAAATTAAAATAGCTGGCAAGAGTGATGGAGGTAGAAAAAGTGAGCCTGAGAGAAAATTGTGAAAGAAAAGACATAGGAGAAATAAGAGCAAAATAAAGGAAGAGAGACAGAAGGGTAAAAAATGTGAGAGGGGACATATGTGAAGAAAGAGGGCAGGCAAGAGAAAGAGAGACAGAGAGAAGAGAAAGTGGGGTACAGAAACATAAAATATTTAATAGAGTGGCAAAGAGAAAGATAGTGGGAGACAGAGGAACGACAAAGACATATGACTAAGGCAAGGGTGAAAAAATTATACAGAGTGGCAGTGTGTGAAAAATAGTCAGAAATACATTGTAAGGGGAGAGAAAGGTTTGCACCAAGCCGAATTAGAAATTTTATGCACTCTTTTGCACTACATTCCAGAATATTTCTTTGGGAAAGTACCCTCAAACCACCCCTGTATCGTCTTTAAAAAACTATCACCTTCTGCTCAGTTTAATGTGCTTAACATGCACACATTTCCACTCAGTTTCTGACATTTTACTTCGAGAGAACCCCAAAATCTTTCTCTAAATTCTCAGGCTGAGCTATTATTCCATGACCACAAATTCTAGAAAGAATCTCTGGCTGAAACCAGACAACAATAGGGTAGAATTAATTAGTTCAGGCAGACAAGGTAAATATTTCCTTGCACTGGGCCCCTTTGTAACTCAGGTAAGATGGACTGTAATACCTTTTCTGGCCCTGGAACCGAAGAGAACCTGTTCAGCCATTATGCTGCTCCCATTGCCATTCCTGCAAATAATCATAAAGTGCTGAAGGCTCCAACCCCATCAACTGTTCCGAAATTAAAAACACAAGTAGCAGTGGGATGATTGGAATGCTATCGAATGGGGTGCAGTCACTGATGTCCAATTAGATGAATGGAAACGATCTGCTCAAACTTTGAAACTTCAACATCAGATGACGAGGCCAGTCCACCACTCTAAGAAGGAATTTATTAGATAGTTTTTGTTGCATTAAACAGGACAGCTCTTTCAAGAAAATTAACATATAAGTATTTTAAGATCGTAGTTCTAGCAATATATTGATCAGTCAGTGCGTGTTTGACCCCCGCAGAAATGCAACCTCGACTGTGAGAACCACAGAAAAAACTCCCTCTGCTCATCTCTTTTCTGAGGTTGACCAAAAGAGCCGAGCTCATCACTTTTACTGGATTCCAATAAGAAAGTTTGGTTTAGAGAAGGTCTGATGATGGTGCATCCAAGCTTTCATATTAATGGGCTTATCATATTCTTCTCTGTTGACCCCAGTTGATAGAGTGTCAATGGGAAGTCAGTGGAGTCTGTCTTTCTGTCTGATTTATTTGCTTGCTTTTTGCCTGTTACTGATGAAGGGTGTTCTGAACAGGGTGGTAAGCTGTGTGACTGCAGTCGGGTGTGGGAGATTTCAGATTTCCCTCTTGGGTGTGGTTCTTCCTCCTAGAATGATGGTGGCACAACTGGGAGGGAAGAAGAAGAAGAAAGTGGTGTAAACAGTCAGGTCAATTGTGACACTGTCTGTGTATTCACTATTTCAGGTAACCTTCAAATGATTCCATTGTGTCTGAAAAGATTAAACCGCTCACAAAAAACCTCAGTCACCTACAAAATGAAGACCTGATGAAGCTTGCTTATAAAGTCCAGAATCTCCTATAGTGATTGAATGATCTTCTCTAGTATGAGATTCAGCTGAATTCTGGTCTCCTCATGGGGATCCCGTCTTCATGAGAACTGAGTCCTTCTCAGTCCTCCTGTTCAGATACTTATTATTTTTTAATGTAAGTGGGTTATTGCTGCAATGGTATTTCACCATTTATATTTATATTACATTCCATCTAAAGACAAAACCAAGAGTGTCTTGTGATTTGTCAAGATTTCATGCTTAAGCTGGTTACATTATATCACTGATTGAGAATTGGTGTTTATCTTAATGGCTTCCTCACCAAATAATTTGGCACACCAATAGATATGGCATGTTGACATCACAAAGCTAACTTTGCACTAATGGATCACTAAGCCCTGACAATCCTTGCCAGGTGAAGAACCTCGACACATGCTTCCACCTACCACTCATTCCCAAACAAAACCTCATATAGTAATACATTTTGTAAGGTAGCTGAGTATTTGCTTGTAGTTCTTTAATTCAAAAAATCACTGTTGCCGCTCACACTCACAGCATTGGACATTTTAGTGGTATGAGTTTTTATAGATAATGTCCTTCTAGCTGTTCTCAAACAAAGCTCAGTTGATTTTCATGCAATTACCTATGCTATGTTTCATCATCTTCTGTTTGGGATATCTTTAAAGCTGGAATGTAGTGTCATACTTTAATAAAAGTATCTTTCAATGTCTGTAAGGAGAGGTAGACAGAGTCATCTCTACATTCATCCCAATCTAAGCTAGAGCGACTCATGAGCTGATGAAGTAAGTCCGTTTTTATATAGCGCAGCTACTCACCCTTACGGGTCTCAAGGCGCTGGGGGCCGTAGTGGAAATTAAGTGAGCTATTGCCCAGAGTCACATGGTGCTGAGCTGAGCTGCCGCCGGAGCCGGGGATCGAACCGTGAACCCTGGGCCAGAGACTATTCACAGCACTCTCTAATGATCAAAAGTGCCATGCAACCATTCCTACACTAATCATTGTTTCTGTCTTTAGAGGTAAAGATTGTTGGTCTGGGTACACTGGACAAGCTGTCGGTTCTGCAAGGTTATATATCTCAAAAAAGACCTGACATACTAGAAACAGTTTATTATAATTTACAAGACCGGGGTACATACTCCCCTTACAGGACAGTACAATTATTACTTGCATGTATGTCCCACTGTTCACAATTTACATTAAACACCATCATGTACCACAGTTCACAACAAGCTTTTTAAAGGGAAATATACCACCACACAACCTTGTGCTGAAAATGTGTGAAAAAATTGGAAAGCACCTCACGTTAGTAACACCAAAGGGGGCTGCTGGCATATATTTACCAGTGTGCCCACACTATCATCATCGGTAGCTTTCCAATTAGAAAAATAAGGTGAAAGTAAAGAAATTCCTCTGAGGTGAGAAATCAATGGAAAGTGAGTGAAAAGACAGCACTATTAGTGCAAGAGTCACTGAGTGCCCCCCAGGTCCCACAAACTACAAAATGAGGAGATGCAATCCTCAGTTAAAAAGAGGTACCGCTTACTTGCGCAGGAGATTTATTCAATGCAGTAAGTGTCCTCTCATAAAAACGGCATCTATTTGGCCATTTACACATATATAGACATATATTGTTGTTGAGTGGGGGGCGACCTGACTACTTGCCCCCTGGTGCTCCTTGTTGTGATTGAGGTTCTGCAAGGTTACCCTGGATTTCCTGGAGCCCCTGGAACATAGGGAGAAACAGGGCTGAAAGGTATGCAACTGTGTAAAATGAGTGGGTGTTCTGTTTGGGTATTCCGTCTGTTGTAAATCCAGATGCCTGAATCAAAGAGAGCTCCAAGTTACTTTGAAACATGCCAATGCTGATTGTAATAGTCTAGTACAAAGCAACTCTCTCTCTCTCTCACAGATTCCCAAACAGGTGGGTCTTTAAGACTTGTAGTGTGGCAACATTTTCCAATGCATGCTTATTCCAAAAGGTCACCGCGAACGATGATATATGATAACAAGCAGTAATTCAACAGAACAGCAGTAGGTGCATATTCTGTCTACAAGATCCACCACCAGACTCCTCAATGACACCACTCACATTCCACTGTATCCTCAATAACTTCCATTCCCATTCTATTTCAGCGCACCATTTAGTACAACACACATATCCAATACAATACAAGTACCATTGAGTTTGATAATTGTAACATCTGCAGCAGCTGAACTATCGTCAAGGTATGACTTTCTTGAAGAGTCCGGTGAGGAGTGTGTGTGACACAGCATAGACATTGATTCTGGCAGTGTGTGTTACAAACAATAAACGAGCCCGTGTATTTAGCACCATGTCAGCCGACGCGCTGCGAAGCCGTGAGGAGGCAGCAGATGAATTAGTTGATGATTCCCCGGCTGGGGAAATAGCAGTAACAGAACGTACGAGCACTGTACGAACAGGGCAACCCAACGTGAAAGAACTGTTTAAGAAGTTAGAAAAGCTCATGCGAGCTGAACAGGCAAAATGGTGGGAACACAAATCCCTAACAAGGTACCTGGACGTTGGACGAATTCCAAGAGGATTGCGGATCATGCTGGCGCCCAGCTATGAGCAAACTGATCCCAATATGTTGACTGAGTGGGCCACTTGCAATTTGGAATCATCGCGGAGACTCGTGGAAATTCTTGTGAAATATGCAGCGAGTGACCGCGTCAAGTTACAAGCACAGATTGAAGAAGTTGAAAATGAAATTATGGAATTGGAAAGTACAGGCAATTTAAAAAAACAGCGGGATGATATGCTTGCACACTTACATAAAGATGAGGAAATTATTAAAAAACGTAAGGCTTACAAATTTCAGAGGGACAAAATAGATTATCAGAATGGCCAAGTTTTCACTTTTGCACGAAAGTATGATGCAGTGAGAGGAAAGAGTAAAGAAGGCCTACCATCTATGAAACCAATAAATATAGGAAGCATGACACCAGCCTCTATCTCAGCATCTGAGCTAAGCTCTGCTTTGGAAAGTGAATCTGAAAATGAACAACCTAGAGCTAGCTCGGAATTGGGGTTTACCAGAATGTCACTGGCTCAGGAGGTCGACTGTCTCCGTCAAGATCGGAGACAAACATTGCGTCCCCGGTTGCAAAGAAAACAAAATGCCAAAGAATCAATCAAAAACGCAGAGAAAGATGTCAATGCCGTGGCAGGCGGAAAACAGCCTTACAACAAGAAATCAGCAAATGCGAGGTGGAAACGCAATTAAAAACAAAAAGCGTCATTACCAATTCCAATGCAGTGATTAATTTGTCTAATATCAACCTAAGCATGGCTGAGAAACAAATCCTGGCACTCGGCCTCTCATATAGTCCCGAGAGTAATTTCAATTACGCTGAAACACGCATGGACTTTTTTAGGTTCATTCGCAAATTGAAATTGAAGAAATATCATCTGTTACAGACTAAGCCCAGCAAAAATCCTCGGGCACAACTTACAGTGAGCAGCACCAGTCCAACATTGCTGGTGGCAGGTGATGTGGATTTATTATTAGATTTACACCAACTTCAAGGAGAACAATACAATGGTGATAATTCCAGAGAGTTGGAAACAATCGGTGACTCAATCCATACACCGTTCAAGCCCAAATCGACTTTTCAACCTGTTATGCTCCATGACAATTTGGATATTTTCCATGAGCAAATAACAACAGACTTGAAAAAATTGTACAAGACCACACTATGCGCCCAACGAAACATCAGCCGGAAAAACAATTCTTATTTCCAACTGATGAGAAAGTTGCAAGCACAAGATAACATCATTGTGAGACAATCTGATAAAGGGGGTAATGTGGTCTTGTGGCCAAGAGATATGTATATGGAGGACGCTATGTCCCAGCTTAATGACAAAGACTGTTATCGGAGAAGCAATATGCAATGTGTCAGGCAGGCTCAAAATAACTATTACACTAAACTTTTAGCATGGAAAAGTGGAGGGTTAATAAGCTCAGATGAGTTTAAGTTTTTAAAAAATGATTACCTACAATGCCGGCTTTATATTTTATTCCAAAAATTCATAAGTGTAGAGACAAACCGCCTGGCAGACCCATCATATCTGCATGTAACAGTCTCATGGAAAAAACTTCCAAATATGTCGATTATTTTTTACAGAGCTTTGTACGTGCATTACCTTCCTATTTGCAAGACACGAGTGATTTTTTGCGTAAGTTAAAGGAGGTTAAATGGGATTCTGAGTGTATTTTAATAACATTAGACGCTACGTCACTATATAATAGCATAAGGCATCAGGATGGTATTAAGGCCATCGAGCACTTTTTAAACAAACGACCAATGAGCCTGTATATGCACAATAAGATGCTAGTAGATATGATAGTGACGTGTCTGGAAAATAACTTTTTCCTATTTAATAACCAAGTATACCAGCAAACCAGAGGTGTTGCGATGGGGGCTTGCTTCTCCCCAAGTTATGCCTGTTTGCATATGGGGCTTTGGGAGGAGCGGGTCCTATCCAACACCTTTGCTGAAGTTATGAACCAACATATAGGTTGCTGGTATAGGTATATAGATCTGTTCCTAATCTGGAGGGGCCCTGAAGATCTGGCACTCCAGTTTATTGAACAGATCAATTCGAATAACCTCAACTTACATTTCACTGCGACCATGAGTAGAGAAAGGGTTTACTTTTTAGATGTTGAGGTATTTATTGGGGAAGGAAAAGTGGAATCCAAATTACACAGGAAACCCATGGCTGGGAATACTGTGTTGCATGCTACCAGCCATCACCCCAGACACCTCATCCAGAGTATACCCTATGGTGAGATGCTGCGTATTAAACGCATTTGCAGCACCTCGGATGAATGTTACCTAGCCCAACAAGAGAGTAGGGATAGATTCCTGGCTAGGGGTTATACAGCCCGGACTATAGATACTGCCATCGCCAAGACTAACAATGTTGCAAGGGAAGACACTCTTGCAGTAAAATCTTCTACTCAGAGCGATGACAACATATCTTTAGATCAGACTACGCGTATGATCCTTACATATAATTCTCAGCATGGGCAAATTCGAAAAATCTTCAACAAAAATTGGGCATTGGTGCGTAATGATCTAATATTAGGAGAGTTAACATCTAAAACCCCGGATATTACATTTAGAAAGGCAAGATCTATGAGTGATATGCTGGTAAAAGGCAGCCCAGAAGTGATAACACCTAAAAATTGGCTATCTTCCCGCAAGGGTTTTGTGAAATGTCCATCATGTAAGGCATGCAAATATGCAGTCAGTACTACTTCATATACCTGTCCTTTTAGAACAGAGGCTGTACTGATTACTAAATTTCTGACATGCAAAACGGAATACGCAGTATATGTGCTGGAGTGTCCCTGTGGCCTGCGGTATGTGGGGAGCACTAAGCTGCAGGTCCACAAGAGGATACTCCAGCACATCAGAGCTATCAACAACTATGATCCCCTGTACCCTGTCGCAAGACATTTTAAGGATGTTCATAACCAGAATTCAGGTCTTTTAAAATATTTTGTGGTGGACGCAGTTTTACCGTTGAGAAGGGGAGGTAATCGTGAATCACTCCTCCGTTTATTAGAGACAAGATATATTTTAGAACTGGATAGTAAGGTTCCTTCTGGTATGAACTCGAGTGAAGATTTTTATACTTGCCTGTAATTATATGTTGCCCTTTCTTTCTCCTTTGGAGTATGATGAAAATTCTGTTAACTGTTTACAATTTATCAATATGCTGCTTCTAGTTTTTAACCTTGTTGAATTTTTGCACTTTGCACTTTATTAGGTGGCACTGTAAGGAAAGTTAAGTTTAGCACTAGCACTTTATAGGATTGCATAGAAGTATGGTCGATGCCCACTTAGGGCTTTATTCAGCTTTTAGCCACACAAGATTCATGCTAACAGATGGTTTAATATAGTTTATAGCGGAATCCACCCTATATCGCAATATAGATGAGGGTTATGGAAGGTACATGATTAATATCAATTTATTTATTTGATGTTTTTATGACCTTTTTAAATCTTTGCCCGTTATTCATATAATTTTGTATGATGTGCGAATTCAGGTGATGCTTTTAAATGAATTTCGTTTTAAGTATTCACGTTGTATATATATATATATTCTATATTTTATGTATTTATATATTTATATATCTGTATGTTGGTATGTTTATTTAATTACCATTTGTAATGTCCGTTATATAAACCTTAATCAGGGCAGGCTTTATGAAGTTAAACTTGCTAAAAGAAAGACCTTATATTTAATGTTTCTTCTATGTTTAGCTGTCATGTGACGGGTCACGAGTGTTTGCACTATGCACTTTAAAAAGGTATGGCACATCGCAGCGCGTTATGTGAACAAGACCTCTGGAAGGTCGAAACGCGTCGTGGCGGTGGTGCGGGGCATATTAAATAAAAATTTCATCAGCACCAAGTAAAGGGTCCGGTTTCGTCTTTTCCCTGCGGATTGGATGTTGTTGGCGAACTCCATTCGATATATATATATATATATATATATATATATATATATATATATATTTATATCCCATCCAAAGTTGCTCCGCGAAAGGGGCCTCAGACTCAAGCAGGGCGGTTTCAGTGTGGCAGGCACGGAACACACTGCCTTAAAATCAACAAACACTTTTCCCACACGAAGAAAAGACACTGAAGCCAGATTCCATGGAGTAAAACGCTATATTACAAATAGTCCTTTGGTAGCCAGCAAAATATCAACTGTCCCAACGCGTTTCAGCTCTGCCAACGAGCCTTGCTCACGGGAAAATGAAATGGAACCTGCTTCCAGAAATGACCATATCTTTAAAGGGCTCCTTGATTAGGTGATTCACGGAGCCTGAAAGTCATTTACATGCGCCTGCGCAGTGAATTCAAATCGGCACTTCGTGTTTATTTTGCAGCGTTTGAAATCCTCATAGCAAACTTCATAGTGTTATTAGTAAAGACCAATTCAGTGCGCACATTCCAAATGTTATTCCACAGCTTGCAGGCATACCATGGCAAAATATTGAACATTGTGCCTTACTTTCACATATATATATAAATGGCAATTCCTTACAAGCGAACATGACAAAATTAAAAAAATACAAAAATTAAATAGCAACAAAGAGATCAGTATAGAGCTCTGTTAAAAGGCAATGGGAACCCAGGCCTGCTCTTCAAAAATCTTGACTTCCTATAAAGAATCCCTTAAAATGATCGGGAGCTTCATTGACCCTGTGTTTTCAGAAGTACCACTCATAATCATCCCCACCTGTTGATAATAACCACATGCACTTGCCTCTCACCAAGATCCCCTCCAGCACACACATCGGCAAATTACGAGTCTGGCGGTCCATCGACTGCCAGACTCGTGGGGGCGGCGGTCTTCTGACCGCCCCATCACAACTAGGGTGGTCGGGCCGGCCCGGGACTGCCGCAACCACCAGGAATCAGAGATCCCTGGCGGTGGAGCGGCAGTCTTGAGGCCGCAATATGGTGACCCAGCCAAGCATGTTACAAGTTTCCTCTCCACTGCGGTTTTCATGGTGGTTCCACCTGCATGAAAATCGTGGTGGAGAGGAAACGAAGGGGGCCCTACAGGACCCCCTGTGTGCATGCCCCCAAGTACCTGCACGGCATGGGCTGCACCAATCCATTCCATCCAGGTACTGATTTTGCTGTTCCCATTGTGGAGCCTATTTCATAGGCACCGCCAAGGGAACGTCAAAGAACCGCCCGCCAGACCAGGAGAAAACTCCTAATCTGGCAGGCGGTTCACCCACGGGGTTGGCAGTGCGGGAGCAGGGCGATCCCGCATCGCCAAACTCGTAATCAGGCCCTTGGTTCCATTACGTCTACCTGTAAGGTGGACACCTTCGGTCTGTCTGTTTACTCCACCAGAGCCACCACACTCCTCAACCTTCCAATGCACATCAATTCTAATCCCCTAATCACTGCATAGTTTATGGCTCTTCTGACACGCAAACATCCATCATCCTTCACCCAAAAAGAGTTCCTCTTCTCATACCACAGAAACTAGCATTTTACTCTTGAAATATCCCTAACTCACATGACCCGGTATTCAAATTCTCCAGACTCAGAGAGGGTATTATCATAGGCTTCTTTCCAAGAAATATGTGAAATGGAGACTTGTCCATTGTGAAGTGGGTGATGTTATAATAACATAACAATGTATTTAGTAATGCTTCCATCTGAAGCCATGCATTGACCATAAATTAAATGCACATTTTTACTAAGCCATCAGTCTTTCCTGTTAACCATGTTCCTGTGGGTGGTTCAGTGCTGCACACTTTTGTTCAATGTCACTTCACATCAGAGAATCTCCCTTTAGAAACAAACTGTAGTTTGTTTTCAGAAATGGTCAGGCCTTGCATTTGTCTGAACGCGGCCATGCTGGCTGATCTGAAATGAATCGGCAGGTCAAGACATCAATGTGGTAGTAGTAGAATACTTTATTTGTGCGGTTAATCAAAACCATTACAAAATGCAACATATTTCAAAAGGAAAAGAGCAGCATTTAGAAGTATAAAACAATAAATATTTGTTCAAAACATTGTTAAAATCTCCGTTTGTTTTTGTTTATAAAATAAGACGGTGATTATAAAAACCTTGATGGGCAGAGCAAGTCAAAGGTTCAATATTGGCCAAGCGACTACAGCCCAGGCCCTCCCTTTTTAAAGAACGCCGAAGGGTGCGCCCCACTCGGCGTGTAGGGAATTGCCCTTCAATAATATGTGAGTATGGTAAACAAATTTCCCAAAACTGGCCATGTGCTTTACAATGTCCAAAGTATAAAGTTGTTGGACTGCCTCTTTTACTGTACGGGTGCCCAATTGGAGGAGGATCGGTCTGAGGTAGATTCTGCGAACTGACTGAAGGGCTGGACAGCAAAATAGAATATGGGCCAGGGATTCTCGTTTGTAATTGCAGAAGCGGCACTCCCTAATGCCCGGCCTTGTATTCACAGTTGTATATAGTTCTTTTAAAGGGAGCGGGTGTAGTCTGGCAGCTAAAATCCTGTGTAGGGCTTGGCTCCCCACGGCCTGCGTGAGATGAGGTTTCCGACTGGTCCGTGTATGTGGGAGACTTTGGGTCTCATGAAAGCCTCTTGCTGCCAGGGATTCCATATCCAAAGTGCGAGAGCGTAGACGCAATTGCTTCTTTATTGTTTCTTTAATAATCGCGTAGTTGGTTATGTAGGGTCCCAGTTCTCTGTAGCAAGCTGCAGAAGATCTTTGGCTAAGGCAAGACAGGCAGACCATGGGTTGCTGGGTTGTAGGAAAATCGATTTTAAAACAGCCTTCATAGAGTTTGTAGGGGCCGCCGTTGTTAAAAGAAGTATTTCGAGAGAGTCACCAGCTCTTCTAGCTTTTGTTGGTTGAGATCAAATTCCAAACTAATTAAGGTATTCCTGGTGCAAGCTGGTAAACGGAATAACTTTTTGTAGGCGGTACAATGTATTTTTTCCAGGTCCTGCGCAAATTTCCCTGGGAATGCCTGTTGCGCGTAATTGAGGGACGGTAAAAGTTTGGCCCTCAAGACTCTTTGTATGGCCATTGTTGATGGACTGTCCAAAGTCGCGTATAATTTGCAAAGTGCGTAAGTGACCATTTTCCCCTTCTGCTGCAGTTTGTGGAGGTGCACCCGTGGGCGGCCCGATTCGCTGATCCAAACCCCAAGGTAATTATAAGATTGGACACAGTCCAGGGTCAGCGTGCCCAACCGCCACTTTGCCACTTTTTTCGGATAGTGGCCGAAGATCACAATTTTGGACTTGGTTGGATTAGCGACCAGCTTGTTCTGTGCATTGTATACAGAAAGGGCCGTAAGCGCTTTTTGGAGGCCTATTTTGGTGTGGTCAAGGAGGACCAGTTCATCGGCATACTGCAGCAGCTGTATCTTTGTGAGGCCAATCCTGGACGTAGCTAAAGTGGCTCCATACAGAGCCCGACCCATGTCCGCAGTGTACAGATTGAAGAGCATCGGGGCCAGGACACATCCCTGCTTTAGCCCCCGATCCGTGGTAATTTTCTCTGTGGCGGACTGGCTGGTAAGTTTGACCCTTACCCAAGTTCGCGAATACAGTGATTTAATGGCTTGTAATAAGGGTGGACTGATGTTCCAACGTGCCAGTTTCTGCCAAAGGATGGAACGGTCTACCCCGTCGAAGGCTGCTGAGTAATCGATGAAGCAGGCAAAAAGCGGCAGGGTGCAGTGGGACACCGCTTGATGGGCTAGATATGACAGGGCGACGATGTTATCCACGGTAGAGCCCCCTGGTCTGAACCCAGTCTGATAAAAGGGCAGGAGACCTTCCGTCTTGACCCAGTCCACTAATTCCGCCAAGAGTAAACTTGCATAGGCCTTGCCCTCGATGTCCAACAGGGCGATCATTCGGTAGTTCCTAGGGTCAGTGTTTGGCCCTTTTTTATATACTGGTTGCAGCAGTGAACCCCTCCAAGAGTCTGGAACGTCCCCCAGGAGTGTGCATTCTGCATATAGCTGCGCCAGGGTGTCAGACCAGAAGTCTGTATCTTCCCTGAAAAGGGTGCCGGTAGACCACTGGGGCCGGGGGTCCGTTCTGTCGTATCTTTTTTAGGATTAAACAGACCTCGCCTTTGCCTGGGAGAATTAAAGCGGCTGGAGGGACATCGGGCTCTGCTGAGATGTTTCCATGTCCCTTCCCGGGTGTTGTAGCACTGTTCTGCGAAGTGCCATTTGTTTGGCCTTTAGATGTTTTACGCATTGCTTTATCACTGGAGCTTGACCCAGAGCGTGTGTTGGGTTTAGGGGAATACTGTATGTGGTGTTCCCCCGCAACAGTGTGGCTAGTGCATATGCGAGTTTGTCCCATTCCCCTATACGACCCCAGTTATTGGGACCGGTCTGCCATCCGATCCATGTTGTTTTCCATGAGGCAAATTCGTTAATTGTCTTTACCCCAATTTGATCCTTCTAAGGAGCCGGCGCTGTTCTTCACCCTGGGACGCTCCGATGCAGCGGGGGGTGTAGCGGATGTCCGCTGTGATGGTTAAATGCAAAATTAAGGCGGCGTGGTCACTTTCACTCCTTGGAAGCACTTCGAAGTTTAGCATATGTTTTTGTAGCCTCTGACCTAGTAGAATATAATCTATTGTGGTCTGGTTGTTGTAGGTGGGTGCGTGAAATACCCATGGCTTGGACTTTGTAGATAGGGAGTGCGTAGTGGCCAGATTATATGCCCGCATGAAGGCGTTAAATCTCCCTGCGCACCCAGCGGAATAGCTTTCCGATACATCCTCTCCTATTTTATGCATGTTAAGATCCCCAAGGATAATAGGTTCCATCGGAGCAAACTGTATGAGCAAAGACTCAATCTGAGCAATCAGCCGAATGAGCTTGTCCTTGGGGGCCAGCCCGTGAGGGTTGTAATATACGTTGATTAAGAGTAGGGATAGTGGGCCCTCACCCGTATTAAGGCCTTTTCACGGTCCCGGCCAAGAACATGTCCGAGGCGTTCTTTATCTCGGTAAAATAGACTTTCAAGGCATGTTTGATGTATATGGCGATGCCCCCCGCAGGTCTCCCGAATATTGTGCCTTTGATTGCGGGTTTAAAGTATTCCGCATAACCTCGTATTGGAATGGACGTGGTTGTCCACGTTTCTTGAACGCAGATTAAATCAGCCCCTGCAAGGAGCGTGATCGCCGAAGTACTTTGCAGAACCTTGGTCATCCCTGCGACATTCCAGGTCATAATGCTTAATGTTTGGATGTTATCAGAAGGGTGTCTGGGCTGAGCAGGACTGTTACTTGAGGCGAGCCGAGCCTTTGATGATCCAGACCCCTTACTTGATAAGGCGCTGAGATTTGTTTGCCAAGTTGGCAGCGACCCAGCCCCAATAGGCCGAATTTGGGGAGGGTAGGGGGCAAAAGGGGGGGGGGGCTATTAGATGTAGCAATGACCTGTCTCCCCCCGCTAGGCCCGTCGACCCTGCACTGAATATTCAAATTTGCTTGTGCAAGGGAGCCCTCCCCACCACGAATCCCCTTCAATATGCTAACCGTAGGGGGATTCTTTGTAGGTGCCTGGAGGATAAATGGATACATTTCCTGTTCCAACCTCCCCACGTCGATCCCCCATTCTGCAAATTGTTCTTTTTCCGTGAGGACTCTGTCGGCGGTGTCTGCATTGGCCCAAGTTACAATGGGTTGTTCCTTCCCTGGTTGTGAAGGCAGGGAGGCGAATTGGACCCTGACAATGTCCCCGGTTGTAATATGGGAAAGTGTCTGTGTGTGGTGGAGGAGTGTCAAAATGTTTGTTCTATTAAGAGAATCATGATTGCCCTTTGAGGTATAGCTTGGAATCATACTCGTTTTTGACGAATGGCCCCCTCCCAAAGTTCCCTTGGGGGGGCCTGATTGTCCCAGCATTGTGGGAGGGCGGTTGTAAGATAGGAGTTGTGCCCACATAGGTCGATTTGGGCTGGGGGGGTTGCAGGAGGCCTGGAAGGTCAAACTCCGTCCCTTGCTTTGATCTTGGGGGCTCAATTCTGGTAGGGGCAGCATTGGGCTGATGGATATGACCCGTTAGTTGACCTTGAGAATTACTCGTTCTGGGTGCTGGTGGGGGAGGTTGGAGTCCAGCCGTTGGGCTGGTGGAGATGCCTCATTGGTTGGCCTTGTGCATTACCCGGGCTAGTTACTGAATGTCCTCCATGCCTGGTGTGATTCTGGGTGTTGTTCTGGGTTCTAGTAGGGGAGATTGGAGACCAGGTAGGGGGCCAGATGGTTGTGATGTTCCCGGTTGACAGCCTCCCTGCCGGATCAGCGCTTTGTGCGCCGGACGTCCCATCTTTGATGGCATTTAAGGTGGAGGGAGCTGGCTGTCTGCGCTGGTTCAATATTGGCGCAAGCCCTACTGTGTCTGGCCCCCCAAGCGTATGGCTCCTCGACTTCTTGGAACCGTCCCCTGCCGCTACATCCACTACTGAGGGCTGGTTAATTGATTGCGTGTTCAATAAAATTAGGGCGGGTGAGGGTTTGCTGTCGGACTTCTTACAAAATATTGGAAAAAAAGGCTGGTTGTTTCCCGACTCAATTGCCCGATTGACTGCTACATTTGTTTGTTCTGTGACCATAATATTGCGCTGGCGATTTCTTAGTGCTAGACTCCTGGCTTGCTTCTTTTGTTTTTTGAGGCGTTTCTTCTCTCTCTGTGTTATTGGCGGAGCGGCCTGGGCAACTTCCGACCGACTGGTGGACCCTGAATTAATGGGGATGGTATCCCCTATGGGATTGCTCCCCCCCCCCATTGAGTCCTCTAGAGGTGCAGGAGGGGAGGGCTGAGTTGCTGTTGTTGTTGGCCGCTGATGTAATTGTATGGGCTCCGGATTTTCGTCCCCGACCACTGGCATATAGCTCCTAGTACACTGCTCCGTGCTAGCTGCGACTGGGCGTGTACTAATACTGAGCTTTAGTTCCTCCATCAGCAAGGTGAGTACCGTCGGGAGAGAAGCCAGTTTGTCAATTAGGACTGGGCATCGGCAATCGGGGGAGGGGAGGGAAGAAGGAGGTTGTCACTATTTGGGTTAACTTGTCAATTGTTTTTGGCCATCTCTGCCATTTTTGATGCCATGATTTGCAGGGTGTCCATTTGCAGTTCGAGTTTCTCTGATTGCCATGATAACCCGCTTATGGCAGTGGAGAGGGATGTGCTGACTGATCTTAGCAAGTTGTCCTGAGCACATGAGAGCTCGAATGGCAGGAGCGATGGTGATCTATATAAAGAGTCCCTTGTCTCCGGGTCGAGCTCAGGGGAAGATCCTATGGTAATGCATGACCCGCCTTTGCTAATATGGGCTGTGATACCCGAGGTTGGAGCAGCGATAGCCGTGTCTTCTTTTGGTATGAGGCATGTGACCGTCGGAATTATTGGAATATTGTGCGGACTACTAGTGCCGATCAAAGTCCCCCCAGCTGTGCCCAAGTCCTCTTCCTGGTTTGCTGCCTGTTTTGTTGTATGTTGATCAAATAAAGCTGGGGAGGCTCCCAAGTTGTGACAAGACAAAGATCTTTTCGTCCGCCTCCTGAGCAGTGTGGATGAGTGTCGCCGAGAAGATGACTCCATCCCCATTGGTGGGGGGGCTGGATCTGTTAGCCCTCCACCTGTTGTTATACTGGCCCTTGGGGATTCGCCTTTTATGGTTGTAGCTCCAAGAAGCGTTTTAACTGTAGAAGGCTCTAGGCCCTTAAATGCATCGTCATCATCGTGTATGAATATTGGAGATGTTGTGTCCATGGAGGTATCGAAACGCTCTGAGGGCTGGTCGGCACTGTGTCCAGCGCCCGAGTTTGTCCACTCTGGGCTGCCCGCTGCAGAGACTGGGTCCTTGGCCCTTGCCCAATTACGCAGATCATACGTATTCCCACCCTTGGGGTGGCCCTTAAGCTGGACCTTCGACCGATCGGAAGCCCCCCCCCTTAGCGGCCTTATTGGTAGACATGTCCGCAGCTGTAGACCAGCACCGTGCGGAAGCAGATTCCAAGCCAGGTTACTGGGAGGCGTGAGAGCAGGGCTCACTAAGGTGCCTCAAGCCGCACCCAACCTAGTTGGGCCGCCTCCGCGGACACTCCCGGGCACTTCACTCTGCGGCCGCCGCTAAGGGAGGCCGCGCTCTCACGCTTACGCTCCAGAAACCCCCGCCTGAAACCTTCGCACTTGCCTGCCAAGGCCTGTCTCCGGCGTCCTGCCTCACCGCTCTACCGGGCTCTCAGGCGGGACCCTGCGGTCACTGCTTCCGGCTGATTAAAATGTGACCCCCTGGTGATTTTTCTCCGGGCCGGGTCAGGTAAAATCAGAGCCGGGTCCAGGCCGCTGTGGTCCGAGGCTCCCCGCTCCGTCATTTCGCTCGCCTCACCTCGCCACGCCCACACAGGAAACCGGATACAGCGCTTACTCTGACACTGATGGCTCTCAGACATCAATGTGGAGGTGCTCCCCAAAGCAGTTGTCGGTGAAAACATTGAGGCAGTTGGGGCCTCGACCAGGGCCTATGGGTAGGTTAAGCCAACTGCAGCTCAGCCAGGCCAAACAGCAAGGCAGCCCCGAACTGGTCCGACCCCAAGGTATATGCATTCCCCCTCTAGTGAATATACATGTGGCGTTGATGCAGCCTGCCTCAGGCTGAAGTTCAAAGGCATATAGAGGCGGACGGTTACACTTGTCACCGGGAGCTGTGAAGAAACTGGGGGATCCTCTGCAGCATGGTTCACCCATGACCTTGCTCACAGGCAGTTCATTTTCTCTAGCTGTTTTTCAGGCGAGAAATGCGCTGTGTTTCTCCACCTGGGCATTCTCTCTTCTTGCAGTAACAGGCAGACTCCTTCCATCTGTCAGCTGGCAAGCAGGCTTCTAGGCACTAGACAGACTTGGCAGACCGTGAACCCCTCTTACAGAAAGCACAGACTTCACCTGTGGGAGAATGTCTGTCAGACAGATCCCAGCCTATTTCACATAGCAGTTCTTCTAATACCCTGCATAGCACTCCCCTCCTTGTTCATGAAGAATTTGGAACAGGAAGACAGTGGGGTGGTTTTGGATCCCAGTTGTACACACACATTCTATACAGGGAATGTGGATCCATTTCCTTAATCTTCATAACCGGTTTGGGGTGGATCTGTTTTAAGTGTCCTTCTCAGGCTGCCTTCCAAGCATAGCCTTTGTGTGTAAAGAGATCCATCTCACAGCAGATGGCTTTGGGGCTGCCTCCAACAAAACTTGCCCACTCATATGAAGTTTTGCTTTCATGCTCATGCCCAGTCCTTTGCCCTAAAATCTTGAGCCCATATTTAGTGTGTTGATGTGTCTAGCCTGTGTACTACACACATGGTGCTTGTGAGGGAGCCAGAGTAATGACTGTCAGCGCGATCCGTTTTGGATACCTCTGACCTGGCCTTATAAAATGGGTGACAGTTGTGCTTCCAGACAGTGCAATTGTATTGCTCACATGTCTGTAGCTGGAGGGAGAAGACCTACATTCAAAAATGTCCTCCAGAGCTGAGGAAACATCAGCCGAAGCCTGGATCTCTGACTGGAGAAGATGTGTACCTGTCCAACTAAGAGCCTACCTGCCGGAAGAAGCCTACTTACCCTGCAGTGGAGAGACTGTCCAGGAAGGAGTGAAGTGCAGCGTGTCACAATGGCTGTGGGGCACCCAGAAGAGCAAACTGTTGGATATTGGCCTAGGAGGACCAGGGTGTTAGACCTCTCCAAGACTCTTCTGAGAGTTGCAAGGGGAGCTAAATCTAATTGATGGCATTATTGCTGAGACATAGTTGGGGTTGTGATTGTGTGTTGCCATTCTTCCCATGCGGGGCTGCATCTGCCAATCCTGATTGGCATGTGTGGGGCTGCAGCTACCAAATTTGTGACATGCTTGTGCAGGGCTGCACCAGCCAAATTCCTGACTAGCCCATGTGGGGGCTGTATCTGCAGAATCGAAGACCAGCTCATGTGGGGCTGCAGCTGCTAAGAGTTGCAGGTCCCACTGAGCCTTTGTCCATGATTCTGCCTGCCCTGTCATGGGCTCCACCACTGGACTACAGAGACCCGAGGGACTACACTTATCAAAGTCCAGGAGGGACTGCACCATCCCAGGATTTTGATTGCCAGTGCAGAAGAATCTGAGCAGGTACACCACCTACTCCTGACCTAAGATGAAAGTACTCTACAAAGGCCTGCCAATGTGCTGCTGCTTCTCAGAGTGTGCAATAGCACTCCAGAGTACTGGACATCCTGAACGTAGCCGGAAAGGACTTATTCACCCTTATTGAGGATGATTGAACTGAACTTGTGCTCAATTCATGCTACTTCTGTTCAGCCGTAGCGATATAAGGGGAGCACCCATAACTGGGGAAAGGGCCTGGGGACTGTAAGGAGAGTGGGGAAGTGGTGTGGGAGCAGCATTTTCCAAAGTAGCACCCAGAGACACTGACTTATTTACATTATTAGTAGTGTGTCATTTTGAGTACAATTTTGAGATGAAAGTACTTTATTTCTTGAAAACATAAGCACTGGGTTTGTTGATTGATTGTTGAGCTCTGAGCTCAAGCACCCCACACTACCTCCTTCAGATCCTGTGACTGCTTGCTCACGCTACCCTGAGAGTCAAGTGTCGAGAGAGTTGTACTTGGCCCAGGTTGCAGAGCCATGGTAAAATGGGTGCCAGCACATAAGAGGAAACCACCCTGTAGTGTCCTGAGGACATTTTGCTGTAGCCCCCTCCCATACGTCACAGACATCACCTGTTGGGTGACCCTACTAATAAAAAGGAGCTGGCCATACATGCTCTCACTCCTGTTAATGAACTGCACTGTGCGTCCGTTTCACTCTTTATTCTAATAATGGTGTAGGGCCCATGACACCACATTGAGAACGAGGCAGACCAGGCCCTCCTGCCTCTGCAGCCCTGACCTTGATGAGGCCTGTTCCCAGCAGTGACAAGGCAAAGAGGCCCCATTGGCCTATTAGAGAAGTATAGTGAGTGACCAGCCAATCCACAGCAGCGAACCTGAAGAGCATTCCTTAATCTGAAAAAAAAACTGGCATGGTTTTTGATTAGGTGTGCTAATTTTTGAAGACCACCAAAATAACCAGCTTGTACCGCTGATAGTGAGTGCACCCATTGGCCTACGACGTACAGCAAAAACAACTTGGTGAAGGCCTAGTAGCAGAACCAAAAGTAAGCTGTGCAAACATGCAAAAAGTCTTTACCACTAGCACTATTCAGAGACCATGCCCATCTATCTGCCTTGTAATCTATGGCATCGATATTGAAGAATTTCTGGCACTGTGCAGAGACTGAAGACATTCAGGTCCAGCAACTCACATAGTCACTGGGATACAAAGTCCATCCCGTTACAGTCATACCAGCTCTCGAAGCTCCATGGAAGAACCTCTGTGAACCCAAGGGCAAGCCGTTGACTATCAATAGCAAGTTACTTCATGCATCTTGCAATACTATCCTGCATGTTCTTGTGAAAAGTACATAACTGCTACCACCTGCAAAACTTGACTGGAGTCAAACCATCAGCATCGCACCAAAGGCCAAGAAGCAGCCATGACCCCCCTGAAGTCACATTCAATCAGCAACATTTTCTTACCCATCAGCATCTTGCTCTAGTCTTCAGCATGACCCATCTGTCCCTAAATGTTCCAAGAGTGACTTGGCAGTGCTCATCAGCTGTCTTGCAGCAGCCCACACACAGATCACACGCAACGCCAACACAGTCCACTCGCAGTCCCATTGGTGACACAATCAAGAAGGCTCCACATGCCTGAGATGTACTCGCTGTTGCTTCACTGAAGGCTGCTGGAGTTGGAGGTGACCCAAATGAAGACTTCAGAAGCTCATTGACAAGTATCCAAGTACCTCCAAGACTGTCTGCGGAGAGCTGGGCAACACAACAGAAGCAGCTTCACAATGGACTTCCCATGGCTCCAGCAATGCTCATGATGCATCGTTTGAATTTTGAACACTAACCATGAGTTGTCTTGAGCATCAGCACGGCATACCGACACTGTTCTCTAGGTACACGATTCTGTTGTGATGCTGTTATAATATCCTGGAATACTCTGCGTCATTCTTCATCCCTTGACTCACAGCATGTTAAATCATGAACGTGAGCAACAAGGTCCTGTGGCAGCCGGCATTCTTCACCAAGTTTTCGAACGCTGTACTGCTGATTGACTCTGAGACCAGTAGATTCACAGTGGTGTCCTGTTTTGTTTGTGTTCTTGTCCACTGTTGGACATTTGGTCTTTTTTTCAATTTTGGGAGAAATGTAGTAGCCTCAGAAAGTCGCTGCAGCCCCATTCTAGAGGGCTGTCCCTACACATACATGCATTCACTACAGACAACACCATTCAGCTGAGCATTCTGTTAGAAGTGTGCTGGGTGCACATTCCCTCACTACAGTGCATCCCTGTTGTCCATTAAGCTAATGCAGGCCTTGGACCTACAATACCGCGTCTTACTCTCAGCAAAGATCCGACTCTCGCTTCTTCACTGGTAGAGCTCCCAGGATATGGAACTCTCTGGCCCTGGAAATACGCAAAAACCACTCCTTTCTGATTTTCAAGAAAAGCGTGAAAGCACCACTGCTCTAAAGCTACCTAATGAACTGACTGATCTGACATATAAAGAGAAGGCCTGGGTGAAATTTAGATTACACCAGTGTAATATCGGTAATTTTGTGTTAAGCTTGTTACACAAAATTCCCGAAATGAAGTAATTACTCTTCTTTGCATAGTTAAGTGCTGTTTGCTGTGAAAATTGACAGCGAATGGTGCAATTCATGGTAATTAGGGGTAATTTGCAGTACATTTTTACAGCAAATTGCGACATTGGCGCAGGAACTACTGAACATGGGCAGCTGTTGTTCATGGTTGTTTAAATACATCCTTGCACCAAAACATTGATATGAGGATGCATGTGGATTTGCATTTTCAGAGACATTTTAAGGCAAAGAGGGCTCTGGCCCAGGGCCCCAGGTTTCAGCGGGCCCCTGATAGAGCAGAGTCTGTTCTCCATACACTCCTGCCCTGATGACCTTGAATAATTCCTAAACAGATTGTTTTAAATACCGTTTACCTTGAAAATATTTTAACCTGGGTAATGTATGAGACTAGTCTATTACAGACATTTTCCAGAGAAATGTTGTTTTTATGTTTCATGCAATCCATAAAAAAAGTTTCTTTTAGATCAAAACAGGACTTCACATATGAGAAATGGGAGGGTGTCACAGGGATTATGTGCAACAATATTAGTACGCTGCTGCGTCACATTACTTAAAGCACGCATCATTATGCCTGAATGTTAGATGTAAACACATTTAGAATTTGGACGAGTGTGCCTATGCACTGTCAGTGACCTGGCCCAAGAGGGCATGAAAGAGCTGAAACTGGATCATAAATTCAAAGCTGTTCCGAACAGGGCCCCCCAAAATAAGTCTGGCCCAGGGCCCCCAAAATCCTTAAGATGTCCCTGTGCATTTTGTGGAATTTAGTGTCATTCTGTCACAATGACGCAAAAGCAAGTAATACAAATTTCGCATGCCCCTGCTAAAGAGGACATCTTTGGAATACCACTGCAATCCGGAATCTGCTAAAACAGCGGTACCCATGCTACTCTGACTTATTTTGATTTGCTTTCTTATTCTAGGCCCCAACTACCGTCATGGTAACTTATTGTTTACTTTTATTTACCTGTTTTATCCTGTACTGTGCTCCGATACTCTCCATTCATGTTTGCGCTTTACAGAACTCTCAATAAATAAATAAATGCCCCAGGTCCCATCGCTGAGGCCCAGTAGTTTCTGCTTGCCCCATTGCCATGCACATGGAGTCTGACATCCAACCTCTCACTGACTCAGATAAAAAGGTCTGGTCACACTAGCAATCACAATACACAATATGTTGCCACCACCACTTTATGTTCTACACCGAGGCAGGGACAGTAGTCATCTGTCCTCAATGAGGGCACGTTTGTCATCCACCTCCAAGTCACAGGACAGATGCTGGACCCCGCATTGTCAGGGACAGGTCTAGGCATCTGTACACATGCTAGACGGGTGGGATGCCAGCCCAAAAATAAAAGTGAGGGTACCAGATACATAACAAGTCATGCACTTTGGGTAAGGAGGCACACCTGTAAACCATGCAAAGGACGTTGTAGTTCTAACAATCTCCACAGACAATACTTTTTTTCCTAAAACATACTTTACAATTTACAATTGTGAATGTACTACCCGTATTCATCACTCCAGACAATACGCCACCTCATTCCATGTTGCTGTACCTACTTTTGAATCCATTCCAAAGTCTTATCATTCTAACACACCATCCAACCTTCATAACACATATCACCTACACTACAATGGTCTTGTATACATTATCATATTGAGTACTTCAAGTATACATCAGCCATCATATAAGGGGACAATTTCAAAAATAGTTTTAAAAAAAACCTCATAACTGATATACACCTATAAGCATAACAGCTTTGAAATCATTTGTGATCAACAACAATACTGAATAAACAACAGGAGTCAAAATAAACTGATTAAATCAATAGAGAGAGGCACTGAAGAAGAGAGACAACAAATATTCAAAAGAACCTACTAGGTAAGAATTGCACTCTTACTCCTGTAAGTATTATTCCCCCTTCTGTGTAAATCATTCATTCAGAGGCAAATACCAGATCATTCCTCATCACCATCTGTTTTTATCTGGCTTTCTGGGGCCCTATTACATATAGGGTGCACATTCCCTGTTTGCACCAGGTCACACCTTCAAACAGGTGAGCCGTCCGTAAACATGGAAAATGCACCCTATTATGTTGAATGCATTGCCCTCAGAGCAGATGCGAACTCGTGCCACCGTGGGGGCAGCATATTCAAGTGAAATATGGAGCGACTACTTCAAAGCCACTCCATTTTTCACTGTGCAGGCAGCAACCCACCTGCACTTTTAAGAGAGCAGAGAGATCCCCTTGCAGGCTGGCACAGTGAGTGACTGCACCCGCCTGCAATGAGATTTCTAGGGGTCCCTAGGACCTCCATGGCCCCCTCCAGAGGGCTGCTATCAGGGGGCACACTGACAATGCCCCAACTTTTTGTGGCTCACAGTCAGTGCGCCTCCTGATAGCTTCTTTGCTTTTGCGCCCTCGTTCATAATATGGCGCAGGGGTAAAGAGATTCCCTCACTTGCATGGGGCTATGCCCCCATGCAAATGCAGAAACACCTTCTTGAGATAGCGCTGGCGCTATATATGGCCAGCGCTATCTGTATTAGCAGAGTGCCCCGGATGCAAATGGCCATTGTGCCCCCAGGGCACTTTTTATGATACGGGCCCTGGTGTTTCCCCTCTCTCTAACTATTTATTCTCCGCCATTATCACTAATTTACAAAGTGTCAACTTAATTCTAGTTAGGTCAAGCTCTCCCATATGTCATAAGTTGCCATATCTGGGCCCAGGTTTATCTCTCCTGTTGATCTCATCATATTTCCATTTTGAGTAGGAAATGATCCCTTTCTCTTCTTGGCAACTAATACATGTTGAGTCCCTTATAATTTGCATACTGAAAAGTCTAATACAATTTCCGTTGTATAAGCTGTAGATAAGCTTGGATGGCCATCTCCAAGGTATGAATTTGGGTCTCCTTACAATCCTAATCGTCCATTGTTCCAAGGCCACTTTCTCACTTTTTCTAAGGCATCTCAGTTTATCTTAGCCATCACCCTTCCAATCACCTTCTTCCAAAGCACCCTGCTGTGAACAGTCCAGTATTTCCACCCAATCAACAGGTATTTCGCATGATACACGGAAGTGAGGTTCTTTCTGTTACAATGACGTGTTCAATGTGTATTGTCAATACTTTTAAAATCATCTTCTGGGAGTCAATAAAGTGTCTTTTGCATGGTTTGTAAAAAAACAGTGAAAAGAGGTCATCTTAAAGAGGTGGTTCTCTTAAGAAGCAAAAACATTAGCCTTCTCCAATGCTGGATCCCCCCACTGAATTTTCTTAACATTTCCTCATGTCATTAAATATTTGCCGTTATAACTAATATTCCTCTATTCAGTTGGTCAGTAATTCAACATCTAAATATGCCAGACGAAAGGTCTACTGCTTGTACAGTACTGCTGATCCCTTCCTAGCTTATAACAACTCTGCATGAAAACTTTCAGTTTTCAGATTACTTAATGTAAAGCTTCAACCAAGAAAGGAAACAGCAAACCTTTAAAAAAAAAATTGTAAATATGGATGTTGGTTGCTGGTGCTCTCCCTGTAGTTCAGTACCTAATCAATCAATAGAAATAAGATTCTGACTCACCAGTTAGGGTGGCGCTTCTGATTTGCGAAACTCTAAATCTCAAGTACTTTAGGTATATACAATTAATTGATCACCATTTGCTTACGATTACCCCATCACCCTCTGGATGTATCTGGACACTGTTATTGAGCCATCACCTTTACTTCCTTACTTCTCTCCCCGAAATTCCCGCTCGCCTCCCCTCTCACACTCCTAATTCTCTATGTCATTTTACTTTCTTTGAGACAACCTGCCTTAGGGCCTGATTACAAGTCTGGCATTGTGGAAGCGGGCTGCCACGCCAGCACCCGCTCCCACGTTGCTCAACTCGTCCCCACACCGCCCGCCAGATTACGCATTAATTCGTGGTTTGGCAGGCAGTGCTTTGGCAGTCCCACGGCAGTGCCTGTTAGAAAGGCACTGCAATGGGAGCGCCAAAGCATGTTCCTGCACAGCATGGACTGGAAACTCCATGCCTTGCAGAAACTGGGGGTGCATGGAGACAGGGGGCACACCATGAGCCCCCTTGTGTGCATCCCCTGGCCCAGAGGCAACTGGGGGCCCTGTAGGGCCCCCTTAGTTTCCTCACTACCACGCTTTTCATGGCTGGCTCACCTCCATGAAAACTGTGGCGGTGAGGAAACTCGTAATATGTTTTTTGGTGCCTCAGCCGCACCACCAGCATATTGCAGGCCTCAGACCGCCGTGCTACCGTCGAGGGATCACGGATCCCCGTTGGTTGCGGCTAGCCAATGGCGGTCTGACTGCCAAAGTCATAATATGGAGGTCAAACTGCCTGTGCGCCAGTTGCCGCAGTGCCACCGTAGGTTTGGCGGTCAGTTGGAACCCCAAACTCATATTCTGGCCCATAATCAGGCCCATCATCTACCAGGTACTTTGAAATCCTTGAACCTTTGTTAATACTGATGAAAGAATATAGCAGAAGGCAACCTCGGTCTGACGCTTATTCCCTGATTTAGTAATGTAGTGAGTACAACCCCCTCTGTCTTTAAGAACGTCTTGTGTACATCCTGGGATTATTGATTTGTTGCACACACGTAGGTCTGTTACCTTTTTTGCTATATTTACCTGATCCTCCTCTGGATATTGCTTAGATATCTTTTTTTTTTTTTTTTTTTTAAAGCTACATTAAAGCACACTGATGTCCATCTGAACTGTGTTCAAGCAATGTAAAAACTGAACTTAAATAAACAAATAAAGTACTTTGGACACCCATTAATAGAGCTCTGAGCTAGATTGTGAAAGATGTCTGTGTTAAGAAGGAAATTCCAGGCAGTATTGATAAATAATATACTAACATCGACAGGGTAACTGTACTATCTCTGCTTTATGTTTATTTTCTTTTTAGGAGAAAAAGGGGTCCCGGGGACATCTGGAACAGTGGGTCCAGAATGGGAAACGGGTAAAGATGGAAACTATTTTATTTAAATTTTAATATTATTTTGTTTCTTTTGCATAACTCTTAACCACCTGATGCTCACATCTGACCTCATCTCTGAAAATCAAAACACAAGTTAACATCTGAGGCGTGGGAAGGAGAGTTTTACTAAGCATCTAGGATATAAAACATTGTGATAGTATTTATTATCTATATGTGGGTAAACATTTGAGTCCTCACCACTATCTAGAATCTTCAGAAGTCAGTTTGAGATGCAAACTGTAGAAAAAGTGATTCATTGTTGTGAGATCTGAATACAGAGGGGCCCTCCTGTCAAGCATTCACACAGCATTATACATATGAATAGATTATGTGGGAAGACCTGTTGTAGCTAGTAGAGTAATACTACTGGAAAAGGCTATATGTAACCTGTGGTTGACCTCTTTACAGCTCTTTATATTGAGAAGATTAGATCAGACATAGCAGCAAAATGTCTTTTGCTAGAAAACAGAAACCCTACTCAGAAATATATAAAGATAAAACAGAATAACGTATAAAATCGAAGCATTTTAAAATGAATAAAATGAGGTATGGAAAAGTTAAAATTGATCATTCGAATTTATAAAGTTAGGGACCTGAAATGGGTAAAATTTCCTTTCTCTATTCACAGATCAGGGTTTTTTGGTAAGTTACCCAAACTCACTACTCCGTTCAATTTTAGTTATTGTCTATTGAGCCCCTACTTAATGTCAGAGTCCCACAAGTCTTACCTTATACTTGTGAGGCGATCTCGCAGAGGTGACATGAACCACCACCCCCTATCCCACCCTACCCTAGTGGATGTGTTAATACCGACCAGGATGGAGATGGGACCGGGGGTAGAAGCCAGAGACCGGAAAAAGGGGGACTTCCTGTGACTCAGACAGGGGACCTCGCTACGTCCTTGTAATCCCTCAGGACATGCGGTCTGAAATGCAAAGACAGGGGAACGCTATTACTAAAGATGCACACCAATCCCCCTCCTACCCTAAGGAATACCTAACACAAAAAAGGACAGTTCGGTTACCTCGTATGTTTCGCTTAGGGAGTCATCAACAAGGCAGCTGAGACAAGCACCGGGGAGTAGTCTTGCACCTGGAAGTGCCCGTGGAAGTGCTCCGGTTTTGGGGTCCAAAACAAGTACTAGCGCTCCTGCGCAAATGATTAGGAGAAAACCAAAAACCAGCGCACCTGCGCAAATAATAATATAGACCAAAATAAATAACCAGCGCTCCTGCGCAAATAATAATAAAGAGCCAAGTGTACCAACGAACAAGGCTTCTGAGGGGAAATAAACTGCCTGCACGTACTGGCAGTCTAGTATGTGCAGAATGCTGGAACAGCTGCTCTTCATCCGACACAAGGTCTCCAAAGTCTAGCGTGCCAGCGCGATGAGCGCTACAGCACCGGTGATATCCGCGGAGGAACAGCTACCAGCAGGAGGGCAACGGCGTTAATCCAAAGCGCCAAACAGCGGAAGTTGCCGGCTGATAAGCACTGCAACCCGGAAGCGCCGTGGAAGGCGTCGTCCGCTTCCGGCCACCGCAGCTAGACCGCCAACGCAACTCCGCATCGCGAAGCCGCGTTCACGCCTCATGAGCGTGCGGAAGTCTTGCGCGGTCGTAACTATGACAGCACCCACTGCCAAACAGAACCCCCACCCAACCGCCCACCTATCAAACAGGGGTGGCGGGGCGAGGACTACCGGGATGACCCACATGGAAGGCCCTAACCAACCGGGATGCATGACGGACATGTGACAAGGGCTCCCAGGATCTCTCCTCCGGACCATAACCCTTCCAGTCCACCAAATAGAAGAGCCTACCCCGGGTCCTCCGGGAGTCAAGGATAGCCCGGACCTCATACTCCTCGTGCTCCCCTCTAAGGACAGGAGAAGGAGGAGAGGTGACCACGCACTCAGGGTGAGCAGCTCTGAGGAGGGACACGTGAAAGACTGGATGGGTTTTCATCTGGGGGGGCAGAGAGAGCTTCATGGACACACGGTTGATCACCTTAGCTATGGGGAAAGGACCCACATAACGGGGCAACAGCTTCTTAGGACCATGCACATTGAGATTTCATATGGACACCCACACCCTGTCCCCCGCCTTGTAGCCTGGCTCCACCTGTCTGTGTCTATCCGTGGTCTGCTTGTAGGTTTCTTTAGCCTTCGCCAGCTCGAATCGGGCCTGTTGCCAGAGAGCACAAAGGAAGCCATGATAAGCCTGCACCGAGGGCAGGGGACTGTTCTGCGGCTCTTCCCAGGGAACGGTTCGTGGATGGCGTCTCTGGAGACAGTAGAACGGAGACATGCCGATAGCGGAATGCTTGCTGTTATTGTATGCATATTCTACCAACCACAGCACTTCTGACCAGTCTTTCTCCACGGACAACAGTAAGCAGCGGAGATACTGTTCCAGGGTCTGGTTGGTCCTCTCTGCCTGCCCGTCTGTTTGAGGATGATAAGCCGATGACAAGCGCACATCCATGTCCAGGGTGTTGCACACTTCGTTCCAAAACCTGGATATGAACTGGGAGCCCCTGTCCGTGATCACTACGGATGGTATGCCGTGTAGACGTACCACGTTGTGCATGACGACCACTGCCAAGTCAGCTGCCGAAGGTAACTTCTTCAGGGGCACGAAAAGAGCCATCTTGGTGAGGTGATCCACTATGGTGAGTATGGTGGTGTAGCCTGCTTTGGTTCTGGGCAACTCTACTACGAAGTCCATGGAGATGGTATGCCATGGGTATGGAGGTACCGGAATAGGGTGCAACAGTCCCACAGTGGACCGGGATGAGATTTTTCCCTGTGCGCAGATGGCACAACATGTTATGTAGGCGTGAACGTCGGCCTCCATGGTGGGCCACCAGAAATGCCGCTGTAGTAGGTCCATGGTTTTGTGATGGCCTGGGTGGTTGGATAACGGATGATCATGCACATGTACAAGGCTTGTCGATGGTGGTCCGTCAAAGGCAAGTAAAAGCGGCCTCCCTTGTACAGGAATCCGTCCAGCGCTATGATCCCTTTGAGGTCTCCCATCCAAGACGATGGTTCTTTCTGCAGTATGTCGTCCTGTAGCCGTGACAGGAAGGAGGAAGAGAGGACTATCCCTTGGAAACAGTGTTTAGGGATGATGGGTGCAGGTTTGACCGTGGCTGTGGTGTCTTCGTTTTCCTCCAGACGGGACAGAGCGTCGGCCTTGGCATTGTCACTGCCGGGTCGATATGTGATGTGAAATTCATACTCGTTAAAAAACAGAGCCCAGCGCAACTGTCGAGAGGTGAGAGCTCGGGCAGAGCGAAGGAACTGGAGGTTCCTGTGGTCCGTGTAAATGGTCACAGGGTGTTTTGCATCCTTGAGGTAATGGCGCCATTCCTCGAAGGCGGCCTTTATGGCCAGCAGTTCCCTGTCTGATATGGTGTAGTTACGTTCGGCTGGCTGCAATCGTCTGGAGTAAAAGGCCACGGGATGCAGCAGACCCGTTTTGGCGTCTCTTTGGGACAACACCCCTCCCAGGGCGTCTTGGGAGGCGTCGGCTTCCACTATGAAAGGCTGCTCGGGGTTGGGATGTAGTAAGACCAGAGCTGTAGTGAACCTTGTCTTTAGGCACTGAAAGGCAAGTCCGGCCTTGTGGTCCCATTCGAAACGGACGCCCTTGCGTAACAAACCCGTGATGGGGGTGACGATCCTAGAGAAACCAGTGATAAAACGACGGTAGTAGTTGGCAAACCCTAGGAACCTTTGCACCTGCTTCACGGAGGTAGGTGAAGGCCATTGCAGTATAGCCTCGACCTTCTTGTTGTCCATTCTGATCCCTTCAGGGGTTATGACGTGTCCCAGTAACTCAACTGCAATGGTGTGGAAGACACTTTTCTCCAACTTGACGTATAACCCGTGTTGCTGTAGCCGTCGTAGGACAGAGCGTACGTGTTGCACGTGTTCTGTCATTGTTCTGGAGAAGATCAGGATGTCGTCTATGTACACGATGCAGTATTGATCGATGAATTCTCTCAGGACTTCATCGATGAAATACTGGAAGGCAGCCGGGGCGTTGCAGAGTCCGAAAGGCATGACTTGGTATTCGAAAAGACCATATCTGGTTCGAAACGCAGTCTTCCATTCGTCACCCTTCCGGACCCTGACGAGGTGGTAGGCCCCACGTAGATCCAGCTTGGTGTAAATGGTGGCGGCTTTCACCTGATCCAGCAGGGTGGATATCAGGAGTAAGGGATACCGGTTCTTTATGGTTATTGCGTTTATGGCCCTGCAGTCGGTACACGTTCTTAGATCCCCCCTCCTTCTTGGCCACGAAAAAGAGGGGGGAAGATACAGGTGATCTGGAGTGGCGTATGAACCCATTGCGAAGGTAGTCATCGATATACATACGGAGGTGCTCGTTTTCCTTTTCGGTAAGGGAGTATATACGGCTACAGGGTAGCGTGGAACCTGGTATCAAGTCTATCCTACAGTCGAAGCTTCGATGAGGAGGCAGAGTGTTCGTCCCCTTTTTGTCGAATACTGCAGCCAGATCCTGGTACACGTCCGGTACGTTCCCTTGTGTGGTCATCACCGTTCCGGTGAGAGGCAGCGCATGGGCCTGCACTTCCATAACACAGGGATGGTTTGTCCGTGGGTAACAGAGAGAAGAGCAATGATCCGAATCTAACCGCATGACCCGGGATACCCAATCTATCCGTGGATTGTGTTCCACTAGCTATGGAAGGCCCAGTATCAAGCGAAACTGAGGTGCGTCGATGACATCGAAGGCAATGGATTCCGTGTGGTTGTTCGCGAACGTCATCCCCAGGTCCTCGGTTTGGAAACGGATGAGACCAGAGGTAAGATCCGTGCCGTCCACTGCTTTTACAGTTTCAGGTTTTGCCTTCTGCACGGTGGTCATACCAAGGCTCGCCATATACTGGTTGTCGATAAAATTTCCGGTGGCACCTGAATCAATCAGGGCTGTGACCTGCCATACCAGGCCTGTCAGTGTTCGTAAGGTTACCTCCACACCCAAATGATGGCTACCGTCACAAAAGGCAGGGGTCGGTCTCTTGGTGGACGAGGAACCCAGTAGCCGGACCCCACTGCCTACTGGGTTTCCTCGTTTCCCGGCCAGTCTCCCTTGGCGACAGGCAGAACGAATGGTTTCTTCCCTCTTGGTCTGGTTGGTTTCACTGGGCATTCCCTGACAAAGTGCCCGCTTTTGCCACAATATAAACACTGGTTCTGCCTTCTCCTTTTCTCCCGTTCTTCTCTGGTAAGAGGCCCACGAATGCCTCCTATCTGCATGGGCTCTGGTATATCAGGGGTTGGATCCGGATCCGCAGCGGTTTTTTCCTTGTGCGTCAAGAACCTGTTGTCACCACCCCTATTTCTTTCGGTCTTACGTTCCTCTAACCTGTAGTTCAGTTTCACCACCAAATCGATGAACGGGCCTATGTCCTCCGGGGGGTCTGGTATTTGGGAGAGCAGGTCCTTTAGGTCGTCACGCAAACCTCTGTAGAACACGGACACCTTCTTGGACTCAGGCCAGCGAGCCTCAATCACCAATCTGCTGTAGGTAGTGATGTAGTGCAACAAGTCCGTGTTGCCCTGTTTCAATCCCAGGAGTTCATTGTCTGCGGCTTGCACAAAGGTGTTGCGGGCAAACATCCGTCGCATAGTTTCTTTGAAGACCGGGAGGTTGTACAACATGGGGTCGTCGCTCTCCACCAGGGGTATGGACCACTGGGAAGCATCGCCACCCATGTAGGAGAGGATAAAGGCGATCTTGGATGCGTCGTCCGAAAAAGCGGAAGCTCGAGCCATGAAGTGTAGATGGCATTGGTGAAGGAAAACGCTATACTTGGTGCTATCGCCATAAAAGTGTTCAGGTGGAGCCAGCTGTGCTGTGTGAGGGGTAACCACTTGTATGGTGGTGTCCTGAGCTGGAGATATGGCAGAACCACCTGGTTGGAACAAGGGAGGTCTCAACAGCCCTTCCTGTCTTACTCTTGTGGAAGGAAACGGACCCCAAGGCCCTGTTCCACCGCCTGCAGCCTGAGTCTGCAAGGCCGTGATATCCTGGCGTATGCTGTGGCTCTCTGCCTGCATGGTGGTCAGAATGGCTGCTATGTCCTGTAGGGTGATCTCGGGGTCGCCCATGTCGCCCGGGCAAGATAGACAACGTGGGCTTTGGATTCTGTCAGAGTCCCACAAGTCTTACCTTATACTTGTGAGGCGATCTCGCAGAGGTGACATGAACCACCACCGCCTGTCCCACCCTACCCTAGTGGATGTGTTAATACCGACCAGGATGGAGATGGGACCGGGGGTAGAAGCCAGAGACCGGAAAAAGGGGGACTTCCTGTGACCCAGACAGGGGACCTCGCTACGTCCTTGTAATCCCTCAGGACATGCGGTCTGAAATGCAAAGACAGGGGAAAGCTATTACTAAAGATGCACACCAATCCCCCTCCTAACCTAAGGAATACCTAACACAAAAAAGGACAGTTCGGTTACCTCGTATGTTTCGCTTGGGGAGTCATCAACAAGGCAGCTGAGACAAGCACCGGGGAGTAGTCTTGCACCTGGAAGTGCCTGTGGAAGTGCTCCGGTTTTTGGGGTCCAAAACAAGTACTAGCGCTCCTGCGCAAATGATTAGGAGAAAACCAAAAACCAGCGCTCCTGCGCAAATAATAATATAGACCAAAATAAATAACCAGCACTCCTGCGCAAATAATAATAAAGAGCCAAGTGTACCAACGAACAAGGCTTCTGAGGGGGAATAAACTGCCTGCACGTACTGGCAGTCTAGTATGTGCAGAATGCTGGAACAGCTGCTCTTCGTCCGACACAAGGTCTCCAAAGTCTAGCGCGCCAGCGCGATGAGCGCTACAGCATCGGTGATATCCGCGGAGGAACAGCTACCAGCAGGAGGGCAACGGCGTTAATCCAAAGCGCCGAACAGCGGAAGTTGCCGGCTGATAAGCGCTGCAACCCGGAAGCGCCGTGGAAGGCGTCGTCCGCTTCCGGCCACCGCAGCTAGACCGCCAACGCAACTCCGCATCGCGAAGCCACGTTCACGCCTCATGAGCGTGCGGAAGTCTTGCGCGGTCGTACCCATGACACTTAATTTATACATTGGTGACATGGTATTGCAATCGAGCACATCTACTTGTTGAACATTTCAGATCACTTGCACATTTACTGTTGGCTTTTTAATCACATGTTAATGTACATGTCTTGCCAACCAAGACATGCTCATCCTTACAATCGTTCCACTGGTTTTGCTCCTCTCCAGGCAAGTTGTCTTGTTTACGCTGTGTATATAAAGCAACTATGGAGAACGGGGATAGCCATGCTTTATTATATGCATAACAACCACATTTACTGCTGCCTCTACTTTTGGTACCATTGCTTCGGCAATTATCAACTTATGCTATAGCCCCTTGTACTCTCTAATAGGAATTTATATTTACTTCATTTAAGTAATGGTTTTCCAGTTCGAATTTGGTTGTTGACTAATATTGATGATATTTAAAATTTTTCAAAGATTTTCATGTAGAGCTACTTCAGCCTGGGGATGTCAGAGCGCTTTTCATTCAGTAATATACTTTGAGACCGTACTCCGAAGTAATATATTTTATAATAAAAGGCAGCAAGACAGCATGTAACCTTAGAAGTTATAATAAAAGAGCCAACAGGAATGGAGAGGAAGCAGGAAGGGTAGAGGAAGAAAACAGCAGAAAGGTAGAGAGCAGTGTTCAGACAAAATATCGAAATAAAAATATCGAGATATAAAAATATTGAGTTTTGAATATCATGATGCACAAATATTGTGATGCTGGAATATTGTTGACAAGATTATCGATTTTCTAAGGTTAGTAATATCGATGCTAAAAATATTTATGTTGTTAATACTATGTTGTTAATATTGTTTACAAAAATATCTATGTTGTTAATATCGATGTCAAAAAATATCTATGGGTTCATTATGATGTCGGTCGGACCACAACATCTAGCTATGCAGGGGCAGGAGGGACCAACCGCTGCCTTTCTGATGTGCTCAAGAAGCAGGGGTCGGAAAGTAATCCTCTACAATCAGGGCCGGACTGGCTACTGGGCTTTTTTTTGCTGGGGTGGCAGGCTGGGGTCCAGGTTCACTGTGGAGGAGCTCCTTTTGTTGCCGGTGAGCTGCCTGCGCTTCTAAAAAAACAATGCAAAACAAATAGCTTTAAAGCATACTTTTTAAAACATTTGTTTTGCATTGTTTATTAAGGAAAGCCCGGTAGTCAGTCTGGCCATGTCTACAATGGTGCGGTGCCTGCTCAGGCTCAGGGATTACGATTTCCCTTTCAGGCAGCCTTTCAATCACGGTCCAACCACCATTGAGAGGCTGTCGGAAACAGACTTTGGGGGGGCCCTAGCAGGGCCACCATCCCTTCGCGGCCTCCGCTGTGAGGCCTGGGGTGCACTTGTGGTGCCCCCACCAAACATCCATGGTGCCTGGCACACGAGGCATGGATGTTTGCAAACATCCATTTTTCCAATGCTGATTGTGCTGCGGGCCTTTTCCGGAAGCTGCACAAGCTGCAATGGAAAAATGGATGTTTCTGACCGCCTCATGGGCGGTTCCATCCAAATTCATCGGATGGAACCGCAGACTACTAGTCGGTTGGTTTTCTTTCCATCGTAATTCGGGCCTATGTTGTTAATATCATTTACAAAAATATCATTGTTAATAATATAGTTTTTTGATTATTTTTATGTATTTTAGTATAAGTTTTAACCCCTTCGGCACTGCGCGAATTCTCCCGCTGTGCGCCGTCCTCGGCACACGCCCACCGTGACGTCGGACGGCCGGTGGCCGTCCTGAGCACCGAAGGGGTTAATTGTATATGATATAAATTGTTTGTATAACTATTGCTAATGTTTTTTAATATAGTTTGTAAATTTTTAGTTGTTTTTTTAATTTAATTTAATTGTTTATTGTACTTTTTGTTGTCGTAGTTGGTTGTGGGTTTTGTAGGGGTATAAGTAATTTAATTATAATTAATTAATAATTAATTGTTAATCATTATTAATTATTTAATTGATAATTAAATATGTAAATTATGTCATTTATTTTTTAAGTTATGTTTTAGGTGCGGGTTGTGGGGTTTTTAGGGGTACAGGGTGGGAAGTAAATAAATTATAATTAATTAATAATTAATTCAAATTATTATTATTTATTTAATTGATAAGTAATTATGTAAATTGTGTGATTAAAATATTTTTTTAATTATAGGTCAGGTGCGGGTTCTTAGGGCTGAAGGGGTACAGGGTGGGAAGTAAATTAATTATAGTTAATAAATAATTTAAATTGTTATGAATTATTTATTCAATACTTAATTATGTAAATTTGTAATTAAGATATTTTTAAAACTATATGTTAGGTGCGGGCTGTTTTTAGGGTTACAGGGTGGGAACTTAAGAAATATTTATAGATAATTGATTATAACTTTATAGTTAATTATTTAGTTGAAATTTATGTTAATTGTGAACTTATCATATTTGTTACATTATATTTTAGGTGTGTTTTGTTTAGTTTGTAGAGGAATGGGGGAAGTTATTTAAGTAATCATAAATAAAAAAGTAATCATTTATTTAATTTTTTTAAATTATTTAATATGTTAACTGTGTTATACTTTGTACATTTTTGTTACATTGCAATTGTTGGCTGTTATGTTTATGGAAATATAGTGTGTTTTTTAAATTATATTAATACTATTTGTGTTAATTGTAATATTTATGTTATTTTAAAGTTTTTGTTAAAATTAAGACATTTAGGGCCCAATTATGAGTTTGGTGGTCTGACCGCCATACAGCCGCTGCGGCGGTCCCTAGAAGACCACTACGCCGTTAGTGTTTCGCCCGCCGTATTACGAGGTATGCAACCTGAAACGCCAACCGCGTCTATGGCGTGGTTCCCGCATGGGCCGTGGTAGTCTGCAATGTTAGCAATGCGTACTCCGTCGCCGTCAGGGCTGCGGCTTCCCGCCAAGCTGGTTACGACAACACAGTTGTACTGGCGGTCCCCTTGCGGCGGTTCCTCAGTGGCAGTCGACCGTCACGGTACACTCGCAGCAAAGCACCACAATAGTGCCTATTGGATGGATTAAAAAACTACACAGCTGATATCCTTTGGCTAAGTAGACACGCCTGCAAATCACAGTATAAAACATACCCTATCCCTGACCATGATCCTTTGCTTCTCAACTGCAGCCCATGAGACAGCCAACAGCGTTTGCGATTTGTTTTTAGATGAGGCAGCCCTTTTTCCTTTTTTCCTCATCCCATTTTGCACTCTCCACACCCCTTATTTTGGTTTAAGGTAGTTTCTCTAATATCCCTTGGTGTTTTTTTTAATGCTTTGTCACCTACTTTATTTTGCAGTAATGCCTCACCCCAAAAATATGTTTTTCAGAGGCATAGTTGACAGTCATGGTGGATAAGATCATAAAAGTTGAGACACAATTGGTTGGAGCCCAAGTTTAACATGCTCCTCTCAGTTGGAGAATAGAAATGTGGAACAGGATAGTAAACAGAGCAAATGCTGTTGGTACCACTCTGCGCACACAGCTGGAAATTAGGAAGAGGTGGCATGACCACAGGTTCAAGTTGCGTTCCCTGCTCTACAAGCACCACCTGCAGGCCCAGAGGACTGGCGGTGGTCCTCCCAGCCCTCCATTACAACTTTTTCCCTGGGTGGAGAAGGTCTTGGTCAACCTGCATTTTGACGGCTTAACAGGAATAGCTGGGGGAGTGCAGTCTGGTAAGTTACACTATACTAACTGTCACAATACCTCAATGTACTTTTTGCTCTCAACTCTGCTTTTGCTATTGTGTTGTCTACCTACTTTTCTAACATACAATCCTCCAGGTATCAGAAATGTTGGTTTGTCAGTGTAAATGTTTATTGTTGCATATAAGAACACATATATCAATCTCCATTAGATGCCACATGTTGGAATGCTGTCTGTAAGTGTATAAATATAAAACTATCATCCCAGGATCCATGATATGTGTTAATCTGCAAAGGTATGGTCCATCCCAAATGCATGTTGCCAACAGGCATATTACACCAGCCATTTTCAAGTGTTGGGAAGTAGAGATTGAAATGACTACAACTACCATGAGGTCCTGTTACTGTAACTCTAAACAAGATGCAATAGTGATCTTGCCCAGTCTCACCAGTCTGCCCTGTGACAACTGATGTACACTTATCATGCAGGTTACCATTTGTCAAGTGTTGGGGAGTTCTGATTGAAATGACTAGAACTACCATGAGGCCCTGTTATCGTAACTCTAAATAAGACTTTCGCCAGTCTCACTAGTCTGCCCTGTTACAACTGATGTTCACCACTCATGGACTGTGCAATGTACATACAATGCTCTAATCAAAGACATGTCTGACTACTTTGCTTAATGTTGTCCTGATCTTAACTGAAACTATTGATGGCAGGGGTGACACCATGCTAAGTGTGTACCTCAAATATATGTAAGGCATGAAGGTAACTCGGCGGATAATAAGTGGCAGGTGACCAATTGACTCTGCACTGCTGACATGATGACTAATGCTAGATATATAACCAAGTTGTGTGTTCACCTGTATTCTACACAACAAGATCTTGGAATGGTCAGATCCACATGTTACTTTTACACTGTTGACTCAAATATTCTGTAGATGTCATGTTCATTTATTATTTCAAAATGCAACATAGCACATCTAATGAGCTGCTCAATTCTACTATATGTATTGAATGCCTCCAAATGTCTTCTCAACAAGTTCAATACTACTATAATAGATCACAATAGTAATCTCTACCTATTTTGTTTCTTCCTAGGTCTCTACTTACTGTGACACAAACGATGTGGATGTACATACCACATTCCCACCAATAACAATGTTCCCTATTTCTCATCAGGTCTATCTGGCAGAGCAGCAGGCCAGAGCTTGCCCACCTAGCAGACTCCTACTCCAGCCCAGGATCAAGCCCTCAGTGATGACAACACTCCTGGAGATGTGGATGACCTTCCTGGCACATCTGGTCAGCCTGGGCAGACGGCAACAGTGGGTCTCACTGTGCCCACAACAACACCTCTGTTATACATGTAAGTTATGTTGCTTTACCTATATGCCATGCTTTAGTCCTTTCTTTGTTCCTTGTTCCCTTACCCTTATGGAATGTCTCAGGAAGATTCTAGGATTGTTCCTTCGTGGGCGCCCTGGTCAGTTGCTCGACCGGTCAGCTGTGGGGTGTCCGTTACGCTGCTGGCTCCTAATAAATTGGCATAACGTACCTTTGAGAAGTGTCCGCAGTCTCTTTCTTCACTACATATTTTGGCGATGATCTCTTGTGCTGACCAGACGAGTTGCAGCAAGCTTTCATCCAGCAAACCGAGTCCAGCAGCAGACACCTCGGACCATTCTTTTGATTTTGGTCCCAGCACCGATTCCCTCCACATAATTGGCAGCATCCCAGTTACTGGGAAGTTGGAGAACAGAAAGTGCCAAGGGGAGCATCTTCGTATCTACAAACTCAAGCCCCAGACCCCTGTGATGTCATTGTGCAAAGCATCCTGGCCGAGCAGCACGTCATCGTGCTAGCACGTACGGCAGTCATTTTCTACTCCTTTTCAGCACCCGCAGTCAACATTGCAGTCTGCCTGATACTACCTACACGTCATCACGCCAGCATGCTCGGCTGCCATTTTCTACACCGGAAATTTTCCACTTCAGCTTCTTCAGTCAACGTTGCAGCCTGTTTGTGGTCATCGCCCGGTGCGCGCAAAACGGCGAGGCACAACTAAAACCTCACTTTGTGCCTTCATTCTCGGTGACACGCACACCTTTGGCATTAGCGTGTCTCAAATTCATCATTTGCACAACGACATCGTCTGCGAAATCAACGCGTTACTACGGTGACAACCGCACCAGAGGTACTTATCAGGTTATTTTCAATACGTTCAAGTGTGCTTACGGTGACACACTCACCTCAATTGTTTTACATTATGCTTCCTACTGCATGTTACTCACGGTGATTTGCACACCAACTGTTACACACACCACATGTATTTATTGGTTTTATAATATGTGGTAGTGCGCCCTGGGGTAACACACTCACCTCGTTGTTTACCTTCGGCATACCTGACGTGCACACCTACCTGCTTCATAATTGATTATTATCATTAGCTACCACTATGTCTGCTCATCATATTTCTGTGGTGCCACCTCCTCAATTTCTGATCGAACCTGGCACACCTTCCATACCTTGGGAAGACTGGATAGTCATGTTTGATAATTATTTGGTTGCCTTGGATGGACATGAGTTTAGTGCAAAAAGAAAAAAAGCACTCTTACATAGTACTCTGGGCAAGGAGGGGCCAGCGTGTTTTTAGATACTTTCCACAAGCGTTACAAGCCAATGGGGAACCTGTGCCAGATGAGTATAAAGAAGCAATTTGTAGGCTTGAAGTTAGGTATGCCAAAGAAGAGAACTTAGTAATGAATCGTTATAAATTTTATACTCACCGTCAAAGGAGCGAGGAATACATCGACGAATTTGTTGCCAGGTTAAAGGAACTTTCTATAAAATGTAACTTTGGTGTCATGGCGGATGAGTTAATAAGAGACCAGTTAATTGTTCAATGCAATAACAGAAAAATCCAAGAAAGGTTGTGGGCAGCCAAAAATCCTACCCTGAAGGTAGCAATTGACTTAGCTAAAGTCATAGAGCAGTCAGAGGCCTTGCATGAAAGAGTTGCAAAAACATAACACTAACCCTGATGTTTCTGAAGTTTCTGATAAATGTACATGTGAAGGAAGTGACGGTGATTCCAATAGTGTAGCACTGCTCAGGGGGAAGAACAAGTTCATGGGCAAGAAAAGTTCATTCACAAAGCTACCGGGTAAATACTGTTCGAGGTTGGTAGCAATGGACATGCCTCTGATTCTAAATTCTGTTTTCATACGAATAAAGAATGCCTCAAATGTGGTCGTTTAGGACATTGTGCCAAGATGTACAAAACTAGATCACAGCCTAGACTAGCTGTTGTTCAAGATAGTGTGGTGTGGACAAAAGACAACAGGGATAAAATCCTTAGTGTTGGTGAGAGTGATGATCCTCAAGATGATGACAAGAGGATGAACAGACCCAAAGCTATGTTTTTGGTTGATGGGCAACAAGTCTCCATAATGGTAGACACTGGGTCCAGATACACTATAATCCCCAAGAAAATGTTTGATCAAGAGTGGTCAGGAAGACTTTTACAACCCAGAGATATATCTCCCGCGGGTTATCAAAGGGAGTCAATAGACCTGTTAGGTTTTTTCGAATCACAAATTGTATTCTCCAATAGGTCCACAAAAGGCAAGGTGTATGTGGCAGTGGACGGACCCCCCATTCTAGGTTGGATTCACCAATATGATCTTCATATTGTCGTGGATCCCAGAGCACCCTCACAAGTCATGGTGGTGGGAGATGAGAGTTTGAACGATATTCTTGAAGAGTCAAGTAGTGTCTTTAGAAGTGAGTTGGGAGTACTCAAAGGGTATGTACACAAAATAGTACTTAAAAAGACGCTATACCAGTCCAACATAAATTGAGAGAGTGCCCTTGGTGGTGAGAGATGAAGTGAAATCTCTTATAAAAGATATGTTGGATGGTGGTGTTATTGAACCCGTAGAGGCCTCTAGTTGGATATCTCCAGTAGTTATTACTAAGAAGGCCGACGGCAAACTCAGGTTCTGTGTGGACTTGAGGTCCCTTAACAGGTGTGTGGTGGCAGATACCTTTCCCTTACCCAACATAGGCAAGTTGGTCTCCACCTTAAAAGATGCCAAGTTGTTTTCCAAACTCGACCTTAAGAGTGCGTACCATCAAATAAAGTTGCACTAGTGTTCCAAACTCCTAACAGCATTTATCACCACACAAGGGACATTTCAGTTAATGCGCTTGCCCTTCGGACTATCATCTGCGGCTGGTGTGTTCCAGCGGATGGTCACTGAAATTTTTAAGGGCATTGACAAAGCTGTATTTTTTCAGGACGATATCCTCGTATTTGGAAAATCTGTCATTGAACACAACCAAGTTCTAAAATCAGTGTTTCACAGGATAGCTGAGGTGAGACTCACTCTTCGTAAAGAGAAATGTTCCTTTTTGGTGGAGCACATCAAATATCTGGGCTATGAGATTTCAGCGCTGGGTATAAAACCTAAGAGGAATTTGCTTGCCGCTATTCAACTGGCTCCATTTCCAACAGACAAGGATCAATTAAGGTTTTTCATGGGCCTCATAGAGTATTATTCTAAATTTGTTCAGAACTTTTCTGATAAAACTTTGTTTTTGAGACAATTGCTTAAAAAAGATGCCAAATTTGATTGGGGTGAACAACAATCTGTTTGTTTTAACAACATAAAAAAAGAGATCTGTGAAGCTAATGTTTTGGCACCGTTCGACATAAAACTTAAGTCCATCCTTATGGTTGATGCCAGTGCTACTGGTTTAGGGGTCGTTCTCTTACAAAAACATCCCAAGGGAGAGAAAACAGTAGCTTTTGCGTCTAGGACACTAACGTCTTCTGAGCAAAATTGCTCAGTGATTGAAAGGGAAGCACCGGCAACGGCCTGGGGTGTTGAGTATTTCCGCACGTATCTCTGGGGCACAACATTTTTACTTAAGACTGACCATAAGCCTTTGGTGAAGATCTTGTCTCCTGGAGTTGCGGGTAAAGGGTCAGCAAGGTTGGTTAGACTTGCAGCTAGACTGCAGGAATACCAATATGAGGTTACTCACATTCAAGGTTGGAGAAATCTCCAAGCTGATTGCCTATCTAGGTTGTCTCTCAAGTGGGAAACTATTGATGATTTACCCATTTCCCTGACCAGTGATGATGGTGCTGTCCCTTCTGTACATGACATAGTGGCAGTCGGTGAAGGAACCTTTACTTGTGAGGAGTGATGCAGGGAAATGGAGGTGGATCACGTCCTTAAAGCTGTTATGGATCTTATTAAGTTAGGTGCTAGGCGTGAGAGTTGTGTGCTTGTCCCTTTGCGTCCTTTTATCAAAGTTTTAGAGGAACTATCAGTGTGTGGTACTAATGTTCTCATGAGGGGTGACATTCGTTTCAACTTTTGGTCTGAGATCCAAACTCCTAGCTCTCGCTCATGAGGGACATTTGGGTCAAACTTTGACCCAACGTCGTCTTAAGACTAACTTTTGGTGGCCCGGCATGGATGAACAGGTGACCTCGTGGGTAGAGAAGTGTTCTGTGTGCAAGGAGGGAGAGAAAAGACTTAAGGTGGGTTCTAAGTCTGAGATGGGTCATATCAAGGACCCAATTGGGCCTATGGATGAGTTACCATCTAGTCAGAGATTTGCTATTGTAGTCATTGATGTTTTTTTAAATGGTTGAGTGTGAAATTTGTGAGGGACATCACCACAGAGAGCACAATTGTTTTTTTGAAGTGTTTATTTCATGAAGAAGGTTTTCCCTCCATTATCATCAAAGATAATGGTATTCAACTTACTTCACGTGTCATGCAAACATTTCTTACTGATTGTGGGGTGGTGCATCATCGAACTTCTTTGTACAATCCACAGGGTAACGGTCTCTGTGAAAGAGCTAACCGTGTAGTCAAGGGTATCATCCAGATGGCGTGTGTCATTGGTGGCGTTACCCAAACCATGGTGGAGGTAACGGTGTGGGCTTATCGTACCACCAAACACAATCAGTGTGATAAGTCTCCCTTCGAACTTATGCGTGGGAGGTCTCCAGGAACTAAGTTGGTCCCTGCTTGGATAAAGGAGTGGGTATCAAGCTGGGGTGTGATGGGTGCAGTGCCTCTAAGTGATTCTTGTGGTAGAAAATCTCACATTTCTGAGGGAGACTTAGTTAAAGTCAAGTCGGGTTGGCTGGGCAGAGGTCTTACTAAATTCAGGGAATCCTTTAAAGTCAAACGTGCCTTCCCGCACTTTGTCATTTTGGAGAATGGTGAAAAGTGGAACCTTCGTCGTGTGGCTTTATACCAAAAAGCTACACATCCTTCGGAGTTTACCACTTCTGATCCAGGACGTGACAACATGTGTAGGAGTAGTGGTTACATGTTGGCAGAAGATTTCGGTCTTTCAGCAGGCCTTTCTCATGGTTGTGAAAGGGAAGTGGTTGGTGGTGATGCCTTCGCCTATGGAGGAGAAAACTCACAAAGCTCCCTTGAGGTTAGGAGTGTAAGAAGGCGCAGACCACCTGCGTATTTAAATGACTTTGTTTGTTAAACTTATGTTTTCATGCTTATGGAGAAGAAAACTCATAAAGGTTCCATGAGGTCAGGAGTGTAAGAAGGCGCAGACCACCTGCATCATGTGTATGACTTTATTTGCTTAACCTGTGTTTTATTTTTGTTTTCCCTTTCTTTTATGTTTTCATTTGTATAAAGGAGGGAAATGTGTTTACATGTAAGTTATGTTGCTTTACCTATATGCCATGCTTTAGTCCTTTCTTTGTTCCTTGTTCCCTTACCCTTATGGAATGTCTCGGGAAGATTCTGGGATTGTTCCTTCGTGGGCGTTCTGGTTCTGGTCAGTTGCTCTACTGGTCAGCTTTGGGGTGCCCGTTACGCTGCTGGCTCCTCATAAATTGGCATAACGTACCTTTGAGAAGTGTCCGCAGTCTCTTTCTTCACTACAACCTCCCACCCCGGCTGCCACAACACAGCCAACTTTTGCCCCCTCCAACCTGTGTACCTAGCACAGTCAGTAACATCTTGTGCCTGATTCTGAGGTGGCAATCACTACCCAGTCACTGAGGAACCAGGACCCAGTGGGTGCATCCGGGGCCAAGGTAGGGAAAGCGTTAGACACAGGAGAGGTAAAATTTACTATTCCAACTCCAGTCGGTGCAACAGTAGGGAAAGCATTGGACTTCGAAGGGGTAAAATTTACTATTCCCACTCCAGTCGGTGCAACAGTAGGGGAAGCGTTGGACTCAGGAGGGTTAAAATTTAGTATTCACACTCCCCTTAGTGCAACAGTAGGGAAAGCGTTAGACACAGGAGAGGTAAAATGTACTAATCCCACTCCAGTCTGTACAACAGTAGGGGAAGCTTTGGACTCAGGAGGGTTAAAATTGAGTATTCCCACTCCCCCTTGTGCAATTGTAGGGAAAACGTTAGACACAGGAGAAGTGAAATTTACTATTCCAACTCCAGTCGGTGCAACAGTAGGGAAAACATTGGACTTCGAAGGGGTAAAATTGACTATTCCCACTCCAGTCTGTGCAACAGTAGAGAAAGCGTTGGACTCAGGAGAGGTAAAATTTACTATTCCGACTCCAGTTGGTGCAACAGCAGGGAAAGCTTTGGACACAGGAGAGGTCAAATGTACTATTCCCACTCCAGTCGGTGCAACAGCAGGGAAAGCGTTGGACTCAGGAGGGGTAAAATTTACTATTCCCACTCCAGTCTGTGCAACACTAAGGAAAGCGTTGGATTTGGGAGGGTTAATATTCCCTATTCCCACTCCAGTCGGTGCAACAGTAGGGAAAGCGTTGGACTCAGGAGGGGTTAAATTTACTAATCCCATTCTAGTGTGTGCAAGAGTAGGGAAAGCGTTGGACTTTGAAGGGGTAAAATTTGCTATTCCCACTCCAGTCGGTGCCACAGTAGGGAAAGCGTTGGACTCAGGAGGGGGAAAATGTACTATTCCACTGCCACTTAGTGCAACAGCAGGGAAAGCTTTGGACACAGGAGAGGTAAAATTTACTATTCCCACTCCAGTCGGTGCAACAGCAGGGAATACGTTGGACTCAGGAGAGTTAAAATTTATTATTCCCTCCCAAGTCTGTGCAATAGTAGGGAAAGCGTTGGACTTCACGGGGTAAAATGTACTATTCCCACTCCAGTCTGTGCAACAGCATGCAAAGTGTTGGACTAAGGAGGGTTCAAATTTGCTGTTCCTACTTCAGCCTGTGCAAAATTCGGGAAAGTGTTTGACTCAGGAGGGGTAACATTTTGTATTCGCACTCCATTTAGTGCAACAGTAGGGAATGCATTGGACTCAGGGGGGGTAAAATTTACTATTCTCACTCCAGTCTTTGCAACACTAGGGAAAGCGTTTGACACCGCAGGTTAATATTTACTATTCCCACTCCAGTCTGTGCAATAGGATGCAAAGCGTTGGACTCAGGAGGAGTAAAATGTACTATTCCCACTCCAGTCTGTACAAAAGTAGGAAAAGCCTTAGACGCAGGAGGGGTTAAAATTACTAATCCCACTCCAATCTGTGCAACAGTAGGGAAAGCATTGGACTTCGAAGGGGTAAAATGTATTCCCACTCCAGTCGGTGCAACAGTAGGGAATGCATTCGACTCAGCAACAGTAGGGAATGCATTCGACTCAGGAGGGGGAAAATTTGCTTTTCCCACTCCAGTCACTGAAACAGTAGGGAAAGCGTTCAACTCAGGAGGAGTAAAATTTGCTATTCCCACTGTAGTCTGTGCAAAAGTAGGGAAACTGTTGGACTCAGGAGGGGTAAAATTTACTATTCCGACTCCAGTCAGTGCAACAGCAGGGAAAGCATTGGACACAGGAGGGGTAAAATTTGTGATTAGCACTCCAGTCTGTGCAACAGTAGGGAAAGCGTTGGACTAAGGAGGGGTAAAACTTACTATTCTCACTCCAGTCTGTGAAACTATAGGGAAAGCTTTGGACTAAGAAAGAGTAAAATTTACTATTCACACCCCAGTCTGTGCAACAGTAGAGAAAGCGTTGGAGTCAGGAGGGGTAAAATTTACTATTTCCAGTCCAGTGTCTGCAACAAAAGGAAAAGTTTTAGACTCAGGAGTGGTAAAATTTACTATTCCCACTGCAGTCTGTGCAATAGTAGGGAAAGCGTTGGACTCAGGAGGGGCAAAATTTACTTTTCCCATTCCAGTCTGTGCAATAGTATGGAAAGCATTGGACTCAGAAGGAGGAAAAGCATTGGACTCAGTTTTCCGACAAAATATTAAAATAAAAATATCGAGATGAAAAAATGGAAACTTTTTAATATTGTTATATCGTGATGCAGGAATATCGTTGACAAGAATATCGATTTTCTAAGGTAAGTAATATCGATGTCAAAAGTATCTGTGCTTAATATCGTTTACAAAAATATCTATGTTATTTTTTTACAAAAATATCAAAATAAAAATATCGAGATGCAAAAATCTCAAGTTTTTAATATCGTGATACACAAATATGATGCAGGAATATCATTGACAAGAAATTGATTTTCTACGTTAAGTAGTATCGATGTTAAAAATGTATATGTTGTTAATATCAATTACAAAAATATCATTGTTAGTAAAAATGTTTTTCAATTATTTTTATGTATTTTAGTATATGTTTCAATTGTATATGTTTCCAATTGTTTGTATAATTATTGCTAATGTTTTTTAATATGGTTGGAAACTTTGGTTTGGTGGTCAATGTTTTTTTCAGATAGCTTCTACATTTTTACAGTACAGTAAATTTGAAAAATGTAATTAGATCTTTTCAAATTGATTTCATAATATTGAGGGTTTTTTCTGTGAATGCAATTTTTTATATTACTTTCAGTTTCTTCCTCCTTTGCACAAAATGCATTTTAAGCAGCATCTTTTCAAGTTAGAGGTTTGTGGTAAGAATTGTCATCGGTTATTGTTTTTTTTTTTTATAGAAAAATACTTAAACTGCTTAAAATAATTTATACATGATTCCACAGTTCGTTTATCTTCCTGCCAGAGGTGTTTTTTTCTTTCAGATGGTTAGATGGGATTGGAAATTATCGGAGCATAGGGGAAGTAGTAGAACAGAATGAAAATGTACAAATAAAGAATATTTATTGCTGGTCTTCGTGAGTGGCAGCGTTGTTGACAAATACCTTTACTTTTGTTTAGTTTGAGCTTACCAACTTTGAAGAATTGGTGGCACTGTCTAGCAATGCAAGAGCATTCCCTGTCACCTGAAAGGCCTTCAGACGAGTGACCATAAAATGGTGATCACAGATTTTTATAGTTTTCTTAGGTTTCACCATATTTTAACAAAACTCTTGATTAACATCTGCTTTATTTTCTGGATAAATTGATGACGGAAATATATTTGCAAAAAAGCAGTTTGAACTACGTATGCGTGTTTTGTTTGGACACAGTCTTGCTTGGGCATAACACATTCACTGTTTTAAATACTACTATTGAGGGTAAAAAAATAATTGAAATATGTAAATAAAAATGAAGGTGTATTTTATTACTCAAACCCTGTTCTCTTTAACATCCCCAATGTCACAAAAGTAACGCGCTGTAACAGTGCTCCTTGTAGTGATAGTTTACATAAAGTTCCAGGCATTTGATGTGAAAACCGTGATGTAAAGTACTACGATGTAAATTACCACCAGGTAACACCTGGCATTCATAAACATATAGTGCTTGAAATTGCAGCATTTATGGTTGTATGTTCATAATTAAAAATAATCCCAAACATTTCTCCCGTCGTAACTGGCATTCCTTCTGAAACAGGGGAAATCAATGCTACGGTCTGAAGATTTTGATTACTTTTGTTCATTTTTTCCTTAAAACCTGCCCCGGCACCTCCAATGCTCTTTCCATCTAAACACCTCTTGGGCTGGAGCTTAGTAAGAGCAAGTGGGGTGCCAGTATAGAGATTTGCAAGGTAGAGAGACAGGTGAGATAAAGTTGTGAGGTACAGAAAGGATCTGAAAGCAGTGAAACAGAAAGGTCGAGAGGATGATGATGGCAATAAGGAGAGATGAGATGTAGAGACAAATTAGGTAAATCATAGCGCTACAGATGATGTAGAGAAAGAGAGGTTAGGTTGGTACCGTGTTAAAGAGAGAAAGTGAGGGAGAGCAGATGAAGTAGACGTGTAAAGAGAGAGAGGCTTAGAGACGGTCAGTTGAAAAAGAAAATGAGGTACAGAGTGAGAGGAGGTAATGGTAGAGAAAGAGGTAGAAAGCAGTAACATAGTTGGTGGGACAGAGAAAACCGAGGTAGAAAGAGCGAGGGGAAGTGAAGAGACAAAGTAGTGAATAAATAGTACAGTAAACAGGTAGGTTTTGGAGTGAGAGACACGTAGAAAGAGAGGTAATGTAGATAGAGGGAGGTGGGAGTTAGAACAATGTAGGCCAAGAAGTTAGAGTTAAGGGTGGTTGAGCATGATAGGGACTGAGTGAACGATAGGTAAGGTAGTGAGGTATATAAAAAATAAAGACTTGTAAGATAGAGATAGATATAATGAGGCAAAGTCAGACACAAAGGTAGGTGAAGAAAGGTTGAGATAGAGATAGAAGAGAGAGAAATGTAGAGTCGCTGACTTTCCCAATCACTTTACAAGGGGATTCCCTTGAACGGTGGGAGCCCTGGTCAATTGCCCAATTTGCCCATGCCTTAAAACAGCTCTGTGCAGAGCATGTGATGCACACACAGAGTAGATTGTGCATACTGTTTGATTTTTGTTATGGTGTCTCTGCATTCTAGTTTTGTGTTTTCCCATTCCCTTCATTCATTTTCCTTCTCTTCTCCAACTGTGTGTGTGACCGGTCCCTGCAGGGGCAGATTACTAACCTTTATGTATCGTTATGGGTGAATGTAGGTTTTTGGCCATTTACCTGAGGATCCCTGGCACACTGGTCCCCCTGAAATTAATGAGTGGGCCAGCAGCCCTAGATATGCATAAATAAAGAGAAACAACCACAGAAAGCCAAGCAGACAATGGATAAATAGGGCACAGGTCCACTAGGGCAGCAGTTTATTCTGGACAGGGCAAAACGCTCATCCATATAAGGGTCAACGATTGGACAAAGCATTTCATGCCAAAATAGGATTAGTTTCCTCTTGCAGGCACAACCAAATGAATAAGCACGAGCTTGACAAGGAACGTTCTAACTATGCAGACACCTCACTCCTAAGAAATTTATTTTCTGGTTGAGAGTTGGGTTTGGCCTTGTATGGATTGAGTTTCTTCTAGGATCAGCAGCATTCCAGGCACATGCACATGTACCCAATACCTTTGAAGCGTTATTTTTGACCAAAGCATTACCCCTACCACATCACACTACAGGGCAGGGGGGAAACAAGAGTACTTAACATGTATGAACACTTGGCTGATGGCTGGGACGCAACGGATACAGAAAACAAAAACATTGCACAATTTAAAACTGTTCTTCTCACCCTTTTTGCTCCAAAAATAGTTTTCATTGTTTACTTTAAGTTGGGTACTTAGAGGTTCCAGGCACCCAATATCAACATATTCCTGCTGTTGTGGGAGGGGCAGCAGAAGGGGAAATACAAAAGGTTTTATGTTCGGCAGCTCTTCTGTGGTTTGGGTGAGAGAGCTGACCAAAAGATCCCAACATTCCACATGTTATGCTTTTATTGGGGGATGGATAGTAGGGAGTGTGCTTACAGACCTCCACATATAGAGGTACACCCTTCCCAGGTGTTTCTCTTTGCTTAGGCAGCTATGACTGTACTAAGCAGATGTGCTTATAAATATTTTTCCTTTTTTTCTTCATAAAAATCCACTTTGTTGAATGTTGGTAGGAAACATCAAATCCAATCAAAACATGTGAAAGAGGAGCATATACAAGATGGCGCCCGTGTAGGAGTCTTCTTCTGGAACTCCGCTGCACTCGTTAGGCTACGAGCGACCCTGTGGACCCTGCTGCCGAAATTACAGCTTAGAGAGCGGGAGAGTTGCCGGTGATTACAGCCCACCCACTGTAGCCGCATTACAGTGGGGAAATGACTCTTTTTGTGGTTGAGAGCGGCCACCCGACTGCTCCTACACGTAAAATGGCCGCCCCGCGTGCATGATCGCTGAAGCCCATTGGTGATGGGTAAGCCTGGAGAAGGCCGGTGATCGGGCCTCTGCTTGCCTCCATGACCGGGCCTGAACCTTCCAGGAGACCGCCGTCAGTCTAGTGGTGCCCGTGGGCAGAGCAGGTCAGGCAGGGAGGCCCCCTCACTGAAACACGCTGCAAGAACCAGCACCAGTGCGCTCACTAAAGGTGAATGGCAATCCTCCACCCAGCTCACAGGGGAGGCTGAATTCTGGGGGGGGCGGCTCTGGCACTTCCCCACTGCGCGACTACTGGAGTTGCACCCCACCCCTTGTTGTGCAGCACGATCTCCACCAGACCCAAAGTCAGTGGCAAGATGGCGGCTCCGAGGACAGCACCTCCACTGAGCGAGTGAAGTGATGTGAGGCCTTATAGTCAGCTACTTGAGGTGGGTCACATACCCTATCCTCCCCGAGGGAGACCTTTTCTTGCCTGAGCACTGCGCCCGCATGAACTGCAGGACTGGCACCTTGCACAGGCGGTGCGAGGGGGACAGGTCACGCTACCCCAGATCCCCATGGCATGCATGCGCATCGGAGCCTTGCATGATTGCACACAGCGGTGCACTGTCATGAGTTGTTGCAGACTGAATGCTAAGATTGCACCGACCAGCACCGGAGTGGGATTGAGTTCCTTTTCAGCAGACAGTGAAGGAGATGCGGTTGCAGTGATCTCTATTAAATCCCGGCATAGCACTGACCAGCTGACCGCAACCCATTTGAGGAGCCCCGGCGTTGGTGTTACCCTGGTGACGTGTGTGTGGTGCTCTTTACAAATGAAAAACTGGCCAAGTTCCTAAGGCGACTTGGACTCGAGCGTGCACAGCTCTAGTGACCTTATGTCAACAATTTAAACAAATTATATTTAACCAGTTTATTAAAGTTTTATTCAAGAGTGTATTTTATTTTTACTCTTGCTTTACCTTAATGCTTTTGTGAATGTTTGCACCAACATTACATATCACATTTCAAATCAAACAAAACATTTCAAAAGAATACATTTTTCAAACAATTATGAGCATACAACATGTATATTGAATTCAATGAAAGGCAGTGTGATGAAGCCTGATGCATTTCGGGACAATGGTCCCTTCGTCAGGGGCACAACCTGTTGAGAATAAACATTTATTTCAGTACAAAGTGGGTTAGACGCAAAAAATCAACAGCATTATTAAATCACTATTGCCATCGCTAACCAATGTCATCTGCAATAATGCCACCATGCACTTCTGGTGCGTGAACCACGTGTCATTTTGCTTAAAAAATTGTTTATCAACACCCTCTGACCACTGTGGGGAGAACAACCAGTGAACATACCACATGCTTTGCTATTAGTAGATCCTTTTAACTCATCAGCAGAATGTTTAAACAACTTTCAAAATGAATACTGCTCACTCCATCTAATAACTGGAGAAATATATGGAACAATGCCGAAATGCCATTCTTACCATTATTTAAAACCACGTCAAATCTCTATTCAAAATCAAAGAGTCAGCCATCTACCTTAAAAAGCACTTCAGATCTTGAGTGCCTGTGCTTGATCTAATTCAGCCCCAAGACCATGAATAGTTTGTATGTTTTCTAAATTGGAAGCACATCATAGAATGTTACGATAGGTGCTATGCGTATTTCATTGTACAATTTCCAATGAAGAAAGTGTAACAGCTAAGCTGCAATTTACTTTAGGCTTTCAAGTGCTGCAGCGTCAATTATCCACTCCGCATTCGAATACTTAAAACGCTATACCCCTCCCTGCCAGAGAAAGGAACGCGTTACACATAATGCTACACCATAATTAAAAGACTGCTACCACTTCAATGCGCGCTGGTGCCTTACCACAAACTTTGATTGTACCGCGGCAGGGTGTCTCTGCACGGTTGATAGCTTAACTCAACTTCCGCGTTACCAGTACACAAAAAGCAGCATGATCTCGTGATATTTGCGGGTCATCTGAAAATTTTAAGCGCCATCTTTTAATAGGATAACAGTCTCAGAGGTGCCGAACACACGATCATCGTGGTACACCTTTATAAAACCAAGATATGCACTATGACAAAAGCTTAGGAATCGCCGAACACGCATCACCTTCAACATCACTAATGGTGCGCGAGAGTGTAACATACATAGAGTTTGTATCCGATTACTCGAATCAACACAAAATATGGGCACCATCTTGAAACAGGAAACCTTTAAGGACTTCACTCTGCTTAATCGCAACTTTTTGGTCAATCGAAAAGTCAGCGAAACCAATCTCTTATCACCCATTCTCCAATGGGATTATTAGCAATCACCAACTATAGCCGTTATACAAAAGTATCTACTAGATTTCCAATGTCACTTCAATAGTGTAACATAACTTAATCACTGTTTCTATAAACCGCAGGATATCCACTTCCACCACAAAGTCTTGTAACTGAGTAATTGTATATCAGGTTATTCCTTATATGGAATCAAGATGTTCTGTTAGTAATAACAACCCAAAATTCCGGTGTAACCAGTGAGTGTGCATTTGTGTATAGATTCATGCAGAACATCCTCAAATTTACATTGTTTATCACAATATCGAACATTCTTCACAGCTGTTATACACGGTATTACAATCATGATGGTTATGAATGCCTCATACCTTTATGTGTGGATGTACTGATGACTTTTTGAAAACAGGTGTGAAGTACTCTGGTCAGAACCTACGTTTAACATATCATCTCTGTTAGGTCTCGCCTACACAGCGCGCATGCGCTGCATAGGAAAAGACCTTTAGAAATCGATTCAGCTTTGCAGGCAAAAACGTGCACGCATTGCATTGCTTTGAATGGCAACGCGTGCACGTTTGGCGATTCCCTTGCGGGAGCGAGCTTTCAAACCATCTGTTTGTAATTAACAGATGGTTCCTGCTCGCTCCCGCAAGGGAAACAGCGCAGGCCCCTCCTCTCTCCCCTCCCCTGCTGCCTCCTCCTCTCCTGTCAAACTTGTTTTTTTGCTTTCAGCGCGAGGCGCGCGCGCTTCCCCAGCAACGCGAGTCAGCTGCAGGAAGAAGCGAAGCGCGCTTTCCTCTCCCGCGGGCCGGGATCCCGCGTCATCGGGGAAGCCGCCGAGAGTCCGAGTGGCGGACAGGAGAGGAACGCGGTGCCAGGAAATCAACATTGACACTTCCTTACAAAGCATGCCAATTACGGCTTTTGTGCTACTTAAAAACGAAAGCTTTTCTGGGGCCAAATATTCTCGGAGAGAAACAGAAAGACGCTGCGCCTTGATTAATCTGCATTCCGCCCACCCCCAATTCTGTGGGCTTTAAAGCCCTTCTTGTACTTTTCGCTATTCTTTGCTTCCTATACCCATTCTTGGTCTCTGCCTGTACTTGTCTCTCCCTGCAACTCTTCTGTTGTCTACACATTCCCTAGAACCCTGGCCCTGCTGTCTGAGCCTTGTGAGAGGGTATTGGGTTTAGCAGATCTTCCATCTTTGGAGTGCCCTTACGTGTGTCCAGTCATGTACGCTGTCTTTGCACATCAGAATCTGAGGGGCAAAGTCCACACTAACCCAGATGTAGCAACGAAGACTTGCACTGAAATCACTTAACCAAACACTAATAAAGCTCGAGCAGATAAGCCGAAGCTTTAGATTTTGCTGAAAGAACGTCTAGATTTCTTCCCCATCAGAGGTCACTAATACTCGTGCACTCTCAGACGCTGCTTCTGGAGCGGGAAGATGGAAGGAGGTCTGTAGTTCTGGTTAGTCTGCATGGTACCAGAGCCTTTAGGTCTGCTCGTGTCTTCTCCCTGAGTTTGTTATGATGGGCATAGAGACGAGAAGTGGGCGTTTAACAGGGTGTGCGGCGTAGCAGTAGGAGGCTGGTCCCCGTCAGTTTTTCCCCCCAGGATAACCTGTGACCCCTTAAACGATTTCAACCTAGATGAATCATATGCAATTTTTTTTATCTGGATATTCTGAAAATCGAACATGGATCTGGTCACGTCCTTTGCCTCACCCACAGGTGCATGAGTCTTTTCCCCTTGAATAACGTTCACGATTAATTTTTTTTCCAATGTTTAGGATGGCTGTTATGAGTAAAATGAAATAAACTGATGGCAGTTATTATTATTGAAATGCATAATATTGGACATTCATTCATGAAGTATGATTTACTGTATATTTATTATAAGGATTTATCACACGTGGCGCATGAACTGCCATCTGCATCGTAATTTGCAGATTTCATCAAAAAAAGGTTCCTGCGCAAACGGACCAAATTGCTAAAATAAAAACGTGCCACTTGAAGTGCTGCACAGTGGCAGATCCTTTGCAAAGGTTATCGGTCGCCGTTCAGTTGCCAATTGTAGTATTTATACTGCGACTATAAAGGTGAATCCTTTGCCCACGGCTTATTAACGTATGTCAATATAGTTTCTCTTCTCGCCCCTCTGCTTCTTCCTCCTCTCTCTTTGTAAACTGTCTCCGTCGCCCGGTTTTGCTCTTTTCTCCGTGCCTCGCCAAACCCCTGCTCAATTGGTTTCATGTTTTACCCCACTCCTATCTTTTGTTAGCAGTTTTATGTACCGCAAACCGAAAGGTATCAAAGCGCTTTTACATGAGCGCCAGTTACATTATTTTTTTAAAGGCATTAGTACTAGTAGATTAATTCATTTGCCAAGAATCACTAGGTGTTCGTCCGATGCTGGTACTAGACACAGAACAGGCTTACAGGCAAGGGCGGAGGCTGAAAGATCCGAGAGATAAACAGTTTGTTTTTAAAAGATAAAGGGTTGGACGGACTGGAGTTAGTGAGGAATCGTTACAGGGGGGAGTGGGAAAGAGCCCAGAGTTTTAAGAAGTTCCCAGGAAGTCCACAATTATAAAACCGTTTCCCTAGTGACACGTGCGCCAGTACTCCAAAATGTTATTTAAAAAAAAAAAAGGTTAATGCAACAATATATTACAAACAATCTAAATTAATTTAGCACACGGACCCGTAGACTGTGTAGAGGCATGCCCATCTCTCCTCCCTGCTTCACTAATTGTCAAGCAGCACCATAGCCAAGGTGAACAATTACCCAAAGCCCCTCCTTTCAAGGTGCCCCCGGCTCTGATGCACACTGCTAATTCCGCTGTTTGGCTGAAGCTCAATAGAGGGTGCTTACGTCCCACCACCTTCCCACTTAGAGATTATAGCACGCCACCTACCCTTGATTGACGAAGGGTTTGCTGAGTGTGGAGGCTTGAGGTTTCATATGCTGTGAACTGCACAAAGTACACTCGGCACTTCCAGGTGTGTAATAATGTGGGGGAATCAACGAAACCATAACAAACAAAACCAAGGTATTATTAGTAATGTGAATTAATTTGCTATTGACATGTCTCTCATTCTGTTACCAGGCACATCATGGTCCGACAATGACCACTCATGCATTGGACATGTTTGAATCAACAGAGATGCATTATTAGAAACAATGATACACAGTTTACATTTAAACCCTTCCATCAACATCAGCCATTTCCTCGCAAACCAAGGCATGCCACCTTACATTTCTTAAGAAAATACTTTTGTGACGCAGTCCTTGACAAACCTGTCACGAACCTCTGCCAGGTTAATCCACTGCTACTCATATTCTTTTAAACACCCAGTGCTTACAAACGCTTCTCCCTTTAGTAGTATTGCCTGATGTGCACTTACTTTTTGCTGTTTGGGCACTCATCCTCCTCTAACCTCCAGCAATCACCCCATTTTTCTGACACCATTTGGTATGGTCTATCGTCCTCCTTCGGCATCTTTGAGTAATGCACAAAGACAGTTGCTTATTGGACTCTAATGTCACGCAACAATACCCATAAATATAGCATGGCTAACATCCACATAGGTCAGGACCTGTGCTTGCATGGTTCCTTAAAGATTTGCACCCAGGGGGCAAGATTTAAACTTGTCCAGAAGAAGGGACAGCTAACAGCTGGGTAACCCAATAGGTTCAACAGTAAATTCCTCAAACAATTATATATGATGTAATGGTGCAAATGAATATCTACCCATAACTTTTCAACATGCTGCACAGCAGCCACACTGCCCTACACCATAGCTTAAAGACCTTGGCAAAGCCAATAGCTCTGGCTAAACACTTATAAGGTCCCAAAGGCGAGACCTATTGGCTATGCCAATGCTTGTTTTTTTAATGGTCGTTTAAAGAAAACATACCATTACTAACTTGTCATTCAACCCCAACGGCGTGAGGGTATTCAATTTTTTTATCCAGAATGTTTCTCTTTGCATACTCAAAATTCCTAAGTACTCGCAAGATAACTTCAGAAGTCAACATTTGTGAACAGACCATAGAACAACAAAAAATTAAATACATGGAAAGAGGATATCCCAGAAGCCTGTTGGACACACATGCAGAACATGCACTTTCTCATGAAAGAATGGACCTACTACAAAAAAAAAACCAAAGAATGGTATTTGTTTCCTGATTTTCTACAGTATCGAAGGAGATTAAAAGAATTATATGCCAACGGTGGGAACTCCTAGTAGAAGAACTGGATTTTCATGGAATTTATAGAGAGAAACCTCATTTCGCCCACACAAGATCACGTAACCTGAAAGGAATCCTAACGCAGCATCAAAAGAAGATCATTAAAGGAAATACTGGCACGAAGAAGTGCTATAACTGCATTCATTGTAACAGTGTGATAGAGGAGATACATTACTGCACCTGAGAACAGGAGAACGCATAAAACTCAGATACATGGCAGACTGCAATACTAATAATGTTGTATATTCCATCAAATGTCCATGTGGTCTATTATATATAGGGAAGACCAAAAGAAAAATGAAAATTCGTCTTACTGAACATAAGAGCAAAATCAGAAACAAAAATACCACATCAAGCTTGGCCACACATTGGGAACAGTGTCGACACACAATAGCTCAATTGAAATTCCAAATCATAGAACGAGTGTCCATTACAAACGGCGCTGATACTTCCAAAAAACTCTTGCAAAGAGAAGCATTCTGGATTGAAAAATTGAATGCCCTCACGCCGTTGGGGTTGAATGACAAGTTAGAAATGGCATGTTTTCTTTAAACAACCATTAAAAAACCAGAGATGACATGTTAATCGTAGGTTCTGACCAGAGTACTTCACACATGTTTTCAAAAAGTCATCAGTACATCCACACATAAAGGTATGAGGCATTCATAACCATCATGATTGTAATACCGTGTATAACAGCTGTGAAGAATGTTCGATATTGTGATAAACAATGTAAATTTGAGGATGTTCTGCATGAATCTAGACACAAATGCACACTCACTGGTTACACCGGAATTTTGGGTCGTTATTACTAACAGAATATCTTGATTCCATATAAGGAATAACCTGACATACAATTGCTCAGTTACAAGACTTTGTGGTGGAAGTGGACATCCTGCAGTTTATAGAAACGGTGATTAAGTTATGTTACACTATGGAAGTGACATTGGAAATCAAGTAGATACTTTTGTATAGTGGCTATAGTTGGTGATTGCTAATAATCTCATTGGAGAATGGGTGATAAGAGATTGGTTTTGCTGTCTTTTCGAATGACCAATAAAGTTGCAATGAAGCAGAGTGAAGTCCTTAAAGGTTTCCTGTTTCAAGATGGCGCCCATATTTTGTGTTGATTGCAGTCATCGTATACGAACTCTATGTATGTTACACTCTCACGCACCATTAGTGATGTTGAAGGTGATGCGTGTTCGGCGATTCCTAAGCTTTTGTCATAGTGCATATCTTAGTTTTATAAAGGTGTACCACGATGATCGTGTGTTCGGCACCTCTGAGACTGTTTTCCTATTAAAAGATGGCGCTTACAATTTTCGGATGACCCGCAAATATCGCGAGGTCACGCTGCTTTTTGTGTACTGGTAACGCGGAAGTTGAGTTAAGCTATCGACCGTGCGGAGACACTCTGACGTGGTACATTAAAGTTTGCGGTAAGGCACCAGCACACATTGAAGTGGTAGCAGTCTTTTAATTATGGTGTAGCATTATGAGTAACGCGTTCCTTTCTCTGGCAGGGAGGGGTATAGCGTCTTAAGTATTCGAATGCAGAGTGAATAATTGACGCTGAAAAGCCTAAGGTAAATTGCAGCTTAGCTGTTACACTTTCTTCATTCAAATTGTACAATGAAATACGCATAGCACCTACCATAACATTCTATGATGTGCTTCCAATTTTGAAAACAGATGAACTATTCATGGTCTTGGGGCTGAATTAGATCGAGCACAGGCACTCAAGATCTGAAGTGCTTTTTAAGGTAGATGGCTGACTTTGATTTTGGATAGAGATTTGACGTGGTTTTAAATCATGGTAATAATGGCATTTCGGCATTGTTCCATATATTTCTCCAGATATTAGATGGAGTGAGCAGTATTCATTTTGAAAGTTGTTTAAACATTCTGCTGGTGAGTTAAAAGGATCTACTAATAGCAACGCATGTGGTATGTTCACTGGTTGTTCTCCCCACGGTGGTCAGAGGGTGTTGATAAACAATTGTTTAAGCAAAATGACACGTGGTTCACGCACCAGAAGTGCATGGTGGCATTATTGCAGATGACATTGGTTAGCGGTGGCAATAGTGATTTAATAATGCTGTTGATTTGTTGCGTCTAACCCACTTTGTACTGAAATAAATGTTTATTCTCAACAGGTTGTGCCCCTGACGAAGGAACCATTGTCCCGAAATGCATTGGGCTTCATCACACCTGCCTTTCATTGAATTCAATATACATGTTGTATGCTCATAATTGTTTGAAAAATGTATTCTTTTGAAATGTTTTGTTTGATTTGAAATGTGATATGTAATGTTGGTGCAAACATACACAAAAAGCATTAAGGTAAAGCAAGAGTAAAAATAAAATACACTCTTGAATAAAACTTTAATAAACTGGTTAAATATAATTTGTTTAAATTGTTGACATACGGTCACTAGAGCTGTGCACGCTCGAGTCCAAGTCGCCTTAGGGACTTGGCTAGTCTTTCATCGTTGTTTTACATGGCAGGCACAACGAACGTAGCATGCTGATCAATATACTTTGTTAAACTTGAGTATCAAAACCATTAGGGAGTGCGCAATCCATTCATCATTTCCTTCTGGTGCTCTTTACAGCCACGTATGTGCATCTGCCCTGCCGCTGGGAGAGTTCTAGAAGCGACTTCCTACATTTATGTCCCCTCTGGTCCCAGAGTAGTAATGGGGGGACCTTGACATTCAGCATCTCTCTTGGCAAGTGCCCTAGCATCAGTAGTTTTTTGTCTGCTGCCATTATGACTCATCAGGGCAAGAGAGATACCACCATTAAAGACATGCTTTCTAAGTCTGCCACTATACGTACGGAGCAGACCCGAGAACCTATGCCTCTTCCATGATCCCTTTCCGCTGTCTTGCAGGAAGGCCACACAGATGATGATGTCCCAGTTACATGCGAGTTTATGGAAACCCTTTTTCTCACGCTGCACAACAACATTACAGCCGGTAAGCAGGAAGTAGCCCGAGATATCAAGAAGGTCCGATATGAGATGGGTGATATGGGCCAACGGATCGATGCCTTGGAACAGGGCAGCAACGCCATGGGGGAGAAACTTGAGGCATACCGATGCGAGCTGACTGAGCTTCGAGACCAGAATGCGGATCTCCAATTTCAACAGGCCCAGCAGATCCAATATCTGAATTAAAGGGGTCCCTCTGCAGGCAGACTATGGCAAGCTGGAAGATTATGTCCTCCTCCTCTTCCACCGCATAGTGCCGGAGCCCACCGACAAGGATATCATTTTGGACCACACTCACAGAGCAGGACACCCCTCCAATACCCCTGGGGCTCTGCAGGACATACTGACCTGTCTACACCACTGCCATCAGAAAGAACTGATCATGTCTGCTATGAGAGATCAGAGCTCAGTCACTTTTAAGGGATCGAAAGTTTGGATCTACCAAGACCTCTCCCACATCACTCTCCAACGTCGTAGAGCATTGAAGCTGGCCACCACCTTCCTCAGGGAGAAAGGAATCAAATATAAATGGGGGCATCTGTTCATCCTTACCTTTGTCTGAAATGGCGAGACGCATGTTGTGCGCAACCTTGATGAAGCCCAACTGATCTTGGGTTTGGAGCAGGGGAGGGATGGCCCTCCACCCACACAATGGCAATGGTCCCCATTCCCAACTGCCCAAGCCATGGGGTGGACCCAGCATCTGTTGTGGAAGACGAACAGCAAGTCTCAGTGGCCGAGAGTCATAGCAAAAGGTCAGCCTTGTGCAGCAACTACCCCAACGGGACCCCTCCTCAGATCATGCTTCGGACTGATGATGCCAAAAATGAGGCTCCTGTCTTGGCTCCAGGAGGGTTGGCGGCTGTCTGCCTGCTTGTGGGGGGATCCATCCCCTGTTCTTAGGTCCCCTATCTACTGCCAGATAAGGCTCTCCAGTAACACAGACTACCCACAATGCTCTCAATTCAGGGTGTAGTGGAGCTCTGACCCCCTGTTTATCTTCCACGTGGGATTTCTTGCCAGTGACACGGACCCTGATAACATCACACTTTGGACTTCACACATAGGAGCAATTGTTTTACCCAGTTTGATTGGTTCCCCACTTACCCGATGTTCGCAGCTTTCCCCAAATTGCTGCCTCCCACCCATCATTTCCACATGCATGCCGTATCAGGGGGAACTTCCCTGTGGTGTCGCAGGAGTGCGGCTGTTGACGGCCTACCCCCCACCCTGTGGCTATGGTTAAGGTATTGAGGCTTAACTTCCGGGACCTCAACGCTCCAGTGAAACAGCTTGCACTCCTCACTATGTTGAAAAACTCCTATTGCGATGTATGCCTCCTGCCAGAGGCTCATCTTCTTCAGCGGGACTGGGGTCGTATGAAGTCCAAGTGGTTTGATAGACAGTACTTCTCTAAGTCTGGGAAAAAGGCAGGTGTGGTGATCCTACTGGCGTGGCGACACACTTCCATGGTCAAGTGTTTCAGATACATTCGGAGCCAGCTAGTCGGCTCCTCACCTTATGACTTTCTCTCCACACTTGTACCCTCACTGGGCCAGCATCTACGCACCTAATGAATGGCAAGAACACTTTATTCAAGAAGCAGTGAGAAAGGTGCTCACATCTCCTGATGCTGATATTTTAATTGGGGGGGGGGGGACTTTAATCTTGTATCTAATGCCCTCTTGGATCATTCGGCCCAATGGGCAGGCCAAACTGGGGCATTCATGACACAGGGATTACAGTGGTTGACAGAGGTGGGTCTGGGGGATGTCTGGAGGTCTCGGAATCCCACAACGAAAGACTACACCTTCTTTTTTGCTGCACACCAGATGTATGCCAGGATCAATTACTTTCTAGGCCCCCCGTCCCTCCTGTTGGCAACTAGACACACAGATATCAGGGTGGCAGCCCTATCGGACCATGCCCCAATCTCAATCACTCTACGCACGCCCAGCTCACGCCCACAGTTGCACACATGGCGTCACAACCCCAAGTTATTAGCCTATGAGCCCACTGTTACAGAAATTTGAAACACCATACAGACCTACCTCGCTTCCAATGACAACCCAAACACTTCAGTAGCACTACTCTTGGACACTCTCAAGGCAGTGGTGAGGGGGAGCTTTGATAACTATAGCTGCAAAACTCAAAGATAGGAGGGACAAGTGGTCTAATTTGAAAGACCAAACGAGGGCCTTGGAAGATACCCATAGACATTCCGGTTAGCACACGATAAGACACCAACTCATGTTGCCCAGGAAGCAACTTAAAGCATTAGATATGGACTCTGTGGAACACGCCTTTCTCTGCACTAGGCAGAAGTGCTATGCTGGGGGTAATAATTCAGGACACCTTCTCACCAATCGACTGAGGACACAAGTCCTACCCCATTGGGTTGAAGAGATTCAGGGCTCGCCCGGTAATAGGGTATGCCACGATGAAGATATAGCAGCAGAATCTGAATCCTTCTACGCGGAGTTATATTCGGTGCAGCTGCTCAGTCATGCTGAAGCCTCTGAGTATATAGCACAAACTCCCCTGACCAGCTTACCCAAAAGGGACGCTCTCCTCCTAGACAGGGACATCACAGTGGAGGAAGTCCTCGGAGCCATAGGGAATCTCCAGTATGACAAGGTACCCGACCAGGATGGTTTTACTTCCATTTTCTATAAAGCTTTTAACACCCATACTAGCCAGGTTGTTCAATTCCTTTAGCAAGCAGGGTACCCTCACTGACACGATATAGGCAGTGATTATTACAGTCATCCCTAAACCTGGGAAGGACCATACTTTATGTTCTTCATACCGTCCAATTTCTCTTCTCAATGTTGATACAAACATTTTTACCAGAATACTCACAGCTCGCTTGGGCCCGTACATGTCGGGGCTGATAGATCCATATCAAGACGGGTTTATTCCCAGGAGAAATTGCAGCAATAATACCAAGCAAATCCTCCACCTTATTGATAAAACAACTCAATTCCGTATTCCATCCTTGTTAATCTCGATTGACACTGAAATCAAATGCATTGACCCTTCCTCCAGCTGGTCTTAGTGAGGGAGGGTTTGGGTCCGCGTTTTCACAACTGGGTCTGGGCCAGCTATGCCCGCCCCACCGCTTCTGTGCATGTCAAGGAGCTGTTGTCCAAGCCTTTCCAAATTTCACAAGGGACTCGTCAGGGGTATCCTTTGTCACCACTTTTATTCGCTCTCTATATGGAGCCCCTCACAGAGCGGATTCGTATGCATCCTCGCATTGACAGAATCACTATGGAAGGCCAGGTCCACAAACTGGCCAGCTACGCAGTTGACGTCCTTGTTGCCATCACTCAACCTCGTAGTTCCTTGCCTCCGCTGCTGCAAGAGCTTGAGATGTTTGGCAGAGTCTCTGGCTTCAAGATTAATGTGCAGAAATCCCAGGCCCTTAACCTCACCGTCCCACTGGGTGAGAAGACTCAGCTGGAGAATCTTTTTCTTTTTCCCTGGGCGACTCAAGGGGTTCAGGGGCAGATTTGCAATGAAAGTGACTCAGTGCGTGCCGCAAGCCATCTGGCTGCGCCGCACTGAGTCACTTTCAAAGCACAGGGATGTGACATATTTACAACAATATGTTGCATCTCTGTGCTTCCCCCTGCGCTGGCGCACAAACTGCTGCTATGCGCCGGCGCAGGCACCCTTGCACCATGGTGCAAGGATGCCTGCGTCGTGGGGAGATTGTTTTTGTTCAGGAAGGGTTCCCTTCCTGCACAAAAACAATCTGAAATGCCGTTTTTCAACTTATATGTGTGCTGCATTAGCACTCATAGAAGTTAAATAATCATTGAAACAATGCAGTTTTTCATGTGCAGGAAGGGAACCCTTCCTGAACAAAAACAATCATTAGAGGTGATTTCCTCTTTCTATGTGTGCTGCAGAATGCAGCACGCATAGAAACAGGGAGAAAACAAACAAGGAGAAATTAATACATTTCTCCTCGTTGCGCCTCCCTACGCCGGGGAGGCGTAGCATTCACATGCATTTCCAGATTTACGATTCCTCGTAAATCTGGAAATGAGTCTGGTTCCATGGGTGTTGCGTGGGAACACCAATGGAACGCCCCTTTCACGCAAAGTGCTGCGTGTAAAGGGGCAATATTTACAAGGACAGGCAAAGTCACGCAGGGTGGCTTTTCCTGTCCTTGTAAATATGGAGCAGTAAAATGCGCCACCGGTGCGTCACAAAAAGTGACGCACTGGTGGCGCAAGGGGCTTGCAAATCTGGCCCTTAATATTTAGGTATTCCACTGTTTTCCACCCTTGACAAAACGATGGACCGCAATAACGCATCCCTTCAGGCCACCGCCCGCTCCATAGTTCAATCTTGTTGAGGAGGCCCTATATCATGGCTTGGTAGGATAGCAGCCATCAAGATGTCCTTTCTTCCAAAGATTCTTTACTTAATGTAGATGAGCCCTCGACAACCACCCCCACATGTCTTAGAGAGGCTCCAACAGAGTATGGAAAAAGATTTCTGGGATGATAAGCGGCCACGCATGACTAGGAAAGGTGCTTAGTTGACGGTGTTATCCCTCATTTGGTGCACTACTATCAGGCAGCACAGATGAGATACATGATAGAATGTCAGCGGCCGAGTTCGGAGAAACATTGGTGCTTTATAGACCAAGCAATCGCTGGCATCCACATATGGAAAATACCTTGGATTCTTAAGAAACATCTCCCACCAGGGGGGTGTATAACTCCCCAGTGGTGAGGGTGACATTTGGGACATGGGAAAAACTCTGATTCGCCTATTTCACTGCTCACACCCATAATAGGGAATCCAGACTTTCCCCTCTGGCATTACATGGCACGACTTTCTCTTCCTAACAAGAGGTTAACTGTAAGCAGATTGGGGTTCTGTTCAATTTACAAGGCTTGCTTGACATCCCCCAACTCAAGGCTGTCTATGGCCTACCTGAGACTGAATATTGGTGCTATGTCACCCTTTAGCACTGGGTAATACATCCTCTAGCATACCCTTTCGCAGGCAGACCCCTCACACACTTTGAGAAGTGGCTCCTCACCCGACAAGATGACAAACTTATCCTCTCTGATATCTATGCCCTTCTCAACACTCTCCCAAATTCTAACACCTCACGCGCCTGCTCACGCTGCCTATAGTGCTTCTGGGGAAGAAACCCTAATTAAAATCACGCACTACTGGTATTACACGCCAGCAAGAATTGCCAAGGGGAAACTAGGTGGTGATGATGGCTGCTGGTGTAATTGTGGCCAAAAGGGCACATTATCTCATCTTTTATGGCATTGCCCTAAATTGCACTGTTACTGGGCCGACATCCTAGCAGACATTAATGAAATGCACAACACCGAGATACCCCGTTTTCCCAGTTGTATTTTATTGGGTCTCCCCAACACTTTGACCTACCCACTGCGATCAACGAAGGGGAAAGCCATCACCCTTGCCCTTTGTGCAGCCAAATGGGTTCTCGTGTCGAAATGGGGCACGGAGGTGGTGCCAACACAGACTGGCTGTATAAACTTTGGGACTTTCTTGGTATGGAGAAACTGATGGCCTTAGTTGAACATAAGCTTCCCCCATTTGAGAAAACATGTGGTCCATGCCTTCGGTTTCCTGACGCAGAGAACCTCTGGGAGTTGACTTGCCCTACGTACTCATTAGTGCTGCGCCACACAGCAGTGATCCCCAGCCAGATTTGCTTTCCTACTTAGACTATGTTAGGAGGCAACAGTGGTTGCGAGCATCTCACCCACTTTCCTTGTTTCCCTCCTCTCCTCCCTCTACTTCCCCCCAAGGACACATGATTTCAACCCATTCCTCCCGCTTCGTTCCTCCCTCATCTTCCCTTCCCAGTTGCAAGTCATTTTGGGTTTCTCCTCACTGGCTGGTTGGTGTAGGTGAGGCTACGTGCTATCTTGTTTTGATTCCATCTATATGAAAACCAATAAAATCGATTTAATCCTAAAACACGCGAAAGACCCCGGGGTGAAATCCGCTTCCTCTAAATTTCACCTTGCCAACCACAGGTCACAAAATAATGCATTTCTAGTTGTGCCAAAGTGCTCTGGGTGTGCATACAGTTTATACTGGTCTTTCAGGCGTGTGGGAAAAGTGCCATTATCGATGGGATGAAATATTACTGTAAACATTAGCTGAGCTGGGACAGGCAGTGAAACTGGAGTCGCGTGAGATCAAACTGGAGTCTGTGTCACAAGTGAGCTGTTTGACTCGAAAGCCCAGCTTTATTAAGGTCTTGCATTGGCAGTGCCATGATGCAAAGCAGCCCAAAGCAGTGCAAAGCATTAAATGATACTATTCATTACAAAAAGTGTTTAGCACTGGGAAGGTGAACTTTTCATTGCGTACAATCTTTTTGGTGCTGCTTTGCAGCAATGGGATGCTACTGGGGCGGATCAATACAAGCACCCATAGAGTTCGATTCAAAGCCCAATCTACTAAAATAGCCAGACAGGGCTTTGTATCAACAATCGATGCCTACTTGAAGCAGGTGGAAACAAGGGGAAATGTTTTTTATTTCTTTTTAAAAAATCTGACATTCCATGCATGCTCTAGTGCACAGCACACATCAACCCTTCCAAGTTTGTCTACACACAGGGATTTGTACTAGAAGGCCACACCTACTGTACAATGCCCATCCTGGACAGTGCACACCCACTTCTTTGGAGCGAGGTTGTACATGGTGCAGAGGATGACACCAGCAGGATGCCAATGTTTGTCGCTGCACTGTATATTCCCCCTATGCAATGCAGCACAGCAAATTTAGATGCTACAGTGCGTGAAAAATTGTTAAAATTGGGCCGGAATTACTTGGAATGAATATCTAATTATAACTTCGGATTTGACCAGCTCGTATTCATGCAGCTCAAATCCTTCACCGCAGAAAGTTTTCTGGCCCTAACATAACAAACCACGTCAGATTGAAAAGCACCTGTGCATCGTCTGCAGTGCTTAATTTGCAAATAATAATAGTAATTTTGTGCAGATCAGCAAAGTTTAGAAGACAATGCTGCCAAAGATCCAGATTCGCAGAATTCCAAGGCTGTCTAGTTTTGATTCCACCTCAGCCTCTTTGTTCCACCAGCCTCCCCGTCCACGCGAGCATTGAACAATGGGGGTAACAGCCAGGGAGCATGGGGAACCCCACACTTCACAGTAAGCCAGCTTCTTGGATATCCCTGTATGATGAGAGCAGATTCCATCAGGAGGTAAACCATTCCCTTTCATTCACACATACCCCGCTGCAGTCTATAAATAAGCTAATAGAACTACAGGTCTCCAACCAGTAGCTCGTGAGCTACTGTAGCTCTCCAGCTACCCCCGAGTAGCTCACCTGTGTGCAGCCCAGCTTATTAAATTAGAAAGCTTTTGCTTGGTTGAATTAATATACATATAAAAAACAGATTATACAACACTAATAATATTAGTAGCTCTCAATGTGTTTCATTGAACAGAAGTAGCTCGCAGTACAGAAAAGGTTGGAGACCCCTTGTCTCAGTTGTAAAATGGCAACTAATCAAGAAGAACGAGCATAGATGTCCACCCCACTAACGGTTGGTATTTCCAGAGTTATTCTGCTAATCCACTGAGGCCTGCCCTGTACCTCTTCTGGGCCTAAAGCCAGATTCCAAAACGCACAAAAAATTGTTCGACACTGGAACTGTGTTGCCAGACCTCTCCCCAAAACCTTAAGAAGGAAGGAAATTTTGGTGTTTGGAATGAGTGGTGATGGCAACAGCAGAAGGTCCAGCAAAGCTTCTTCATCCGTGGGGGTACCCACCTCTTTTGTATTGTGGGTGTCAATCCTTATCTGAGTGAACATTGGCAAAGCATCAGAATCAGCATTGGGAACAATTCCTTAATAACACCACTCAGACATCGGCTGTCAGACAAGAGGTTGCTTCCATGCCTTCGCCAAGTCTACTGCACCCTCTTCAGAGAAATGTTTAATTTCAACAGTTTCAGAGTTGGCATCTCGCAGAGGGGTGGGCACACGAGTCACCTGGAGTTATCATCTCCATGAGTGTCAGCATCTAACATGGATCCCACATCAATGGGTTTCTTATCCAGTCAAGCGAATAATTTGTCATCTCAGCTCTGGGTCACAGGCACTGATGGATGTGCAACGGGCCTTTCCCGGTTCTAAACACCCAATTGGAATTAGTCATCCTGGGACACTTATTTTGCAGATTTATCTACACTGATTTTTGGTCGCTGAATGAAACCCATATTTCTGTTGATACGTGACATGGGATTTCAAACAGTTCTTTACTATCCGTGACTCACTTATAATACAACTCTTCTTACCTTTGCCCTTCTGTTGCTGAAGAGCAAAGCAGATTAAGTGACACCATAAATCTTAACTCTCCAATCTAAGAAACCGGTTTCATTATTGTGATAGATGCATGCATTCATTGTGGCCATGGGACCCGCAGACCTGGGCTTTAAATCCAGTTTTGGAAAGGGACCAAAAGCTGAGCAAACTGAGGTACAACCCTATGCCTCAATGTTCAACATGTGGAACATAAAATAACAAATCTGCCGTATCGGGAGTCTGTACACAAATACCTTGGGCACCTCGACTGGTTCCCTATTCATAAGAGATGCATTTCAAAGCCCTCTGCGAGGCTCATAGAGCATCCCACAGCGTAGTTCCTGCCTTTCTCAGATAATGAGGACTCCTTACCGTCCTCCTGACAGACGTTTCCAATCAACTAATGAGAAACTTTTCTGGATCCTGCACATCATGCATAGCCATCTGAGCACTCGGTCATGCTCCTTTCTCATCTCCAAACCTTGGAACTCGTTTCCCATACATATGAGATACAGAACATCTCTTGCATTATTCAGGAAACAGCTAAAACATGGCTATTTGACTGGGGGCGTGGCCAAGATGGCGACCACGTAAGCTGCTCATAAAGGAGCTCCGCAGCCCTCGGCCCTCAATAAAGCATCCTGTGATGAAACCGCTACCTCCCTCGCTACCTGCAGGGCGACTGATCCCCCTGCGGTATTCTGGCGCACACAGTGGGGGAGGTGCTGCACTGGGTGCGCTTTCCCAGGCTGCAAGGCCTTGGCGGCCAGAGGACACGACCTGCGACCTGCAGTAGGCAGCGGTGAGATGGGCAGGCGTGTCTTGCCTGCACAGCCCAGAGGTGTGCAGAGCAGAAACTGCACGACTGCAGACCCCTCCTCCCCACCGCACCAACGCTTTGGCTGAGTCCTCACGGATTAGGAGTGCGGCGGCTGCTATGGTGCTCAGCTGCATTGGCTGTCCGGAATCAGAGTTGGCCGTGCACCATGTGGAACTTCACCGCATGATGCCTGACCAGTTCATTGGGACGCGGTGCCCTCCTAGCTGGTCCTGGATTGGGTGAGTGACTGCCGAGAGAGGCTAATCACTACAGCTTCGGACACTACTCCTCCCTCTCATTACAGCAAAACGAGGACTCTTCTGCTAGCAGCACTCCCATCCACCCTAGCAGCAGACATTTTCTGCCCCACCCAATCTTGAGCACATGTACTGGTTACCTTCCCCTTCGCAGTGCTGGGACCAATTTATCAACGGGTGACTGCTGCGGTCTTGGTGGAGCCTGAGGGGGTCGCTCTCTTGCCCTGCAGGCTCCCAGGCCTTGTGACTAGATACTTAAACCGTCGAATTGCAGTTCATCGTGTGCTGTCATTGCGCACGTGCCTCCTCACCCTTTAGCAGCTCTAGGGGACCGTATGGATCAGGGGCATAGTGGCGGAACCAGGGACAGGAGTGTCCCACATGTATGCCATTCTAAATTGCACACTGTGATACATTTTGATCAACGCGGTATAACTGGCACATAGCGCCTGCAGTGCACGACACCTCAGGAACTTCCCAAACGACATCGCTCATACTTATGGTGCACTGCCAACATGGTATGTCCCAAGGCAGACATAACACCGGCGGTGGCACATGGGGAGCCGACTCAGAGAGTGAACGACCATGCACTCCAGATGATTCATTGGGAACCACTTTAGCAGCATACTCACGTAGATTGATGAGAACCTCGCTGGCGTGCTGGATATTAAAACCACCCTGGAACCAAAAATATTGACTTGAATCTTATAAGGGAGGACCATAAGAGGATAAAAGAACGTGTTGTATCTACAGAATCAACCTTGGCATCCCTTGGCCCATCAGTCACTGAAACTAGCACACATATCAAGGTCCTGCAGGATGAGGTGGCGTATCTGCACACATGACCAGGAAGGCAGGTCCCGGCGCAATAATGTGCTTACCAGAGCGCGCAGAGGGTCACAGCATGGAGTTATACCTTGAGGACTGGTTCTCCACGGCCATACTGCAGGGTAAGCACTCTAATTTATTCTCGGTCAAGTGCACCCACAGAGTGCCGGGCAGACCCCCCACCCCCTGGGTGATCCTCCACGTCCAGTGATCACCCGCCTATTCAATTATAGGGACAGGAATCATATCCTGCATGTCACCAGAGCCAGGGGCCCATGGCTGGTGGAGAACCCCCAAGTCAATATTTTTCCGGATTACATCCTTAAGGTGCAATGACGGAGGTCTTCCTTCATGCCAGTGAAGCGCTGCCTGCGGGAATATATCAAGTATGCCCTCCAGTTCTCTGCAATGCTGCAGATCATGCAGGGAGACAGTACCACCGTCTGCGCGACCCCAGAGGATGCATGGTCCTGGCTGGAGTGAAGGGGCATAACAGCTGCACCGGGAGAATCTTCCTCTCCCCCTTGGAATGGAAAGTGCAGGGTCTCCACAGGGCCCGTGGCAGACTCAGCCCGGTTGGCCCTATGAAGGAACAGGCTGCCAAGGAGAGAGCACAAGTGGTTGCGGAAGCGAAACAATGATCGGTAGCTCCCTCTCCGACTGTCTTGGAAGCGGGCTGTCATGATGGTGATCCCCCCCACAGACATTGACTTACACTTGATGGCTGCAATACTGGGGGAGTGAAGGCCCTACTGTGACTCCTCAAACCACTTGGGACATATTAGGAGTACATGCATTCATAGAGATTGTCCTGCTTTCTTTTCTGTTTCTTGGTGCAGTAGACAGGAGGGCGGGCTGGGATGACGTTTTACTGGTGTACTGGCTGGGGGCTGCATGCTCCCGTTACACGACGACTGTTGCTGCTACTTCTTCTTGCGACCAACGATCTGATCAGTGACTTGCTTTTCAGTTTTGTTTCTTGCACCATGCGATTTCAAGGGTGGACCGTCTTGGTGCCCCTTCCCCTTAATATCGAATGGAATACAGTTTGGTTGCCCAATCATTGATGGTGATATTTGGCCATGACCAGTTGAATTTTTTGCCCAGCCAGATGTATCTGTTGTCCTATCACTCCCCCCATGCAATCTGTGAATAATGCCTTTCATTATGTGCCTATTACACGACTACTAAAGATTATAATCTACTCACATAGAACGTGAGGGGTATGTGCACATATAGGAAAAGACACATGATTCACTCCTATCTTAGAAGGAGTCCCATTCAATTTACTTGCTTGCAGGAGACACATTTAATGGCAGGGTAAGTCCAGACGTTACGCAAACATTGGCGAGGCCTTGTGGTGGGTATCACTAACTTAATTATGCCAGGGGTCCTCTTGTGGGTGATACTGGGAGTACCGTTTGTGCCTGAAAATACTGTCATTGACCCTGAAGGCAGGTATGTCATTGTGGAGGGCACATTGGACGGGGAACCTATTACTTTGGTGGTGCTTTATGCACTTAATGGGGGTCAGTTTCTCTTCTTGACCTCATTGCCACTGGCCTTTATTCGTTCACCACAATTGCCCACATTCTGGTGCAGAGATTTTAATTGTGTTCCAGATTTAGACCTTGACAGGTCCACTCCTCCGCTTCTGGGGACACAATCTTACACTACCTCTAAGCACCTACAGCATTGGTCACAGAACATCTGGTGCATGCTGAACCCGCTTAAACTGGAGTATTCCCATTACTCTGCACTACATGCTCTCCACACCAGGATAGATTTAATTTTTGGATCAGGGACACTTGCGACTAAATGCAGACAGGCAGAATATTTGGGGAGGACATTATCAGATTTCGGTCCATTGTTGGTATCTTTCAAGTGGGGGAGACCACATCTGACCATTCTCACCTGGCGCTTGAAATCACAGGCATTGGCAGACACTGTATTTAGGACTACCATTGGGGAACATATCGGTAGATATTTAATGGAGACCAAAGGATCTGCTTCAGATGTGGAGTGGGACGCCTTCAAGTTGGTGATTAGGTGGGGGGTCTGTATGCCGACGCAGTTTGGAGTACGCCAGGTCCCAAAAAGGGCGAACTGCTGGCTCTGGATGACAGACTGAGGGGGGTGAAAATGGATTGGATGAATGATCCGACCTCCTACCTGGTACTAGCCGACCTTAGGAATGATTATAGAGTCCTATCTGGACAACCAGCCAGTTTTGATTTTAAAGAATACACCAAGCAAAAGCATGAACTGGGCGATAAAGCCAGCAGCTTATTGGCCTGGTTGTTGAAATCCAAATGTCCCCATACCACAGTCAGTGCTATTCACACTTATGCTGATCACATAGTGAACTCCCAATTAGACATCAATAAAGAGTATGGCCTTTACTACAGGAACCTATATCAGGCCCCACCGGATAGGACTCCAGATGCAATTCTAGCCTATTTACAACCTCCCTTATTGGCACAAGAGCTACATGCTGAGCTGTCTCTCAAGGACATCGCGTTGGCCATCCAACATCGCAATGGTAAAAACACCTGGCACTGATGGGCTACCTATTAAATTTTACGCCACATACCGGGCACTCTTGGCACCATGTTTATTAGCGCTGTACAAGCAAGCCAAGATGCAGGGTAGTCTACCGGAAAGCATGCAAGTGGCCCCGATCACTGTGCTCCCGAAGCCTGGGAGAGACCCTCTGGAGGTAACATCTTTTCATTCATTGTCTCTTAACCTAGATTACAAGGTACTGGGGAAGGTTTTAGCGAACCATCTGCCCCAGATGTGGCACACGGTGATTGATACTGACGAAAACGGAAGTATTCTAGGCCGCAATGCGTTCCTTAATATTAGTCGATTATTCAGTGTAATGGATTGGGAGCGTAGGATATCCACACAGGGGTGCGTAGCCTCTTTAGACATAGAGAAGGCATTCAACATCCTGGGTTGGACCTACCTACAGGGTGTCGTGCAGAGATTGGGTTTTGGCCAGGATTTCTGTATGTGGATACAGATGCTTTATACTGCTCCCAGGGTACGCACTGGTGATATTGTGTCGGACAGTTTTTACGATTGGGCGCTGGAACAGGCAGGGATGACCCCTCTCCCTCACTGTTTGCCCTGGCTATGGAACTATTAGCCTGTATGCTAAGGGAACGAGCAATTGAATGGGGATATCAGACGGCAGATTTATCCCAGATAGTTTCCATGTACGCTGACAATACATTGATTCATTTGAAGGCTGATCCATTGCTTTTGCCAGCAGTCATGTCGAATTTGGATGGTTTCGGCTGAGCATCCAGACTGAGAATCAACTGGGTGATGTCATGCCTCTTTTCCTCATTGAAGGTACCCTCAGATCTACGGGAACTGGAGATACGCTCTCCTCTACAGTGGGCCCCTGATACATTTAAGTACTTAGGAGCACATGTTTATCACATGGAGAAAGACTTGGTGGATGGTAACCTAGGCAAGGCACGCACATCAATCCGTCAATCGTTGCCCTTCTGGTCACAGCTGCCACTTTCACCAATGGGGCAGATATCCATTGCTAAGATGTTAATACTTCCGCAACTTCTTTACTTTTTCGCTGAACTTCGGTAATGTTAAAGAAATCCATTTTTCAGGAGCTCAGACATCTTCTTGCCTCCCTAATCTGAGTCCCTAAGAGACAGAGTCCAGATTGAAGCAATGACCCAGGCATTTGAGATGGGAGACGTGGGTGTTCCCGATTCCGAGTTATATTACGCTGCTGCTCAGCTACAATGGCCTCTACGGTGGATCCACGCTGTGTTATGCCCTAATAGGGAAACACTGCGCCTTGACTTGGTTGGCCGTTCCATACTTGAATGGTTATTGACGTGCCCATCCCATTGGGAGGCCCCCCATGTTTTAACACAAGTAGCTGTATGGTGCTGGAACAAATACGTTCATAATGTCTGGAGGGATGTCCTATATGCCCCTATGGGAAACACCACTTTGCAGATCTTTACGGGCCCTCTATTGTGTAGATGCCTGGACAACAGCTGGTTACAGGACATGGCAGGACGTGATGGTGAAAGAGACTATGCGCAAGTTGGAGGACTTAGTGGAGAGTAGTGGCCTTCCTCCGGGGCAGTTTATGGTATATTTGGCCCTTCGGGAAGTGGCTGGCAAGATAAGGAATGCCGACAGAGACTTAACTCAAACAGATGATCCCCTTGGAGCTGATACGGACTACCACGACTTTGCAGCGCGCTATATCGGTCCTATACGACAACTAAGCCTGAGCGGAGTTCGCAAAGTGCAAAAAAAAAAACTCCTCCGCGCTACGCGGAGCTCCGCAAGCAGCAGAGCGCGTTAGATAAATGCTGTTCGCAGTGATTCAGTGCTGGGTGTTTGTCCGCACTGTGCAATCATTGTGAACGGCACCATGCACAGCACAAGTGTGCGCAAGCGGCCGCTGCTTCCTTTCTGCCTCTCGAGTAGATTTTTCACTCGAGCGGCAGCCTTCTCAACGCGAACGGACAGTTTCTCAACGCGAGCGGTCACGAGCATACGCGACCACTCGTAATGAGAAATCCGACCGCCAGCGTTGAGAAATGTCGCTGGCAGGCTGATTTTCCACGTTCTCGCTCGCCAACTTGCCGTTGACGATCGCGAACAAGGAAAAATCTCGCCGGGAGGTGGATTTTCCTCACTTGCCAACCTGATGTTGGCGAGCGAGGAAAAAAAAATTCTGCTACGCGGAGCAGAGTTTTTCAGAACTCCGCAATCTCCGCGTAACGCAGAGTGCGGAAAACTCCGCGAGTGGAGAGGAGTTCACCGCCCAGGGTTACTGACAACCTGAACCATAATCTAGTTGGTCCGCGTTCCCTTGCCCTCAGGGAATGGTGGGCTGCCTGGTTACCCACAGAGTTAACGGACCCTGTTTGGCAGAGATGTCTTGGTCCCCTTAGACTGATATCACAGAACCCTTGATCCCGATGCACGCAGTTCAATTATCTGCACCACACATACCTTTCCCCTGACAGAATAGCCACGATGTACCCAGGGTTTAGTTATACTGTCCTAGATGCAATCCTGATACAGCGGAATATTTTTCATATGGTCTGGACGTGCCCAGTGATCTCGGATTACTGGCAAGTGGTGGCCTCTTGTATTTCAGCGGTTATGAACTCCATCCTGCCGTGCGACCTCACTCGCGGTCTACTTCATACTGGGGTGATAACCAAAGAGAATAAACAATTACTGTGCTTCCAGAACCTGGCAGTGATCTTGGCAAAGCGATGCATTGCCATGTCCTGGAAAGCGACAACCGTCCAAATCATTTTAACATGGCAGACTGATGTGGTATGCTGGGCGTCAGCGGAACTTTCCATTAGAACAGATACCCAGGATAGGGATGGGAAGTACAACCTTATGGAATAATGGTTAGATTATATTGCCAAACTGAATACACTGTTGTCCCCTAGTGATTAAGATCCTGGGATTTGTGGTACAGCCTGTGCGATTCTTCGATCTCCTTTAATGCTATTATGACACATTAAGTGTAAATGGGAGGGGTGGGAAAAGCGGACGGATGAGGATGGCAATTATGGGCTTGGTTGTTTATTGACTGATTCAATGTGAAGATTGATCTCCATTTGTTTTTTTTTCCTTAGACAGTTGTGCTAATGCGATTACTTTGATATAATGTATGCACGTTTTTGTCAGTGCGTTATTAGATATATGTGTACTATTAGACACCGGAATGTGACTTATGTTATTGTCTTGCATACTATGGCTACTATCGCACTGAGCAAACACAAGGAGACGATGGACGGAGTGCTGAAACTTTTCAAACACTCACCCCCAGTCACAGATCTGGGTTAAATCCATCATCATTCTTTAGCTCACTTTGCCACCTCGCACTGACTCATTGTCCACTGATCTTTGATCTGTATAAAATTAATAAAAATACTTTTTTTTTTTTTTTTTATACATCACTATTTGACTCACCTTAGGTTCTGTTCCAGTCTCCCCCTCCACTGCTGTGCACTCGATCACTCAGCACCAGGACGCCCAGTTTTGGGTCACAGTGCACTTTATAAATGGACTAATCATACATTCTTTCGGTATGTATTATGTAAAAGCTACCTGAGCAGTGTGTTGTCTAGTGCTGCTACAATCTCAATGAGTTCTGCGTTTGCCTTTGCAGTAGTGTAGGGGTCACAAATTAGTTCTAGAAAGCATATTAATTACTTTTCAGAATATGGTCCTCTCTCATACTTGCACCACTATGACCCCCGTGAGATTATGTCAGCTTAGTTCCCTTCACCCTCTCACACCTTGCACCAGCTCTTTAGTTTAATAATGTTCGAGATTGTTCGGAAAGTAATCTCAGACTTGCGCCCCCTTCACCTGGATAAAAAACAAACCATTGCTACAGTTAGGACTGGAGTGCAAGAAAGTGATCAAGCGGGAGCGGAGCAAGGAGAAAAGTGTTCTTACTACTCATACATAGTGTAAACACTCATGCAACATCCACGTCCCATGCAACTGGAGTAAAGGACCAGGTTGCAGGGACCAAAGAGACCATTTTAAACAGGAGTGGGCAGTGGACGCCATCTACCAGTTGCAAACTTCTCGTAACAGTAGCTCAGTATTTTGTTAGCGGCTGATCTGCTTCCTAGTAACAATTCCTAGGTCGGAGTATGAAAGGCATCTGTGGGCATGCATGTATGGTAAAAGCAGCTGCGGCCTGTGCAGGTAAGAGTGGTGGGGGATTTCGACAGACAACGACGAGGGAAAATTAATCATCTATTTAATTTTCCCTCGTGGGCGTCTGTCAAATCCCCCCAACGCCCCACCACTCTTACATGCACTGGCCGCAGCTGGGTAGAAGGACAAGTGAACAGATATACCATTTTGGTTACTTTCCAAGGTATATACATCCATCATAGCATTTATTTGCTGTTTGCAATCGAAGTGTTGGGTGCATGTCTGGCATGGGACACTGGTCGGATGTTGATGATGTGGTATACCTAATCCTAAATATGAGGATGTCGGTAGAATGCGCAAATTATTGGAACCATTAATTTGACGAGCCACTTTGTCGGGCAGAGAGAAAAGGAGATTGAGGTATTGCCTCATTTGGAAGGCTGCTGGATTCATTAATGAGCCATTGTGGTCCTTGAACTAGTAAGCCCTGAAGAAGTTCACATTAGTGAATGAAACACGTCGACTGAGGTTGTATTCATTCAAAAATTAACAGAGGAGAAAAAATAAAAGTCTTTTGAATGGAAAAAAAAAAAGAAGACAAGAATGTTTGATAATTTGTTTGGACTTTTAATTTACTTATTGGTTGCATTGCTATACTTATAAATGTATATCGATCTGCATCGCAGTGGTAGCCACGAGAGGTTGATACCATTTAGGGTGTGCGCCAAAGGAAATTCTAGGGACAGGGTGGGAGGTACGAGGTGTTTTACCGTGCCGCTTTTTGCAATTGTTTGGGACATATTCGTTTTTACTCTAGATGCCATCAAAAAAGCTGGCAGTTTCACATGACTTAAAGTAGTTCTTACATTTATTCGCTTGCATTTTCCAGACCATTTTAGACATCACAAGTGCAACCCAAGAAGAAGAGCAAGTGAACAAGGATACCTGTATTTTTTATTTTTAATAAAGCTAATTGAAAAACACAGTCCATACTGGTGGCATTGTTAAGACAACTTTGCAGTCAGCATTATGCATTCAATAGCAGGGAATAAAAGTCAAGACAATTTGACAGATCCGTCAGACAGAGTCAATGGGCAGGTTCGCTACATTAGAAAGGCTGTAGGCATCAATCAGCAATTTTGGAAATTTGAAATATCTAGTAGGAAAAGTAGCCAAGTCTAATACTGAAATATTCTTGCAGACTTCGATTGAACTGAAGCAATGAGCCATATCATTCCAGTGTTAAACATTAACAACTTTGGACCAATAGATAGGCGAGATGAGTGTATGGCTCCAAAGAAATACATGGCCTCCTATGTTGCCTCTCGTGTTTAATGTCCAATGATACACAGCATGTAGGCACTACGATTTAAAGACACAGCAAGCCTGTGATATTGTAGTCAGCAGAGTATCATAAAATGCAATATTTATTTTCTTGCAGAGAATAACAAATTTCAGATGGCCACAGTGATAGAAGTTTCCCTAGCAGTTGGGGTCAAACGAAGGAATTATACTTGCTAACCACACAAAAACCAGTATACTTCTACAGTGTAAAAGACATGTGAGGACATACAACATGGCAGAGAGCACCAGAAATTGCATGACATGTTGCAGTCTCATTCATATTAACGTACTACATAATTCACAAGGAAACCATCAAGGGACATGGCAAATACTGCAGGAAGGAACATGGCTTATACTGCAGGAAGTCAACTTCCACGTAGGTTAGCTGTATTATAAGAAAGGATTGGTACACAATGGGAAACATCATCAAGGTGAACAAAAAAGTGTTGCAGAATCGTACCTGCATCACAACACTCAATAATAACTAAAGCATTACCAATAAAAAAAAGCCCAATCTGAAAGCAACCCTTAAAAGTTATTAAAACCCCTCACTTTGACATGACAATGATTTAACAGCCAGCCACGGCTGGAAGGTCTGAGTTGTCTCACTCTCTTAACATCTGGAAAGTAGAGAATGCCCTCTTAGAAGGATGAGACTGGGTTTTAAAACTATATAAAATACACTCCTATATTGAGATCAGATTGCACATTACTCAATAATGTCTTGCGGCTATATAGGGTGAGAAAGAACCTCCAACCCTTCAGAACTACTGAGTGTGACTTCTTATAAGCTACTCTGTATGGCTAGGGGGCAGGTTTGACTTTGGCTGCTGGTAACACTTTTCCAAGCCTAGTGCTGATAGAGAAGAGGTGTGAGTGAATGTGTGTGTGTGTCACGCCTTTGTCTATAAAGAGTGGCTCCATGTAACCACAAAATTTGTGGGTCCCACCTATAGAAAATATCTGCTTCATCCAAACCTTAGAAGCACAACCCCAGTGGAGAAAAATCCATCTTCCACGACCTGATTTTAGGCTTGAATATTCCCCAAAACAGACATCCTCTTTTATAAATGGTTCAATATGTGGGGGTTATTTATTGTTATGCCATTAGCACAAAGAAAAATAAAGTACGCCATGCGACAATATGGGCACATTTATGAGTTTGCATAGCCTTCCGCAACTGGGCCAATGGTACAGTACATATTACAAACAAAAAGAGAAGGGTCAAACCCTTTCGTGTTAGTGTTTGGTGTAAAGGAGTAGGAGCAGGTGTACATTGGTTCTCATTCATCATGGTGGTAGGCTAAGACACATACCTGAGAACTTACAAATCCAAACGTTGTAAAGCAGCAATCCCAAGACTCCAGAATGAACAGCCTTTTAAGAAATCTAAGGTAGACATGATTGCTGATGGTGCTTTGTGCTCACAGAGTTCATTTGCCTAGAACTAAAGTAGTCAAAGTTTCAAGAATTGAGCATTGGCAATTTCGGGGCCATACTTGTGATTTCTTTGGACTGACAATATCGTGAAAGGCAGTGGTCGAAAGGAGCTGTTTTTTAAAGAGCTTTTGGCACGCCCATGTGTGCTACTTCACAAGTCACTCGAGTAAAAGCACACAGGCACAGATACATTTAAAATCCCATAACAATCCAGAGGCCAAACAATCACAAACATCTTCTAAAACTGACATGCAATACTTCGAGGCATAGAATTGCAGCCAGTCTACAAATAGTGAATACCTACCTGGGGCATACTAACACACGCAAATAGTACAGATGGACAGCCTAAATCAGTTCATCTAAACCCAAAACTGCATCTTTGATGCATGGAACCATATCACTGATGTGTTTGTAGCAGTTTTATTTATATCGAGTTAGGGTGTAACAAGTCTGATTGGTAGAATCCCTCTCGTGCCTAACTAGCAATACCTCTAAGAGCACACTCTTTGTTCCCCAGCATGTCATGGCTCAACCAAGGCAGCCAATCTTGTGTGCTCGCAACATATTTTATATTAAGGACTGTAAAAAGCCAGTTAGATATCATTATACTCTACTGGAGTTTCCACACCCCATCAACAGCATATTAGATATTGGCGGGAGATGTACTTAATTATCTCTGCATTCTTGTTCCAACTCAAGGAAGTCAATCTAAAGTTGCATATATATACCATGTCTGTTGACAATATTTATATAGACTTAATATACCTATGACATGTAATTCTTATGTATCTCCTAAGTGAATGTAGTATTAAAGCTGATGCCTGATCAGGCACCACACTTTTTATAGCCACATTCAAGTACACACAGTCTAGGGGTGGCACGGCTACACTTCCCAGTGGAGAAAGTGGTGGTTTAAGAAAATAGATATTCAAGGAAGACTATGAATTAAATCGTGTTTTCAACACAAAAGCAGTGCATACAAAGAAAAAGTAATACACAGAAACGAAGCACGTAACACTCGTAGTTATGTTAGCACCATAAAGACCAGTAGACTTTATTTAATGATTGAGCTGGGATGACTTCATGTAGACAGTCTACGTGCCTTCTCAGTGCTTAAGTTACTAATTATGCTAACTATTTCTTCATCCACTGTTAACAAGTACAGCTATTTATGACGTGTATCAATCACAATCAAAAGCATACAGCATCAATTACTTTGAGAGAAAGCAAAACATCTCTCGCCTGCATCTGTGATAACTTTGAGTAATTAAAGTTCTCAGTTTTTTATGTGAATAGGATTCATGTTCAAAGTCTAGAATGTGTACTACAAAACTTGAGCAAGCACAATCTCTAGTAATATAATTAGGAAGAGTTCTTGAAAAGTACTCTTTCTGAGGCAAGGCCATCTTTGCCAACACTTAGCAAATTCTTCAAAACCCTAAATTTTTCTACTTTTCACTGAAAACCATCCCATTTCCTTTGAAGGGCTATGAAAGTATGCACTGTCCAGAACCATGACGTGGACAGTTGCTAGTGTGCTAATGTCTATGAATATTCCTAGCGAATCCAATTTAAATATTTCACATGTAGAGCAGTAACCCTAACCTGCCAGAGATGGTGATTTAATAGTGGTACAGTTTAAATTTACTAGATACATTTCTTGGAAGCATTTTGCCCATGCTCCTCTCACATAGATCAGAGGAGTGATGTAACAAAAGTTTCAAAAAGGAACTTTGAGCATCATTTACTTTAAGGACATTATACTCATCTCATGGTTTTGAAGCAGAAGTGGGGTCTGTAGTGTTTTTCCTTTGGCAAACTGGGTGATGCCTGGATCTTGTGTTCAAGAGATGTGAGGTGTTTCTTACTTGTAATCCTAGCAGCATCTTTCTGTTTCACATGTTGATCAGTTCAGTAAGACACACTAAACAAAATTAGGTGTCTTGAATCATAATTTTTTGATACACTAGATGATCTTGGCACTGCTAGAGGTCCTACAATAGTTAGTAAAAGAGGATTTAGAATCTGATTTAAACAAACTATGGGAAGCTTAAAGCGTGAATTCTCCTTTCAATTTTACCAATTTTCACACGATTTAAAAAGATCCAATATCAAAAGATCACTTCAAGACCTTCCCCAAAATTTCTCAGTTTTGACTTACTGCCTTTTCAGTTCTCAAAGCATAAAAGATCTGACCACTATTGAAAACCGCTTGTTAGTACATTACACATATATCCAAAATATACTTTGTATCCCAACAGACAAACGTGCTCCTTGTGCCAATGCAGACATCTTGCATAAAAAGAACTGGCTCAGTTACAACACCATCTCTTTGCGTATTACCACAATATACATGATCAATAACTATTATGTGACATTTCTCTGTTAAAGATAAAAGTGTTGTGTGTACCTAAGAGTTTGTGGTGTGAGGATAAAGAATAATGTGTGCTAGTTTGTGCTCTTCAACTGGTTTCCTAATCTAGTTTTGAAAAATATAAATGCTGTCACATGGAAGAGAAAAGAATATCTTTCTTTTGAAACCAGTTATATTCAGGGGTAGGTCTATAAACCTAATAAGCCAGAAATAAAGATAGAGTCTTTATAGAGACGTGTGTATAGAAGCTTTACACCACAAAACAGTGTAGTCAGATTTGTCCAGTTTATATCCTTTGCATAGTCATTCATTACATATTACAGTTTGTTATATTTAGTATAAAGAGCCAGACCAATTTCACAACATTTTTCTGTTCCTCCTATTCCCTTCACCTTCTCAACTCCTTGGTCCAATTATAAAAATGTAACTTATTTTCTTAAGAGTTTGTAAGATTGTGCAAATCCACTACCTCTGTACCATAAAACTAAAAAGAGTCAAAATAAATGTGCATGAAAAGCACTAGTGCCGTCTATGGTGAATTCAACATGAAAATCAATGTCATGTGAACCTAAAAGTGTATCGGAATTGACCCACTTGTTTATCATATAAGTAGATGAATTAAACATAGTAGTGACAATCCTAAAGATAAACGTTGCATTTTTGTATAAACTACTCCATGTGTGAGCAATTTCCATGTGATTGAGTCTCTCCAAAAGTCGTGTCTGTCTAAGAGGTGTCTAAATAAAGTGTATGTGAATCACACTTTTAGGATGAAGCTAATGTGCTCCTTAAGCACCAACTACTTACTGTACACATAATGGAAATATGACCAAGTATTCCAAATTCAGACAGCCACTACAAAGATGTGGAAAGTGGCATGCTGATGCAGTTTAAAAAAAAAACATATTTCAGAAATCATTTAAAAGCACAATTTTCATCTTTACCCTCTTCTGGTCAAATTACAGGTGTATTAGTTCAGGCATGCGGTGAGTTAATTCATTTTTAAAGAGAAATACATTTTTACAAAGTACATGAAGGAAACAAAAACATTCTACTTTAAATGTATCAAACACTAATGTGCTGGCTAAATTTGCATGGACAATAAATTATGCACAGATGGATTATTTTGAGGCAAAGGCTCAAGCAATTGAAAACCTATACAGAACTTTAATTAGTAGCGACCTCATCTCAAGGTGGCTAACTTTGTCGTCTAGCGTAGCGCGATGGCCATACAGATCAAACCAGGAAGCCAATTCTTTGAGGCCCCATGGAATGGCCAAAACTAGCTAACCAGCAACTTCAACCTACAAAGTGTAAATCATCAGAATGCATGGGAAAATGAGCCCATGCTCAAAGGTGCTGTACGCCACTCGTAAGTACTATACAATTACAATGCCGGCATAAATACAAACTTCAGTGGCACATGGCACAAAGGGATGAGTTGAACTTCCATGTTGATGCCTTAGTGATTTGTTCATTCTGCATCTTCATCACCTCTTTCTGTGGCATTACAGACTCTTCCCCAATGCCTTTGTTTAATTTTAGTTATTCACATAAAAGGAAAGTCAGCCATAGGAGTAAAGTAGCCACTATGATTAATATTTCCGTGTGACGGTAGATCTTTTCAGACTACTCTCCATTTCCTACTTTTTTGTAATTTTTACAGAGATATTAGAAAATCTATTTTACGACCCCTTTTTATTGATAATAGTCTGTATTCTTTTAAAGCTGCTTTTAATCAAATTCGTAATTTGGAAAATGTATCAACTTGTAATGCGGTAATTCGTTTTATATTGAAGGCCATTAAACGAAGAAAGGATCTTGCATTTCTGGAAAACTTGAATTATGAAACTGAATAGACCACATTCTCTTAAACTGCATTTTTTAATGTAAAAAATTAGGGTATAAATGTTTTTTATGAGTAACTCTTGGAAAATTTGTATATAAATGTATTAGTGAATGATGTATTGTTTTTATATTATAGTATGCTTTTATGGTCATTTTTTATGCACCGAATAAAGCTTGATTTGATTTTGATTTGATTAATATTTCTATCTACATAATAGACTTTAAAATATTTACTGGAGAAGTCTCTCTCCTGCTTGGTTTCCTTCATATGGCTGCCAACTTGCTGCCTAGTTTCAGCTCCATTAGGCGAACACGGATACAATCGGACTAAGATTGATTCATGTAACCCTCTCAAGAGTGCTGGGATGGAACTGCTAGTATTAATGGTGATAATAATAATATAATATGCACTACCTGCTAAGAAGTGGGAGGTTGTTGCTTGAAACCATCTTTATTTCTGGATTGCAAACTGGTGTAAAGTTTGGGGAAAAATTAAGCAATCGAAAAAAATATGGCCACTAGCTCTTGCGAGACAAGATGAGCTAGTATTAACAATTTCTTTTCCATTATTCGACTGAGCCTGTGGCCAAAAGCCACAGCTATCTCAGCAACAGCTTAGATTTGAGTGTATTGGGTGCAGTTCATAGTTCAGTATCATCAGCTGTTAGATCACCATAGAGCCCTTTAACCAAAAATGCTGAAATGTTCTGATAACTTTAATGGACGTAGATCAATTTCTATTTGTAGTTGTAACAGGCGTTCCATTGTAACTACGTAGTGCACTAGAGACCCCTTTGGCAAATGCCATGTTTTGAGTACCTGATTAACCAGCGGTAGGAAACAGGAGTTAGAAAAGGGGTCAAAACTCACTCCAGACCTAACGGTCAAGACATTATCTACAACCATAAGAATGTTTTCCCATGGTATTCTTGCATTCTGCAACAGCACTGGGAAAGAAGACCACGGGGTCAACATCAGTTGGTAAACTTTTGTGCCACAGCTTCAGGTCCCATATGCCAGAGATGCTCAAATGCGACATGTGATGGATGGTGAAATACAAACGAGACGCCACGTGCCCAGTGTAATAGTCTGCAACATGCCAGAGCTGCAGTTTGCAAGGGGCTGTGGTGCTCATGTATGTGGGGGTGCTTTTACGTTAAGGGCACATACCACCCCATCAGCCTTAGTGCTACCGGTAACCCAACATAGCATGGTGGGCAGGTAACTGAAAGACAGGTATATCTGAGCAGTCCTCTAGCAGGTATCAGAATCACTCTGCTCCAATGGAGGCAACATTAGGTTTGCTTGCACCACCGCCAAATGCAGTGGAGTTGTTTATTTTACAAGAGCGTCACATATACTAATTTGCCAGAGTGTTCTCACTCTTTAAGCCTGAGCTCGCAGGATTTCCTGATATACAAGGCAAAAGATCATATAATCAGCAGAGATCTACAGTGAGGTCCATGTTGTGAAAAGTAACTTCATTCACCCGAGTTTGTAGTTAAACAGCACTTTGCATTCTGGGACCTCTAGACACATACCTATAATGGAAACATCAAACCAACAGGTTCAGCATGAGTAGTGTTTCTGGCTTAGGAGCCAGGATAGGTTGAAGAAGAGGCCACTAGTGCCATCAAGTAGTAGGAAACTCTTCAGCTACTCTAGCATCTCCATGATTCTCATGTGAGTTAGAAATAACTATGTCCCATTTCGGAGTATGTGCTCAAACTAAGGAAGCCTGGGTATGCTCAAGTGTCGGCTACTAATCATAATAGTAACAATCCCCCAATCCCTGCAAAAGAAAAAGGTTGAATTATCAGATCCATTTTTTTTAAACAATTGTGCCTCTCAAGTTATAAAAGTCACATGTTAAGTGTGTCCATGGGTTATATAGGGTCCTTAATATTTTTGTTGCGTTCCATCGCAAAGATATCATAGTGGTGAGTACTGGAAGGTGCTCATCACAAAGAGCCCGATTTAGAGTTTGGCAGATGTGTAACTCTGTCACAAATGTGATGAACATCCCATTCCCTTGATTACAAAAGCTATATATCCTATGGCACTTGTAATAGGGCAGACGGGACATGCATTACATTTGTGATGGAGTAATCATCCGGAAGGTGCCCATCACAAAGGGCCTGATTTAGAGTGTGGTAGATGTGTTACTCTGTCACAAAGGTGACGGATATCCCATTCATCTTATTACAAGAGCATTATATCCTATGGCACTTGCAAAAAGGCAGACTGGATATGCATCATGTTTGTGATGGAGTAATCGTCCGCAAAACTCTTAATTAAGCCTAAAGTTTTCACATCGGGGTTTACGTTAAACACTGCCTTTAAAGTGTATAAAGCCATGACCCTCCACCTCGTCCGCAGAGTTCCCCTATCATACCCCCACGCAAAGCATTTTAAAATGATTAACTCTGGTAAGTTCATCAGTAACGTGGCAATGTGGCTTAATTAAGAGCAGCAGGGTCTCTTTATTTCCTCCATTTGAAAAGGCTCATCATGCAAGTGGAGGTTGACTGCCAAAGTGTTCAAGATCCTTCCACTCTGTGTCTAGTTTGGGCCCCATCTTGGTGTGCTTCTTTCTCAAATGGTTTGTTCCTTGCCAGAGCGGAGAAGGCAGAAGAGCATCACCAGGGCGGCCAGCATGATGGCGACGAAGAGCAGGATGAGCACCACCCAGGAATTGTAATCAGTGCCCTTGCGGACGCCGAGGTCTTCTGCCGGGATCATATTGGTGAGGTTCAGCATGTAGCCCAGCGCCCAGCCGATGGAGGTGTCCCCAGCCTGAAGGAAAAGATAGGTGTCAACCAAATAGTAAATCTCACCAATCCCCCAAAGAGAGCAGTGCCAACGAGTCAACTGCAGCGGGTACGCTGACACCTGACACATACAGATTGGTGCATTTCATTGCAAAGAGGTTCCAGGTGACATCAGTCACAAATAGGCGACCTAAAGCGGTCACTTCGAATCCAGAGATGGTGTTATTGACAGACATACCATGTAAAGTTGTATGTTGATTATCCACCCCGTGAGCACCCCAGGCCCCCTTTAAGAAAATTCCATGGATCAGCTGCATAACTGCGCTCAGAACCCAGTTTTGCACAGCTCTAATGTTAGAGCTGTGAATAACCCTGCTTAAACTCGCTGTTCACCAGAACATAACAACCCCCACCACAACAAGACCGAGCCTTGTAGGAAATAGGCAGGATGTCAATGGCCCGGTTTCGATCAACAGAGCACCAACTAATATTTCCAGGAACAGCAGAGCTTATATTCTGACAAACAATAGCAGTTTAGTGACCACTGCTGCCGCCTTCTATAAACTTTGCAAGTCTATGCACATGAGTAGATACTTCGATTTGTATCTTCAAGTGTACTAACAGGTTCATGGTTTTACGCAGGTTCCCAGAATAATAATAACTTAGCCAGTGCAGCACATTTCCAAATTTCCTAGATTATTGCAAAAAGAGGATCCACATCAACCCTGCAGCATTTCTAAACGATACTTCAGAAGGTGCACATGGTACATTACAACTCACTTGGCATTCTGGAGATGCATGCTTGGAAAAGATCAAAATAGAGTTGAAGAATTCAGACTAAGACAAAAGGAGATGGAGTGCCACAAGCTAAGCGGTTGACCTCAGGGTCTCCGCACTCCTACCTCCACTGGAAAGGTAACTAACTAATTTTAAAAACGCTGCACAGTTGCCATGGAGTAGGTCAATGGGTAGGACTTCCCCTGTCAGCCTGCGTTTCTTGGGTCGGCGACTAAAGGCTGCCACAGTGGTCTGAAGCTGCAGCCAAGTCCTGGTCAGCTTTGACCCATCCATGCAATGGGTATTAACTCATGTTTACGAAGGACGGGCACAAGTTGGGATTTTTCCTGTAAGCCTTGATAAAGGTTGGTTGGGAGTTTCATTAGGAAAGGGGCGTTGAATTAGGTTAACTCATCACAGCAGGGTTGGGAGAAGAGAAGGAACAGGTATGTTTTGGACAATTAAAAGTAATATGTAATTTATCAATTATCACACAGCATGTTACTGAGAGACAATAAGGATCAAAACCAGAGTATTTCACTCCAGAGTCAGTGCTTTTACTCCTAGAAAAGGCTCCCTCCTCGGGTTTATACGGTTGCAAAGCCAGAGAAGACATGGATCAGTGATGTGATCAGGCAATACACAGTACCAGCTAAGCAGTCTTTTAGCATAAAACGCACGTCTTTCCCAGTTGTTTTATAAACAAATTGAGCCAGCCAGATACATTCAAAAGTAGTTCTTTGCATCTCAATGGTGAATGAACAAACCTTCTTCTCGAATTTGATGTTGGGGAAAGTCTTGTTGTCAAATTTGTAACCTTTCCCGGTCAGCAGGTAGACAAAGTTTGCCGATGTGCAGTAGTCTGGTAGCAACGACTCCAGTTTTGGTGCTTTCGCCTTGAGCTGCAGAGGATGAGCGGTAAGGTTGAAGAGACACAAAAGAGAAAACAATTGTTTTTCAGCAGCTTTCCAATGGTAGGTGCTCCCATACTCCCATCACAACCAATGCCCTCACAAACAGGTTGAATACAACTCACAAAAGGAAGTGTTCTCCAGTGCAGGGTTGAAGGTCAGTGGGTCACTGAATACTTCTGGCGGACCGCTCTTCTTTATCCCACATGTGGACAAGTAGAGGGTTCTCAAGCCTCTGGGCCAGATTTGGACCTTGCTGGATGGGATGCTCCGTCACAAACGTGATGGATATCCCGTCCGCCGTATTACAAGTTCCATAGGATATAATGGAATTGTAATTTGGCAAATGGGATATCCGTCAGGTTTGGGACAAATTTACCCTGTTCGCCAACCTCGTAATCAGGCCCCCTGTGTGCTAACCACTGCTTAGAACTGTTTTAACAGGGAATTATAGAAAGCAAAATCCCAACTTTAGGGAGACGGCAAGACCAAACAAAAATACACAGTAGGGTTCAAAGGTGCTGCAGTGGGTGGATGGGCAGTCAGTCTATCTTCAATTGTGTTCTTTTTCTGCTGACACTTTTTGAATCTATGAACAAAAATAATTTCTGATGGATTTGGTTTTAAGTATTCAGAGTACATACACCCTTCAGTGATACTGAGAGCCATCTTTTGTTGCACCTTGTAAGTAATGTGGAATCAACAATTCAATAGCGAATGGCCATAAAAACTGGTTGGCCGCATTCCTGCACTCCAAAATACCCCACGTTAAACTCTAAGCAACATGGAGGAGTGATTCAATGCCTTGGGCTCTCCACAGTGAAAGAGCCAAACCTGGGGGATTTTATTCCTCCAGGACACTGTTGAATTTCTAAATCTCTGCAGGGACTGTGCTTGGAGCGACAGATACCTCTGGATCCCAGCTTGACCGAGTTATTGGAAAATGTAGTGATCCTAAAACATGCACACCATTCACAAGGTTAGGACTCAATAATATAATTCCAAGTTCATAACAGGCTTAGAATAAGATTGAATCACACAAGGATTGCATAATCTCAATAAGTACCAAGGACTGCAGTTGTTATTATGGCACAATTGCTAGCGGCACTTCTCACATACTTTTTGCTCTACACAGACACTGACCGTGTTCCAGTCTGAGGTGCAAATTTCTCTAGTGGCGGCATCAAGATCTGCTACAGAGTTCACTGGCATTTCCATGACTGTCCGGATGAAGTCCACTGTGTAGAAGAAAGCTGCGAAGGCCTGAGCAAGAAAGAAAGATAGACAGGGGCAACGGAGAGGGATGAATGGAGATATGACAAGGGAAGAAGTCAATTAAAATGTCTTGATGTTTTAGTAGCTCATGCAGTTAAACTCAATAACTCTGAACCCACCGATAACCCAAACAGTTCCCTATTCAGTCTTCCCCACAGTGAATGAGGACACAGAAGATCCTAGGCTAAGCCAGGTGTCAATCGATATACAAACAGAAAAAGGCTATAACAAACATCATGTAAGCGTAAACAAATGAGGGCATCGTGAGACAATACAGTCAATGACCCTCCCCAAAACAATTCTAGGAAGAGAGAAACAGATTTGGAGTAGGAGCAAAGGCTGATTTGTGTGAGATGGGTCCCTCTGCCAGCAGCACTCATGGGCCAACATGTACAACATGTGTTGCACCGGTACCAGGCCCATCACAGAGGTGATGCAGATGTGACACAAAGCACACCACTTCCACTTTGTGTCTAGTTTGGGCCCCATCTTGCTGTGCTTCCTTCTCAGATGGTTTGTTCCTTGCCAGAGCGGAGAAGGCAGACGAGCATCATCAGGGCGGCCAGCATGATGGAGACAAAGAGCAGGATGAGCACCACTCAGGAGTTGTAATCAGTGCCCTTGCGGAAGCCGAGGTCTTCCGCCGGGATCATACTGGTGAGGTTCAGCATGTAGCACAGCACCCAGCCGATGGAGGTGTCGCAAGCCTGAAAGACCAGACACACACTCTCCGATTCACAGCCCACATGCAGAAGAGGTGAGGGCTGCAGGTGGTGAAATGTCCAGTACCCAAACTTCATAAAGGCTCCCATTGTTATGCAGTAAGAATTGTTAATGTTTGCCCAATAGCAGTATGATGCTCATTTCTGCACAAGGTCAGATCTGTCCGCTACTCCACGATAGTCTTCAAGGGGGGGGGGAAGGCGGGGGAGCGGGCGGGGCGACATAAAAAAACAAACAAAGAAACAGGAACTGAATTTTATTTTACTTTCTACAAGGCTGCCAAGTGGCACAATTTCGCAATAACATCAGTCATGCCTGGTTTTGCAGCTAACAGCATGTTGCACTCTGGGGCTGGCAGTTTTGCTTCTAAGAGCCATTATGGGAATAAAATCCCAACATGTGATGTTGGCTACAAAACGCCAGACCTGGCAGAATATGTTGCTTGACATGGAGCCATTATAATGTAATATTCTCTAAAGCAGATTAGACCATATATAAAACTTTGCTCGTTTCACTAAGCAAAACCAAAAGTAAACTATTTACTTATTTTGTGAGTGCGCATCATTTCATTTGAATAGTACATTAAAACAAGCATTGAGAATCCCAATCGCTTTGTCTTTTGCACAGTGGGTGATTTATACCAAGTTTCGCGGGTACAGCTTGGCAATCACCTATATAAGGGGAGGTACAGGACTGGTGGCAGGACAAGGGTTTGTCGCATACACTTAACAGATACAACACAGACAATAACAGTGCAAGCTTCCCTTCCTTACAGAACAGGCATCATGGGGCAGCAGTGGAAAAGTCCTTCTTCATAGAACAGGTACAGAAGGGCAGCATCATTACTAGCTTCCCTCTGTAACAGTACATGCTAAGCTTGGGCAGAGAATGTGGAAGTTTCCCTACCCAAGAGGACATTTACCGCTTGGGAAGCAGAAGATCAAGCTTCTCTATCTTACAGGATGGATATAGAAGAAGTGGTGGAAATGCCTAGGGTATCAGCAAAATAAGCTTCTCTCTCTTAACAGTGGATAGCTGCAGAACAATCACAATACAGCTACAGTAGTGCAAGCTTCTATGCTCAAAGAACGTGTTCAGTTAAGGCATCCGTTGCATGTAGATTACACCCAGATCCCTGAAGAAGGTGCTAAAGTCACAGAGGGTCTTATTCACACGTGTAAACTTAAACTTTGTGTTAAGTTTACATACTTTTTTTTATATTGACAGAGACTCCGCTGTCAGGCTGGAGAACTGCATGTAAAACAATCGGACAGGCATATCTTTTTATGTGTGGAGGCTCCGTTACGAGTGCAGAGTCTCCGCATTCGTAATATTACGGTTAGTAAATTAAACTCCTAGTTTCTGACTCCCCTTTGTGAATCAGGCCTAGAGTGCATAGCTAGATGAGCAAATTAATATGCGAGTGCCGCCACCACTCTCACTCAGGTGGCATTCCTCATCAGCACACCTACGGTCACACTTCCACGCCTCCTGCTTTCACTCACGATACAGTCAGTGATATTTTTGTAATATCTCCAAAGTTCTGCTGGGGAGACTTTGCAGTCTTGCTGCGGTCACATCCTGAAAAGTTTACCATTCTCTGTCATTTTTACATGCTACTGCCAGAGCATGAAATTCCGACAGCTAGGATATCCTGCCAGTCCTGCTGTTGCCACTCTTAGCCGTGCTGTTACTATGGTAACACCAATGATGCTGCTACAGTCTTGCTGCAATCACCATTTGCTGCTGTCAGAGCCTGCAGCTCTTACTGCTGTCATTCTTCGATAACCTTGCTTCTGCTACTGCTTTCCCTCACAAACTCCTCTTACTTGCTCTCACACACTTTCTTGCTCTCCCCTCTCCCCTCTCCCGCACTCGAACCTTCCTTGCTTTCTTACTTCTCTCTTCACACACAACCAAGATGGCTATGGTTCCTACATACATCACCAGTGCAAATGTTTAATGATACTTTTACAAACTAGTGACAGTAAAGTTGTGTCCCACAGTTAGACAATACTGACTTGGAGAACCTGCTGATGATGCCTCAGGAGAAAATTCTATACGGTGTTGTAGGTGTAAATTAAGCAGTGATTATCTCAAGATGAAAAGTCAATCAATCAATCAGGGTTTTGTAGAGCATGCTACTCACCCATCTCAAGGAGCTGGGGGGGGGGGGGGCGGGAGAATAATCAGCTCCGTTGGGGTCATTCGAAGAGCCAGGTCTTGAGGTCCTTTCTGAATTGGTGCAATGTCTGGCTTTGCCGGAGGTTAAGGGGTAGTTTGTTCCAGGTCTTGGTTGCGAGGTAGGAGAAGGATCTTCCACCTTCTCTGGTCCTGTAGAAACGAGGTGGCCAGGGCGAGGTCGGCTGAGTGGAGGTTTCTCTTGGGGGCGTGGAAGGAGATTTGGTCGTTGAGGTATTGGGGTCTGGTGTTGTGGAGGGCTTTGTAGGCGTGTGTGAGCAGCTTGAAGGTTATTCTTCTTTTGACGGGGTGCCAGTGGAGGTGTTGGGTGATTTGGTCGTGTCCTGGGATATCGAGGATACGTCTGGCTCCGGCGTTCTGGACGGTCAGGAGTTTTTTGTTGATTCCGGCATAGAGGGCATATCCGTAGTCCAGTCTGCTGGTGATGAGTGCATGGGTGACGGTTTTCCAGGAGTTGGGGGGGATCCACTTGAACATCTTGTAAAGTATGTAGAGGGTGTTAAAGCATGCAGAGGATATGCATTGATCTGACGATTCATGGTGAGTGAAGAGTTGAGTATGATGCTGAGGTTGCTTGCATGGTTCATTGGTGTGGGTGGGTTTCCAAGGGCGGGGGGGCCACAAGGTGTTGTCCCATGCGGGAGGGGTAGAGCCGAGGATGAGGACTTCTGTTTTCTCCGAGTTGAGCTTCAGACAGCTGTTGCTCATCCAGGTCGCGACGGCTTTCATCCCTTCTTGGAAGTTGCACCTGGGGATGTCGGGTTCCTTGGTGAGGAGAGGATGAGCTGGGTGTCATCGGCGTAGGAGACGATGTTGAGCCCATGGTTTCTGGCGATGGTTGCGAGGGGTGCCATGTAAAAGTTGAAGAGTGTGGGGCTGACGAAGAATCCTTGGGGTACGCCGCATCTGATCTCTGTCAGTTCTGAGAGGAAGTGCGGGAGTCTTATTCTCTGTGTTCTGCCTGAGAGGAAAGATCGTATCCAGTCTAAGGCTTTTCCTTGGATGCCAGCTTCGTGGAGTCTGGTGGCTAGTCTGTGGTGGGAGACTGTGTCGAAGGCTGCTGATAGGTCCAGGCGGATGAGGGCTGCCGTGCGGCCTTGGTCGAGGAGGGCACGGGTGTCATCGGTGGCGGCAAGGAGGGCAGTTTTGGTGCTGTGGTTGCTGCGAAATCCAGATTGAGAGGTGTCTAGGATGCTGTTGGTTTCTATGAAGTGTACTAGCTGGGTGTGGACGGCCTTTTCGATGACTTTGGCAGCAAAAGGAAGCAGTGAGATGGGCCTGAAGTTCTTGAGGTCTGTCTGGTCTAAGGAGGGTTTCTTTAGGAGGGAGTTGACTTCGGCGCGCTTCCAGTTGTCGGGGAATGTGGCAGTCTCGAGGGAGCAGTCGATACTTCGGCGTAGCTCGGGTGCAACGGCAGTTGCTGCCCTGCGGAAGATGTGCGGTGGGCAGGGGTCAGAATGTGTTCCGGTGTGGATGCTCTGAATTGTATTTAAGGTGTCTTCTGTGGTGAGAGGGGTCCAGGTGAGAAGGGTCTGTTGGGTGGCGTCGTTGGGAGTGGAGGCGGTGCCGTGGTCTTGGTCGCCAAAGTTGTAGAGCGTCTTGATCTTGAGGTGAAAGAAGGAGCTGAGTTTGTTGCAGAGGTCTTGGGAGGGAGGAACGTCGGTTGTTTCGCTGTTGGGTTTGGCGAATTCCTGTATGATGGCGAAGAGTTCCTTGGAGTTGTGGACTTTGGAGAGGATTTTGTCTTGGATGAAGTTTTTCTTTGTTGATTTGATGAGTTGGTGGTGTGCTGTGATGGCTGTTTTGTAGGCGGAGCATGCTTCTGGCGATTTGCCGTTTCTCCACGTCTTCTCCAGTCGTCGGCAGGAGCGCTTGGATTATCGGAGATCCGTAGTGAACCAGTTGGCTTTCATTTTTTTTTTTCAATTTTTGTTATATTTTTTATTGAGCAAGAAAGAGAGACAGGTCATATATGAAAATAATCCAGTAGTGTGCAAACCGCAAGTAAAGATCAGGTAAAACAATTCACAAAGCCTAATTCTTTAGTTCATTTAGCACCACACACAGGAAATTCACATTACAAATAGTAGCAGCGCCTTCAAACGTTTTATGAAAACACAGTGCATCAAATATCCTGCAACAGATACCGCTAAAAAAACAGTTACAAGAAATATGCATTACTGTTATCTAAAAAAACACTTTGGCCTTTTTTCCTCAGCAACAGTGAATTGCCATACTCCTATTGAGGAAGAAACAGAAGAGTATTCTGCCCATGTAGCCTTAAATCTACGGAGTGCCCCTATTCTCTTTGCATATGCCTCCTCAAACAGATAAGTCTGGTCCAACTTGGCGAGCCACGGCCCCATTGTGGATACCTTAGATGATCGCCAGTTCTAGAGTAACAAGGACCTAGCTACCGCTACTGCAGAGGAGAGAACATTTTGTTGGTATTTTGATAGCTGTAGTTCTGCCTGACAGAGGCCAAATAGGACCACCCACATTGATGAAGAATACGCCTAGCCATGCAATCACTAATAAACTTTAAGGCCTCCTCCCAAAAGCGTTGTAAAATAGGGCATGTAAAAAATATATGGACCCAGCCACCCGTCCCCTCCATCTTACATATAAAACATTGATTCGGAGTGGTTGGGAACATTTTATGCAGTCTCTGAGGCGTGTAATATGACAACCATCTAGATAGAAAAGTCATCCTCTTAAAATTAGCTGCTCTCACGGATTTGGACCAATTTCACACAGTAGTTGCCATTCTTTTTTTAAAATTTTTTTTATTCTTTTAATTGATGACCACTTTACACATACAATCATTTCGCAAACATAATCATTAAGGAGTATGCCTGCACCGGTACATTTAATCACTAACCATTGCTCATACGTATTCTATGCAAAACCCTACTTTACCAAATTGACTCATGCTGCACGAGGCCCTGTTCATGCTCCACCCGTGGGGGCTCGCAGAGTGCCCCCCTGAAATCGTTCCATCTTCCCCATATCTGCGACCACTTTTTGGGACAACCTCTAGATTTGTATATTGTTCGTTCCATCAACATGCACCAGTCCACGTCCCCTCAGCCACTTTATAATTGCTGGTATCTCCTGAACTCCCCACATTTTGGCAATGTTCCGTTTTGCAATTGATGGAGCGAAGTACAGAAGATTTTGTGTGTACCCCGTTCAGACCAATCACCCCCATAACAAAGTAATATATTAATTTTGATTGCTGTGTATTAACCAAACGCACACATTACATGTGGGAAATGCTCTGCATTAACAGGTTTGATTAACATATTAATTAATGGTGTAAAACGCATGTTTTTATCTATTTTGCGCATTTAAGTAGTGTAATAGTGCATGTCTATGTTGTAGTGTACATTGTGCATTTCATGCTGCTTTTGCTTTATTTTAATGGCTTGCAGTGTGATGCTTTTCCGCTAGGTAACAGTTTTAGGGGATAAAATATTAGCACTGGTGGGTGGGGACAGAAAACACTTATTTTCTGTGTATTCACATTTTCTTTGTGTTTATCGTAGTTTTGGCTGGTGGCCAGTTTAAAGATGGCTTCGTTTTTCCCGGTTCTGCGCAGTAGAGAATGCTTGCATCATCTGGCTGGAGGAACCTTGCGCATGCCCTGTGCTCCACAACTTTGCAACTCCAGCTGACTATGTTCGAGGCCATTTGTGTGAATGCCGGCGAGTGGCTGAGAGCCAGAATGATAGCACGAGGACAGCTGAATGCCTGCCAAAGAGAAAAGTCGAATGCCTGCCAAAGAATGACCACGTGGAAACAGTTGAATCCCTGACAATGAACATTTTAATGCCTGCTAATGAACTGTGGGACACATGAATTTGTATCTATCAGCTTGTCAAAGATAAAGTTATTCACGGACATCCTGGGTGCGGAGAAATACATTGTCATGAACGGACATCCTGGGAGCTGAGAAATGCATTTTCATGACCAATCAGAGCAAGGGAAACGGCAAGAGTTGAAACATTTGAGGGTAGAGAGCCAGCAAACACAGTATAAATATCAGACCAAAATTGGGGTTTTTCAGAGAAGCTGGTTGGAGAAAGGCTGATTGCAGAGATGCTGTTTGCAGAGATGCTGGGAGTTTGAAACCATGCCAGAATGCCACTGATGACCCCTGTAGGTTCGAGATCGTTGCGGGACACTAGCCTGGGTGAGAGATGCGTCTAGGAGGCCAGGGTTACTAAGAAAGTTGGGGTTTAATGTTGGTTAGGAAGGTTTTAGTGTAGGAAATCTTTAGAATTAAATGAATGTTTTTAACTATGGTTCACTGATCTTTCATTTTTGGAACCCTCTGTCAGTCACATGACCAAGGATTGATTTTTAAACATTTTGAGAATAATTAAATGAATGCAAACCTACATTTTCTCTTCATGACTTTTATTAAATAGTTTCTTGATTTATTTCCTGAATAAATGGCAATGCTCAGTGAGAATTAATAGTGAGAGAATAAATGATAATTTTCTTTATGCAAATTAATTACATAAAATCTTTTAAATGATTTCAGGTGTTCGCGATTCTTTTAGAGTTAATTAATTATGCAAATCAATGTATTGTTGTAGTGAGGTTAAGCTGGTCTTGACAATCACCATCAACTTGCTCAACTAATTGGTCCATCGACCTAATTGGCGGGGTACATTGATGCATAGATTAGTTAGTAAAATTATGTGATGAAAACAAATGTTGGTGTAAAAATCTGTGCTTAAAGGTATCCCGTGATAGGAAATAATTCATGCAACCCATTGTAGGATTATTAGCAAGGGTCTGGGGGGGGGTGTGTGACAGGGTGTGTGTACTTCGGTGTAATGGGCCCCACCGGAGTGACCCGGACCCTGGGTTGGTGATAGTTTTCTGGGTAAACGCTGCATCACAATCATAGTTCCCAACGTCACCCAAAGTCTACCTTTGCTATTTAGATCTGTGGGTCCCCATATATTCCATAGGCACAACTTTATATTAGGTTCTATTTTAACTTCCATCACTTCTTCCATACACTTTATCAGCCCCGACCAATATTTCTGGATATGCACACATTCCCAGATGATATGTGCGAAGGTGCCCTCCTGCCCACACCGCCTCACACACCCTGAGTCGGTCCTATAGCCCATCCTCACTAGTGCTGGGCCAGTGAGATAAGTTTTGTGGAGTATTTTTAGTTGTACCAGTCTAAGTCTGGAGGAGATGGCTATCTCCCTAGGGGAGGCCAAGGCCTCCAGCCATTCCTCGTCCTCCATTCCCGCTACATCGTGTTCCCATCGAGCCCAGAGCCGGACAATTGGGTCTGACATATTGTTGATTAGTTTCTTATACATCAGAGATGGATTTCCTCTGCATGTACTCATCCAGGACTCTGCCCTCAAGTGGAGAGGACTCTGGAAGAGATTCCCCTTTGGGGACTACCGCTCGCAGTGCATGCTGTATCTATAGATACCTAAAGTGCTCTGTACCTGCCATTTTATATTCAGTCTGAAGTTGTGTGAAGGAGACTTGGTCAACTGCCCTCCATAGATCATCGACCTTGGAGATACCTATTACATCCCACCGGTCAAAGTCCTTCATTTTCCGCAAGTTACCTAACATTTCTGTGTCCCAGAGAGGGGTGACCTGTGTGATTCGTCCCTCCCAACTCAGGCTCTTAGTAGCTGCCCGCCATATGTGGACAGCGTGTGAGGTGGGGCCTGTCAGTTTCAGTTTGGTGGGTCTGGTATATAGTACTCTCGTGAAATCTCCATCAGGGAGCAGCCATCAGTCCATCTGGTATCCTTGGTCCCCCTGGGGCCTATAAATACATTGGTTGATGGCAGCTAGTTGCGCGGCCCAATACTATCTTCTGATATCCGGGAGACCCACTCCCCATCATACCATCCCCTTGTAAACTTCTGGGTGGATATTCGGGGTGGTTTACCGTCCCACAAGAGTTCTCTTTGGGAGCTTTCTACAGCTCTAAAGTATTCTGAACCAACCGAGCCTGGAGAGTTTTGTAGGACATATAGGAAGCGTGGTAAGGACATCATTTTAAAGAGCGCTGCGTGCCCCAGAAGTGACAATGGGAGTGTTTTCCAGTGACTGATGTCACTTCTAAGTCTCTGTAGCAGAGGTAAGAGGTTGCGCTCATAAAACCTTGTCGGGTCTTTGGTGACAAATCCCCAGGTATTTGAACCCCTCAACCGCCTCAGTAATGGTATATCCCTTGGGTAGGGGGGGTAATTTGCAGCTAAGGACGTAGATGACTGACTTCGTCCAATTGATGCGGTAGCCCAAATATTTCCCGAAATTAGTGAAAATGTGTAGTGCTCGGTTTAGGGAGGCTCTGGGCGATGCCATATACAATGAAATATCATCAGCATACAGGGAAACGCATTCCTCCCAGTCCTCCGACCATCTGAGACCCCTCATAATTGGATCTTTCCGTATCCACATAGCCAGTGGTTCCATCATCAAGGCAAAGAGCAACGGAGAAAGGGGGCATCCTTGTCTAGTCCCTCTCTCAAGGGTAAACACTGGGGACTTCTGGTTATTTAAAACTACTTGAGCCATTGGGGCCCTTGTATAGGAGTTGGACCCAGCTCAAAAAACCCTAACCAAATCCGAATTTCTTTAGAACTGCGAACATATAAGGCCACTCGATCGTATCAAACACCATGGCGTTGTCGAGAGACACCACCACAGCGTCTTCTCGTAACGTGTCCAGCCGTCCCATTACTCCGTGTATCCGTCAGAGATTAAGAGAGGTGTTCCTTGCTGGCATAAAGCCAGACTGGTCTGGATGTACGAGTTTTACTATAACTTGTAGCAAACGAGTTGCCAATAGTTTCGCTAAGATCTTAGCCTCTGCGTTAAGCAGGGAAATTGGCCGATACGAGGGACACTTATCCTTGTGTTACCCACTTTTGTGGATGACCACAATGGTGGCCATTCTCTGGTCTAACAGAAGAGGCCCTTGCTCTCGACTCTCCAAAAACATTTTTGTGAGATATGGAGCTAGTTTGCTTGGGGCCAGCTTATACAATTCAATAGGCAAACCATTAGGGCCCATCGCATTCCCTGCCTGAATGTCTCTTATTGCTCTCTCTACCTCCGTGCTCGCTAGTTCTGCATCTAGGTTAGCTGGTCTTCTTCAGAGAGAGCGGGTAGCGGCATATCGGACAGCAGGGAGTCTGCTTCCACCTCCGCGGATGCCGTGTGTAATTTATAAATCCGCTTATAATAGTTCCTAAATTCATCTGCGATCTCCTGCGGGTCAGTAAGTTGTTTACCGGACACGCCTGTCAATTCTACCACCAATCTGTTAGCTTGCTCACGGCGATCCAACCATGCCAGCAGTTTCCCTGCTTTATCACCGACATCATAGATTCTACTGAGCGTTGCCCTGTGCTGTGTTCTAGCAGCGTCTGTTACTAGGGACGTGTATTCTTTTGTTTTCTTCTTCAACAAGTGTTTGGTCTCTTCCTATTGTGAATCCTGTATCTCCCTCTCCAGGTGTAGTATGTCCGCTTCTAATCTTGCTAATTGTGCATTCTTTTCTTTCCGAGTCCCCGCAATCAGGGAGACCGCATAGCCCCTAATCACCACCTTGAAGGCCTCCCATAGAGTCTGCTGCGGACTCCAAGAGCCCTCGTTTTCCTGATAATAAAGCTCAAATTCTTTTATGATTTTCTCTCTAAGCGGGTTCTTAAGGAACCATGGGTTTATTGGGGCTGTCCTGCCTACCTGCGGTTCCCCCACCTCCACTAGGGCCCAAACCAGGGAGTGGTCCGAAACGCCCTTTGCCACGTGGCGCACCTCTTTGATTTGTCCTAGCTGATCTGCCGGCACTATGATGTAGTCAATTCTAGATAGGCTATGATGGGCCCCGGAATAAAATGTATATTGCGCATCCACAGGCGTCTACTAACCCCATCGCTCCCAGAAAATTGTGGATTTGCATACGGGAGGGCGGCAGTTCTCTCGGTGGGCACCTGTCTAAGCGGCCTGATGCAACTGAATTAAAATCCCCACCAACGAGGAGCCTCCCTTCAGGGGGGGGCGAGTAGGAGATCCCCCCCCAGGTCTTTAAAAACTAGTACTTGAAGGCCAGGCGGCACATACACTGACACCAGATTTAATATTCGGCCTTCCCACCTCCCTGAGACTGCTACAAACCTACCCAGATTGTCTGTCCATGTACGGTCAATTGCCACCTGGAAGTTTTTTTTCACCATAATTCCGACGCCCCGGAACCTGAGCTAAATGCTGAATACGCCACTAGTTGGTATCCCCACCTGTTCATTGCATAACATGCATTCCCTATTAAGTGCGTCCCTTGCAAAAGGATCACGTCCGGTGAATGCCGTTGGAAGTACTATGCCCCTCTTTAATTTGTCGCCCAGTTTGTTTACGTTCCAGGACAACAGCCTAATACCTCGTTTTAGCGTTGGCCCCATTCCTATTGTTGAGATCCTTTCCTGGCAATGGAGTCTTCGGAGTCGTCATATGACCGCTGCACGATGCAGACAATACTCCAGCACTCAATGGCGATTGCTTTCCCGTGCGAGGTGTGGAAAAATTCCTATGCTCTTCCTGACGCCTTAGTGTCATCTAAACTATGTGTAAAACTTAAGCTTCCCTGTCCCCCCTCCGTTTCTTGTTGTAGTCTGGGCTGTAAACTGTCCCAGGTCCCCATTACAACAACTGAGTCACCCGTTGACCGGGTCCCTCCCCCCCCCCAACAAACCCCTTCCCTCCCCCCCCCCCTGCCTCCCTGCATGGTGGGAATTGAACCCCCGCCTCCTCAACTCTGCAGAGCGCCTTTTGCCCACCCCAAAAGTGTTGTGGTGCGTGGCCCAACCTTGCACCCGATAACCATTGTTTGTCTGCGTGAGCTGTTGCAGTTTATTTGATCTGTTGGAACCTGTCCCTGATTGACCATAGGCCGCACGATGGCCTGCCGGGATGTTCTCACGGGTCGGTTTGTTGGTAATGTCATGTGTGTCCTTACTGTTAGGCCTACTTCGTCGTTATTTTGGGGAGTGTCACTAAAGTGCACTGTTCTTGGCCAGCAGTGAATGCAGTATTTTTATTTTTTGCTACCATCTTCCAGGAGGCCATCTCCTGATGACGCCGCTGTATCTTGCTCTGCTCGGGTCTGACCAGGTCTTCCTCGTTGGTCAGTTTTGCCCTTCTTCCGCACCGTGCACCACCCTTCGAGCCAGTCCCACGTTTCCTCCGGGTTACTGAAGAACCACACCTTCCCCTCTGCCTCAACCCAGAGTTTAGCGGGGAAAATCATTACATATTTAATCTCCTTCTCCCGCAGGGCCCTTTTCACCTCGAGGAAGCTACGTCTTTGACGTTGGACTTTAAGAGTAAAGTAATGAAAGAAGTTTATTTTGCGGTTCTCAAAATCGACTGGTGGCGAAGTACGTGCCGTCTGCAATATATTGTCTCTGTCACGGTAGTTAAACACCCTGGCTACTTTGGGTCTAAGGGGTGCTCCGGGTTTTGGCCTCCCCCCGGCACCCTATGTGCTCTTTCGATCGCGAAAAATTGACAGACTTTTGGGTTGCAGATGCTTCACGACTAGCTCCTCAACGAACAAGTCTGTTGCTTGTCCCTCCGCTCGTTCTGGCACACTTAGGATCCGAACATTGTACGGCGCGGCCTCTCTTCATAATCGTCCAGTTGACTTTCCATTCTTTCGTTACAAACTTGGAGGTCTTTCATTTGCTTTTTGAGAGTTGACGTGTCTTTGACTAGCGAGTTGGATGTTGTCTCTATCTCTGTAATTCTAGCATACATGTTCCGGATGTCTGCCCTGATCATAGAGACCGCTGCCAAGACAGTCAATTCTAGTTTCCAACAATGTTTGTACAGTTGTAATTGCTGTCATAATATCCTGTAGGGTCAGTTCTGACTGGCCATCTGGCACCTGTTTTTTTCTCCGGCATTTCATCCGTCTCTTTCTCCTGCGTGCCTGACCCCTTTTGCCAGGCATACTTCTCCAGCTTCGTCTGTAGCACCGGTTTGCCACCTCTCCCTCCGGCCATCTTGGGTCTCAGTAGGCACTGGGTCTGTGTGGGTAATCAGCCCTAGTCAGCTACTCTCCGCCGCCTGCACAGGGCTTAGGGCCCTTGCCGGCCTTTCGGTTTTCACCAGTACCAGGGGGTGTTCAAGTGCTTCTCCGGTGCCCCACCGCTGCTCTGCGGCCCCACTTCTGCTCGCTGTCACGTTTTCTGCCTGCAGGTTCTCTGGACTCTCGCAGGGCCTATGGCTGGGAACGCTGTTATTGTTCCTTTGTTGCAGGCTGCTGGATCACTGTGCGTTATTGGGGGAGGTGCAGCTCTTTGCCACCAACCGTTTCTGTGGGTCCAATCGGGCTTCTACCGACTATAGTAGTTTTTCCCACTATTGTGCAATTTGGCTGTGCTAATTTCTATGCTGAGCACGCGGTCTGCGAGGATGTCTCACCGCCTCCGCTCAGTGATTGCGGCCACTTCTCACCCTCGCGGTACTCTTCGGCCTATTGGTTAGGTCTCCGCCCTTAGCAGCCGCGTATAGGGGAATTTGTTATTTTAACGTGGCAGTTGAAGGTGCCTCTGGTCATTGCTCTCCCCCTCCACGCTCCTTACTTTAGTGCTCCCATTCTCTGCAGCCCTTCCATCGCTCTTCACTCGCCTCGACTGGCCCTTCTGAGATGGCGACACGGGGCGGGCTCAGACTCCCAGTTGCTCGCCTACCCCGACTCCAGGCTCGGGCTCCGTCTGGACAATCAGTCCGCTCCGTTGGTGGTCCCTCGTCAGTGTCTCCGCAGCTCCGCTCCGACAATCGCAATTTTGGTGGCGCCCCTCCTCGTGATCGCCTTTATCACAGTCTGATCCTTGCGCCCATAGCTCTGGGCTGGGCCAGCCTCGATCACCTGGCTTGCCCGGTCACTGGTTTTGGTTGTGTTGGGCGAAGACTGGATGCGCCTCCGGCGCTCTCACCCCTCAGTCTCCGCTGCTTCCACCACCGGCCGCGAGGCGTTCGTGCGCCCCTCCTCCTCTCCACAAACCTCGCTGCTGGGCCTTCGTGTTTCTCACTCGGTCGGATCTCAGCTTATAATCGCTCGATTCACTCAATTTTGGCTCAGGTCCTTCCAAGTGAATTCAGACGTTGCTGCTGGTATTGTTAGCTTATATTGCACCGGATCAATGTACGGATTTTGATTTTAATCGGGTGCATTCTGCCGGAGCCGCGCTAGTGTGCGGCCATCTTCGGTGGTTAGCCACGCCCCCCCAGTAGTTGCCATTCTTTAGTGCTAAAGCTACAGCCCGTTTCCTGCATAATTTTTGGGAGCATAACCTCGATAAGCTTGTTATTCGCACTTTGGCGTAGCAGCCGAAACCAGTTTCCTATAGCACATACTTTCATGTCATTAATCCCTTTTGCTACATTATTGATCATTGTATAATTATCTTTAAGGAAACACATTATTTGAATAAAACAACCATAAAAATGGATTTTTGCTACCAAATTGCTGTAAAAATGCTTTCCAAGTCATCAAGTTAGTAGCATTATAAAAATCACCACTTTTCAGAAAGCCTAGATCTCTCCAGGACTGCCGCGCCATTTGTGGAATCTGTAGGCCCCACAACCCACCGTCTTGGAAGGGGGTAAATGCATGGCATGCCGCAACATTATATGCCTTATGGAGTCACTGAGCGCAACTTGCTATAGTCATTATAACCTTATATCGTTACCTTGGGTAATTTCGTTAACCGGAGAAAAGCTGGTAAATTAATCGCACTCTCTTTTAACATATGATTTAAAATAAAATTATCATATATTGATACAGGAGCTGCTAATTATATTGTCTGACTAACCAAAGAGGCCTGATAATATGTGGGATAGTGGGGTAGCGCTAGCCCCTCCATGGTCAGTGTCTAATTGATGAATTGGCAATTTTACCTGTGCTTGCTTCTTTGCCCACACAAATTCCCGGATAACTTTATACAGTTCCTCAAAATAAGAAATTGGCACTTTCAGAGGAAGGTTCAGAAACAGGAATACCAGCAAGGGGAGTATTGACATTTTAATTAAGGAAACTCGACCCACTAATGTCAGGGGTAGTAATGTCCATCTTTCTAAAAGCCTTTTTGCCTTTATAAGACTGTTTCCGTAATTTAAATGGAACAATTGAGTAAAATCAGCTGTTACATATAGCCCCAGGTATCTTATCGGGCGCTGTGCCAAGGGCTGTAGGCTTACTGGCAGCTGGGCTTCTGAAGAGTTAAACAGAAGCAGCTCTGTTTTTGACCGATTGACTTTATAACCACCAAGGTCTGTAAAGGCCTGGATTTCCTCCTGCGCACCCTGGATATTCGCCCTTTCTGCCTTCAAATATAAGGTCATATAGTTGGCGAAAAGTTTAATTCCGGGGTTTTGCTGTTTCTCCACGTCTTCTCCAGTCAGCAGGAGCGCTTGGATTCTCTGTGATCCATGGTGAACCAGTTGGCTTTCTTGTTGTGTTGTATCGTCCTGTTCTGGAGGGGGTCGAGAGTGTTGGCGAAGTTGGCAATCCATTGGTGGAGGTTGCTTGCCACTGTATTGGCGTCTGCCTTAGTTGAGGGTGGAGTGCAGGTGAGGGCTGAGGTGAGGTGTTCTTTGGGGACTTTGTTCCAGCTTCTGCGTGGAAGGTGGCGCATGTGCTTGTGTGCGGTGGGTTTCGTAAAGGAGAAATGGATGCAGTGGTGGTCTGTCCAGAGCAGTTCCATGCTGTGGTTGAAGCGAATGTTGTTTCCTCCAGCGAAGATGGGGTCGAGTGTGTGTGCTGCTGTGTGGGTGGGGGTGGAGACAAGTTGCTTCAGTCCTATGTTGATGAGGTTCTCCAGGAGGGCGGTGGTCTTGGGATCGCTGTGCTTGTCCAGGTAGAAGTTCAGGTCTCCGAGTAGCATGTAGTCTGTAGAGGCGTGGGGTGCGGTGTTGTCGGAGAGGACGTTGGTGAAGGGGGTGCGGGGTCCAGGAGGTCGTAAGTCAATACTTAATTGTGAAAAGGAAGTAAAATAATGTTTGGGCCATTTACAAAACGGCAACCATTGTGTTTATTCTTTTTCTCCACGTATTGAAGAATAATTGTAACATACCAGGTCAGTGTTGTATCGAACAGCCAAGCCACAGTAAAGAAGCTAATGACAGGCACACACATGCCAACCTCTTTGAAAAGATTGTGAACGGTTCTCTTGGTGCTTTGCCAGCCCAGTCTCGGTGTGACACCTGTTGAAACTGTCCAGAGCCTCTACTCGGTCAAGACCTATTAAAAACAGAAAGTGAAACAGAAATAAAATGAGACATTCTAAGAAGCTACTAAAATTTTCTGAAATGTTGTTTTCTCATCACTAGTCTGTCACTGAAATGACAGCATCAGGTGGCTGTAAGAGATAGGTTTGCACGTCACTGCAGGTGACATGAGGGCTTCCTGGAGTTGTCCTGTAGTGGAGAAGCAGCAACAGATCAGTTCCTAATGGCCATCATCTTCTACTGCAAGACAATATGAGCACACTGTAGGGACATCTGGAAATGAAAACTGGACCATATAAGCACAGAATGGCAGCACAAGAAGAGTCCCATGCTCTTGTGTTGATTTTATTATCAACAGACAACTTTACCCTAGCATTTATTTTTCACTTCTCACAAACACTATTCACCCTTCTAACAATGCCATGTCTTCACGGAGCTGTGAATTTCTGATATTTATCCTCTTGTGATAGCTGTCGCCTTACGGACAATCACTAAAAAACAACATTTGCACAATGTGCATTTAGGCTTTGTACTAAATGTTCAAGGTGTTGTGATAGTGTGCGTACGAAGTTGAACTGTAAGCAATGTGGTTTCAGAGAAACTAATCCTGCACAGTCATGCAAGCAAATGTGTGTCAAAAGTCATTGTGTAAGAAAAAGGTGGTTGTGTTTCTCTAACTTTGAGATAAGCACAATAACAATGTGTTTAATAATTCAATATACATTAAAAACGAGTAATGCCTGCCACCCATGCTGTTCTTATAGCTTTGGATGGCCTGGAATAGTCTGAACTGTAACTCTTATAGGAATGCGATTGTGTATACGAAGACAAATTTCTTGAAACCAAAAATATTATCTTGCAAAAACACGTAAGTCGGACACTTCAGCGTTGTTAAAACGTTTTCAAAATTACGTGTGCTTTATAAAATGCTAATGGTGCAAGTGACTATGTTCACCACTTGGAGGCGCCAAAGACTAATTCTAAAATGGAAACAAATGTTCCCTCGCGCACTGGACATCTTGCCAGAGTTAATATACTCGCTGGTAAATGAAACTCACTGCAACGTTTAGTTTCTATAATTAATAAGGAGATTCATACCTTCGTTTTGCTATTTCCACGTGTTTTAGGAAAAAGTCTTTAGTTAATCACCCAAAAACCCAAGCAGGACCTGCAGAGTAACGCACAGCAGAAAGGCGGTTAATTTCACCCGGGCCTTCCTTCATCCTCCTTTTACCACACTGCTAGCGATGACACGAAAAGAGAGCCCCTCTGGTCACTCACAACAGCGGGCGAAGCGCGTTACCTATCCCATAATGCTCTCCGGCATCTTGCAATGGGGTATGAAAGTCTATTCAGATGAAACAATAATTAGTGCTTTAATGGTCCGGTACCAAGTACTAGCACTTATTTAATTTGAAAGGGAGGGTAGCTGCACTTCTTAGCGGTGCTGCACTACATTTAATGGGAGAATACCGGCACTTCTCAGGAGCAAACAGGTACTCTAAATAGGAGTACCCCCACTTCCATATTCCATTTAAAGTCTACATGCTGCCAACCTCGTGCTTAAATGTGCAAACATTCCATTTAAAGTCTACATGCTGCCAACCTCGTGCTTATGCAAACAGCCATGGGGGAACCATCTGAGAGATGTAAATATATCAATGGTTTCCCATCAAAACATATGCCAGTGAAGTACATGCTGCCAACCTCGTGCTTAAATGTGCAAACAGCCATGGGGGAACCATCTGAGAGATGTAAATATATCAATGGTCTCCCATCAAAACATATGCCAAGGAAGTATTTGAGTTCTAATGAAGAACATCATAATATGAACAGAGACTGGGCGACTACCAGCATCCATTTACAAGATTTTCATTGTAGGCAGAGGAAAAATGGGGGATTTGATGCTGTGAGTCGACTGTCCTGTCCCTCGTGCTGTTTAACAGGCAAAACTCAGGGCCAACAGAATTATCAGACTCTGCTGTCACAGCATTTTCTGTATATTTATGAATTTACCACAATCTTTACATAAACAACTTTCTGCAAAATTTGCTGATTTCAACCAAACATATCTGGGCCTTGAAGAAAAGGATCAGAAGATACTAAAAGGCTACGTGCCACACATGTCGGCTCCACTGAAAGGTTAAAAACTAGTCACCTTTTAGTCGCTATATTAAGGAGCTTCATACCATTCTTTTGCTGTTTACCAGTGTTGTAGGAAAATTGCTCGTAGCTGTATGTAGTTGCTGGTAGCTGTAGTTAGTTTTCATCTGGCACTATTGAGGTGGAACCTCTAGCAGACAGTGTTAATATGTTAAAATAACCAAATGGTGAAATAATACTGCCACATAATGTGCTTTGTTTTGCCACATAATTTGCCTTCTTGACCACATAATTTATTTAAGTTTAAAACAGTTGCTCCCAAAGGAAGACAGGGATAATATACTACGACAGTTTCAATAAATGTATAGCAGACTTTCTTTGTGTCTTTCTGGTGTTTACTATGGGCATGCATGAGTTTGTGAGTAACAAACAGAGTTGGATCTTTTTCCACGGTTCCCTTGGGGACTAGGGTGTCATGGTCGAGGTTACCAACATCACCAGCTACTATGGGTAGGTTTGGAGTTCAGGTGAGGCACTGTGAGCTAGGTAGGATTTGGGCCGACAGCTACTGACGCTGCAGGGAGACTCAATTCCTACAATCTGATACCCTGCTGTCCTAATAAACAGTCCTGCTTTACCAGCAGAATACGTGCAACAGCCTCATTGAACAATAAGGGTATGTTATGGAACAGTGTGTCTCAAGAAAGTGCAGTGTTTCAGCATCAAACAGTAAGGAAACGTTATGCTATGGATGGCCCCATCAGAGTGCAGTGCAGTATCATCGAGTAATAAGGGTGTATTATGGCACAGAGTGTCATAGGAGAGTGCAGTGAGTAGCATCAAACAAAGGAATGTTATGCTATGGCTGGTCCCAGCAGAGTGTGTCTTGTGGTTTGTGGCCTCCTGGCCTGCCTTGCTGCGTTGGCTTAGGCCTGGCTGCCATGCTGCCCTTTTTGCGCACGTTACTCTGAGCCGTTCTGCCGACCTCTGCTTCTGCCAAGTTGTTTTAGAACTGGCTGCATTTTCTGTCTCTCACCTTTTCTCCTGTTCCCTTTGGGCTCAGTCTGCACAACATGTACAAGGTCGAAAAACAACATCCCTTGTTCTTGCTGATCTGGCCATTCCCTCGCACCTAGACATAACACTATGTACAGCTGCCATGGAGAAATTTGTGTGCTTTTAATATTGCGGTTTTCCCGCGTAAGAGACACTTGGAGAGAAACCTTTCCAGGGAGAAGAGCTGTGATTGTCTGCTGATGTAGTCTTTGCATCTAGAGACTGAGGTATGGGGGTTCGCTAGACAATGCCCAGAGGTCTTCTATTTTTTATATAATACTTTAGCTACTAGCACGGGGAGGGTGGTAAGGTCATTCAGCCCTATATCCACTGCTTTATGAAATGCTTTCCCCGTTTGTATTCTATGGAGTTGTAACTATGCTGATTATATTATTCTTATGCATTATGCTGATAGTACTGACACGTGTACTGTATCTTAGAGCACGTAAGTTGAAATAAACATTTTAAACTATACTGTGTCTCTTCTTACGCACGTTGTGGACAGGTATGAGTGAGTGATGAAAGGGTGTTCTTGCTACTGCGAGTCCTGAGAGAGAGATACCGTGTTCTGGGTTGTCTAAACATTGGTAACCTTGTTGCTAATGGGACGCTAAGGCTAGTCGGGTTGGGGTTTTAGGTGCTAAGGTTTATGGTTGGCTCACCACTATATTCCGAGGTCCTATTATCCTGTGCATAGCTCTGTGTGTGCAGAATCCCTATAACATGGCGCGACCAACGAGTGGGGCAGTTTATCTGCGAGACGCTTGAGTAGTGCTTGTCCACAACTCCACTCACGCACGCTTCCGGAAGCGTGTGTGACGGTGATACCTCCTATATTGACGTTTTTATAGGTTCTTTCAAGCTTGAAGTTGTTAAAAGGTTTCTTAATTAAAACCCTATTTGTGCTGCCTCATTTTAGATTGTCGACTACTTCTAGCCTACAATGGCTGTTCAAATTGCGGCACATAGCCGCGCAGCGCTCCGGGCTCACTTAACAGTGTATGGAGTGCCTGACGCGGGTGTCGAGCTGATCTTTGTGGTGCAAGCCGATCCAGCTTACCACTTTGAGGTGTTTTACTCTTGGGTCACATTTCCGGCGGTGGATGGAACAGACCACTTGTTCCATGAATATGAAGCCACCGTAGTTCCTAACATCTATAGACCTTATAGGAATATTGAAGTACCGCTCACAGCTTGGCAACACCGTGTGTGGTTTGATGGCGCCCTCCCCCAACCGGTTACCGCGGTTCGTTTAGGCCCCTTATCAATTGAAGGGGCCACTTGGCCTGTCTTGGCCGGGTATACCCCACATCCGCGATATATGACGGTAACAGTCGCGGAACTGCACAACATGTATTCGGCTTTAGTGCGAGTGCATCGAGCTTTGGTGTAGTATGTTACAGGCAACATCCAGGGAGCCCCACCTGGAGTTGCAGGCCATCCAGCTGGTGCAGGCGGAGTGACCATAAGTCCTCACATGGTGAATTCGGTGATGGGCAAGCGCCCACAAAATAAGGATGATTTTCCTTATTGGCTTGCAGAGAAATTTGACCAGCTGGAGGCGGTTTTTCCAAACACATCTCCCGTGGAAAAACACAGAATTCTTATGATTAGTTTGCCAAAAGACAATCCCCGAGTTGGCAGCATGCAACAACTGGGGTAGGGTATTCGCAGCAGTATATGCGAAGTGTTTCGGCACTCCTTCCATGACGGTTCTCCCCTCTGTAATTAAACGCGTGCAGGATGAACATGGCCCTGAAGCGGCTGTGGAATTAGGGATGAGACTGGTGGGAGTGTTCGACGTAGTAGCGGAGTTAATCCTTGCGAATGTCAAGGGCGATGCAGTGAACTTTCAAGTAGCTAATGCTTTGGTCCCAGAACCGGACAAACCGCGCGAATTACCTAAAATTATTGCCCAGGCTTACAAAACTATTAGCAGAAATAGCCTGGGAGTTAAGCCTTTTGCTAAACAGCAAACACAATCGCAACAACAACAACCAACAACTCAATCTGAGAAAGATGAGAAACCAGTCTAAACTAAAAAGAGCTGGAGGTTGAAAAAACAGGGTAAGCAACAAAAGAGGCCGGGGTCGAGAGGCGCATACCCGGTTTCAGTCTCTTCTGAACGCACTTATGATTTGCGCGATAGGGCGAGAATTAAATCTCCGGATAGGTTTCAGATCCCTGATACGCGTTCTCCTCGTTCTTCACAGGCACAGACAACTTCGCAGGCCGGTGGAGGAGATCGCCAGGATAGAGGAAGGGGTCGAGAGGCTCCCCAGGGACGAGACCAACCTCGACAACAGGTCAGAGGGAAAGCAGAAGACTTTTAACGTTCTCGCCCACAATTTCAGAAGAAGAAAGTTGCCGCTGTAACACCGAGATATGCCACAGACGGTGAGAACGAGACTCCTGAATTGGACGTGGGCAGTGACCCTCCTAGACAGCGCCGCGGAAGTTACCATAGTGCGGGAGGCGCTACGTCCTCATGTGGAGGCGCAGCAACTGAAACATTCATTACTGTCGAGACAGCAAACACCAGAGTGGCACCCCCTGAGACTATATAATATTGTCATGCAAATCGAAGGTGATATACAGCGTGTAATTAAAGGGATTTTTGGGGAAAATCTGACCTCTTCGTACGATATTTTGTTAGCGGAGGCGGATTGGCCACCCCCATTCGTACTTGCTGCGCGTAAAGGGGAGGAGGTAATCCTTCCGAGCTTTTCTCGACATGTCCCAAAGGACAAAGCGGAGGCTCTTGCAGCTGAGTGGGCTGTGTCCCTGGCTCCGGCGTTATACCGCAATCACGTGGGCTGGGATGAAGATTCTCCCCCCCCATGAAATACCTTTGCGGTCCCTACCACAGCCACAACCCCAATATCCCATAAAACGGGAAGCAAAAGGCCCAGTTTCCGAAATTCTGACTCAGTTAGAATATCAGGGAGTGATTGAAACATGCGTGTCACCTATGAACAATCCCCTTTTCGCGGTTTCTAAACCCGATGGATCGTACCGCTTGGTTTTGGATTACCGACATTTGAACTCTCATTGTCGGACCTTTGCGGTGCAAAATACCCACAGTTCTGCGCTTGAAGACAGTCTTGTTCGTAAAAAATATAAAACGACACTTGACCTCTCCAATGGATTCTACACGCACAACTTAGCCCCGGAGAGTAGCCAATGGAGCGCTTTTACATCCGGTGGTAAATTATTCAAATTCAGGCGTTTACCTATGGGCTACAAGAACAGTCCCGGCGTATTCGCTGCCCGTGTTGTCTCTTTGTTAGACGGCATAGACCAAGATGCATGTTCGTACGTTGATGACATTTATCTGACAGACGACAAATTATTCCCGCATCTCTCCCGAGTAGACCGCATTATTCTAGAATTTGCGGTCCAAGGTTACAAGTTTAACTTTGCCAAATCTCACATTGCTGAATTTACCGTTTTGTTTTTGGGCTACGAGCTCAACAATGAAGGTAAGGGTTTAGCCCCCCATTTCCTAGAGAAATGTGCACTTTTGTGCCCTCCTACTACTCTGAAAAAACTTCAGTCTTTGCTGGGTTTTCTGAACTTCGGGCGTACTTACATTCCCGAATACGCCCAGCGTATCAAGCCACTGTATGCCTTGATACAACCTAACTTTTCGAAGTCCTGCTGGCTTCCGGAGCATTCCTCCATTCTGCAGTCTTTGCAGACAGACCTTCTTGAGTCTAAATACCTGTTGACGCGTGATAACCACACAAACCTGGTGATTAGAATAATTCCGGGGGCAGTGGGTTTCACGTACTTAACCTTTAACGAAGGTGACACAGTTCCCATCGCGTACAAGTCACATCTTTACACTTCCGCGGAAATGCGCTTTTCATCTGTGGAGAAACTTCTGACGGCAGTGCAAATGGTGATTCTGAAGGAACGCGCACTGGCACAGGGAAAACGCATTCTGATAGTAACACCCTATCCTGCCCTCGAGGCAGTGACAAAGGCAAGTGTACCGAACTCTACAGCTTTGCACCCCCATTGGATTCAATGGGCAACCTCTTTGACGTCTCCGGATGTCACTTTTATTTTCGATTCTTCTCTTCAGACTCAGGAGTTTTTACAGTATGAATTCGTTCATCCTCCTCCTCTGTCTTTGCTGCCGCTTGAGGATTACGAATGCGTGATCTACACCGATGGTTCGGCACAACCCGGCCACGGGATCCAAGCATGCTTATTCAGCCGCATGTGCTATTGTTGCAGGTACCTTTGTGAACGGAAAGTTCAAATCTACTGTAGTGCACACTCAGGCACTCGGGGACAGTACTGCACGATTGGCCGAGCTGCGCGCATTGGTGCTTGCGTTCGCTACTCCGGATGTGACCACTCTCATTGTATGCGATTCTTATTACTATGTTCAATCTTACAATGACAATCTGTTCTTTTGGTCACAAAACGACTATAGAGACGCTAAAGGTAGCACAATTAAGCATAAAATGCTTTGGGTTCGGGTGGCAGAATTGAGACAACGTCTGCTACTCACACAGGTGGTTCACACCCTTGACCATCAGCGGGTGGGCGCACACGCTGTCGGTAACGGTTTGGCAGATGAAGCTGCCAAATCGGCAGTAGTCACGTGTTCAGTAGCTATTGCTTCAACAAAAGAGGGTGCTAATTACCCTAGGGGATTTCCTTCCAAATATTCTTATCAGTTAGGTCCCGAACAGGCTCCTTATGTAACAATACCCGACGTTGGTGATCGGCTGATCCCCAACGCGGACCGCAGACTTTCCTTGATAACGGCAGGGTCTGGCCACAACGGAGTGCTGACGCTCGAAATGTCATCAGGGATTTGCGTGTCTTTGTGGGAATTTTCGCCTGTGGCACCTTCCATTCTGACCAAGGTCCAGCGTTTGCCTCTAAGGCTTACAAGGACGCAATGGGTTCACTGGGGGTGCGGGTGAAATTTTCGTCTCCGTATCGGCCTGAGGGCAACTCGATCGTTGAACGAATGAACCGTGACTTAAAGCAGTCCTTGACAGCTAGGGTCTTAGGTACTGGCAGGAACTGGCTGGCCCACTTGTATACCGTACAACGTGCACTTAATAATCTCCCGAGAAGACCTCTGGGTGGGCAGGCCCCATACGAAATGCTCTTTGGCATTAGAATGTTTGTGCCCGACCTTGATGGTCTAGACATGGCGGGGCAATCCGCCATCTTTGATGTAGATAACCATTCTACTATGTTACAGGACTTACAAGAAGCCCGAGACAAACTTGCAATCGCACATTTACCTTCAGCCACAGACCCTGCACTGCAGATTCCGGTTGCCGGCTGGCTTCCGAAGATTGGAGATCTGGTTCGAGAGAAGGTGGAGAACAAGAAAGAATTCGGCCCCTCTTATCGTGCACCGGTTCCAGTCCTGGGCTTGAAGGGAACACGTACAGTCATCTTACCACCGCTTCCTGGTCGCAAGGAGAACAGATACATCTCAGTGGAAAATGTCAAGCTACAACATCTGGCCGATCCTGAATAGTGTTACACCAGCGGTCTCTTGTCCTGCCATTTACCGGACTTGTGTTCGTGGCCCTCCTGCCCGAACGGTCACGGATGTTGCAATTGAGATGGTTGATTTGCCTGAAAGTATACTCGAACACCCTGTCCCCCCTGCATCGACGAGAACGAGTATACCTATCCCGATACCGAATCTGTGGCACACCTACCAACAACGCCACTGAGCCCAACACGTTAATCCTTTGACTCGGATTCCACCTCATCAATTGTCCCGTCCAAGTTCAGTATTTTTGTATCCTGGTTTAGAGACAATTTTTTGATTCCCCCCTGGACATACATCTGGTTGGTGCTGTTCCTCATTTTTTTGTTCATGTCCATTGGCTTTGTCACCGTGTTTCTTCTGCTCATCAATGGTCACTATTTACCAGAACGCTCTGCTGTGAACAGTGTCGCTGGAACTTTGGCCCCACATTCTTCCTCTCACATCATGAAGCGTGACCACACATTTGTGAACATTTCAGCTTGTCCAGTTGCTGATGGCATCGTATGGGATGCGGTAAATTTCCAAATTCATGGACCGACAAATTATTAATGTACCAAATGTCCTTCGAGTTTCGATGGGTGATGTCGTAAAAAGTAATATTCATTCTGACGATTGGGATGTGCATGCAGTTGAAGCATTGTTTGCTGATTTGAAATATTATGCTTCCTTTAATGCGGAGGATTTGTACATGACTTCTGCAAATTATGCTGATTTGTATTGCTACCAGCATTGGGGCAACCACTTTGTCCATAAACCAAGTGCACTACGTAGTCCTTTTGCCTACACCCAATGGGAACATTGTCCAAACCCTTTACCGGGTAGCTCCCAGACTCTTCGAAATAAATTTACATATTTCACTGATTTTAATAGATCGAACCCTGGGTCCTATTATTTTAAATTAAACGCCCCATCCGCTGAGAAAATCATGTTAACCCACACCAAATTGCTATATTCGGGTTCCTTTTTGAGCGCCTTAGCTGTGGGTGGTTATGAATACTGGAAGAACACTGTGGATTTGAAATCCGTCTGGGGCTCAAAACCATGGCAGGTGCAAGGCACCAAGGCCTTGCACCGTGCTTGCCTTATCCCGGCCCAAATTGTGTTTCTGAATGCTTCCATCTATCAGACTACGTGTTGGGGTTTGGCTACCACCAAACAATTAAACGCACCGTCGATTTCATCCCTGTCTTCCACTACAAACAATAGCTTGCACTTTAATATGTCTCTTGCGACTTTGCAGGCTTTGTTTCAGAACAATTCGTTTAATGTTTCTACGCTTGTTCAGTCACCCTGGTTGGCTTGGCCCATGTCATCTAATGCGTGCCAACTGCGTTTTCACGACTCAGTCCCTGGCTATAGACAGGATAGGCCCAATCCTAGGTTTTCTGACTCCCGTACTGTCACAACATATTCTGTTTGTAAATTATGTAAACAGGGGTCGCAGCATTCTTCCCTAGACTCTGTTAAGCAACATTTATCCCTCCTATCAGGCAACATTGATCTGTCCGACTTTATATTGGGACCTCGTGGTCCACGACCTAAGAGATTCATTTATGAAGCTTATAATGAACTCTGGAAGCTGTCGCAAATGGAAGCTGCTTCCCGTCTACGGGAAATAGACCAAGCAAATTTGGAAAAGGTGCTTGCTGTTGACAATAGTATTATTACCCTGTCTTCCCGCATTTACACGTTGGAGAATATTGTGTCCTCTGTTGTTGATATTGTACAAGATGATGTTTCTGTGTTGTACCATGGTCAGAATCAATTACGTTCAGTTATGCAGTTTGCGTGGACTTTGCAGACACTTAAGTTGGGTAAAGTTCCTTGGCATTTTTTGAACACCACTGCCTTATTTCTGCCTTTTCATTTGACTGACAAACAGCAGTTCATGTCCATGGAAGATGCAGCTTACACTCTGTTACATATCGAGAAAGTGGAGCCCTTACCATTCTCTGTGGCGGAATTGGATTCTGCTGTGTGGCTAGTTCATGGAGTTATCGCTTTGCCTTTTTCCTTGTTTGAATTTAGTTCGTGCATGAAACATTATCCTGTGGGCCGTTTCCAGCCCTTGGGTAGTGCCTTCCTGCATGAACTTTGGTCCCTGCCTTTCATGTATAAATGCCTTAGAGACGGCAAGGAAGTTTTTCTCACGGGGGAGTCATGCGATTCAACTGTGGGTCATTCCCTTATTTGCAAACACATTAAATTGCACGGAGCTTGTAACGTTTCTGCTCCGAATCTTGCTTGTGTGTTGAAGGGTATTCCCGCTCCTGCTATTTCTCCTACTTTTACTTTGCTTACTAATGGTAGCTATTTGCTTTTGAATAACGAAAACTGCTGTGGCATGCAGGCCGGCATACCCTATATTGTTACGGTTTTGCACAGGGTTGTCTGCTGCAAGAATGTGCTCTTTCCTCCCCCTCACGAAATCTTAGATAATTCTATTTGGCCTTCCATTCCTACTATGAAGGCGGATTTCAATAAATTGAGCAGAATAAAGGCGCTATTATTGAACGAGGAGGTTATGCTCACATCCGCCCGGGAGACATTCATTCTCCAGGTGGCAAGTACCCACAGTGAAATACAGGCCCTTTTGAACACTAACCTCCCACAACATTTCGGTGAATTAATTCACCGTATTTTTAACGCATCTCGCACTGAAGGTCTGGTACACTTTTTTAAGGTTGTGGGATCCGGCCTTGTATCCACTTTCCAAACTATTTTTGGTGTGCTACCGGCATTTATTCATTCGATTTTTTTCCAGCGTCTTTGGTGGCTTCCCATTAATCCTCGCCTTGGCGGCTGGTGTACTGCTGTTGGTCTGTTTTCTCCGCAATGGCTGCTCCCCAATGGGCCCTTCTCGACCCAGGTCGCCTCCACCTGCTCCGTGAGCGCATCCTCGCTGGTTTTGGCGTTCTGCCATTGGCGACACTGAGTGTGTCCTATAAACTTTCTTTTCGCTTTGCGTATTTCACTTGCGTGCAACCTGTGATGTCTTGCCTCTGCTGTCCTTTCACCTGGACCATGGATTATTGCCTCTCCAATACGTCGTTGTCTGTTCCGGATTTTGTTCGGTTGGTGGGTCCCTTAGAGGCCCATGAACGGGACTGTTCCGTTGCAGGCTGCATGACGCGTGCGGCTGCACTGGGGATTTTGGCGCAATGGGATATCTGGGCGGCTGCTCAGAATCTCCTACAGCAAAGTTATATTGAGTATCACGCAAGTTGTCCCGCATTGCTTTTGGATGCTCCCTCCTGCGAGGAGCATTCTTGTAGCTTTAATTTGATGGACTGGATGGCGTCGATGTTTTCTGACGATTCCAATGATGTCCTCTTGGATGCTATCGCGTTTTTCTGCACGTACACGCTGTTGGATTGACATGGCCTTCGTTTCCTGTGAGCTGCCTCGCTGTCTATATTTTTTCATCTCCAAAATGTTTTTATCCCTCTCTCCCATTCGTTGTCCTTCATAGGGACTGCATCCACTATAGACGTTTCTGTTCTGCTCGGTCCATTTGAACTCTGTCTTCGTCCTTTGTCTTGGCCGATGGACTGTCCAGGGGAGGGTGTCTTGTGGTTTGTGGCCTCCTGGCCTGCCTTGCTGCGTTGGCTTAGGCCTGGCTGCCATGCTGCCCTTTTTGCGCACGTTACTCTGAGCCGTTGTTCTGCCGACCTCTGCTTCTGCCAAGTTGTTTTAGAACTGTCTGCATTTTCTGTCTCTCACCTTTTCTCCTGTTCCCTTTGGGCTCAGTCTGCACAACATGTACAAGGTCGAAAAACAACGTCCCTTGTTCTTGCTGATCTGGCCATTCCCTCGCACCTAGACATAACACTATGTACAGCTGCCATGGAGAAATTTGTGTGCTTTTAATATTGCGGTTTTCCCGCGTAAGAGACACTTGGAGAGAAACCTTTCCAGGGAGAAGAGCTGTGATTGTCTGCTGATGTAGTCTTTGCATCTAGAGACTGAGGTATGGGGGTTCGCTAGACAATGCCCACAGGTCTTCTATTTTTTATATAATACTTTAGCTACTAGCACGGGGAGGATGGTAAGGTCATTCAGCCCTATATCCACTGCTTTATGAAATGCTTTCCCCGTTTGTATTCTATGGAGTTGTAACTATGCTGATTATATTATTCTTATGCATTATGCTGATAGTACTGACACGTGTACTGTATCTTAGAGCACGTAAGTTGAAATAAACATTTTAAACTATACTGTGTCTCTTCTTACGCACGTTGTGGACAGGTATGAGTGAGTGATGAAAGGGTGTTCTTGCTACTGCGAGTCCTGAGAGAGAGATACCGTGTTCTGGGTTGTCTAAACATTGGTAACCTTGTTGCTAATGGGACGCTAAGGCTAGTCGGGTTGGGGTTTTAGGTGCTAAGGTTTATGGTTGGCTCACCACTATATTCCGAGGTCCTATTATCCTGTGCATAGCGCTGTGTGTGCAGAATCCCTATAACAAGTGCAGTGCAGTATCATCGAACAATAAGGGTGTATTATGGCACAGCGTGTCACAGGAGAGTGCGGTGCAGCAGCATCACACAATAAGGGTATATTATGGCACAGCGTGTCCCAGGAAAGTGCATTGTATCAGCATCAGAGAATAAAGGAATATTATGCCATGGCTGGTCCCAGCAGAGTGCAGTGCAGCATAATCGAACAATAAGCATATATTATGGCACAGCGTGTCCTAGGAGAGTGCAGTGCAGCAGTATTTAACAATAAGAGAATGTTATGCCATGGTACTTCCCAGCAGAGGGCAGTGCAGCAGCATCGAACAATAAGAGTATATTATGGCACATCATATCCCAGGAAAGTGCAGTGTATCAGCATCCAAAAATAAGGGAATGTTATGCCATGGCTGGTTCTAGCACAGTGCAGTACAGCATCATCGAACAACAAATGTATAGTATGGCACAGCGTGTCCCAGGAGAGTGCAGTCTATCAGCATTCAATAATATGGGAATGTTATGCCACGGCTGGTCCCAGCAGAGGGCAGCGCAGCATCATGTAACACTAAGAGTATATTATGTCACAGTGTGTCACAGGAGAGTACAGTGTATCGGCATCCGATAATAAGGGAATGTTATGCCACGGCTGGTCCCAGCAGAGTGCAGCGCAGCATCATGTAACACTAAGTATATTATGTCACAGTGTGTCACAGGAGAGTACAGTGTATCAGCATTCAATAATAAGGGAATGTTATGCCACGGCTGGTCCCAGCAGAGTGCAGTATCACCGAGCAATAAGGGTGTATTATGGCACAGAGTGTCACAGGAGAGTGCAGTGAGTAGCATCAAACAAAGGAATGTTATGCTATGGCTGGTCCCAGCAGAGTGCAGTGTCATCAAACAATAAGGGTGTATTATGGCACAGTGTGCCACAGGAGAGTGCGGTGCAGCAGCATCAAGCAATAAGGGTATATTATGGCTCAGGGTGTCCCAGAAAAGTGCAGTGTATCAGCATCAAACAATAAATGAATGTTATGCCATGGCTGGTCCCAGCAGAGTGCAGTGCAGCGTAATCGAACAATAAGCATATATTATGGCACCGCGTGTCCTAGGAGAGTGCAGTGCAGCAGTATTTAACAATAAGAGAATGTTATGCCATGGTACTTCCCAGCAGAGGGCAGTGCAGCAGCATCGAACAATAAGAGTATATTATGGCACATCATATCCCAGGAAAGTGCAGTGTATCAGCATCCAAAAATAAGGGAATGTTATGCCATGGCTGGTTCTAGCACAGTGCAGTACAGCATCATCGAACAATAAACGTATAGTATGGCACAGCGTGTCCCAGGAGAGTGCAGTCTATCAGCATTCAATAATAAGTTATGCCTCGGCTGGTCCCAGCAGAGTGTAGCGCAGAATCATGTAACACTAAGAGTATATTATGTCACAGTGTGTTACAGGATAGAGCAATGTATCGGCATTCAATAATAAGGGAATGTAATGCTACAGCTGGTCCCAGCAGAGTGCAGCGCAGAATCATGTAACACTAAGAGTATATTATGTCACAGTGTGTCACAGGAGAGTGCAGTGTATCGGCATCCGATAATAAGGGAATGTTATACCACGGCTGGTCCCAGCAGAGTGCAGCGCAGCATCATGTAACACTAAGAGTATATTATGTCACAGTGTGTTACAGGATAGAGCAATGTATCGGCATTCAATAATAAGGGAATGTAATGCCACGGCTGGTCCCAGCAGAGTGCAGCGCAGCATCATGTAACACTAAGAGTATATATGTCACAGTGTGTCACAGGAGAGTACAGTGTATCGGCATCCGATAATAAGGAAATGTTATGCCACAGCTGGTCCCAGCAGAGTGCAGCGCAGCATCATGTAACACTAAGTATATTATGTCACAGTGTGTCACAGGAGAGTACAGTGTATCGGCATCCGATAATAAGGAAATGTTATGCCACAGCTGGTCCCAGCAGAGTGCAGCGCAGCATCATGTAACACTAAGAGTATATTATGTCACAGTGTGTCACAGGAGAGTACAGTGTATCAGCATTCAACAATAAGGGAATGTTATGCCATGGCTGGTCCCAGCAGAGTGCAGCGCAGCATCATGTAACACTAAGAGTATATTATGTCACAGTGTGTCACAGGAGAGTGCAGTGTATCAGCATTCAATAATAAGGTAATGTTATGCCACAGCTGATCCCAGCAGAGTGCAGCGCAGCATCATGTAACACTAAGAGTATATATGTCACAGTGTGTCACAGGAGAGTGCAGTGTATCAGCATTCAATAATAAGGGAATGTTATGCCACAGCTGATCCCAGCAGAGTGCAGCGCAGCATCATGTAACACTAAGAGTATATTATGTCACAGTGTGTCACAGGAGAGTGCACTGTAGAGGCATTCAACAATAAGGGAATGTTATGCCACAGCTGATCCCAGCAGAGTGCAGCGCAGCATCATGTAACACTAAGAGTATATTATGTCACAGTGTGTCACAGGATAGAGCAATGTATCGGCATCCAATAATAAGGGAATGTAATGCTACAGCTGGTCCCAGCAGAGTGCAGCGCAGCATCATGTAACACTAAGAGTATATTATGTCACAGTGTGTCACAGGAGAGTACAGTGTATCGGCATCCAATAATAAGAGAATGTTATACCACGGCTGGTCCCAGCAGAGTGCAGCGCAGCATCATGTAACACTAAGAGTATATTATGTCACAGTGTGTCACAGGATAGAGCAATGTATCGGCATCCAATAATAAGGGAATGTAATGCTACAGCTGGTCCCAGCAGAGTGCAGCGCAGCATCATGTAACACTAAGAGTATATTATGTCACAGTGTGTCACAGGAGAGTACAGTGTATCGGCATCCGATAATAAGGGAATGTTATGCCACAGCTGATCCCAGCAGAGTGCAGCGCAGCATCATGTAACACTAAGAGTATATTATGTCACAGTGTGTCACAGGAGAGTACAGTGTATCGGCATCCAATAATAAGGGAATGTAATGCTACAGCTGGTCCCAGCAGAGTGCAGCGCAGCATCATGTAACACTAAGAGTATATTATGTCACAGGAGAGTGCAGTGTATCAGCATCCAACAATAAGGGAATGTTATGCCACGGCTGGTCCCAGCAGAGTGCAGCGCAGCATCATGTAACACTAAGAGTATATTATGTCACAGTGTGTCACAGGAGAGTGCAGTGTATCAGCATTCAATAATAAGGAAATGTTATGCCATGGCTGGTCCCAGCAGAGTGCAGCATCATGTAACACTAAGAGTATATTATGTCACAGTGTGTCACAGGAGAGTGCAGTGTATCAGCATTCAATAATAAGGGAATGTTATGCCACAACTGATCCCAGCAGAGTGCAGCGCAGCATCATGTAACACTAAGAGTATATATGTCACAGTGTGTCACAGGAGAGTGCAGTGTATCAGCATTCAATAATAAGGGAATGTTATGCCACAGCTGATCCCAGCAGAGTGCAGCGCAGCATCATGTAACACTAAGAGTATATTATGTCACAGTGTGTCACAGGAGAGTGCAGTGTATCAGCATTCAACAATAAGGGAATGTACTGCCGTGGCTGGTGCCAGCAGATTTCTATGCAGCGTCATCTAACAACCAGGCGTCCATCTTAGTCAATAATGTTAGGGGGGTATGGGTCTGGGAGTTACCAACAAGCAATATGCTGAACCCAACAATGGGCAGGGGGCAGGCTGAGGTAATGGGTGATAATGAATCGTGGTAAGGCCATTATTTTGTAATTATTTGGAAAACTAAAGACAATCATGGTATTATGCATATATAAATATAGTTATAAGACTCAACACAAGTGCACGCAGTACTCAAACTGCCTTCTATTCGTTTACAAAGTGCAGTATACTGTGGGACAATGGTACCAGGAGTTGGGTTTAAAGTGCACTGTTGTTGTAGGACAGAGTGTGATTAAAGCCAGAACTGAAGGCGCTGCTGAGGTAGCAAATTGTGAGTTATCTTCGTGACTTGAAGTCTTTCTGTGTGAATGATGGTGCCAGGAGTGGTGAGTAAAGTGCACTGTTGCTGCTGCTTTTCTGTCCATGAAGTTCTGTGGGATGTTAGGTTATCCTGTGGAAGACACGCATAAGGAGAGGACTGCCATCTATGTGGTCATCATAAAAGCATAACTCACACATCAGTCATTTAGTTAGGTCTAAGACATTGGCAAACACATACTAAATAAAGTGGCATTCATTGCCCTCCTTGTGAATGCAAGTCCATGAAACCAGACATGAGGGACCGCCCTGCCAGGCAGAGATGCCCTAGAGCCCGTCCCCTGATGCACAGATGCTCTGTAGCTCTTCACCCCTCCCATTTTTTAAGCGGAGCTGATAAACTTTCAGAAAGGATATGCAAAGTTGAACGTTCTGTGTAGAGAAATGGGTTTAACGGGGCCAGACATGAATTTCGCAAGCATACCTCCCTGCTGGGAGAATCAATTGACCACTCCCTCCCCAGATGACAGCCTGCCCCTGCCAGCATGATCTCAGATGCTCATAACAGACATTAGACCACCACTGAGGTCACCAGGAGATGTAAAATAGAAATGGGCATCAAGCAAGGTTCTGCTTTTTTTTTTTTAACATCCTACAGTGTTGATAAAGAACCTGAGAAGGAAGATCATTTCAACGACCACCTAATGCATTTAATTGCATCTCTACCTTGTCAGCTACTGGCCGGCTTAAATTACTGAACCGATATGCCAAAGAGAGATGCTAGTGACTTTAATGCTAGTCGCAAGTCTCATTTATTTAATATTGTTTATTCCCAAGTGCCACTTTGGGTAGGAAACGGTGGTACTTAGTAGTTGGTTAACATCAAGTGCTGTCTTCCTTTGAGTCATCCCCAATGTAAACACCATAAAAATAAACAAAACAAAAAAAGAAATCTACTTACAATAAAATTTCCAGTTACAGCAGGCTGGAAAACCCTGTCGAAGGAGCAGCTGCTAAATTTGCAATCGCCAAAGTGGAAGAGGCTGTCGACGTAATTGCGGCATTCGTCGGTCATCCCAGTCCCAGTCATTGAGATGTCGGTGTCCGGGTTATATGGGTTGGGTTTCTCGTCGGCAGTGCATGGCGAATCATAAATATGCTTTCCCAGGGTAAGTGTTTTGGAATATCCTTTTGGCCAACAAGGGTTCGATGATGGCGAAGCATAGTTTTGTGCCTGTTAGTAAAAAACGTTGTGTTAGAGTTGTGTCCATCATGGCCGGTTACTCTCCATTTGCAAGTCTCCTGTATGGCAGATCATTCCCATACACTTCCCAGTACCTTATAAGAGACCTCTTCCCTGCCAGCAGTAGTAACTCTACATAATACAGTGAGACCAGGTGCAAATCATCTGTTAAAAGAGACCCCACCAAATTTGTTGCAAATTTCTCCAGGGAAATCAAACTTACGCAGAGGTATTGCAGAGGGAAAGCGTATCTAGCGCTAAAAGTAAAGCAATTAAGGATGGGGAACAGGCTGGGGGGGGGGGTTAGTAAAAATTCGGACACATAATAAAGCGGCATTTCAGAATGAGGGAGAAACTGCTTGACAATTGATCATCTTGTTCTGGCGAAAAGGGACAGAGACCGTAAGTTGACATGGGTTTCCTGGTCTTGGCCGTTCTCGCTGCTGGGTGACATTATTTCGAGACACTGCGTGGAGTGCCATCTGTAGACTGCAAACAGAGGTCTCGGGTAATTCGGTCACGGCAGAGGCAATGACGAGAGACTCCTGGTCCTACCCCAGAGCGGTGGCAAGGAGGAGGATAAGCAGGCATTAATTTATAGGGAGGGTGTTCTCTATGGACTATGCAGCTAACCTTAGTATCCTTCGGCTAGCAAACATATGTTTACAATAGGCTAATAAGGTGTTGGCAGTGCCAGGAGCAAGTTTCTCTTCTTAATGGTCTCTTCAAATTTCTTTTCTTAAGGACAGGAAGGCATCTGCCCTCCGCTGGCAGGGCCAGACCTACAGTAAATAACACAAGCTTTTGCAACCAGACCATGCACACACACCAAGTCTTGTCGTTTGTTTGAGCCCAATACACAACCTATTTTTGTCTCCCATTCGCATCTAACTTTTAGTCTTGAAAAGGCATCTTTAATTTTGGGCCTTTTAAGATGGAAATGAGGTGAACACTGTAAAAACAAGCATTTGCAATGCAATAGGTCTCGCATTTACGCGAGTTTGAGCTATTGGCATTGTAAATGACAATGCCTCTTATTTATGTGTTGTTTTTTAAAACATAAATAAAACGCAGTATCCTTTGCAATGCCAATAACTTAAACTCGCGTAAATGCGAGACCTATTGCATTGCAAATGCTTGTGTCTATGGCTTACACATGATCGAAGGTTACAAAAGCAGATTATGCTGTTTTATTTTGCTTATTATTTAAGCAAAATAAAACAGCACAAACACGATCTAAGGTTACAAAGGCCGATCGCAAGTTAGGCGGTACAATAATAAATACAAAAAAAGTCACGAAATAACACAGATATAAAGTACATTGCAAGTTACAAAGCAAAATAAAACAGCACAAATGACAAAAAAAAAAAACAACTTACAGCTGAGGCTACCGCAATGTTAAAGCAGCAGTCACATTGTGAATAATAAAAAAAAAAGTGCTTACCCAGTAATTTAAGAAGAACGAATGACGAAGGTAACTATGTCAAAGGTTTTTTTTATTCTTTAGCCATGTCGTACCTTTGTGTCAGTAGGCAGTCTAGGAGGCTATCAAGTTTGCTAGATGCTGGAATGTTGAGGGCGTTCTGGAGGCTGATGGGAGGGTGAATATTTTATAGACAGGGTGATTGGAATCATTTGATTCCGAGGCCGCAACGTTTTGTTTTTTTAGCTTAAACGGATCAAAAATTGCTAGAAATAAAGCAACACGTAGTGGAAGGGTCTTTCTCAATAGTTTACTGACTAAATTTCAATTGCCTAGTGCTGTAGCGGAGTGTTAAACTGTTACTAATGTAGTGGTACCTCTGCCCAGACAGTGGTAACATATGTAAACAAGCATTGGCATAGCCAATAGGTCTCGCCTTTGGGACCTTATAAGTGTTTAGCAATGCAGTACATTATCCCCCACTGGCATGCCCACACACTCTTAACATCTTCGAATAATCGTACAAGTTTTTTTTCTTTTTTTAAAGTCAACATGAACCGAGAAAAGTTAAAATGCGTAACTATTGCTTTTAATTTGACCGGTTGGTTTTTGGTGCTCAGCACCGGCAATTAATCTTCAACTCTGGCACTTTTCACGAGCACCAGTTAAAGACACATTCATTTATGGTAGGCCCTGGGAGATTAATTGATTTGCCCAGAATCACAGGATGTTGAACTGACTCCTAGACTCGAACCTGGTTCCCCAGCTCCAAGGTCCTAGATGTTTTAAACATTTGCAAAGTAAAATCAGTATTTGATTATAAATGGGCAATAAATTCATGGTCATATATATATAAAAATAACAATACTGTAAAGCATTGGAATACGAGTGTGACAATTAAAAATACATGATTAGGTTTTTACAACCCCCTATTTTCCGAGAAGAAAGTTTCCTTTTACAAAAATCCATAGAAAACATCGTCATCACTTCCCTTGCAAATCTTCGTTGTCACTTTCCTCATCATCCTTAAAAACAGCAAGGATGAAAGTATTCTCAGAACCTTTATTTTTTACAAGAGCGTTAGATAATGATGTGTATGTGCTCATGTATGCTAAGAGAAGTGTTGGGGAGAGGGGTAAAACACTCACTGCCTACATTCGCACTGCCAGGCAGGTATTGGGTGAGTTTTGTTAGGGTCCGTCCTAAGCTGCTACTAACAGCAAGAGGAACCCAAGATTTTATTGAAAACGAAAATTTACATTTGCATTATGATGATACAATACATTGCAGAGTGCACATTTGGTGCCAAATTAACCTTCCTGCTTTGCTGCCTCATAGCGCTGCCTCTTACAGAGAAGCAATAGTGCCTCGCTGCCTCTTCAAGAAGCACTAGCTCTGACCTGTTGACTGTGAATGGACAGTGCTTTGTCACTTCCCAACGTCTCCTCCTAAAGCGCTCCTTCGACCCCTTGAAAGCAGCGCCTTCCTCGTCCATGTGCCTGCGGATAAGCGCTACCTCTGTTCTGTCGCTTGTAAGTGAATAGGACCTCTCTGCCTGCCGACATCTCATGCTGTTGGCCCTTTTCACCGCCAGAGCCTTGAAAGCAGCGCCTCCCATGTGCCTGCGAACAAGCGCTAGCTCTGGTCTTTCACTTGTAAGTGAATAGGACCTCTCTGCCTCCTGACATCTCATGCTGCGGGCCCTCTTCACTTCCAGCGCCTTGAAAGCAGTGCCTTCCATGTGCGTGCGAACAAAGGCTAGCTCTGTTACTTGTAAGTGAATAGGACCTCTCTGCCTCCTGACATCTCATGTTGCGGGCCCTCTTCACTTCCAGCGCCTTGAAAGCAGTGCCTTCCATGTGCATGCGAACAAAGGCTAGCTCTGTCTGTCACTTGTAAGTGAATAGGACCTCGCTGCCTCCTGACATCTCATGCTACTGTACCATTTCACTGCCAGCGCTTTGAAACTAGCGCCTTTCCGATCCAAATGTAATGAACGATCAGTAGCTGTAATCTGTCAGCATGTAAGTAAACCGTATCTTGCAGCCTCCCTTCACCACCTCCTATGGTCGGAGTTCTGTAATTGGAGAGGAACTCAGCGCCTCGCCTTAACTCTTCTCGAAGCCAGCATCCACAGCGCCTTAAAAATAACCCCTCTACAGTTCGTGATCATCCGAAAAAGCGCTAGGTGTGATCGGTCGGTAGTAAATAAATACATCGCCTCTTCCTACTACCTCCAAAGCCCACCTCCCCTGCCAGCTGAAAGTAGTGCCTTTCCAGTACAGATTCTTCTGAGCACGCGCTAGATCCGATCTGTCAGCGGACAGGGTCCTGTTCCTAGCGCTACCTCTCTACCCGCTACCTCTGGTCAGAGGTTGTAAGTGGGTGTAGTACCTCGCGACCTCCTAACACATTATCCCGACCCAAAGCCAATGCTCAACGGCTTGAAAGTAGCGCCTTTTCAGTTAATTTCTTGTGACCAAGCGCTATCTCTGTTCTCGTGGCTGTAAGTGGTTAACTCCCCGTCACATCTTAGCGCTATTTCTTGCGAAGAACCTCTAGCGTCGACCTGTCAAAGACCACCTCCACGCCTTTAAAGTAGCTCCTTTCTAGTCCATGTTTTTTCATGATAAAGCGCTAGCACTGATCTGTCGATTGGAAGTGTATAGCGCCTTACAGCCCCTTATGGAGAAGCGCTAGCACTGATCTGTCGATTGTCAGTGGATAGCGCCTTGCAGCCGCCCATGTAGAAGCGCTAGTCCGGATCTGTCGATTGTCAGTGGATAGCGCCTTGCAGCCTCTCGTGAAGAAGCGCCAACACTGATCTGTGGACTATACGTGGATATCGCCTTGCAGCCGCTCTGTTCATTATTGTTTTCATCCATACATTCCTCTACCCGTCTATCCAGCAACACACCCATTCATTCATTTATTCATTCATTCAGGGAGTGTATGTATAATTGGAGCGTAACGCGTCCCTTCTGAACTTATCAGAAAATCTTATTTCATACGTTTTAAATAAAGATCCCTTTCTAAGTTCATGGATGTTCAAATTTTGTATTGCCCTATATGTGATGTTGAGCTATGACATCTCATGTTGTTGGCCCTTTTCACTGCCAGCGCCTTGAAAGCAGCACCTCCCATGTGCCTGCGAACAAGCGCTAGCTCTGTCTGTCACTTGTAAGTGAATAGGACCTCGCTGCCTCCTGACATCTCATGCTACTGTACCTTTTCACTGCCAGCGCCTTGAAACTAGCGCCTTTCCGATCCAAGTGTAATGAACGATCAGTAGCTGTAATCTGTCAGCATGTAAGTAAACCGTGTCTTGCAGCCTCCCTTCACCACCTCCTATGGTCGGAGTTCTGTAATTGGAGAGGAACTCAGCGCCTCGCCTTAACTCTTCTCAAAGCCGCATCCACAGCGCCTTAAAAACAAGCGCGCGCGCCTCGCGCTGGCAGCAGGGGGAGAGAGGAAGGGGCCGGTGCCGGTTTCCCTTGAGCACACAAAGCGTTTCCCTTGCGGGAGCGAGCCACGGGCACCATGTGTTTGCAAGTTAATTACAAACATATGGTGTCCAGCTCGCTCCCGCAAGGGAATCGCCAAACGTGCACGCGTTGCCATTGAAGGCAATGCAACGCGTGCACGTTTTTGGGACAAAAACCGAAGCGATTGCTACAGGTCTTTTCCTATGCAGCGCATGCGCGCTGCGTAGGCGAGACCTAAAAAAGACAAAATAATGCAGTAATACTGTCGCATAATGTGCCTTTTTTTGCAGCATAATTTTGGTAACCCCATAATTTAGTGAAGCCTGCCGCATAGTTTGGTCCTCCCCTGTCGCATAATTCTGTGTGTAATAAAACTAATTTAACAGGTCAGCAAATTAAATACCATTGAGATGGGTTACAGAAACGCCAATTTCCAGTGCAACGAAATTTCGGAAATATTACGATAGGTGTTATTATCAACGTTTCTTTCTCTAGTTTCTGTAGTACACACCTGTAGCCTCCGACACTTTGGATTTTGTGAGAGTACATTTACCTGTCTGTACTTGGTCTCTCAATAGCTACAGCTTCTTGAACAGGTGCCAGCCCACCTTTACCTCTATGCCCATTGGTCGACCTCAGCATCCGTTTCCCCTTTAAGTAAGGGGGGCGCATTACCATAGTGTTTTGCGGGCGCCTGCCGAGCTCCGAGGTTCCCACACCGTCCCCGGCCGGCGAGCATTTATCCCCTGATAACAGAAGTGTGCTCGGCCACAAAGCGTGTTAGCCACGCTGTTTGACTGCCCTTTGTGCGCAGTGGGCAGCCCTGCTCCCGCAAGGCATCTGGGGCGCAGTCCTCATTAGGGACTTAATGGTCACGGGGCCGGCAAGTGCAGGACACCTAAAGGTGGAAAGGAAAGACACAGAGGGAGTCAAAATCCAGCAGCTTCCAAGAGCACCTGAAATGACGAGTGAAATTGGGAGCCAGCTGGCAATCTGCCGAAAGTCACTCGGTGTGTCAGCAGGGGGTACCGCTCAAGGTCTGTAATTCCCGGATCCAGCTAATTACCTTCATCACCAGGGCTGCATTCCTCTCTATTTTTCCGCTTGTTGTACCCCCTAACTCTCGCCTACATTACAGAGTAGCTGCCTGCCACATTCTTGTGTCGCGGTGTAATTCGCATATCTGGGAACGTTTAAACTGTTGTTGTTCTAATGAAGGGATGGCCTGTACCATGTGGTGGGGCAGAAGGAAGAGTGCACAGGACCTGCTTCTGTTTGACCTTCTATTGGCGTAGTCAAGTCTTATTCCTAACACCCCAACACCCTTTGCTCCCCTCTGTTCTTCTATGGCCCCATGAAACGGCAGCCTTCTCTTCTCATCAGTTCATGACTTTAAATGTGCCCCCCCTCTCTTCAGTAGCCCCTTATCTCTCTATCACCTCCACCCTGAGCTCTCAGTCACGCCTCTCCATCAACTGTAGGTGCACGTGTCCCCATCACCCTGCACACGCCCACCCCTCGCCATAATGCACATGTATCTCTATTCCCCACCATGACGCATGTGTCTCCATTGCTCCGCCGCCCCCACCATAATGCAGCACCCGCGGCGCCGACACACATGTCTGCGCGCCACATTCACACGGATCTCCACCACTCCCAGGCACCCCATGTCCCCAACTACAATCACACTCATAGACGTCTCCAGCGCCCCGAGCCTCCAGCCCACCACTGGTGAGAGCCAACACTCTCCAACAAGGCTCCATTAGTGACTGATACCTGATCTTGTTAGCTTACTGACAAACACACATGTGAGTTTTTATTTAACTTACTCAAAACGCGTAACAATTGTAAAACTATATTTTTGTGAGCATTTTTGTTGTACCCAAACACCGTGATAGGCAGAGAAAGCAGAAGAGCGCATGCTTGTGAAATGACGTAATACAAGTATTTATGTAAGCAGCCTCTTCTTACGCAAGGTGAGCTCTGGGTGACGTTTACTCCTACTGTGTGACTAGTGTGGGTGTTTATTGATGATCCCTAATAAAGTATAATGTTAACAGTATCAGCAAAGCGAATCCCACCCATCACCGCACGCTGTGTATCGATAATAACATAATATATAGCACCAAACGTAAAACACGTAACATCGAAGAGGCAGACTGAAGAGAGTGGAGGGGAAAATATAAGTAGGAGCAGGCAATGGAAAACGAAGGAGAAGCGAAGAGTAAACTAAGCTTACGCGGGGAGGAAAGAAAATGAAAGCGCCCCGTGCGCGCGTTCTGCTAAGACGCTGGAATTGAAGAGACGGCCGGGGAACTGAACTGTGTAGAATGCAACAAAGCAGCGCGCCGTGCTCGCACAGCGTACGCGTGCATATCTTCTGTCCGGGCGCGTGCACATGGGCTGTCCCCCTTCGGCAAAGAAACCGACGACAATAGATCTCGCCAAGGCGAGCAGCGCATGCGCTGCGTCGCTAGGCGAGACCTAAAAAGAAATACCTATACCCAAAGAAGGTGGTGCATGTGTGCACCTTCCCTCCAGCTACAGCGGTGGAGATAATGTCACATTTTTAAAAGTTGGGGGGCAGAATCAGGAGAAGTTAAAGTAGGAAGTAAATGGGCACCACATAAGTCAAGCACATTCTCTGGCGACCCTTATATGAAAACGTCCATCCTGCACTCGACTGCTGTCAACTCGCGAGTAAGGACGACATTGAGCCTTGGGCAGTGTTTCAAGTTCAGCAATTCACTCACTCTGTTCTCAAGCCACTTCAATGTTGCATCACAAAGACTACACCCAGAATGTCCAACTTGGACTGTAGGTAAGAATTCCATTGGCTCTCCACATGCCTGGAGGTATCCCCATGAGGTGTGGGCAAGGGACACTGCTCCAAGACTTTTTCAAGCAATGATAATGTACCACGAGAAGATAGGTTTAACGAAGCAACAGCCTTATACAGAGTTTGGTGGACAGGATACTTTGCCAAAACATAAATAAATCCATATTTGTAAAGTGCGAACACATCACCCCTAAGGTTTCAAGGCGCTGAGGCCCCTCGGGGAGATTAAGTAAGCTATTGCCCAGAGTCACATGATGCTGAGCCGAGCTCCCGCCGGGGATCGAACCATGAGCCCTGTGCTCCCGAGTCAGCCGCTCTGGCCGCTGCGCTACACCTCTCCATGACAGATACGCAGATATGATGTCCGCTGTATTTGTGCACAGGCTATAATGCCCTTGTAATATGGCTTATGGGACATCTGCCACATTTGTGACCGAGTATCCTGCCTGTCAAACTCTAAACAAAGGCATCCGTCTTTCACGGTCGATAAAGTGCTTGAGGGCCCTGGACAAGGAACTATGTAGTGAATGGATACTCATTACACGCAGCCCTACAAACCTTTCACTGTGGCACCCTAAAGTGAGGCCCGAGAGGTACGACCTGCTTTGCACAGCATTGATCATGAAGGAACTGAGAACACAGACACAGAAAGCCAGCAGTAATCAGCCAAACAAGGCTGCCAGGATACTACTAACCACAAACTGCCTGTCTCTCTCTCTCTAACAACTCTTCGTCACACCGCTTAAGTGCTGCATCCCATAACACGAAAACCGCACCTCGGTGGTCATCACGCAAGATATCGGAAACACTTCACAGATGATCCAAACATAGGACATCACCCTTCCAAACACTCACCCTATGCAAATCTGCTGCAGTAGCGTATCACCAAGTATTACAGCACAGCATAATAAAGCACAGCAAAACATGACATATGCTGAAAGGCAGAAGCTCTCAGATCGGAAGCCTAAAAGAAACACCACATTGAAGAGAGCAGTTAATCCACTTCGTAAGGCAATAACATATTCGATCTGCCTTGGGCAGCCATATTAGACTCGATTACGGGCCTGAAATTGTGTTAATTGCAACAGCAGAAAATGAGACAAAAATAAAATCAGAATAATATTACCGTACGTACATCCCGCAAGAAAAACGACATTTATTTTAATTTGGGCTCGTTTTGAATCTGCTAGCAATGTTTGTTCATATCACACTTTAGCATTTCGAATCAATAGACCTCATTTCTATTTACAACGCGAAACAGCAATATTTTTTACTATCTCATTGACCATGTAACTTACAAAAGCTCCCCTGCCTATCAGACAAACAGAAACCCAGTACTACTTGATAAATAAAAATTAGCAATCAGTAATCAGTTTTTCGATTGACCGGCTGACAACCAGTGGTCTCGGAGCACACCCCAAATACAGTTGGAAAAAGAACACTTCGGCCTCATTCTTTCAGAACTCTCCCCAGGATACCTGGGGGTGCTGAGCATCTGCCTCACGCCTATTTGCACGGTCACTGGTTTTTTAAAAATAATAATTGAAATCCAGGAAGTCATGTGTGTTAATCACTTCATACACGAGCCCATAATCACGGGAATCCTCCGAAGAAAGGTAGCAGTTGCAGACTTCCAACAGGATGACGAAGCCTCACTTGAGAGCGAGTGACATCAAAACACAGGGGTGGTGGTGTCGTGCTGACCCGTGGTCAGCGAAATCCCACCCTCAGTCGCCAGTGTTGAAAAGAAGTCCAGGACAACATGTGAAGGAGAGCAATCTTTATTCGTCAGACACCTCCAAGTCACTTCAACAGGAATGCCACTGAACATTCTAAGGCGCACTCCGGTCCGTACCAAAATAGAACAAGGAGCAGGAGGGGTGGGGGGGGAAGGACAAAGAGGGTAAAGGGTAAAGGAGGATACCTGGTGAAAAGGAAGGAAATACCATTTCCTGGATCTTTTACAAAAGGCAGTCTCCTGTAAGCCTGAAACACTTGGGTGAAACAGTGGCCGACCCCAGTGGTGGCTCGAGAGTACGTTATCTATGGCAACACTTCTGAAAAGTGCAGCTTCCCACTGTAAGATGCAGTTCTCCTTGTCTAGACCAGAAAACCATGTCTAGGTGGAGGTACTTTGGCGTATGAAATAGGGTTTATCAATGGCCACACACACAGAAATGCACTTGCAATCAAGGTTCCTCCACTGGGGATCAGATGCACTGCAAAATAACTCCAGTATACTAGCCTCCCTTCATCGGAAGGCTAGAAAACCTCTCCTCTTTTGACATAAGGTACCATCTTCCATTTCACACACTGCCCAGTGGCCCCAGACTACACACTACCCAAGGCTAGCACCCCTTTAGCAATTAAAACAGCTATCTACTAGTGAAGATTCATCCACTAGATAAAGTTCAATGTACTTGCTCATGGGGGCTTTACATTCCTCTTTGGGCGGAGGATGAATCCTGAGAAGCCAGGCCAATCAGTAAGAAAACTAAATATAAAATGTAAAATCTCCTCCATCTCAGACAGCACAACTTCATGAGTTGTCTGAAAGGGCAGCAGAGGAGTTGAAAGCAGGAGTGTAGGTCATTGTTTCAGATTTAATTTAATTCGGATTTCTCGGCTAAGGTCGCTTTATTGTTTGGTGAAGCCCAGCAAAACACAAAGTTGAAGGGAGTTAAGGTGCTCTTATAGGACAGACGCTGCCCTGGAATGAATATGTCCATGATGTGTCTTGATGCCACACTTAAATACAACGTTGCAGCCATCTTGGAAGGCTAAAACAATAATAAAGGATGCAAAATACTATTCCAAGATGGCCGCCTATTGCTACTGGCTTTGCTAATCTAAAGCTGCAGGAAGCCAGTTATCTTCCAAGTCTCCAGAGTATGGCAAAGGCACTAGAGCAAGCGATGCCGATTGGTTTTGCCACTGCTTGTTCTTTTTAGTTACCCTCGTCTTGTACCCACACATAGATAAAATGGTGGTGTGACGTGTAACAAATCTCAAGAAAACAGCAGTATTAGTCTTTACTGCAATGCAGAAAGGTTTGCAGGCACCCTCTCCTCTGAGCTATTGTTCGGGTGGCAGAAGACACAGTTTCAAGTGTGAAGGGGCAAAAACGTCCTGGAGACAGAAGCGAGAGTGCATTTAAAGTGTTATTGACCTATGCTGACAACTGGTAATTGTCTGCCCTGCAATAAAACTGAGTGAGAACATGCACAACGATGTCAAAGGGAAATCCACATATGTTGATGCAAGTAGGCAGCATGGAGTGAAATATTATTGTCAGCATCCCCTCTCCCCCAAACATGCAGACAACTGTCCCTGCCCCCTTCATGTCCCTGCGTCACAGCTTTGCTGACCTTTAAAGGAAGCAACCAGCATTAGTTATTGCCTGAATTTTAAATCTTCTGGCCATAAAATGTAAGGTTCTGAGTTTTATAGACAAACTGTGCTACCGAGCACTGTGCACTAAATGTACGGAACATTTGCAATATAAATAGCCGTGTTAGGCAGAGGATTAACACAAAACGCATGTTGGAGCATTCACCTTTTTAAATTTTCTTCTGCATTTAAAGGAATCCATCCAGTGAATGCCACAATAGGTATGGGCCTTAAGACCCCCTGCCTCACATGGTGGTGACCATAATACCAGACTACACATAACACGTCCAACTAAGGGATGTTACGAAAGCCACAGGTCATACTGTACCTTCAGCACTTTGGACAGCATCCTCCTCAGCACTTGGTCCCTTCCATAGCACAGGAAGCTGTGGGTGTACACCTTGTATGACTGACCATACAGCCGCAGGTTGACCTCGTTCTCCTTGCTCTCAATGTTAGCATTGGTGGCAAAAGTGATCTGCGTAGAAGCGCCTCCAAAGTCCATTGCCCCAAGGGTTCCCTTTGCCTGGCGGGTCCACCTCCCAATCCAGCCATACTGAAGGAAACAAATACATACAACAGTCAAGGAAAAGCAAACATTCTTCAGCGCTTACAAAATTTTAAGTGATGAGAACTTTGTAGGAAATCTTTTTCTGTACGGTCACGTCTGATTTTTCATATTTTGCAGGCCCCTATATTGTTGCTGATTTTTAGACTCAGCGCACTGGGGGGCACTGCTGTCCAGTACCCAGTGTATGTGCTCTGACCCATATAACATGGAGAAATTGGATAATCCCTGATTTTCAACTTTTCTATAAAGCCACAGGATGTGATGCTAAAATACACCTGTGGCATAAAAAGTTAACCATCACCTGCTGACTGCAGCATTTATTGCCATCCACTGGTGTGACAAAAGAAAACATGGCTTCAGACTGCCCATTGCAGCCCGACTGCTGCAGTGTACAACATACAATGTGACCTTTTATAATAACCATTTGACAGGTGAAAACCTCCCCTTTAAATATTAGTAAGTTATTCCTATGCAGGCCTTACAGCCTACAAGGTAGGGTTTACGGTATACAAAAGCGGGAGGTGTAGAAAATTAGTATTACCTAGTGCTTAATTTGAGCCATTGGTTTCCAGAGCTCGGCACCAACACCTACTTGTCAACACTGGCATTTGTGATTGCCACATGGTGGCACTGTTTGCCTAATTTAGAGAGGAGAAGAACAACTGCTGTTTAATAGTTCAATATACTTTATAAATGATTAATACCTGCCACCCAAGCCATTCTTATAGCTTTGAGAGCTTGAAATAGTTTGATTTGTCACACTTGTAGGAGTGGGAGGGTTAGTAGCGGTGTTGGTACTGTCGTTGGCAGCGTTGGCAGGGGCAATGGGTGGTGCAAGCAGCAGTGAGCTCTTGGCGAGCGCCCTGGCACTTTTTTTAATTTATTTTTTTAAACAAATTAAGCACTGATATTACCATGTACCCTACAGTGACAAGGTCCAAAAAGCTTTTTTTCATTGCGACAGGCCTAGCTGTTCCATGTAGAAAACCAGAGTGCAGATTAAAATACTAACACTGTATCTCAGGAATGGAGCCAGATAGAAAAATAATTAAGACACTATTTAATAGTTAGTAAAAATCAGATTCAATGGTGAAGTTCGATCTTTTAATAAATGGTAGGAAAAAGTAGCTTTAAGAAAGTTACCCTTTACCTGTCTGAACTGTCAAAAGGCTAAAGAGCCTGTGCTCAGCCTTGAAAAGATGTGAACAAGGTGTGAAATGCCTCCTGGGAGCAAACAATAGGCTGACCTGACTGACAAGAAATGACTCCTCTGAACTCCACAAAATATTTGGACTGGAGATTGTAGGCATCCTGTGACACCACACTGTCAAATCCTGCTAGAAAGGTCTGTTGAGCCGCATGTAACACTTGGGGCATACTTGCAAGGGAGAGAACAGGATGCAAAGACAATTCTTGTGGATCCAATGTGTGGTTGTTGAAGGATCCTGCTTTTGTTCTACCACACATCTGACTCTGGGTTTTTCTGTGGGAACAATGCTTGGGAGGACAGGATTACCATAGTACATTTTCCACATACACCCCTAGCCCTCAGTGTCCAGGTTTAGTGTGGCAGAAGACGTTCGGCATCTTCAAAATGCCGTACTCAAGACTTTTTGGGCCAGTTTGCAGAAGGGAACATTTTCCCCATGGGTTTGGGAGGAGCCAGGAGTCACCCCCACCTACTAGTTGGAGCCAGGCATAAATGTGACACCCATAGGCAGCCTGTTCAGACCACTTTCTGGACATGCGTTCTGTGACTTGAGAAGAGCCCTGAAGGACTGGACCTGCTCCTTTTTGTACCCAAGACAAAGTAATAGACTGCAAGGGTCAGTTGGCTGACGTTCCTGTGTGGCTACAAGGAGACAAGCAGCATGCAAGAGGCCTATTACCCGGCTGACCAGTGGTAACTCCACCTGGCCTTGACACTGCTATTGACCAGACACCCTCCCCTGGGGGGCTTTAGAAGTGTACTCCTGTGGATGATTGGAACTTAAAAGACCATGGCAATAGGTAATATCTTTGACTGGGATGAAGCTGGTTGGTGTATCTGACACGTGCTCGTGCAGTCAGCCTGAAATTATGCCTAGGTCCTGGCCATTGTCACCTAGGGCTTTTTAGAGCTATTCCTACTTAAAACTTTAAAAAATCATATCTATCGTTCACCTTATTTGGCTTCGTCATTTTGATGTTATTTTGTTTATTTTAACTCTGCTTTATTAATTCGGTTTGGGATTCTTATTGTTTGGCATTTTAACTTTATTACTGTTTTGGTATGCATAAATACTCTCACATTGCCCTATGTTAAGAATGGCAGCTCTGTGCCATATCTACCATGGAGTTGAGCTCAGGTTAATTTAGTCACTTTAAGGGTTCAGCCTGACAAGAATTGAGATTATTCCTTGAGGCGGGCTATCGCCCACCTCAAATAACAAATCACATTTTTTGTCATACACGTGAAAAACATTACAAAATGGACAACTTTACCTTCACTGATACTACTACCGCACCACCACAGCCTGGATCACCTGTCAGAGGACTGTCATCACTGACCCACAAAGTGCAGAGTCACATGTGGTATATGTACATTCAACTAGCCTGAATTAGCATAATGTGGATGCACATGCGCAGAAGCCTACCCCCCCCCCACCATTTTCCCTCCATTCAAAAAGACATTTACAGATGTAAACTTGTGTTCCATTTATGCCTATCAGGAACCCACAAAAAGACACCTGGTACGCGTAAATTATGTTACTACTGTGGAAGTGTGTGGCATGACTACATACATTTATGCAGTAGAAAACACTATGTAACATGTGGTGAGTGGGAGAATCAAAGCGTAGTTTGACTTGAGATTTTATTAACACCTAAAAACTTGTGAGTCTGGGGATATTCATATGACGGAACCACCCATGCTATTACCATGCATCCCTTTAGAACGCAGTTAATACAACGCATGCCTCATTACAAAGCATGCGTCAATACAACACATGCATTTACAACGAAAATTTCATTGTAAAGGCATGGTTGGTAATGGCATATGCGTTGTAAAAATTGAATGGATAAGTATAATGTATATATGTATATATAAACATATCTACATACACAGATGCATACATCTATATGTATGTTTGTGTGTATGTATATATAAAATCACCTTGCCACCCAAAAATCCCTCCCCACCCGAAACCCTAATAATACCCTTAACACACAAAAACCCATACCCACCATAAACTCTGAAAATGCCATTACCACCCAAAAAATGAAACCCACCCTAAAACCTAAAAATACCCTTCCCACCCAAAAGCCCATACCAACTCTAAACCCTAAAAACCCCTTACCACCCAAAAACCCATACCCACCCTGAACCCTAAAATTACACTTGCCATCCAAAAGCCCATACCCACCCTAAAATTACTCTTGCCACCCAAAAACCCAATACGAACCCTAAACCCTAGAAATACCCCTTACCACCCAAAAACCCATACCCACCCTAAACCTTAAATACACTTACCACACAAAAAGCCATACCCACCCTAAACCCTGAAAATGCCCTTACCACCCAAAACCCCATACCCACCCTAAAAATGAAAAATGACCTTACCACCCAAAACCTCAAACCCACCCTAAACACCCCTTACCATCCAAAAATCCATACCCACCCTAAACCCAAAAAATGACCTTACCACCCAAAAACCCATGCCAACCCTGAACGCTAAAATTCCGCTTGCCATCCAAAAACCCATACCCACCCTAAACCCTAAAATTACCCTTGCCACCCAAAAACCCATACCAACCCTAAACCCCTTACCACCCAAAAATCTCATACCCTCCCTAAACTCTAAAAATGCCCTTACCATGCGAAAACCTGAGCGCGAGGCATTACACGAAGAAAACACACCTACATCTCCTGTCAATGACCTGTCAGATTTGGTCCTCATATTGACATAAGTACTATACAAAGAAGAAAACTCCAGGACAATACAACTAAGAGACTAAGCAACCGTTCAACAGAGGAGAAAAAATAAAAACACATAATGACATTGGTAACCAGAAACGAGGAACTACATGTCCCATAATGCCTCATTGTGGGCAATAATGGGCAATTAGTATAAATAGTGAAAGAGAGGATGGACTCAATACCCTGAGCAAGACCCGTGGGGGTTGAAACGCATTGGTTGTGGTGGAATTTGCACATATGCAAATAAAAGTATAATGATTTGAATTGATTCTCCTGGAGTGAGGTGGTTCCTTTTTGGATCTTTTGATGATTATATATATATATATCCAAGAACTCTCCGAACCTCCACAGCAGCGCAACAGCAGCGGCGAACAGAGGGAAACAGACCCCAATAGCGATGGCAGGTAGAAACTTATTTCCTTACTTCGTGACGCGTTTCGAGCACAGCTGTGCCCTTGTTCACACACAAAGAACCATTCCGCCATAACATTTTTAAACTGCTGGGTGTGCACCATCCCATGTCACATGACCATAGAAATAGAAGAAACCTTCATTAGTACCATTTACATTTTCTCTTTGCCGGATAAAAAGCTTTCATTACAACGTGTAAACTAAAGATTGCAGCCATTCTAATTAGACGAAACTTAACAGTATAGTCAAATTGATATTTACCCAGAAAAATAAATAAATAAATCGGGTTAAAAAACGACACATATTAAAACTTATCATTGTAAGACATATATATATATATATATATATATCAAACAATGTGGTTCTCACCGGCGAGCACATCAGCGGGTGCCGACGTGAGGCGGAACCAGTGGCCTGGCTTCATTTCTTTTCAAACAAAATTACGCTGCACTCAGGAATCCTTTTCCTTGCTAGTTTATTAGGTCAGAAGCTGATCTGCTTCACCAAAGCAGTGAAGCAGATCAGCGTTGACCTAATAAACTAGCAAGTAAAAGGATTCCTAAGTGCGGCATAATTTTGTCTGAACATATATATATATATATATATATATATATATATATATATATATATATATATATATATATATATATACACACACACACACTGAAAAAACCATAGGTTTCAGACACGTTATAGTTAGAAATTAGCATTTAAAAAACCTTAGAAATTCACTGAAAAAACCATAGGTTTTAGGGAAAGTTATAGTTAGTTGGACATTGCACTCGTACAAAACCCGTGAAATCCCCCCGTTATAGTTAGCTTAGCTAACTATAACTCGCGCCCCCGCAATGCACTGCTGATGACGTCACATATTACATCACTCATGACATGGTCAGTGACATCACTGATGACATCTCAAATGACATCACTGATGACATCATCCATATGATAATTTGATGCATCTTCTCACACCCTAATATAACTTTTGATACACCCACTCTAAATTACAGACTGCCATTCTCAAAACCATAGACACTCCAACACCAATAACTACATACCCACTCACTGATTCTTAGGTCTACACACACATCCACTCACTCACCCATACAGTCACTCATACTTACGGTCACTCAGTACAGGACTATCATATGCACTCATACACCTACATAGACACTCACACACCGCCACTCATCCATAGAGGTACTCCCACACCTAGTCAGTCATGCAAATAATTAATCACACTGCCATTTACTCACCTATACAGTTACACACACCAGCTCACTTACTCATACAAATACTAGCACATTCTTACGCTCTTATACAATCACTGATACAAGTACACACTCATCCATACAGCCACTCTCACAATCACACACTCTCACTTATAGCCATTTATATACTCCAACACACATATATACTGCCTTTCACATATGTAGTTACTCACACATGTACCACTGAGATATACATTCACTCACTAACACACCCATACACACACTCAGGCACCCATACAGTCCATCACAGATGCACTCTTGAAACCATGCACCCAGTGAATCACCCACTCACATCTATGCACAGAGTCACACACACCCCACCCACACAAACACCAGGCACCCATACAGATACTCAGACAACCAATCAATAACCCATATAGACACTCATGTAGCTATTCGCAAACCCATGCAGCCGCTTACACACCAACACACAGACGGATACAGACATTCACACAGTTTAGTCACTAACCCATGCATTCAGTAAGATACGTTTAATCACTCACTTAGAGTCAGTCACGCACCTACTAAATCATCCATTCAGACACTTATACACCCACTCAGTCTTCAATATGCCTTTCCCTATATATATTAAACATATTTAAACTTTACAGAAACACACAGTCACTGGATGATGTCATCAGTGATGTCATTTGAGATGACATCACTGATGACATCAGTGATGTCACTGACCATGTCATGAGTGATGTAATATGTGACGTCATCAGCAGTGCATTGCGGGGGCGCGAGTTATAGTTAGCTGAGCTAACTATAACAGGGGAATTTCATGGGTTTTGTACGAGTGCAATGTCCAACTAACTAGAACTTTCCCTAAAACCTATGGTTTTTTCAGTGAATTTCAAAGGTTTTTTAAATACTAATTTCTAACTATAACGTGCCTGAAACCTATGGTTTTTTAAGTGAATTTCAAAGGTTTTTTAAATGCTAGTTTCTAACTATGCCTACAGAGGTAGGACATGTGAAGAAAGAAGAAAAACACACAGAAAGAAGCAAAAGAAATGCAGAAAGAAGCAACAGAAGTCCACAAAGACGAAGAAAAGTGCAGGAAGAAGCAAAAGATGTGCAGAAAGAACCAACAGAGGAGCAGAAAGACGCCTTGTTGCAAAATCCTCCTGTGCCCACAACTTTTTCAGATGGGTACTGGTGGTAACTGACTGACTAACCAGAGCCAGTGCTATGCTAAAAGACACTTTAAATACAGTGAAAACACCTACATACACTAGGGAACACTATGCGTTGGGGAACCCCTGTGATTAGCATGACCTCCTCTGTAAGTCCCTAGTACATAATAGGGCAGGGGGATTAAAACTACCTCTTAAAACGCGCTACGGGCGCATTTGCACAGTGGTGAAGGGAGGGGGCCTGAGGTGACGTGTGCAAACGCGCCCGTGGCGCATTTTAAGTTGCGGATTAAGTCCCCTTGAATCCTGAGGGTCCCTGGGGCCCAACTAGCCCACCAGGTACCTACAGTTAGCACCACAGAGCTGAGTTGCAGAGAGGCGTTCCGAGGCCACGCACCTTTTTTCACCTCTCTGCAACGCAACTCTGTTGTGCTTACTGAAGGTACCTGGTGGGCTAGTTGGACCCCAGGGACCCTCAGGATTCAAGGGGACTTAATCCCGCAACTTAAAACGCGCCACGGGGCGCGTTTGCACACGTCACCTCAGGCCCCGCCCCCTCCCTTCACCACTGTGCAAACGCGCCCCGTGGCGGGTTTTAAGATGGGGGATTAGGTCAACTTGAATCCTGGGGGTCCCTGGGGCCCAACTAGCCCACCAGGTACTTCCAGTAAGCGCCACAGGCCTGCGTTGCAGAAAGATGGTCCAAGGCCACGCCCCTTTTTACACCTCTCTGCAACGCAGCTCTGTGGTGCTTACTGGAGTTACCTGGTGGGCTAGTTGGACCCCAGGGACCCTCAGGATTCAAGGGGACTTAATCCCCCAACTTAAAACACGCCACAGGGCGCGTTTGCACATGTCACCTCAGGCCCCGCCCCCTCCCTTCACCACTGTGCAAACGCGCCCCGTGCCGCGTTTTAAGTTGGGGGATTAACTCCCCTTGAATCCTGAGGGTCCCTGGGGTGCAACTAGCCCACCAGCTACCTCCATTAAGCGCCACAGAGCTGTGTTGAAGAGAGGTGTAAAAGGGCGTGGCCTCAGAACACCTCTCTGCAACGCAGCCCCTGGCGCATACTGGAGGTTCCTGGTGGGCTAGTTGGCCCCCAGGGACCCCCAGTATTCAAGGGGAATTCGCTCCCCATCTGTAAACGCGCCAGGGGGCGCGTTTGCAGAGTGCTGCAAGGAGGGGCGTGGCCTCCGGCGCGATGCCGGTCTTTAATTTTATTTTGTTTTTAAGAAGGGGGGCTGTGTGGCCCCCCTTCTTTTTCTAATTTATTGGCCCTGGGGACCCCATCCCCCAGGGCCTGCCCCCTATTTTAAAAAAAAATAAAAAATTTGGAATGGGGCCGCGTGGCACCCCTCTTTAGGCCTTAATCGGCCCCGGGGACCCCATCCCCCGGGGCATGGCCTTTTTTGTTTTTTTCAAATCTTTTGGAGGGGGGCTGCGTTGCCCCCCTCCTCAGGCCACTTGTAGCCCCGGGGACCCCATCCCCCGGGGCCGGCCTTTGTTTTTTTTTATTTTTTATTTTGGGGAAGGGGGCCACGTGGCCCACCTCCCGGGTCACTTGTAGCCCCGGGGACCCCATCCCCCGGGGCTGGCCCTCTCCATTGGAGACCGTGGGGGGGTCCCCAATCCCCCACGGTCCCGCTGGCTCCCCGCGTCCCTCGGGAGCCGGCATTGCTTTTCCACATGGGGAGCTGCTAAGATGCAGCTCCCCGTGTGGAAAGCAATTTGCTTTGAATTTGGAAGAGAGCAGGTTTCCTGCCTCTCTTCCAAAATTCAAAGCAAGTTTGCTATGACAGGACGGGAGCCGCGAGGCTCCCGCCCTGTCATAGCAAACAGCAGTGTCCCGGGGGTGGGCACCCCGGGACACTGCAGGAGCCGGCCCTGGGGGGTGGCGGTCCCCAGGGCCATCACTGGCTCCAGGAGGGGGGCCGCGCGGCCCCCCTCCCAACATGTGCAAAGCCCCGGGGAGGTGGTGGTCCCCGGGGCTTCGGGGGTCCGAAACGGACCCCCACTTTAAAATTCTTAGTGCCCCGGGGAGGTGGCGGTCCCCGGGGCGTGTGGGGGGCTCGAGCCCCCCCCACACACAGGTCATTTCAATTTTTTTTTAAAAAGCCCTGGGGGGTGGCGGTCCCTGGGGCTGCGGGAGGGCCGAGTGCCCTCCCGCACCATTTTAAAATCAAAGCCCCGGGGGGTGGCGGTCCCCGGGGCGGCCTTAGAGGCCCCCCAAACATTATTAATAAACCCCCGCATGCCCCCGGGACTTGGCCCACCGGAGGCCAAATAACAACAAAGCGCGGGAGTCCACGCGTCGTTTTTTTTTTTTTCACGGCGGGATCCGCGCATCCTAAGCGCATCCTTGTGGGACCCCCTAAGCAGGCCTAGGGGGTCAGGGTGTTTCTACCCTGCCCCCTTTTTGCGTTTTGCGCACTTGTTTCTGTGCCTCGGTTCTACCGAGGAACAAGATGGCTGCCAACACTTCCTGGTTTGGAGTGTTGACAGCCAATTAGCATACAGTTCGTGATCGGGAGGGTGCACTCAGGGTGCGCGGACCCTCCGCGGCCATAGATATATATGTGTTTTTACTTTTGATTTTCTCAGCAACTACTGAACGGATTTACACCATTTAACAAAAGGGTTCTTTCTGAACCAAGAACTACCTCTTTGCCAAATTTGGTGTAATTCTGTTCAGCAGTTCGGGCTGTAGCCGTGTCTAAAGTTTCCTATGGAAAATTGCATGGGGAAAACACGTTTAGGGACCCCCATTTTTCTCGGCCCTCGCTTGCCGAATCACCCCGAAACTTTCAGGATAGGAGCGGACCGGAGCGCCCCACGAGTTTTGAAAATTTCGTGAAGATTCGTCAACCGGCGCCAAAGGTATTGGAAATAGAATGTTGCGAATTTTCTATGGAAAATAGGTCCTAACTATAAATGGGCGACCGCCAGTAGATATATATATATATATATATATATATTACCTAATGGCGGTCGCCAGTAGGTAGTTATAGTTAGGAACTTGTTTCTATTCAAAAAGCGTTTTTTCTTTGGCCAATATCCTTGGCGCCGTTTGTCGAATCTTCGCGAAATTTTCATAACTAATGGGGCGGTGTGCTACTGTGTTGAAAGTTTCGGCGTGATTCGTCAGGCGGGGGCCGAGAAAAAGGGGGGGTGCCAAAACTCTTTCTCCATGTTAATTTCCATAGGAAACTGTTGACGCAGCTACAGCCCGAACTGCTGAACGGAATTACACCAAATTTGGTAGAAATGTAGCTCTTAGTCCAGGAGTGCACTCTTTTTGTTAAATGTTGTAAAACCATTCAGTAGTTCCTAAGAAATTTTAATATTCCTCAGAAATACAAATATGGCCGCGGTGGATCTGCAAACCCTCCCGATCTCGAGCCTGCAATCTGATTGGCTACCAACACTTCAAACCAGGAAGTGTTGGTTGAACCGAGTCACAAGAAAAAAGGTCAGAAAACTTTAAAAATTAAGAAAAGAGAGCAGGGTAGAAACACCCTGATCCCTAGGCCTGCTCAGGGGGTCCCACAAGTACCCTCAGCGCCCAAAAAAGCATTAAAAAAAAGGTTTCGGCGGGATTCCCGTTGGATCCGCGAATCCGGGTGAAAAAAAAAGAAGAAAAAAAAAACGCGAAGCGCAGGCTCCCGCGCTTCATTTTCTTTATGCCCCTGGGTGGGCCAGGTCCCTGGGTCAATCATTAAAATAGATGCGTGGGCCCCCACAGCCCCCGGGGACCGCCATCGCCCCAGGGCTATGTTTACTGAATGAGGGGGGCACGTGGGCCCCCTGCAGCTCCGGGGACCGCCACCTCTCCAGGGGCTAAATTCAAATGATGCGTGGGAGGGGCTCCAGCCCCCCCACGAAGCCCCGGGGACCGCCACCTCCCCAACATTAATTTAATGTAATGCGGGGGCCACACGGCTCCCCCACAGCCCTGGGACACAAATTCAAAGGATGTGTTGGGGGCTCCAGCCCCCCACACGGAGTCCCTGGGACCGCCACCTCCCCGGGGCCAATTATGTTAAATGCGGGGAGCCACGAGGCCCCCCGCGGCCCCGGGGAATGCTACTTCCCCTGGGCTGAATTCAAATGATGCGTGGGGGGGCTCTAGCCCCCAGACAGAGCCCTGGGGACCACCACCTTCCTGGGGCACAAATTAAGTAAAGGCAGGGGTCTGTTGCGGACCCCCCGTCCCCGGTGACCACCACCTCCCTGGGGCTACAATGCAGATGGGAAGGGGGCCGCGTGTCCCCCTCCTCCAGGCTCTGGGGACCGCCACCCTCCCAGGGCCGGCTTCAGCAATGTCCCGGGGTGCTGACCCCCGGGACATTGCAGTTTGCTATGGCTTTGAAGCCATAGCAAACTCTGCTTCGCTTCCATGAAGCAAAGCAGAATTGCTTTTGGGCACAGAGAGCTGCATGTTTGCAGCTCCCTCTGCTCAAAAGCAATGCCGGCTCCCGCAGGACGCAGGGAGCTGGCAGGGACCGTGGGGGCCTTGAGGCTCCCCCGCGGTCCCCAACGACCTGGCCATGCCCTGGGGGATGGGGTCCCAGGGGCAATATCGGCCTAGGTAGGCCTTGCAGGCCCCCTATCCATTTTGGTTTTTTTTTAAATAAAGGATAAGGTCTGGCCTCAGAGGATGGGGTCCCTGTGGCAGAAATCGGCCTCGGGAGGTGGGCCGCATGCCCCCCTCGCTTTTTATTTAAATATAAATAAAAAAATGGGTCAGGCCCGGGGAATGGGGCCCAAAAGCACCAAGAGAAGGGGGGCCACACAGCCCCCTTTCCTAAATAGAAAAGAAAAAAAAAACAAAGCCGGCAACTTACTGGAGGCTCCGCCCCCTTTCTCCACTACTCTGCAAACGCGTATCCTGGCGCGCTCTTGGGGGGAGATGAAGTCCCCTTCGCTGCTGAGGGTCCTTAGGGGCCAACTAACCCACCAGGTACCTACAAGTAAGCCCAGCACGGTTGGATTGCTGAGAGGTGGTTGAAGGCAACGCCCCTTTTTACACCACTCTTGGCGCACTGCTGGTGGGGGGATGAGGTCCCCTTGTGTCCTGAGGGCCTCAGGACTAAAGTAGACTTCATCCCCGAAGCAGCAGCGTGCTAGGAGACACGTTTGCAGGAAGCGCGTTTGCAGAGTGGTGGACAAAGGGGGCGTGGCCTGCTATCAGAACTCAGCAATCCTGCTGTGTGGGACTTACTGGAGGTAACAGGAGGGGTAGTTGGCCCCCCAAGCCCACCAGGTACCTCCAGTAAGCCCCACACGGTTGGATTGCTGAGAGGTGGTCGAAGGCCATGCCCCTTTTTACACCACTCTTGGCGCACTGCTGGTGGGGGGGATGAGGTTCCCTTGTGTCCTGAGGGCCTCAGGACTAAAGTAGACTTCATCCCCGAAGCAGCAGCATGCTAGGAAGCACGTTTGCAGGAAGCACGTTTGCAGAGTGGTGGACAAAGGGGGCGTGGCCTGCTATCAGAACTCAGCAATCCTGCTGTGTGGGACTTACTGGAGGTAACAGGAGGGGTAGTTGGCCCCCCCAAGCCCATCAGGTACCTCCAGTAAGCCCCACATGGTTGGATTGCTGAGAAGTGGTCGAAGGCCACGCCCCTTTTTACACCACTCTTGGCGCACTGCTGGTGGGGGGATGAGGTCCCCTTGTGTCCTGAGGGCCTCAGGGCTAAAGTAGACATCATCCCCGAAGCAGCAGCGTGCTAGGAGGCACGTTTGCAGGAAGCACGTTTGCAGAGTGGTGGACAAAGGGGGCGTGACCTGCTATCAGAACTCAGCAATCCTGCTGTGTGGGACTTACTGGAGGTAACAGGAGGTGTAGTTGGCCCCCAAGGACGTCCTTAGGGGCCAACTACCCCTCCTGTTACCTCCAGTAAGTCCCACACAGTGGGATTGCTACAAGGTCTTCGGAGGCCACGCCCCCTTTGTCCACCACTCTGCAAACGTACCTCCTGGCGCACTACTGGTTGGGGGATGAAGTCCACTTAACTCCAGAGGGACCTTGGGGGCCAAGAAGACCTCCTGTAAGTCCTACGCAATGGAATTCCTGAGAGCTGGTCGGATGCTCAGACCCCTTTCTCCACCACTCTGCAAATGTGACTGCTAGTTAGAAAACCTTAGAAATTCACTGAAAAAAACCACAGGTTTCAGGGACGTTATAGTTAGAAATTAATATTTAAAAAACCTTCGATATTAACTAAAAAAAAAACAAAGGTTACATGGATGTTATAGTTAGGTTGACATTTCACTCGTACAAAACCTGAGAAATTCAGCCGTTATAGTTAGCTGAGCTAACTATAACTCGTGCCCCTGCAATGCACTGCTTATGACCTCACATATTATATCACTCATGACATGGTCAGTGACATATATATATATATATATATATCAAGACCAGAAAGACACTCCGCATGACGTTGCCGTCGCATTCAGCATACAGAGAATCACGAACCACCGGAGATAAAGGCAATTATTCTTTTATTATCCTCAAATATATATATATATATATATATATATATAAATAAAACACTTAATATTTGCCTGTACTTACCTGTAAAACCTTTACCACGCATATGCCTTTATCATTCATGCCTTTAGAATGAAATTTGTTGTAAAGGTAAGCGTGATAAGGGCATATTCATGGTAAAGGCATGCGTGCTAAAGGCATAAGCATGGTATTGGTTTCCTGGTAACGGTCATGCGTGGTTATGACTGCGTTGTAATGGCTGTTTCCCTCCCGGACCTCTTCCCACCTTGGAAAAGTCAGTTGTTTACTCCAACAAATGTTAATGTTAGGAGATTTGTAAAGCGCGACTGTTACCCTAAGGTGTCCTGGCGCTAGCTACAATCCTCCAACAAAGCACATACTAAGAACCGGGATGAGCAATCAGTCAAAAAGCCAGGTCTTTAAGGCCCTCCTGAATTCAAGTAAATCCGCGCTATTCCTCAGGTGGAAAGGAAGGTCATTCCAAGCCTTGGCCGCACAGACGCCAAAGGTTTTACCTCCCCACCTGGCTTTTTTTGTAGGAGGGACTGTCACCAATTTTGCTTCAAGAGAGCGCAGAGGTCTGTTGAGCACATACCACTGAAACTGCCGCTTCAAATGGTCTGGTCCTATGCCTTGTAGAGCCTTAAAAACCATGCAGAGGGATTTAAACTGCACTCGTTTTTTGACAGGTAGCCAGTGGAGTCTACGGATTTCACCGGAGACAGAAGCAAATTTGGGTATATCTGAAAGTAATCTCGCCGCCGCGTTCTGCAAGAGTTGGAGTTTATCCATAAAACGTTCCTGAATGTTCAGATATAGACTGTTGCAATAGTCTAGCCTTGATGTAATCAGAGAAGTGATCACCAAACGCTAGCTGTCCTTTGGCAGGAAAGGAAATATTTTCTTACATGTCCTAAGGACATAAAACGTGGCGGAGGCCACTGCATTGACTTGAGCCCCAAAATTAAGTCCGTCATCTATTAACACTCCCAGGTTTTTAACTTTCCAAGTGGGAGTTGGGAGAGAACCCAGTGTCCGGCCACCATCCTGGGTTCCAGAAACTAGGATCATTCCCAAACATGACAACTTCCGTCTTGCTGGAGTTAAGCTTAAGACAATTTTGTGACATCCACCTTCCCACCGCTTCCATGCAAACCTGGAACCGTTTACCTGTTCCAGTCTCCTGGCCGGGCAGCAATGACACCACGATGTGTGTCATCGGCATAAGAGGTGAGGGAGAAGCCAAAGGAGTTGATAAGGGGGGCCAGGGAGGACACATACACGTTGAAAAGTGTGGGACTCAAAGATGACCCTTGTGGAACACCGTAAGGCAGACTGAATGGAGTGGCGTAGAAATCACCCAATGCTACAATTTGCGATCTTTCGGAGAGGAAGGAATTCAATACTTTCCAGGCTTTTCCCTCAACTCCGCATTCCCGCAGCCGGTCCATCAATAAATCGTGCTGGACCGTGTCGAAGGCCGCAGAGAGGTCCAGCATAATCAAGGTGGCCTTTCCACCCCGAGCAAGGGCTACCCTGATCTCTTCCATAGATTTTATAAGTGCGGATTCCATGCTGTGACCTTCTTTGAAACAATATTGAGTGGGATCCAAGGCTTGGGTGTTTCGCAAAAAAGTATTCAATTGGGCATTCATTCTTTTCTCCACCATTTTTGCCGGGACAGGGAGATGTGAAATGGGGCAGAAATTATTAGGATCCTTAGGATCCAGACTGGGTTTTTTAAGGAGTGGCAGTATTGATGCTTTTTTCCAAGCTCTAGAAAAATGCCCTTCTGAGAACAATGCATTGAACAGGGAGGTAAGCGTCAACACAATGGGTTCAGGGGCCATTTTTAACACTGTGACCGGACACAGGTCATAAGGGGATCCTGATTTAGTGGACATAAGCAGATTAAAGGTGTCCAAAGTAGATAGTGGAGCAAACTCATCAAGGGTAGGCTGTAAGTCGGCCACTGGATTATAACCCTTTAATTGGTCCACAGTAACCTTTGTGGTTGGTCCTTTAAATAAAGAAAAAATGGGCTCGACTTTTTCCAAGAAAAACCTGGCAATTTCGTCACAAAGGCCCTGGCTCGTTGGGATGTTTGCTGGGCGAGGGTGGGCTAAACTTGTTACTGTTTTAAACAGCTCTTTGGCCGAATTTTTAGCTAAGTTAATTCGGTTAACAAAGAACTCCTGTTTAGTCTTAAAGATAAGTTGTTTGTAAATCCTTAGGCTTTGATTGTAAATATTTTTTTCAGATTCTTTGTACTCTTTCCTCCAATTTCTCTCCAGCCGTTTGCAACACACTTTCTGCACTTTAAGTTCTTGTGTGTACCAAGGGGCGGAGGGTAGTGCCCTATTAAGAGTAAGTATTTTCTTAGGGGCAAGTTTATTACATGCTGCTTCTAGCCAATTGGTGTATAGCGTGGTGGCTTATTCCACATCTGGGGGCATAGGATGTGCTGTGGCGGTGAGTAATTCTGCCAACTCTGATCCCACCACTTTATTCCAGGCTCTGGATTCCCTCTGTCTCTTGGGTGGTCTACCAACCGCAAGAGGGGTCTTGGATAGCCCATTCAAATAGAACTGCCACGTGGTCTGACCACTCTAAAGGCAGTAGGCCCGTAAATGAGAGAGATGGATTATTAGAGAAAATGTCGTCCAGCGTATGGCCTGCCACATGTGTGGGCCTGATTACTTTTTGTCCAAGCTCAGCACTATTCATCAGATCTATAAGGGTGACCGTGTCTGGATCATTATGCGCCTCAAGATGAAAATTAAAATCGCCCAGTATGGTATAGGAATTAGCACATATCCCCTCTTCCAATAGATTTCCCAGTGATGTTACAAAGGCATTCCTAGGACCCGGAGGTCTATACAGGAGGGTGCGTTTGAACGTGTGGTGCGAGGCAAAAGACAGGCTAAAATCCAAAGCCTTGCATGCTGTATTTGAGGCTATATGAAAAACTGCATTGATTGAGTCATGGTAAATTACAGCTAGTCCTCCCCCTTTCCTATCTAGCCTATTCACAGTATAACAAAGGTATCCAGGGGGTGTAGCTTTTACTAAATCTGGGCCTGAGGCATTGTCTGTCCAAGTTTCAGTGATGAATGCCACCTTAATCTCCTCATCCTCGATCAGTGATGCGCACTCAATACTGTGTTTTACCAAAGATTTGGAATTCAGCAGTGTGCACTTTAATGTCGGTATCCCTTGATCCATTTTAACTAACTTTCCCTGATTTTGTTGCTGATTTCGTTGCTCAATAGACCCGTATATTAATCGAGGAAGGATGATATTACAATTAGGACAGATCCAAGGGCCTGCGGGGGGCTTTATATGGAAGGTAAAACATAGGCACCCGATAGACTTTCCCATGACGTTTAAAGCAGCTCACTAGAGTATTGTAAGATGCTCTGCTTGCCTGCAATCACACGGGCAGGGTTTCTGGCGCTAGGCGCAGAAAGGCTTGCCTTCGGCGCACTCGCGCCAGCCTCTCCTATTAAAGGATTAGGGGCAGAACCACTAGCCTGCTAACCGTGCTTCCGCAAAAATGGCGGCCACACTGTGCAACCCTCGAAAATGACAGGTAATTAAAACACTAGTGCAAAGAGCAAGTGCAAATGTGCAGTAAGAGCAGCTTTAAGGTAATGGAACACACTGTAGTAAAATACAACTTTTAAAAAAGATTAACCCCATAAAACAGCTTTCGTTATGTGCAGATCGGCGGAAATTCAACAGAGTCTCTCCCAGCTCAAGCCTCAGGAGGACGCAGCTATGCGCGCTCACGCCAGCTTCTCCTATCAAAGGATTAGGGGCAGAACCACTAGCCCGCTAACCGTGCTTCCGCAAAAATGGTGGCCACGCTGTGCAACCCTCGAAAATAACAGGTAATTATAACACTAGTGCAAAGAGCAAGTGCAAAGGTGCAGTAAGAGCAGCTTTAAGGTAATGGAACACACTGTAGTAAAATATAACTTTTAAAAAAGATTAACCCCTAAAAACAGCTTTCGTTATCATGTGCAAATCGGCGGAAATTCAACAGAGTCTCTTCCAGCTCAAGCCTCAGGAGTAACTTCTGTTCCAGGTTAGGGAGTGGAAGGAAAATCCCCAAAACGTCAGGGGGTTGTAAGCGAAGGCATTTCTCCTAGGTGAAAAATGTTTTCTCCTTTAGGGGGGAAAAATAAATAAAATGTAATTTGAACAGCTGTCTGCCGTTCCCCATTGCAGAGGTGTTTGCTGTGCACTAGGAAAGTAGCAAATGTCACATGGGATTCCCAATAACACTCTTGGAAGGCTGAAACTGGTACGGCACTACTAGGAACGTTTGTGAATTCTTAAAGTATCTACGGTGTGAATGTACAGCTTTTTTGGGAACTGGGCCCTCATAGTCTGGTAACCACTGGGCAGAGAGATTAGCAATTATGAATGGCATGGGTGGAAAGATATGGAGGAACAATAGCAATGTCCTGGTGTGTCAGTCAATAATCTACACTCCCAATACCTAGTTGTCTGTGCCATCGCACCGTTCATCTTCTTACATCCGATTGGTTGGCCCACTTTCTAAATACCAAATTGGGCCTTTTTTGTCAAAGCTGCTGTTTTTGCAGAGGAGAGAAGGGGAATCTGTTATGAAAGATCTGACATTCTGTTCGTGATTGCATGAATGAATAAAGAGATATTTATAGAGCGCAACTGCTGCTTCAGAAGAAGCGTCCAGGCCCTTACGTAAGTCAAATAGAATCGGAAGTTACATCTCACCAAACAGCACTGTTTTCAAATGTGCCTTGAACAGGCTTTCATTAGAGATGGCATGAAGGGAGAGCATTCCAGAAACTGGGAGTCAGAAAAGAGAAACACCTGCCCACAGATCTGGCTTTGTGGAATATGGGGATGCACAATAGGTTGAGAGCCCTTGCAGGAGAGTAGTGTTTAAGCATGTCTTGGACGTAGCTGGGACCCTTCTGGTGGAGTGTTCTATTGGTGATCATAAGCATTTAATCCTAAAATTGATCAGAAGCCAATGTAGTTCTTTGAGCCCTTGTCTGATAGACTGACATTTGCGGATATTCAAAATGAGCCTAGCTGTGGCATTTTGTACACACTACAGTCGAGACAGTAGATTTGGAGGCACCTAAATAAAGTACATTGACATGATGCAACCTGGAGATGATTAATGCCTGTACAATGTCCTTGCGAGTGTCTAGGGAAGATATTTTCAAAGCTTTCTTAAGGATTTTAGCAAACTGAAGCAGGTAGCCGCAGTGGCCTTGACATGGTGTTTGAAGGAAAGTGCAGTGTCCATCAAGACCCCCAGATTCCTGACAACTGTAGAAGGGGTGGGGGCAGACCCTAAGTCAGAAGGCCAGAGATGCATTGTGTCAAGAGGGGAGAAAGAGCCAAACATCAAAATTTACGTTTTGTTGGTATTGAGTTGTAAACAGCTGTTATGAATCCATTGAGCCATGAAAGGCCCCGATTGCTTGGGTAGTCAACACTGAGGGTCGCTTTTGGGACCTTATAAGTGTTTGCCATGCAACAGTTGATGTTGTTGCACCAAGGATATTGTGCTGGATAACTAAACACATAAGGTCCCAAAGGCGAGACCTATTGGCTATGCCAATGCTTGTTTTATTGCGGACCGACTACCTCATAGTGGCAATTACCGTATTTAGACATAATTTTTGCATTATATCCCGCAATATGTCTGAACGTAATTATTTTAACTGTGACTTGCTGTACCCTTGTATCATGCTGCTGCTGTGATGCGCTTTGATGCCTTCAGGCCATGTCCGCGCTATATAAAATTACAAAAATAAATAAATAAAATAATGCAACGCCTGCGGCAAGAATAGCTCTATCGCAAAATGCGTTCTGTTTTTCTTTCAACGCGCCGCACTGTGCCAGGACCTTCCCCGTGAGGCTGACCTCTGCACCGAGAACGCAGCATCTCATTGGTATTCTGGGCACGGCGCTGCTCACACATTCCTTCACCGGGAGCTCGCATGCAGTATCTGTGTATGTAGCTCATATTGTGCATCAATGCAAGCTCTCCTCCACGGAACAGCAAAGAAATCATCCCTCAGACACTGAACACAGGCAGCAGCAGTGCAAGCTTCTTTTACACAAACAGATCGAGCAAAAATTGTGCAACCTTCATTCTCAGTAGTTGCCTCATTCACAACAATGACCCATGTGCCTCAGTATGGACAAAGCAAAGGTGTGAAAGTTAAATTTGGTCCAAACAGCCACCCCACTATCATTGGTTAAGATTCCTTGCCCATCCAGTCCTGCGCCTCACTGCTGAAACTGCCAGTAAGACTGCCTATAAGCAGGCTATTGGAATTATGCGACAGGGGAAGACCAATTTATGTAGCAGAGTTGACCATATTATGCAGCAAGAAAAGACAAATTATGCATAGTGATGATGTGCATTTTCTGAAAGTAATACTTCATTATTTTGTTATGTTTACTCATGGTAAATAACATATGGGCAGTGCTTTAAATGGACAGGTACTGTCCGGGACTGAGTACCTACACTTCTTTAATTTGAAAGGGAAAGTACTACCGGCACTTCTCCTCACTGCTGCAGTACATTTAATGGGAGCGTAGGGGGACTTCCCAGGAGCAAACAGATACTCTACATAGTGAGTACCTGCGCTCCTATATTTCCATTTAAAGTACTGAGTATGGCCAAAGGATTCACCCTTTTAAGTTTAACCCCAAGCACACCAATAAGCAACTGAAAGGAGACCAGTCTCTCTTCGCAAAGAGCTATTCACTGCGCAGCAACATGTGCTGTTGCGTTTTTAGTAACTTTTCATCCTTTTGAGCTGGAAACATTTTTTTGTTAAAATCTGCAGATTATGGATTTTCTGCTAAGAAGATTGAAACATAAATCAACATAACTGATATCAGTAGGACATGGCATGCCTGGGCTATAATCCTGGGTTTCTTTCTCAAGCAATGGAACTGTGAGATCCTAAGCAAAGCACTCTATCCTTCCCAGTGCCTTGGTTGACATTTTGAAAGATAAAAGGTACCTGGGGCATTGATGGAATATGTTTTAATGAAAAAAGGCATTTCATATTGTGGCCAGAGCTGCCGACTTTGGAACTGGGCAACTATGTTCGAGTCTCAGCGTGGGTCCAACATCCTGTGATTCTTGGCAAATCACTTAATCTCCCTGTGCCTTAAAAACAGAATGTGTCCCAGTGTAATGTAACTAGTGCTCGTGTAAAGCGCTCCAATACCTTCGGGTCGAGTTGGCGCTATATAAAAACTGCAACAACAAAAAATACAAACTCTCCCATAAACCCACCTAAAGGAGTTAACACTTGCTGGACCAAGAAAGGGAAGGTTCTCATCAAGGAGACTTGTTCGCCAGGCAGAGAGAGGCGCGTGGCATGGGAGCTGGAGATTTGATGTTAGATAGAGGGTGAATAGGTGAAAGGTGCGTGGGTGGACACTTGGACAGGTGGGCCAGGTGAAAGGGTGGATTTACACACTGATCTCATGGTATGGTCGACGGACATATGAATAGATAGGTGCAGGTGGAAGAATGATTGATTGAGTGATAAATGGGTGGATAAGGGTCGGTGAGTGACATTTTCAGATGGGTGTATAGGCTGACCGGCAGGTGGGGCGATTAAACATTGGATGGAATGGATGATTAGCTAATTGATGTATTCACAAATCCTTTGTTGGACAAGTGTATGGATGGATTCATGAATTGATAAACTGGTGGCAAGCCAGATGGAGAAATTAAAAGATAGTTGGCTAAATGGATGGAAAACACATTGATTTATTAACTACAGGCTGTATAGACAGACGGATGAATGGGTAGATTCTTACATGGATAAGCATGCGGACAGATGAAAAGGTAGGTGGGCGAGTAGAAAGGCTGAATGGTTGAATAGTTAGACATATACCTTGGTCGGATTCCACCTGTGAAGTTCTGTATACGTTCTTGTGCCACGGTGACGTCTAAAGCACAATGTTTAGGTCTTCTCAGGTGGGAGCGTGTTCCAAAGATTTACACTGATCAATTCTGCCTGGATTATGAGATTACTAAACAACTTCACCCTCAAAATGCGTACATACTGATTAAAAAAACATAGCGCAGTGGTTCGGATTAAGGCGCACGGCTCTCCCTCCCCCACAAACCCTCTACTGGGATGAGGAAGAGATATGTGAGCAGGGCAGAGAGGGAGGGTTGTAGCAGCCCCCTTTCCAGTGGAAACGAAGCGGGGAGCTCGGCCAGCTGGGGGCTCGGGCAGCTGTCCGCACATGCCGCTTCTCCGGGGCCGGCTGAGATGCCGTCTCTGGTTCAGACCTTCCTTGGAGGTCTCCACTGTCATCGCGAATATATTTAAACACAGGTCTGCGCGTTTTGTGCTGTTCTCCAGGGCCACCGCTGTGAATCTAGCCTTACGTCCCCACATAAATACATATATTAAACGATTATAACATACGCCTTTCTAAAGTTCAAAAAATGTAAAAGCAAAACATAGGGACAACGTTGGATTAAAATCGGGTTACTCCCAGACTGGTTTGGTTTCAAGGCGGAAAGCGCAGGGGTAAATAGCGTGTTAGTTAGAGGCTTCTGAGATGTAGCGCCAAGCAATAATTACCATTCTGACCGAAGTTAGCGCTACAGAATAATTCACTACATATCAAAAGTACACATTTTAGATCGCAAGAGCCTCTTAGAAGGTAGGGTATTCAGTAGACACGTGGACTTCAGTACTGGAAGTTTATGGCTAGCTGTGAACCAGGCGGGGTGCCGGAAACCACGCCAAAATGGACCACGGCGCTATAAGTCTGTCCACGCTGAGGGTATGGCTGGTGAGAGGGGTGGGAGTCTGAGACTTTAGAGGGCTCGGAGGCGCTACAACAGCTCAGAAGTCCACTCAGACGAGCACCGCGTTCTCCTCGGGAAACATGCTTATGATAGCGCCAAGAAGCCTTTCAGAACTGTGGCCCCAAGTTTCAACAAATATTGTTAACCCTGCATCGAGACAGGTGGATCGATGCATAAAAACAGACTGTAAGGTGGTTGCACTTTTAGAGCAGGCAGTAAGGCAGATACACAGACTGAAACGGATGGATATATACACAAAGGCATACGACGAAATAGTCACAGACCGGTTTGTACACAGAAAAGCGGCTGATGCATCGAAAGGCAGATCATATGTGACAACTTGTCTTGTAATGTCGGGCTTTGAAAAGGGTTGCTTAATATATAAACAAGGGGAGCTCTCAGCGGCGCGCGCAGTTGCCAGGGGAGCGGGTGAAAACACTGCAGGAGAGAGAGGGAGGTGAGGTAGGGTGGGTGAGGGTAAGCTGTTTTCAAGCACTCGTGCTTGCGGGAGCGAGGAGCGGCGCACGCGGCCATGCTAATTGAAAACAAATGGTCGGCGTGCCGCTGCTCGCTCCCGCCAGGTGGATGCCACCACAAGCACGAGTGTGCTTGAAAAGGAGCAGACCGATTTCTAAAGGTCATCTCCTAGAGCAACGCATGCGCGCTGCGTAGGCGAGACCTAAAAAATACAAACACGTTCACATACGTACAAGTGCTTTTGATTAAATATTTTGGTCTGTTCAAGTGTCATACACAACTTGCTTCCACCCACCACAGCATTCAGCATGGGACAAAGGGAAAGCCCATTTCAACTACTGACTCTCTTGCACTGTGAGTGGCTGCATTTTGACTGATCACATATGCAAAGTCAGCTGAAAAGAAATGCACTTCAATTCCAGTGTTGGTGTATTTAGGCTACTGCACAACTCCTTTGTTTTTTCTATGTTTTTATAGGATTTGACATCATTTTTGGCATATTGCAAGTTTACAAAAAAAAGTTTAAAAATATATAATTTGACTCTAGCCAAGGCCAGACGTACTGGCTTTGCCAATGCGCTTTTCCCTCCCACTCTCAAACAATTATACTTGAACCAAATTACCTAATCATGCTTTTCTGTACTGAAGCTTTCAATAAATGCACATTTTTAGGGTTGTAAAGTGTGCACTGTGTGGTGGTACCGAGTGAGCCACAGTACTGGCTTCTGCTGGCTGCCCAATCTAAAACGTTAAGTTGCAACCAGACATTTTCTTTAGATTCACATTCATAAAAAAATACAACACTCAATTTTATAAGACTATTATCAATAATGATTGTGGGATATTAATAAAAAAATAAAAATGAGTCTAAAGACTGATGACAACAATATCTCGAGGAGTATGGCCCAGTGCAGCCATGCCAACTCTACTGCCATTAGAAAGGCAAGATGGGCATAAGCAATAAAACCACATCTCTTGCAAAACTTACAACTAATGGCTATCATTCCATATACTGCACCTCTCTTCCAACAGCTGCATCTGCTGTCCACTTACGGTGTCAGCCCCAACTCATCCCCTGCACTCACTTGGGATAGCCCTAGTTGGAAGATGATCAGACTCCCGGCCTCAACTGTTTATTGCACAAGCTCAGACCACTGCCTACATTGCACTAAGAAAATGCTACAGATGTACTATGTTACTGCAAAGCCATGCTCTTCTCAGGGGGGTGGGTGGATTTTGTGCAGTAGACCCACTCCAACAGAAAAGGTCAGCGATGACCCCAATGCAGACAAACAGCACAGAGGGCCACTCTCTGGGAAAAGGCACCATGATGGATGATACCAGGGCTGACTCCTTGCGCCGGAGCAACTGGTGCCATTTTGGATTGGGCAGCAGGCTGAGAAGCCCAGCCCATGCACCAGCCCCACTTCTTCAATTTGGCCCCATGCCTGGTGGGTGCAATTCTACATCATCCCTTGTTTTTTCAGGTTTCCTTCACAAAGAGGTTTTGATCTTTTTCACTTGTTTGGTTTTGAACCACTAGACCCACAGGTTACTCCTAGATTTGGAGCTAACTTTTGCATTGCTAAATTATGAAAGAATTAGAGAATAGGTAAGGAAATCCATGAATGTGATTGATTAACTTAAGTATTCAACTACCAAAGCATGTCGCATGTCAAACCGGTGTACATTCCTGCAAGCATAAACTGAAATCAATTGTGCAGTTGCTTATCTTTCTCCTCGTTTTTCCATGGAGAAACTATTTCTACTCCTCCATTTCCGGTGGACAATGGGAGGGTGGAGTGAGGGGGGGGGGGGGGGGTTTAGTGTGCAATTTTATTTGGACCCTGAAAATGCTCTTACTCCTGCCCAGGTCAGAAGTACATCCACTTTAAGGTTTGAAATCGCCTGCAAATCATAGATAAATGACCACAAATACACGTTTATGTGTGTTTAGGCTTTGACGGATAAGCCATTCAGAATTGACCAAAGCTATCCCCACTCTGTCCCCCTTAACCCTAGATTTGCATATGCGGCAATTATCACACTGTAAGAATTTCTTCGCTCAAAAATCCCTTTTGTCTGGCGAAAGAAGGCCATTGCAAACTCTCTCATCTGTGCAAAGGTTTTTCGAGCGCCTAGGTTGAAATTAGGTGCAGAGAAATCATTCGGTATGTAACCCCAGATGCGCCAGGTTGAAGCAAATTACATTTTTAACATACCGTTAGCCTGGGGTGGAATCTGGAGCAGACATTTTTTAAGTTTTGTAAGTAGTAGTTGTTTCACAAATATTAGAAAGCACTTTCGCTGGAGGATTTTTAGTAAAGACACCACAAGTGGGAAAAGACCCGGATATTTTAAATAGTGACAAAATACATCATTTTCAATAATTGCTGGGGGGTTGGTTCTCCTGACTAAACAGATGGCAGTTCGTAGCACTTACCACATACAGATTTACACACCTAGTTGTATACCCTAAAGAAGAAAACTGAGACTGGTCCCAGAATGCACCATTACTCATTCTACGCAATACGATAGATGCAAAATGACAAGCTGCACACACTAGGCTACACCGGTTAACAGCTCTAGTACTCTAGTAGAACCTTGTTGTATTCCAGGAATGGGACAAAGAAAGCATGGCACTTTGTCAATCCATTAAACTCAATCTGTAATACAATTCCTGTAAGTTGTTAAAAGAATTGACAACATTTTGGGCATTTTTTTCAAGGTTCTAGTTGGTCAGGGTCAAAGGGGAAGTATGAAAAGCGACAATTAGTTCACAAGTTCAAGGACACAAAAGAGTGGCATATGGGTAGTTGGTTTATTAGCTATAAAATTATGGTATTAGATGGGAGGGTAATGGCCAAGGAATACGGGGCAAGAAAAGAATTACAAACAAAATCCAGGGCTCCTACCTTGACAAAGTTCTCAAGTAGATAGTTGGCAGTGACCCATCCAAACACGCCCTCGTCTTGGCCTGAGAGAATCTTTGCTCCCCGAAAGTCAAATGGGAACGTCTTCAGGGTAGAGCTCACAGCCTCGAAGACATGGTCGGAGGAAGCAGGGCTCGACATGCTAGGACCAAAGAAGAAGAATACACTGTTCATCAACAAAATCTAAAGACATTTAAAAGAAAGCAAGGTATTTAAGGGAGAGTTGGCAACAGTTCACTCACATGATATAGTCTTTGTAAATCTACATCTTTGTGAATCTACACTTGCCAATCAATTCCATTCCAGGGGCAGCACAAACGGCCTACGTTTCACATCTGTAGGTGCTACCATACATCCACTCATACTGCACCACAGAGCTCACATGACTACACGCTTTACCTCAACCTTGGCTTCTCTACAATAAAAGGGCATCAGGAATAGGTCTCACTTTCAGCTCAGTTCAAAGGACTCAGGGAACCCTTTTAAGGCCCAGTAATAAGTTCTTAGGAATTTCTTCAGAACCAGCCGCCCTTGCAGAAGACTTTGTTGAAATGTGTAGGACTGCATGGGTGGGTGTCGATGAAACTGAGGTCAAAGGATGCCAGGCAGTATGTTGCGCACTGCATGTCAGTGGAATCCTTTTCACCCTTGTGAATAGCATCTTCCAGCATTGGGCAGTCGCGGCCAGCATCACTCGCGGGCGGAGGGGGGGAGGGGGGTGGTGTGAGGGGAAGGTTTAATTTAAAATAAAAATAAAAAAAGTTAACTTACCTTCGCTGATCCGGCGTCGTCTCTGCTTCTCTGCTCCTCACAGGAAGCAGGCATCCCCCCACCTCCGCTAAGCCAATCACAACGCTGCAATGCAGTGTTGTGATTGGTTGGGACGTCAACCACACAGGCGTCTATGAGGAGGCCATTTTCTTCAAGTAGGCTGCACGCAGCCTACATGGAGAAAAGGCAGAATGCTTATGACAGGTTTGGTCAGCCCTGGGGCTGACCAAACAGTCAGCCCCCTCAGAGTGGGCAAGCCACTCCTCCCGTGCCCTAGAGCAGGACCGCCCACCCGCCCGCCCCCAACCAAGCTCTTCTGCTTTCTCGCACTGCGAGAAGCAGAAACATACAATGGTATTTATAATTCCATTTTATGTTTCTGCTTCTCGCACTGCGAGAAAGCAGTGGGGCGACGCTCCTCCACTTACATGGAGGAGTCGCCCCTGGCTTAGAGGGAGTAACTCGCCGGTCAATATAAGCTTTTATAAAGTGATGATGTTACACTTTTTTTAGACTAACTGGATATGTGTTTTCTATGCTTCACTGCAAGATTGGACATTCAGCTGTTTTAAAGCATGGGCAAAGTGGGTGGTAGCCCAGGGTCCCACCTTTCAAGAGGTCCCCAAGCAAAGTGATCAGGAAGTTGCAGCTCCTCACCATAATAACAGTGAGCATAAAAACAGATCATCTTTTTAATTTGGCAGCTGGGCATACATGCTTAAGAGAAGCCGAGTGTGCGTGCCCAAACGTAACCCTCACGCTCTCAGGCAGTTGTTGGCAATTATGTTGAAAATAATCTTTCTTTCGTTTCTCTCTCCTTACTTCACCTCATCTCTTCTACTTCACCCCTCTTTTACTTCTCTTGATCTCTACAGCTCTATTTACCTAGCCCACTCTCTGTATTTTAACTCAATACCTCACATAGGTCAACTTCGCCTCTCTCTCTCTCTCAATACACCTCCCCTCTCTCTACCACCGTCTACCCCTGCACCTCTATTTCTTCTCTCTTTCATTTATTAGTACAGAAATTGCCATGACAGAAAGAAGATTTCCAATGAGTTTACATCTCTCAGGGACATCTCTCCATCTCACTTACCTCTACTGGCGAGCTGGAAGATAGCCAGCCTCAAGGACAAGATACCAATCCGGCTTGGATTGACTCTGTTGCTAAATACAATTTTATAGCCCTTCAGGAAACATGGGATACATCTTTTCTTTCTTGTGTTGGTTTTGCCGGTTATTCCTGTCCCGCAATCGCCTCCCAACGAGGCAGAGCAAAGCGTGGCCTCTCAGTTTGAATCCGATTGCACCTAAATGTTGATATATCTGTATTAGACACAAAAGGTTCTGCCTTCCAAGCCCTGCTTATCAAGTATAATCGGAGTTCTTTTTACTTTTATCTGTTCAGCTTTTATAAGAATGATTTTTAAACACTGTGTGTACTCATTTTACAAACTTGTTTTCCTTTTTAATTAATCAGAAACCTTCAGGTGTTGGGATTTTGACCCAACCTGATTACATTCTATGCAGGGATTTCAACGCCAAACTTATGATAAATATCGACGAACAGGGGAGAAAGTTATGCGGGAAATCTGGATAATAGAGGGAAGGCATCGTGATTGGCTAGAGGAGTCTGGAAGCCTGGGTGCCTCCTGTTCCTGCGTCGGCAAGGACAGAGGAGAGGCAGCCGCTGGTGAGGTAAGGTTTTTTTTCCAGTTTCGCTCTTTTTTTTTTTAACCCTCTTCACCCCCCCCCCCCCCACCCCTCCAGCTACTGCAGGAGGCTGTTCTCAAAACAAAGTGGGGGGCTCACAAATGCCTTAATCACAGGAAAGCACTTTCCAGTGCTCAGGATCAAAAAGCCTTTGAAGTCCAGCCTGCCTAGCAGCCTTCCAATGATGGTTTAAGGCTCATTTGGCATCTGAAGGAACCAAGGGCTACCCATGGCTCTCTTTTGATGAAGCACCTGGATAGATTTTTTTTATTATCTGGCAGATGTGAGTGGTGAAGTCATTTTAGCCTACTATGAAGAGTTATGTTCATGTATTAAGAGTAGTTTGTTGAAGCCTATTTGGTGTGCCCAGGAGTGCCCAAGATGATTCGATAGGCATTGCTCTTTATCGAACCGCCGGCTAAGGAAAGCTGTCTGCCAAACCGAGAGACCCGTCAGAGGTTTGTGCAGCCCACAAGAATTACAAACATACTTTACAGACAAGAAAGGCGGAACTGAACAAAAAATATTGGGAACGCTTAGAAAACACTGCGATCTCCAAGAACAGCAAGGTGATCTGGGACATGGCTAAAAAAAACAAAAAAACAATCAGGCAAAGGGATGCCCCGCATGACTATCTTTTGAGTTGCAATGTTCCGGGCTCGGAGTGGGTTAGACATTTTTAAGCTTTTATCAAATAGAGGAAATGGAAAATCAGGGAGCGTTACTTTTGTATAAATTGAGTAAACCACCCGACCTGTCAGTCACTTTATCAGAAGTGGTGGAGGCCATCAGGCAAAGCCCTGGCAGCTAAGCCGCAGGGCCGGACGGGGTCCCTATGAACCTCATCAAATGCAACTCTGACCTGTGCAGCCCCCTGCTTACAAGTACAGTCAATAATTTGCTGTGCAATAGGATCTCATGCTCGTGGGCTCTCTCAACCATTGTTAACATCTTTAAACAAGCATTTGCAATGCAATGGGTCTCGCATTATTAAAGTGTGAGCTATTGGCATTGCTAAATAATGCAACACCAATAGCTCAAACTTTAATAATGCGAGACCTATTGCAATGCAATAGGTCTCGCATTTTAGAAACTTTGACCTATTGGTATTGTAAATGACAATGCCTTTTAATATTGCAGGTTTTTAAACACCTAAATAAAAGGCATTGTCATTTACAATGCCAATAACTTAAACTCTCGCAAAAACCTAAAAATTGTTGGTAAGTGCGTAGACACCGCGGCTCCCCGACCACGCCATTCCTTACTGTCTTTAAGAGTTCATTACGATTTTTAAAACCATTTTATGAACAGTTAGAATTTATGTGGGTCGGAATTCCGAAAAGAAAATGATAACATGCACATGCTCTCTGGTATGTTCCGTTGAGGCAGAATAAAAATGAAATCACTCTAATATAGCCGATTGGAGAGGAGGTAAGTAAGTAAAAATTTATTGTGCAGTTAATTAAAACCATTACAAACAATCTCCATTTGACACAGTTTCAAGCTAAAAGAAGAAAGGAGAGATCAATAAATTACAAAAGATCACTAAAAAGCTACTTGTTCAAAATACACAGTAAAAACTATAAAAATATGTAATTAGTGGTTTATAGGCTTCAAATATCCCAAAGGCAAACCCAGAGTCTCCTCTATCGGAGTCTCTTATACCACAGGGGATGTTTAGTGGGGAATAAAGTGCCATGCGCGCTAGTCACTAAGAGCCTTGGTCAGGCGACCGGAGGGCAGTGGGAGTGTTTTCATTCCTCAATGCCCAAGTGGGGTTGTACTGGAGTTAGCCAGATCTTTCTATGCGAAATTGCCTTGCAGAGGTGTTAGACAGAAAAATCAGGGTATATTTAAAGTTCGTGCTTGGGTGCTAGTTTACAAATATTTATAGCAATAGACATCTTTGCAAACTCAGCCAGGCATGGGCTAAGCAGTGGAAAGTATCTAATTCCAAGATCATCAGAGGGGGGTACAATGCATTAATGGTTAGCACTTGAGGCTTAGCGCAAAATGCAAAGTGTGCTTAAATTACAGTTATTTCTAGACACAGAGCTTCTTGCCAGAGTAAGCCTGACAAGGTCTAAGAAATGACGGGTACTTGTTACGAAAGAGGACATTGGCAGTTGTTGCGGGGCAGCAGGGGTTAACCCCCAGAGTGATTTAAGCTTGCTGGGTCTCCATATCAGACCAGCTAGTTATTAAAGCCTACAGTGCAAGGGGAGGCATGAAATAACCCACCGCATGTTCTTAAACTATTCTTCTTTAGGTCCATGAAATGTTCAAAACATGTAGTTCTAAAAAACACTCATTAAAACAGAGTAAAAAATAGAGGTCCGATTATCAACGCTATGTTCCCTATTTCTTCGCTGAAGCATTCAAGAACTTTTCTCCGTGCGGGTCAAGACTGTATGTTCTCCTCTGCATCCATACTCCTATTTCCTTCAAATACTTTTTTATTGGAGAGGAGGGCATCTCATGCAGAGCTGGCTCAAGTGAAGCACTAAATTCCCAGGGTTTGTGTGACAGACAAGGGGTGGGAGGAGGGAACTACAGGGAGAGGGGTGGGAGGAGAAAGGGCGCATCAGGAAAGAGGAGAGGGGAAGAGAAACCTGGGCTTCATCCTGGACTCCTCCCTGTCGATGACCAGACAAGTCAACGCCGTCTCATCTTCATGCTTCAACACCCTGCGCATGCTCCGCAAGATCTTCAGATGGATCCCCACTGAAACCAGGAAGACCGTCACCCAGGCACTCGTCACCAGCCGACTGGACTATGGGAACACCCTCTACGCCGGAACCACAGCCAAACTTCAAAAGAGACTCCAGCGCATCCAGAACGCCTCCGCACGACTCATCCTGGACATCCCCCGACACAGCCACATCACCGTGCACCTGAAAGACCTGCACTGGCTCCCCGTCAGCAAGAGAATCACGTTCAGACTCCTCACCCACGCACACAAGGCCCTCCACGACCTGGGCCCAAAGTACCTCAACGACCGCATGACCTTCTACACGCCCACACGCCAGCTACGATCAACCAGCCACGCCCTCGCCACCGTACCACGCATCCGCAGAACCACCGCCGGAGGAAGATCCTTCTCCTACCTGGCAGCCAAGACCTGGAACTCCCTCCCCACTCACCTTCGGCGAACCCAGGACCATCTCTCCTTCAGGAAGCAGCTCAAGACCTGGCTGTTCGAGCAGTAACTTACCCCCTCCCCCAGCGCCTTGAGACCCTCCCGGGTGAGTAGCGCGCTCTATAAATGCCGTGATTGATTGATTGATTGATTGAGAAAGCGAGGTAGAGAAGAAAAGAGCGACCGAAGGAGCAGCGCTGAGTGACATATAGCATTTGTGTATCTATTTAGGATTTAAAACCCCATACTGGTTACTCAGGAATACTTCAGATCTGTAGGGAGGGGTGTTAAATAAGTCCAGTTTCATGAAAGAGGGAGGGCGAGGCCGAGGTTAGAGTCTATCGGGTGGGTGAGCTCCTGCGTCTGATACTGTACCACCCTTCCTGGCCTCTTGGGACGTGCGGAGTTCAAAGTGCAAAAGGTAGAATGTCTGCCGGGGGTGTGGGGAGAATCAAGCCGGGCTACGTATTTTTCCCAGGAGGACTGAAAGCAAGAGCAATGCTCACATGAGGGTCCATAAAAAGTGGCCATATGGCACGCTCTATAAACAGTCCTGGAGAAGTGGGTTATACTCACCAAGGAAGCCAAAAGCCGACCATATTCAGAGCCAGCTTGACAGGCAGAGATAAAGCATCTTTACTACACATTTCAGGACTAGCGCCAAGGAAGACTACTTTCTAGCGCTAGGCAGTGAACACTAGCAATTGGAAATGAGCAGATGTTTACTCAAAATGTTTCTTTCAGGGTGTATTACCCTCAATCAACTGTGCACTTCTTTCGCCATTTCTAGCCCATATTGACTCAGGAAAACAATATTTGTGAATGAGTGACTGTGTGAATGATGCCTGCGAACTGATACGCAACCCTCTGCCTTTTGTCACCAGAGGTATTCACTTCCCGTGCGTGCCCCCAAAGCAGATACGGACATTAATCAACAAGCACACAATGGGAGGGGCCAGCGCACACATACTCAGCAACGAGGCCAGCCTAGTGTATAAACGACTAGATGTGCAGCCGCATTTTAAGCTTCATTCACAAAAACGTGCAGCTGCGAGGGCGACAGAGCAAGCTTCGTTCAGAGCGCGGTGTCCGTGAAGCGGGCGCCGCGCTCATTAAAGTTAAAAAAGAAAGATTCAGAGACCACGTTTACCTATTTGAGGTGGTTATGCGTATCTGACTGGACAAGGATAAACCAGAGTGTGCCTGCCAGTGACATTGGGAATTTTCAACTGTACTGGCCAATCACAGAGTCTGCCTGCTCCAGCAACACTGGAGTGTACTCTAGGAACTAAAAGAATTATGGAGACCGTCATTACTTCCCTTAGTCTTACACCAAGGTTTATCTTTGAAGTGGTACAAAATAGGTAATCCGGGTTAGTCATTCATATGCAATTGATAATGTCGTTCCATATGGTTGTAAAGGTGACGTACAAGAGGCTCTGATCTCTTTCATCAATGAAAGTTTTTGACGAATTAATAGGTGCCAGGTTAATCCTTTTTTCAGTCACGACCTCAAGTTAACCACCAATCTACCTCTAATCAGTAAATTATTCCTTTGAAAATATGTTTTCTTACAGTTAAATGAAATTCCTATCTAATAATGCTTCCTTCTTTTTAAATTGGGTTCTGGATTTTTATTGAATTGGCCCAAACACGTAACACAACATACTAGCCATATTTGTAGAGTGCACTCACTCTGAAGGTGTCACTTGCCACTTGGAGATGTTGAAAATAGCAGATATGTGCTGTTATCCACAGATACTCATTTTAGCAACTTTGCAAAAGTCAAAGGCTAAATGGGTCCGCTAGGATTGGAGCCGGTGATCATGGGGTCAAACATAGATCCCTAGAACAGATACACTGGTGAACTGAGTGGCCAGATTTAGGAAGACGTCTTCATTGCACAAACGCACTCATATTCAGAATGTGTCATTTGAGTTCGGTTTTTCTGGTGGAAGTCAGCTATATTTTTTTGTCTCGCCATAGAGGAGGCTGAGCCCTACTGGAGCCAAGTAGCACATTGGCATTACAGGAGTAGAGTGCGGGTAGGAAATTAAAGTGCATTGCACATGTTTTGCCTCTGAAAAGAGGATGTTCATTGCAGTGCCTCAATGATGCAATGTATATTGGTGAAAGGGTTTCATGTTCTCTTGAACACAATGTGTACTTGTGACAGCCTAGTACATTAGTGTTAATTAAAGAGCAATCAAATGTTTTTATTCTTTCAAGATTATCATACAAGGAAATTCTTTTAGGTTTTAGTTTAGTTGCATAAATAATTAGATATGGGACAAAGAGATTTTGCACATATTACAAGGATACTGCATTTCACTGAGAGGTTCTGTGGCCAAGCAGAAGAAAGACGGCCGAGATGGAGTTCTCGGAGTCTGGTGTCTAACGTAAGTCCAGGAGCACCAAAACAGTGGCAGAGGCATTAACCTTTACCTAGGTTCAGTATGATCTTTTGGGGGGAAGCTGAAAGCATGGAGCAGGCCACCTAAACCTATCTGGACACCCCTGCTTTATAATATTGAAGAAGTCTGATGAGACGTCGAATAAATATCCTTTAAATAAAGAGAAGAAAGTACTTCATTCCTTATCACCCTTCAATAGCCTGTTCAGCTCTGCACTCGTGTCACTACTATCACGCAGGGCCCATGGGCAAAGATATTCCTTCAGGGCATTGAGCCTCGTCGCCGTGCACGGGGTAGAGGCATAATGTGGCCAGAACAATCCATATTACATAACGGGCTGCAAAAGTGCAGCCCTTTCCAATATAGCAACGTGCCTGGGGGTGCACAAAATGGGGGCAAGTGCCTGCAGCCCTTTCCAATATAGCAACGTGCCTGGGGGTGCACAAAATGGGGGCAAGTGCCTGTTGTGCCCCCAGGCACTTTCTGCAGTACGTCCCCAGATGTTTTTCTTAAATATGAGCTTGCGCCCCAGAATGCGCAATGTGTGCACAAATCCCTCTCCCTATCTCTTGAACTTCAGTGCCCCTAGCCTCCTACATCCGGGTCCTCTTAACAACAGCTGCCGCAATGCCCACCAACCCCTACTCAATTTCCTGTGCCCTTGCCTGGTGCTCTCTTCCGATCCGTCTTCCAAGCACAGCAGCGGCACTATTCCACTCCACATGCATTTTATCAGCCTTTGTCTGCCTGTTTACCAGTCCACTTAGAGCCCTCTGCATAAAGGTGTCTAAAGTTGCTGAACTAAAAACGATTTTCACTTTATAAAATTTACAGCTATTGGCTTAGTCATTGTTTAGTTCAGATAAAACTGCCGATTGATATTGAGTCCCACGAGACACCGAAAAACACTGTTATCTACATACAGGATGCTATGACAGGAGCAGCAAGTGCGCGTCATTCATGTGTCTGACAGTATTAATGGCCTGTGCGTCATGTCAGCACATTCTCCGACACTTTTAGATGTGTTCTTATTTGGCCGTTTCCGTGTATCTCCACAAATCCCTGTTCCTATCACATTCTGTTTTTCCGGGCTGAAATACCGCTTGTAATCCTATGTAAAACGTTTTAAACGCGTTAGCTAAAATCTTCGTGGTTAACCTATTGCCCACAGGAATCGTGTATAAGCACACCCCAGAGACTACATTACAAGACACGAAGCTTTTAACGTACCTCGCGCATCGAGTGCGGAAATTAAAAGCCCCACAGGGCAAAGTCTACCTCAGACACTTAATTTAAATCGCCAAATACGGAACACAAGCCCAGAGTCAAAGGGCAAGGTCAGAGGTGGGGGGGGGCGAGGTTGTTTAATAAATAAACAGGGTCAAGTGGTGTAACTTTTCTTTTACTGTTTTTATTGGCCCTATTACATTAGTTTGTACAACCATTTGTTTACGTTTCAGGTTCGGTTGTCGCAGTAGCACCCTTACGGACTCGGATAACTACAGTATGCACATCCTACATTCCTGTGGGCCTTGACATGCAGTGTATAGCGGGTCTTACAGGCAGTCAGGGCTTACTCGGCTACGGTCGACAACAGCTCCAGGGGCACCGACCCTCTTGCACTCGATGCAGCCGTGCCATGCATTATTACCATGAAAGCGCCCCCTTCAGAGCAGCGATAACACCAGTAAAGACAGGACCTACCTTTTCACCCGCTCGGGTCAGCAATGAGAATCAGTAATTGTAACCAGTGGTGCGCGCGCACCACAGAGGAGCGGGGGCCAGGGAGCGCGGCAGCGGCAGCGAGGCGAACGCGCGCTGCTGCGCGTTCTGGCCACCGTCGGGAATGGGAGGAGCGAAGGCGGGACATGCGCCCGCATTTGCCCAATCGCGTGCCGTTTTGCTAAAAACGCACGCTACAGCCAATGAGGGCTTCTGAAAACAAAACCACACGCACGAGCGTGTAGGTCGTTTTCAGAAGCCCTTTCTAGAGGTCTCGCGCTGCGCGAGCAGTGCTGCGCACTGCAACGCTAGGCGCGAGACCTAAAAAGGGATTGAATGTCCCCTTAATGCTATCGCCCTATTTTCCTTATTGACGGCACATTTAAGATCTTTGGAAGGGTAGTTTTCAGCCGTCTGAGGCTTTGGGTGATTCACAACAACATTATGTGCCCTTATCAATACGTGTTCTGACCTGGGGTGGGCACAGTGGAGGAGTAAATGAACTTGAAGGCTGGCAAGTATACTATTGCCAGGCAATTCCTACTGTACCTGGCCTTTATGGACCTCTCAACAGATGTGAGAGGTGTGGCCCAGTGGCCAGAGCGTCTGACTCCGGAGTGCAGGGTTCACGGTTCTATTGTGGATGCCGGCGGCATCTCAGAATCATGCGACTCTGGGCAGTAGCTCACTTAATCTCCCCAACAGCCTCCAGCACCTTGAAATCTTAAGGGGTGATATGATCACACTTGACAAATATGGTTGAACAGCTTTCAACTGTGCAATTGCACTAACCTTTGGCTTCTGTGGCAGACGTTGCACTGGTGAACTTCTTGCATATTCTGCATGAGAACCTACCTAATAAAGTCCAATTTAGCACATCAGGAGAATTGTCTGACTCGCTACAATTAGCCAGAGGAGTGTGTCAGGGTTGTATTCTGGCGCCATTGTTTGAAGATAGGGAACTTGCAAGTACCAGTACTACTCTATGCAGATGACTCCGTACTTATGGCACTGATCCAGAAAGCACTCCATATATTGATGGAGTTCTTCGTGAACTTTATGAGCCTACTAGATTTAGTCACCAATTTTGGGACGTCTCACATCATGGCATGTGGGCCCGGAGGGGGAAATGCTCTTAAACTATTGGTTAATAGTCAATCCATGAGCAGTGTTAATAGCTTTTGCTATCTGCAAGTTGTTTTTGACTCCTCAGGTTCCTGGCAGCCGAAGATCAGAAATTCATGCCTGAAGCTTAGCAGGTCAGCAGGAGCAATTTTTAATCTCCCCCCGACCTTAGGTAGAGGGACCATCTCACCCCTATCCCAGTAGGTTTCTGCTGCTCGGTACGGGGAAGGGGTCCTGGGGTTATTACAATTGTCTACCTTTACAGACAGAGGAAAACCGTATATGTAGACAGCGCCTCTGTCTTCCCCCTACCAGCTCTCACTTTGTTATCCACTCAGAGTTAAGCTTACAGTACATCTCAGAGCAAGTGCAGCTGACTCCACTTTTGTTATGGGTTACAATCTGGGCCAACAAGGAGACTAGTCTGAGTAGGGGCACTGTAAGAGACCATCTCATATTAGAGAAGGGTTTGTCGATCCCCTAGTTGAGTTATGTTGAAAGCACCCTAAAAGATTTGCGTCTCAGACACGTTTGAATCACCTTCCACCCTTACCAAGCAGGTGGTTAAGCTTCGATTTCAGGAACTCCGCCAGTCGCAAAAACTACACACTGAATTTAACAAAAGCTCTGTCAGAGCTCACATTATGAGCTCAGCCCTTGAGGAGCCCGTGCTGCACCTAACCACTGAACTTACACGCTGGGAAAGATCTCTTCTTTTATGCTTCAGAGCATGTACAGTGCTGCGGCTTTTGTGTTTTTGGGAGGAACAGAGCGTCTTTGGTAGCACCACACTAACATGCCCATGTGATGGGCTGTCTGAACAATCCCTGATCCATTTTATGTTCTTCTGTAATTTTTTTCAGACTTTTTTTTACTCTCCTCAAAGCCTATTTTAAAGCAATTAAAGTGTTAGAAGTGCAGGGATGCCTTACACTATCCAGAGCTTTTAGGTAACCCCAATGTTTGTTTACAGTATGCTCCTTCCTTAAAGCAGCAGTAAGATTACGGAAAACGTATAGTTTACCTGTCGGTGTAGTTTTGCAGCTTGAAGACTTTGTGGATTCACTAGGCTGTGCATTATTCCGCCATCTCGTGGTTGGGTCCGGAATTGTCGTATCTTTCCTCTTTTTTTTTTTTTTTCGTGGCCCAGGTGGGCGTCGACCTCCCACCATTTGGTGTCTGTTCGTGACGTCGACGCGCTTCCTGCGGAAGCTCCCACCTTTGGTCGCCATCTTCGGATTCTTTTTTCTCTTCCTGTTTTTATTGTCATTTTTGTCTTAAAACCCTTTCCTCCTGGCTCCTTCTTCCGGCGGAGGTGGGTGGGATCGCTAGTGAATCCAGAAAGTCTTCAAGCTGCAAAACTACACCGACAGATAAGAAACTATACGTTTTGCAGCGTGAATCTTTCTGTATTCACTATGCTGTGCATAGATTTTGTAGCGGTTTTCTAGATTTGCGGTGGCTGGGTGGAAGAAGAGCTCCGATTTCTGAATATGTGTTGTAAGACCTTCTGTCCTACTTGAGCTTCCTTGTTCATTTGAATATCTATGCAGTAGTGCTTAGTGAACGTGTGCACTGAAGCCCATGTCGCTGCTTGGCAAATGTCCTGAATATGTGTGTTTGCTAGAAAAGCTATTGTTGCTCCCTTCTTCCGTGTTGAGTGAGCTCGTGTCACTCCTTGTAGTTCTTGCCCAGCTTGTTTGTGGCAGTATTGTATTGTTTGCGCAATCCATCTCGCAATTGTGTTCTTGGTAACCGGTCGCCCAAGAAAACTGGTGGCGAAGGACACAAAGAATTGTTTTGTCTTTCTGCACTCCTTTGTTCTTTCTATATAGTCCATTACCGCCCTTCCGGCGTCCAGTGTGTGTAATGCCCTTTCAGCGCTTGTGGTCAGTTTTTGGAAAAAACTTGGTATCTGGATTGCTTGATTGATGTGTAACCTTGATACCACCTTTGGCAGGAAGTGTGAATCTGTTCTCATTACAATCCTGTCGCTATGTATTTGTAGATAGGGCTCTTGTATTGTAAGGGCTTGCAATTCGCTTACCCTCCGTAGTGACGTAATAGCCACTAGGAAGGCTGTTTTAATCGTGAGCATGTGCAGCGTTGCTTTATGCATTGGTTCAAATGGTGCCTTCATCAATTGAGCCAGTACCACGTTGAGGTTCCATGCTGGCGGTGGCACCCTCTTAAGGGGGGGGGCAATTCTTTTTGCCCCTTCTAGGAATCTCTTTACCACTTGCGACGTAAAGAAACTTTTCCCCGTTTCTCCCCTTGTGTAGGCTACTATCGCTGCTAAGTGCACCCTTATCGATGTGCAGCTTAGCTTGCTGTGCAGTAGGTGCGTTAGGTACTTCAGTACTGTTGCCTCCCTTGTAATCCTCCTTTGTAGCCCTTCCTTAATGCACCATCGTATGAATCTTTTCCACTTGGCTATGTAGCACTTTCTTGTGGTAGGTCTCCTGGCCTCCCGTAACACTGCCATTGTGCTCTCTGGTAATTTTAGGTGTGCGAATTCTAAGTCTTCAGGAGCCATGCAGCTAGGCTGAGGCTCTCTGGGTGCAACACCCTTCCGTTTTGCATAGTTAACAGGTCCCTTTCTTTTGGGGAAGCTGTGTGCTCGCTCCTGTGCCATTTCCATTATTTGCGAGAACCATGTCTGTCTGGCCCACTGGGGTGCAATTAGAATCATCATCATGCTGCTGGTTCTGCATTTGTTGAGTACCCTGTGTAGCAGTGGTATCGGGGGGAAAAGCGTATGCAAATGTCCCTGACCAATTTATCCATAGTGCAGTCCCCTGGGGCTCTTTGCACGGTTGCCTCGATGCGAAGTGTTGGCATTTTGCATTCTGGCGTGTTGCAAATAGGTCTATTTGCGTTGTTCCCCATTTCCTGAATATCCTTTGGATTTCTTGCTGGTTGATCTCCCATTCGTGGGATGTTGACGTCTGTCTGCTGAGCCTGTCTGCCTCTACATTGTCCTTCCCTGGGAGATTTATTGCTAGTAGGTCTATTTGTCTTGTAATAGCCCATATCCATATATCCTGTGCTAGTCTTGATAGTGTCACTGAGTGTGTGCCTCCTTGCTTGTTTATATAGAACATTGTGGTGGTATTGTCTGTTTGGATCAATACCCTCTTTCCGTACAGCTGTTTCTGAAAGGCTCTTAAGGCTAGGAACACTGTTTTTAGTTCTAGATAGTTGATGTGCTTCACTGCATTCTGCTGTATCCACAGTCCCCTCACCTTGAGGTCGCTCATGTGTGCTCCCCATCCTATTTGGGATGCATCTGTTGTGATGGTCACTGTTGGAGCTGGCTGTGAGAATGGTCTTCCCCTTATTAAGTTGTCCTTGCTCCACCACGCTATTTCCTGATGTACTGCATGCGTGACAACCACGAGGTCCTCCCAGCTCCCTGTAGCCTGTGACCACTGCTGTTGAATCCATTCCTGGAATGGCCTCATGTGTAGTCGAATATTTGGGATTAAGTGTATGCATGATGCCATCATTCCCATCATCTTTCCCACTGTCCTCACTGTCAGAGCTTGCCCCTTGCGGTACAGCTGTGTCTCCTTCAGAATTGCTACCGTCCTCTTTGTGCTTGGAAACACCTTGCCCTGTATGGTGTTCTCTGCTCCCAAGAAAATCTTCACCTGTTCTGGTTCGATGGATGACTTTTCCCAATGAATTGAGAACCCTAGTTATACTAGTGTGTGTATTACCACTTGAATGCCTTTCCTGCAGGCGCTGTATGAGTTTGCTTATACCAGCCAGTCGTCAAGGTATGGATATACGTGTATCCCCTGCATCCTTAAGTGTGCTGCTACTAGGCATTTTGTAAACACCCTTGGTGCGGATTTTAGTCCGAATGGTAGTACTGTGAACTGGTAATGTGTGTTGTTGATCACAAACCTTAGTAGGTGCTTGTGTCTCTTGTTTATTGGTATGTGAAAGTAGGCGTCCTTCAGATCTATGGTAGCCATGTAATCCCCTTCCTGTATTTGGGGTATTACTTCTTGCAGGGATGTCATTTTGAATTTTAGTGTCCTTATGTACTTGTTTAAGTACCTTAAGTCCAGAAAGGGACGTAGTGTTTCGTCCACCTTTGGTATGAGGAAGTAAGTGGAGTAGACCCCCTTGCCTCTCTCCCTGTATGGTACTATTTCTATGGCCTGTTTGTTTAGAAGTTCCTGTGCTTCCTGTATTAATTGAGGAAGTTCCTTTACAGAGTGAACTCTTTTCCCTGGTTTTCTGTCTTGAGGCCGTCTTTGCAGCTCTATGCAATAGCCGTGCTTTATGATGTTTAGTATCCACTTGTCTGTTGTGATCCTCCTCCAGTCCTGGAAGAAGTCCTTTATTCTGCCTCCCACGGGTGTTGCGTGTTGGAGGAACTGTATGTTTACTGTTCTTTGTCCTGATGTTTTGCACAACCCTGGAGATGTTGACTGGTTGTGTCCTGTCCTTGTGGTGAAGTCACTAGGAGGTGGGCTGCTTTCCTCCTCTTGCCGTGTTTCCACGTCCTCGATTGCGCCCTCGAAAGGATTGGCCCCGGGGTTGATGCTGCCAAGTCTGCTTCTGCTGTCCCTGCTGCTGTCCTTGGCTCCCCCCCTGGTAGCCTTGCTGAAATGCCTGATGCGTTGTCGTTGGTTGATGATTCCCCCTACCTGAGGGTCTTCTTGAAGGTGTTCCCCTCCTTAATCCTTTGAACTGCAATACCCCGATAGACCTTGCCGTCTCATTTTCCTTCTTGAGCTGGTTGAGTTTTTCGTCCACTGTGGGACCGAAGAGTTGTTCTCCATTAAAAGGTGTATTGAGGATGTTATTTTGTACTTTGGGCTTGAAGCCTGAAATTCTCAGCCAGGCATTCCTTCTCTCTGTCTCCCCAATCATCATCTGTCGGCTGGAAGTCTCGGCTGCGTCCAGGGCAGACTTTAAGCACATATTGGCCATTGTTTTTCCTTCCTCTACCAGGTGGCTTGCTCTCTTCTGGTACTGCTCAGGTAGATGTTTGAGGAGTTCGTCCACCTCCTCCCAGTGCTGGTAGGCGTGCCTGTTGATGAGGGCATTGGAGTTGGCGATACGCCACTGTATTGCCGCACTCCTTTCCACCTTTCTCCCTGTGAGGCCCATCCTCTTGCTCTCCTTGTCTGGAGGTGGTCCTGTGTTTGTGGGGATGTTGGCCCTTTTCCTAGCTGTGGAAGCGATGATGGAATCTGGTGGCACTGATCACCTAATGTACATGGGGGTCCCTTGAGGAGTGTTTGTACTTCTTCTCAGCTCTAGGAGTAACTGATCTACAGATTGCTGGTTCTTTGAAGGCCTCCTTACCCTGGTCCAGCACCCCTGAAAGCATGGGTAAAAACTGACTCCTTGTCTGTGTTGGCAATAAAGTTTCCAGCAGGAAACAAGACTGAGGCTTCTCCTCCTCTAGCTGCACTCCCTTTTCATGACCCGATTATAGATCCCTATGTCGTCTGGCGGCGAAGGCCTCGAAGGGTATGTCTCTACCCCCTCTTCCGGCGAATCGGCGTCGAGATCTTGCCACTGCAAGTCTTGTGCCTCTGATGGAGTCGAGCCCTGGTATGAGTGTCCCTCTTCCTCGCCCTCAGCGTCGAAGTAAAACAGGTCCTCTTCTTCCTGTTCTTCGGCTGGTTCTGGCGTGTTCGGCGGCCGAAGTTCTTCGGCGCCCTTTTTGGCTTCGACCGCGGGCTTCGTTGGAATTATGTACTGCTTCATCTTTTCATCGAAGTCCCTTCTTCTTTGAAGGATGCTCGCCATCTCGGCTTTGAGCCTTCTCCTCTTCTTGTCCATCTCGGACGCTTGTTCGGCGTCGAGCTCATCGTGCTTTCGCTTCGAGGTCGTCGACGTCGAAGATACTCTGTCTAAGGCCTTCCTTCATCGGCGTCGAGTGGTTCTTTGAGACCGGGCTTAGACGACCTTGCCTTGGCCTTTCGCCGACTGGGAGTCCTTAGCCAAGGATCCCCTGGGCTGGCTTGCTTTGGAGGCAGTTGCTAGAGTCGAGGTCTTCGACGGCAATGCTCCTTTGTGGGAGGATTTTGACTCACTCCTTCGAGTGTCAGTCGAGGGCCTGGGGTTCGACGACTCTTACCTCCTTCGTCCTCTTTTCGACCTCGACGTCTGTCGCGTCTTCTGGGCCTTCGGTGATGTTGTCCTCTTCTCCACTGGAGAGGCCCAAGTCCCGGAGCGATGGAGGTGCCCCTTGCCCCTGCATGGCGTAGTTAGCCCTTCGTTGCCTCTCTCTCACTCTTAGTGTCTTTGGCATGAACACCGAGCATGAGATGCAGTCCTCGCTTCGATGGTCAAGCGGCAGGCAGAAGTTGCAGACTGGATGCTGGTCCTTCTGCGCATATTTATGTCGGCAATTTTCACAAAATTTGAACGGAGTCTTGTCCATTACCGCGCCCAGGGAGTCCCCTGTGTGCGCATCCTCCGTGGAACTTCGAAGTTTCGGCTGTTCTCCCCCTTCGTAGTCGTTCCGGTTGTTGGCCCGCCGTCCTGCAGCCAATTGTCGATTTCCTGGTGATTTCTCTGTGATTTTCAGTGCTTCTTCTCCCCAAAGTTCTGGAGCTCCTTCATTGACGACCCAGACCCAATGGCGGAAAAAAGAATCTTAAGATGGCGACCAAAGGTGGGAGCTTCCGCAGGAAGCGCGTCGACGTCACGAACAGACACCAAATGGTGGGAGGTCGACGCCCACCTGGGCCACAAGAAGAAAAAAAAAAAAAAAGGAGGAATGATACGACAATTCCGGACCCAACCACGAGATGGCGGAATAATGCACAGCATAGTGAATCCAGAAAGATTCACGCTGCAAAACTATGGGTGGTGACCTTCTGGTCGTAGTTTTGTCCATGGTACCTTAGACCTTTGTTATCTTTCAAGATTAGGGAACGCTAAGGTTGCCAGGATTAGACCCCAGGGAGTGAAGCACATTTGCAAATCTCAGGATGTCCACAGCTCTTATAGTATCATAGTGGACCTTGGATGTTTTTGATGTCTGTATAGTGGTAACTCAGTAGGATATCCTACACAAATATCATTTTGCAATGAACGTTTTAGCTTACAAAGCTATGTACCATCACGCCCTGGAGTGTAGACTTGCTTTTTGTATTGTCGTTTGATCTATTGTACGCACCTTATTCTGAAGCTTTGCTCCTGTGTTTCCACAGTCGCTGAATCATAGTCTTGCTGCACTGCTGCCTGCCCTGACTGTATGCACTTTATTTCAATCATTTGTTTTAAGCCGTAATGGCTATTGTTTAAGCACCTTGTGCATGTGACGTATATTCTCTCTATTATGATTTTTTCTAAACTTGAATCAAGATAAATTGATTGATTGATTGATTGATTGATTGATTGATTGATTGATGTAAAGCTGTGCCAGACTCTTGTGAGATGTTTTTCCTTTTTGGACCATTGTAAAACAAGGGCAAAGTTGCAATTTGAAAGTTATGGGTCTATGGCCGGAGTGGGATGGAACTATAGTGCTGCACCACACAGTAGGATTTTCAAGATGGCTGCTACTGTGTGCTTGCCAGGCGTGCAGCATTACAACCCCAGCCCGCCTGTTATCAGCGCCCCCCCACTGCCGTCAGTAGTCTCCACCCTGCATGTTCTTACTACAGAGGCCATTCCAGAGGTGCCATTAGCCCCACTGCCTTGTCTGACCTTGGCAGCCTGCTAGCATGAGAATCTTTTTTCTACTCCACCTGGAAAGAGAAGATCGGGCAAAGAAATATGCTTCACAGCCAATCTTAAGACAGGAAAAAATGCGCTCTGTTGGCCAAAAACAAAATTGCCCACCACTGATTACAGGAGTATAATTTCACCCATTTTAAATTAGGCTGCCAAACTGTGTGTGTGGAATGAATAAATTCCTATTCACAGTGCTTTGAATGAATGAATGATTTAACTTCATTAACACGCAAGAATCACCCCAACCGGGATATCTACGCACAACGTCAGTACAGTAAAGCAGGAAGAGACCAGGTCTAAAGCAGTGCCGTTTTTAGTGCTTTCCTGAATGTGTCATAGTCTGGACAGGTTCTAACAGAGTGTGCCAATTTGTTCCAGATGGAGGAGGCCAAATAAGAAAAAGACCTCCCACCGCATCTAGATCGACGAATGCGCAGGACTGACAGTAGTGCTTTCTCACTTGAACGCAGATTCCTAGCAGGATAATAGCGAACACAAGACCATGTGACCATCCAGTTTTTGACCTCAGAGCAGTTATGCTTATCTAAAGACAATTAACATGACAAAGTCAAGTTGGCTCAGGTATTGAGTGTCAAAAGTCAATGCAAATTCTTATTCTCGCTATATCCAAATTCTAGGCCCACCAAACACTAAGTATAAGCAGCAGTGGCAGCACATCCAGTGATCAAAAGATGAACAAGTAAATGCCTTTTAAGGGCTAGCTTGATGGGCAAAGTGCTTCAGTCCATTCATGTACCCGACAGTGTTGTCAACCTACGTCTACCAAACATTTTGAACCACTGCTTGAGCTCAGTCTGTGGAGCCAATCTGGACAAATGGAGGGGTCAAGTACTGTCTTTTTAAAGGGAGTTTTGATCTTCAGGACAGGAGCATTTCACTTTCATGAATAAACCTTGACTGTGGTGACTCCAGTGAGTACTCCTAATGTATACTTCTGCGTCGTAGGGCTGTAGCATGGTCACCAGCCAATGAAACAGGCTCAGTTGGCTGTCAGTACAAGAAGCCCCAAATGGTGTACTAGGAAAAATGCTAGGTTTTCTGACAGCTCAACTAGTTTGGTTGAGTGCAAAGCTGAAGGTTATAACCATACATCCTCTCCAAGTGGTACCTACGGCATATGTCATTGAGGTGGGATTCTGTGGCCATACTGGTCCATGATAATCGAGCAGCGCTCAAACGATGAGGTGAATTAGGTTTAACCCTTGTCTCAGCAGAGGATGAAATTGATGTGGCTTGTTTTTCAGTGGAACAAACAGCATACGGATCAGTACAAATCCTCTCAGAGCACCCATAAAGTAATATATTGTTAGTAATAGTCTCTAAGCCGCAAACGTTCTGGTCCACTTTTATTCTATAACATCAGTTCAGGGTCGTAATTCAATCCACGTTCAATTTTCATCAACAATGTGGTTTGCTACAGCTTCATCAATGATGCAGCTTGATTCATCAACAATGCAGCTTCATACTGCCAACACGTGTTTCGTCATGTGATATCTCACACCTTGACTTCTTCCGGGCTGTGACTGAAACGATAGCGTAGTTAAACCAAAGATATCCTTCTATGGCATCCAAATAAGTCAGTATCAACAAGAAATAGTGTTCTGAAACGCCAAGGTAATGGACCCATGGAGTCAGTCCACGTGTAGCGTCGATCCAAATCATTAATTGCGGAGACGGTGTGTGATAATAAGCAGTAACATGGTGAGCCCGGAGAGTATTCCGTGGCGTGAAGCATACGGATCAGAGCGGACAACACAAGGACTATGTTTTATAAAAACTGCCAACAAGAAATGTTTGTCCTTCTACTAAAATGAAAGGCACTGATCTGATCAGGGCATAATACAGCCTGCAGTTGGCTATGAACTAGATCTGCCCATGCTAACACAAGATTCTGAATGCTATGGGCTGACTATTTTGTTTTAGTTTCTTTATTGACTAGCGCATCTGCAAGGAGAAGTAGTCTTCTTCATTGTGCTGTACTTGAGCTGTTGATTTTGCATGGTATACAGCTCATGACAGCAGAAAAGAAGGGTTAGGTGCACAAAAACGTCAAGAAAATGCAGACGCAGTATGAAATTAACATCTGGTCCAATTGTAAGCGGCGCAGGGAGAGGATTTCTACTGGCGGCGGTCTCACCTTGATAAATGTTTGACTACAGTGAGCCCCCACCGCTCCCGCGTGATTTCGAGCTTCAACAGCTGGGAAACACTGTACTATTGGAGTGTGACAAAGCACCTTTAGACCAGAGAGGACCTATCCTTGAACTGCGAAAGTGAGGTAGGCAAGGAGGGTTACTAAAGGGGATCTTTTGGTCCAGACGAAAGCAGTAAAGACATAGGAAACGGCTGAAACATGTTGACAGACATGCAGACAGGAGGGGTGAGGGGCCACTAATCAGCCCTATCATCACCATCCCATATTTCTTTTTAACCCTGACCGGGAAGTCCGGGAATAAAATATAAATGTGGATATTTCTGAGCCAGTTTTAAAACTTTATTTTCTGCACCTATCTTATTTCTTTATGATCCCTACTGTTATAGGTTTGTATTGTCTTCCCCCTCCCTAGCGCTCCACCCCAGGCGTTGATCTGCGCAGGGGTGTTGTAGCAAGCCCTATGATGAAGCATGCCACAAAATTGTGGGTGAGGGCAGTCTTTCAAACAAATAATGCTTGCCACTGAAGCTTATAGCATTCATTTTCTATACTCCTACTTCTTTTTTGTGTTTTGTGATAAATAGTGGAGGTCGGAGTAAGAGCTTTCCCTTTTTACCCTCAATTCAGTGTGATATACCAATTGTAAGGATGCCATAAGCAGTCATGCCAGATTCAGCTACTGAAAAAAAGGCAACATTACTCATATACAAGGGTTCACTCATTCGCAAGTTATAGAGTAAAACTTTCAGACATATTTGTATAATTTTACTGCACCATCCACAAAATACAGTGCAAAATGTTGAGGTTCTGGTGCTTTGAACTTCATAACAAGCAAAACAAGCATTGGCAATGCCAATCGGTCTCGCCTTTGGGACTGTATAAGTGTTTAGCTAGAGCTATTGGCTTGGTCAATGTGTTTAAGCTATGTTGTAGAGCAGCATGGCTGCTGTGCAGTATGTTGAAAAGTTATTATAAAAAAGTGTGATGTGTTTTTGTTACACTATATATAACCGAGAAGACATTATGTACAACGGAACAACCCTATTAAACAAGCATTTGCAATGCAATCGATGTCGCCTTTGGGACCTTATAAGTGTTTAGACATGCATTATATTATCCCATATTACTGCAATGGACTGTGTGGCAGTGATAAGTGTGGCAGTACAGATCCATGAGCGCCAATTTAAAGGGTTAACAATACATATATTTTTATTCAGTGCAAAGATGCCCGAGGATTATACGTACTCTTTACAACTATACGTTATATTATGCTCGTTGTAATGAGCACTCAGTATAAAGGTCACTTCACTGCCCATGGTCCATTGCATCTATCCTCTCTGGTGGTGCCTGCCGCAGATCGGCCTCGCTTGATATGCGTACAAATGCTCCGGTCAGCTTTAGTTGTAGAAAAGAAAACGCCTGCACAGCGCAAGAGCCAGGGTACAGCCTAACGCCAGTCAGGCGGTGTCTGGCATGGGTGACGCTGCCCCGGACCTACTACCGTTCCAGGTGCAAAGGCCGTGTGTTTAATCTGCCCGGTTGCCCCAAGGCCTTTCACTGACTGTGCCGCAGTCTTTTCACACTCCCTGAAATGCTGGTTCATTTTTCCCAGACCCTACAGGGCAATTACTGACTTTGCACCAGGCCCACCAGCCTTTCAGGGGAAAAGGCCTGTTGGTTAATAACACTTACCCCATCGTAGAACCGAACTCCCCAAGGCCATCCGTTGTGAAAATAGCGAGGATGTCCTGGTGCGGTCCACGGTGTGTTTAGTTGCTGACGTTATCTGCATGTGGGGAGGGAAGCGACCCCTTGACCCACGCGGGCTGCGGGGGCTATAATGTGTTTTGATATTAAATGCTTCGAATAAGACTCACTTTACCTGACAATTTAAAGCGACCCCTTGACCCACGTGGGCTGCGGGGGCTATAATGTGTTTTGATATTAAATGCTTCGAATAAGACTCACTTTACCTGACAATTTAATGGAGGAAGCAGTGGTCCTCTCCCTCTCTAACACCGGCGGCAAACTAATCACCAAAAATGCAGAAAAGATGCCCTTCGCCCAAGTACACAGTGGAAAGGCGCCATGAATATACCACGGGAGTGCAGCCCTTAATGGCCAAATACCAACATATGTATGTAGAACAGGCAAAGGGAGAGAACGAGATGAGAGAGAGAGAGAGAGAGAGAAATAATGCGACAGAAGAGAATGAGCGAGGGAAGAAATGAAAACAAATGCAGAGAGAGACATAATGCGACAGAAGAGAATGAGCGAGGGGAGAAATGAAAACAAATGCAGAGAGAGACATAATGCGACAGAAGAGAATGAGCGAGGGAAGAAATGAAAACAAAAGCAGAGATGAAAGGAGAAATACAGAGGGAGAGACTGAGTGAAAAGGGAAACGAGATTGGTGCAGACAGAGAATAATAGAAGAGACAGAGGGAGAGAAAGAAAGAGCAAAAGAGAGAAGAGAAAACAAAAGCAGCAGAAACGAAACCCAGACAGAGAAGTGAAAACAGGGAAACCGGGTGGCAAATACAGATAAGAACACGAAGTGCGCCCTAACACTCATTTCCCTAATGGCCTTGAATAAAGTGTCCAGGATACTTTGTTTACAACACTGGAGGGGAAGTGACATGAAGAAATATCTGAACTCCTGGCTGTGATTAAATTATTCCTCGCTCTGGAGCCTCCGCTAAGAAAACACCCTTATGTGCGACATAAAATTACAAATTAAGGGTAAATGGTGGTACTGACGGAACGGAGGCGCGCGCTGCCTGTGAGGCCAGTTTTGGCAGAGAGCTGGTTTGATGGCACTGTCCCGGTGCCAGTAGTATTTATCCGGAGACCGCCAGAGAGGGCTTTATTGTGTTATGGCCTCGACGTACGCCACCGGAGCCAGGGTGTCGCAGTACGTGATCGGTAGTAAAGCCCCCTCCCCTCCCCACAGCCCAACTTATCCCAGAGAGCCTCGTGTCACACACGTCTGGTGTTAGTCCGAGGGTGTTACCACTGCATTCTGGGAAGTGTAGTCTCCGTTCACTTCACTTGAAAGAACTGGATTAACACGCCTAGCAACTATGCCTGGTAGCAGGGCGCTGAAAACGCGGTGTCACCGTGACTATCAGCCATCTGATACACATACGCCTAGGCAATAACCTTTAAAAACTGCTCAACCCTGTCTCCACTGTTCGGGCCCGATCGCACCCCCAAATTAACAAAACTTCTGGAGCAACCGAGGGTTTTTTCCGGTGCACCCCAGGGATGTCACTTCCGGGATGCCTGCACACTACTTTAAAACAATCATTTGCAATGCAATACGACTCGCATTTACGCGAGACGTATCGCATTAAAAATGGGAGTGCGGGTGTGAAAGAAGGCAGGAACGGGAGTGGGGGGGCTGAGGGGTTGGCAAAAAATCACGGACTGCGTAAGGGGGCGGGGGGGGACACAGGGAAAAAAAGCACAAAGGTAAATTAAATAAAAAAGTAACCTCGCCTCTGTGCTCCACTTTCCCCTTGCGAATGCCAAACAAAAGGCGCTTTCGGTGAAAAACCTCAAATTAGCGAGCTGTGCTCATTTTCAAAGCCAGCCTGCTCTTGTGACCGTGGTAATGAAAAGGCGTGATGCCCTGTTAGGTTTCATTGGGAGGGAGGGGTGGGGGGGAAGCAGACCACAAACCAGTGACTGTGTGTAAAAGGCCGCTTTTATTGAAACAGGTGCACATAACAATATAAATACCTCGGCAAACAGCCTTACAAAACTAGGCCTCACTAAATAAACCATTTACCTAACACCCCCGAGCCCCGCCCCCACCCCTAGCATTTTCTTTGAGCCTGCCCCCACCCGTACATTACAACATTACAAACCATAGCAAACAATACATCAACGTATAACCCTATAAATTCAACCCGTCCGTTAAACGCCTTCCCCTGCCTGCCCCTTTCCAGCTGTCAAACCCCCAACCTGTGTAACCGAAATAACAAGTAACCTGCCTACCCTTTCCCTGTCGATAAATCCCAACTTCAAAATTAATCACCAAAACCCCTGCCAACCCTGGCAAACTTCAAATGACCCCCGCACAGCACCTGTTCCAAGCGACAGTACATAAGAGCACCCTGTACACCTGTCCCACAAAAGCCCTCTTAAAATATTTTTTAGCCCAGGAAAAAAGAGGGGGAACCCAGAGAAGAAAAAGATATAAAAATTTAATTAACATTTTATAAAAAAGAGGGAGGGACAAAATATTTCCCACGCTAAAGCTCCCGGCCACCAGGTCACCAAACCTAAAATGGTGGCCGGGAGCAGGAGCCCAAAGCATTTATGCTTGGGCTCCAATTGGGCTACAAAAAACAAGCCCAAAGATAAAATGGCTGGTTACAGCCCGCTCCCCCCGCCCCTTAGACCCTCCCAAACTGCCCGGGGGGGGACCTCCCTGCGGTCGGCAACCCCCCCCCAAGCCCCCCTTGGGAGGGAGGGGTGGGGGGGGAAGCAGACCACAAACCAGTGACTGTGTGTAAAAGGCCGCTTTTATTGAAACAGGTGCACATAACAATATAAATACCTCGGCAAACAGCCTTACAAAACTAGGCCTCACTAAATAAACCATTTACCTAACACCCCCGAGCCCCGCCCCCACCCCTAGCATTTTCTTTGAGCCCGCCCCCACCCGTACATTACAACATTACAAACCATAGCAAACAATACATCAACGTATAACCCTATAAATTCAACCCGTCCGTTAAACGCCTTCCCCTGCCTGCCCCTTTCCAGCTGTCAAACCCCCAACCTGTGTAACCGAAATAACAAGTAACCTGCCTACCCTTTCCCTGTCGATAAATCCCAACTTCAAAATTAATCACCAAAACCCCTGCCAACCCTGGCAAACTTCAAATGACCCCCGCCACCCAGAAAGTAGGGGGGAACTACCCCCCTCTTTCTGCCCCCCAGAGTAGGCTATCCCTCCCCAACTTAAACTACATGTCTCTGAACATTCAAGCATCTCGCCAATACCTCCCGAATCTCAAGTAGATAGAGGTCCATTCCAAGCCTGGATAAATGCACTCCGTCATCCCGAAAAAACTCCCCATTCTCAAATCGTATCTCTTTGTGTGTCACTCTCCCAAAACCTAGTCCCCGACAAAACCTAGAAATTTCCGAGTTCACTTTCCTCCGTGCCTTGTCAATAGCCCGGGGTTCACAGCCCCTCCAAACCCTGCGCGGGACCAATTCAGTCCACAAAACGTGGCACCCTGACCATCGCTCCCTTAAAAGAGACAGATCCCTCTTCATTGCCCTTAGCAACACCACCCCCTTTACTCCACATAAATCATTCTCGCCCAGGTGAATCAACAGGACATCCGGGCACTGACCCCTCACCATCCATTTATTTAGACATGTTAACAATTCTATCCAAAGCATCCCTCCCTTGCCTTTCCAAACAATTCTAAATACACTGTCATTGAAACCCAACATTTCCCCAAAATAGCTGCGTCGAGCCTGAATCTGCGCCCATTTGATGAATGAATGCCCCACTATCCAAATGGTCAATTCCTTGGATTGAGGCCCAGCCACCGAACCTGAAATGAGAAAATTAGAATAAGACTCACAACAACGAGGATGACGCATGCGCCTCCTCCGCGGTCCTTCTCACACAGCGCTGAAAACAGTCTGACGACCAGCGCCCCAGCCGCATAATGTCCCCCTGTGACCAACCCCGGTTGTGCGCTTCTGTTGCTGCCCCGATCCTGAATGAATGTGTCCCATAACGCGCCCCATCCAGCCCAATGCTCTGTAATGCCTTACGCAGTACCATGCGCAACTGATAATCCGTTACCCGGGATGCCGAAAAACCCCATCGGCCCCGACACCTTCCGCCAAAGATCTCCAACGGCGCGCCCACTGCAAAGGACATGTTGCAACTGGGGACGCTGCTTCCAACCAAATTCCTTTCCCTAGGCTTCTCTGATCAGTTTTAGAATTGGCCAGCCAAATTTGTATCCCCTTCTCCGCAAAAAACACATCGTGCCAACTGATGCCCCTTTTTAACTTGGTACCCAGGAGTTCCGATACTCTAAAAGCCCCAAAAAACATGAACACCATCAAAGTAGAAAACAAACATGTTTCAAAACCGTCCCTACAAACCCCTGGTAAAGCTTCCAACAACCTGGCCAGAATCTGCCATGAAAGGGGGCACCTAGAAAACGCACCCTTCCCTGCTCCCTAGCCCAGCCTTCTAGCATCCTCCTCCCCACTTCCCCTGCTGAGGGGGAGTAACCCCAAAAGAGTTTTCCCATAAAAGAGATTCCCGCCAATTTCCCGGCGATAGTCACCCTGGAAAGGCCTCTCTCTATAAGGCCTAGGATAAACTGGATCACATCCTCAGACCGCCGCCAACTCTCCTCCCGCCTGCAGGCTCCTGATGCCAGGAAATCCCTCCATGCCAGCGCATAAGCCGCCCGCGTGGCCACAGACAAAGAACCTACCACCAATTGTAGCACCCTACGTTGCCTACATACCAAAGATGTTCCGGCATTGGGGTCGGTGTCCTGTCCGCCTCCTTGGCCAGCCCACGGAATCTCCCCCACTGCGAACGAGACAAGGCATCCGCTATGTCATTGTCCACACCAGGGATGTGCAAGGCCCTGAATGCAATGTCGTGTCTAAGGCAGCCTAACACAAACACTCGCAGCAACTTGAGAATCTGTTCATCTCTGGCCGACTGTCTGTTAACAAGGTCTACCACTGCCATGTTGTCCACACGAAACAAGACCCTCTTGTGCGCCAACTCCTCGCCCCACAGGGTCAAAGCCACCAATATCGGGAAAAGCTCCAGAAAGGCTATGCTCCTCCCCCCATCCTTCCATTGTGGGGGCCACTTCTCCGCACACCACCTACCTTGCCAATAAATGCCAAAGCCGTCACTGCCTGCGGCATCAGAAAAGATTTGCACGTCCCACCGGACATCATCCCCCCTGGCCAATGGCACTCCATTAAAAGAGTGTAGAAAAACTGACCACATCCGCAAATCCTCCTTCACCCCTGCCGCCAGGCGCACATGGTGATGCGGCAAATGCTGTCCTGCTAGTGCCCGGCCCAACCTCCTACAAAACGTCCTCCCCGCTCTGACTACCCTACAGGCAAAATTAAGGTGACCCAGCAACACCTGAATGCTCTTTACTGTCACTTTCTGCTTTGCCAACATCATGTCCAGTAACTCCAACATTTTCACTTTTTTATCCTCTGGCAAGCGAGCCCGCATTGCCACTGCATCAATTTCGATCCCCAAAAAGGACAAAGTTGTAGATGGACCCATTGTCTTCTCGGGTGCCAATGGCACCCCAGTTCCCTCATGAGCTCATGGAAAGTGTCCAGAGCTATCTGGCATTCCGTGGAGCCGGGGGAACCTACAAAGAAGAAATCGTCCAAGTAGTGCGTCACCAATGTGTGACCCGTGTGCTGCGTGAAATGCCACTGCAAAAGGCGCTGAAACGTTCAAATAAAGCACATGACATAGAGCAACCCATCGGCAATGCTTTGTCCACGTACCATTTACCCTCAAAATGGATACCCAGAAGATCCCAATCATCTGGATGGACTGGAAGCAGCCGGAATGCAGATTTAATGTCACACTTTGCCATTTTTGCAGTTGCGCCCGCGGTCACAACAAGTGACATGGCCACGTCAACCGAAGAATATGACACTGAGGCAGCCTCCTCATCGATAAAATCATTAACTGACGCCCCTCCGGCCATGACAAGTGTTGAATCAGTCTGTATTGTCCTTCTTCCTTTTTGGGGACCACCCCGATGGGTGATATGATCAAGTTGTCTACTGGCCAGTCGTCAAAGGGGCCCGCCATCCTCCCTTCCCTTACCTCCTTGTTTAATTTATCCTGGACTACCTCCCTGTGTTCTGCCGCTGACTTCAGGTTATCCGTCCACCTTCTCTGCCTTGGACCCTGGTAACCCAAACGAAACCCCCACTGAAATCCCTCCAGAAGCACCCGTTGAGCCCCCAAATCCCCATACCCCTGGAGTACTTCCGCCAGCTTTGGTACCGTAACTGGCGTAGGAGCCTTTGGGCCCAGTACCCTGTGGACCTTTCCCACCCCTGCCGCTCTGGAATTGATGCGGAGGGGCAGACGTGCCGGCGCCCGACTGCTGCCACTGCTGACCTCCCTGTGGCTTAATGCCCCAACAGTTAACCAGGGGATGGCGCTTCCCGCATTTGGAACATTCGTGTCGGTACTTGCAATACTCCCTCGTGCATAAGCCCTTATTGAAGTCCCAGCACGCCCCCGTTCCAGCTTGTGTCGTGGATGCGCCTCCCACCCCACCCCGGGTGGGCTTCCCCTGAAAGGGCCGGTATACCAACGGCAATCCGCTAGCTGTAAAAATGGTCTTACCACCCGACGCTGCCCCCATTGTATGCTGCCATAAGTCTGTATCTAACTACCCCCATTTTGCCTCAGGGTCCCAAGCCATACGAGCCCTGAACTCTTCGTCATATTGGGCCCAAGCGTACCCTCCACTTGTGATTTGCGCCTTCCGTATCACATCGATATATTTAAATATGGCTACGCTGCGCTCCGGGAACTTTTCGCAGTACACACTAGCAAATATTAAAAATGCTGCCGTCCAATTCTCAATGGTCAACGGCACCTTAGGCCGCTTGGCCAGCTCATATTCCTCCTCTTTTGAGCCCTCTTTGGACCTCACCTCCCTATGCAGGAGCTTCAGTATCTCCACATATTCCCCTTTCCATATACGTTCTTTGGTTAAAAGCATTAAATGGGCCCCCAAAGGTTTTGTCACACCCATGTAGGGAAGCTTCTTAATCTTCAATTCCTTACTCTCCAACGGTTCCTTACCCCCACCGCTGCTTCCGTGTTTGTCCCACTTTCTACTTTGTCGCCCAGTGCTATCCCCCTACTCCTGTTCCCACCCCCGTATCCTTCACATATTTCCCCTGTATAATCTCCCTTCCGTCACTCCCCCCCAACCCCCCGTCCCCCGTCCCCACAGACACCATCTTTGGTTTGGCCTGTGTTCTACCGGTCTCACCTGGCTCTAACGAGGATGCCCGGACGGACACCGACCTCCTTGCCCCAGTCTCTGCCTGATCCACACTCCGGGGAACCCTCACTGCGGGGCCGCGCTCCCTCCTGGATCCAGACGCCACTGCCGTTCTGTGCGGCACCACTCCCGGAACCTGCAAAAAACTAGGAAAAACATGAGAGGGCCCCCCCTCCTCAGTCTCCCGCAATTCCCCTTCCTCGGGGCTCTCCTCGTCATAGTCCAACACAATGGGCTCCTCCACTTGGAGCACCTCTGGATCAAATACCACAGCACGGGCCCTACCGGACCCAACCTGACCCACTGGCCCTAACGGCCCCAGAATGTCCTCCTTGCGGGGGAGCCGACTGTACTCGCCGATACTCTCCCATGCGTTGACCTCTCTGTGCATCCATCACCGCTGTCATGTCGGACCACCGTGACCTGTCCTTCGGTGGGGCCAGCGAGGTCGTACCGGACCTTCGTGTGCTGGCCGCGACGGGATCCCCCGCCGGTACGGGATGCGCCGCGCAAGGCTCCACCCTCCCTTCTCCTCGGTGTAATTGGGCCGCACCGCGCCCTACCGAGTCCGCAACACTGCGACGCTCCCTACCCTGTGAAGAAAAAGTTTGGACTGATGTGCCGGTTCCCTCACACCTGCCTGAAAACACGGGCCCCCGCAAATCCGGCGAAAACTCCCTATTATGACTAAACCGCCTAGACCTCACCGAACCCCCAGGGGGGGGAATCCCCCCTCTTCCTCCCCACTCCATACCAGCCCCGCCTGTACCACTGCTGCCGCTGAGTCCCAACCCCGGCCTGTACCCCTCCCTTCCAACGTATCCCCAAACCCTACCTGTCCCGCTCCCTTGCCCCCTCCACCCCCGGTGGCCTACTTAGCCCCCGCGTTCCCCCCTAAGCTCCTGCGCCCGCTGTGCCTCTTGCCTCTCTCCCATACCCAGGCCCCGCACCCCTCCGCCCAAGACGGAAAGATATCTAACCCCTCCCAAGCCTGGTCCCCTCCGGCCGAATCTAAATTCCCCAAATTAATATCCCCCCTGCCCCTCCCCACCCCCCCCCCCCCAACCCGAAACCTCACCGCCCATCCCAAGGTGCCCACTCCCCCCCCAGCTCATATGGGTACCCTCCCTGGCTGCCCCATCTCCGACCGAGGGAAAAAAGGTCTGCTGGCTGCCCCACCCTCCCACTTGGGCCCACTCTCCCTCCCCCAAGGAGCTGCCCCCCACCGACCCCATCTCGGCCCTTCCAGAATAAGGGGGGAAAAAGGAGGGGACTGTACATCTGCCGATCACCTGCCTCCCCCTCCCTGCCTGCCACAAAATCAGCGCTGCCCCTGCTCTCCACAACAATATCAGCCCAGTCCAATACCCCATGGCCACTGACACCAGGTCCAGCTTCCCCCCACTCCCTACTAGCTAGATCTGCTGCCTCCGTCACACGAGCAGGAGGGGGGGGCATAAGCTCCTCCCCCCCCCGCCATGTCGCTGCTGGCTGCCCTGCTCACAAACCCTGCCTCAGGCTCCCCAGCCTCCCCAGATGCTGTCACCACCATCGCGCAAGGAACAGATGCGGATCGCCGCTTCCCGCCCCGCCTTCCCCCACGCTGAAACACCCCCGCGGGGGAGGAACACGAACGCGCAACTGGCGCTAAGGCCGCTACCGGCCCTACAGATGCAGTGGCCCTTTCCCTTGCCTTAGCCGGTGTTACACCACCCCCGCGCCTCACAACTCCTGAGGCCCCTGCCCTACCACCCTCCCCAGGCTCCAAAAACACTGTCGGGGCCGTCTTTTCGCTCGCGGGCGGCCCCGCTCACTTACCGCCAATCGTTGTCGCTTCGGCGACGTGCAGGCGGCAACGGCCGCTGCCACTCCCGCCGAGGCCTGCCGCACCGGGCGCGCCGTCCCTGCCCCTGCGCCAACTACCAGGTCCATCCGGCCCGCCTCGCTCAGGAGCCGGAGGGCCTCCAAAACGCGGTAGTCTTCTCCCGACATCACGCGACTTCCTACTGTACTCCCGACGCTGAACAACAGTAAAAAACCCTAAAGGCCCTACCTGACAAAATATTTCCCACGCTAAAGCTCCCGGCCACCAGGTCACCAAACCGAAAATGGTGGCCGGGAGCAGGAGCCCAAAGCATTTATGCTTGGGCTCCAATTGGGCTACAAAAAACAAGCCCAAAGATAAAATGGCTGGTTAACAGCCCGCTCCCCCCGCCCCTTAGACCCTCCCAAACTGCCCGGGGGGGGGGGACCTCCCTGCGGTCGGCAACCCCCCCCAAACCCCCTTTCAGCGGGTCCGCTCTGTCGGTTGTGCTCCTGGAATTGCTTGTAAGGGTAACATTTTGGACCTTTTAAGTATATGTTCACGTACCTAATTGCACAGAGAATGCCTTAATGTGCTAAAAAGACGTCAAGGCCCGGAACTGGTTTTCACGTTCCTCAATCAATGGGGGCCTCCGATTGCCTCGCGCACAGTAGTGATTCATTTCCCTCCGCGATCGATTTTGGCGGCTTGAAACAGCCCGTATAGATCCTGTTCTTCGGGAAATCCGCCGAGTCAGGCCTAAGTTTAGTAGTCCGTCATCTTTTATTTTGAGGGAGGGAGGTTTATAAATTGTGCAGAGTGACGGAAAGTACGGACGTATTCGTATTCCTTAACATCGAGGCGCATACTAGAGGTGGGCAAAACTAATTTGTGCAGTAGGTGAAATCAGCCCATTTTATTAATTTGCCTCCGATTGAAACTTAAATACAAGTACCACCCAAATTTCTGATGCAGAAAATCCTGAGAAATGCACGTTTTTCAGGGGACAAGTCCTAAAAAAAACAAGCCCGCGAGTGGTGCGCGCGCACCACAGAGGAGCGGGGGCGAGCGAGCGCGGCAACCTGCTCAGCTGACGAGACGCTCAGCTGACCAGACGCTCGTGCGTCATGGCCTTTTCCCCGCACGGCCGGCATATGTTTCCAATTATCGCGCACGCGTCTGGGCACGATAATTGGAAACACATGTTTGCCACGCGTACCCATCCCAAAAAGGCCAGCCACGACGCACGAGCGTTTTTGGGACTGCTTTTCAAACTCGCTTACTAAAAGTCTTCGCCTCTAGCAGCGCTTGCGCGCTACTCGAGGCTCGACCTAAAAATGATATAGATGCTATAAATTCATTAACACTTGCATGTTGGGCACAATGCTCTTATTTATTCCAGCGCTTTAAAACGGTGCTTTATCACCGCGCTGTGTTGTAGATGGCACCAGTGAGTTTTTATTTTTGTATACATTCGGCACAGCCAATTACTCTTGGCATTAAGGAGAATATAAGGTAAAAATGTGGTGCTTGTAAAACGTAATTGAAGGCACATATTCCGGGCGTGCAGCAGGCTTATAGACAAGTGGCTCTGCTAGCAGCAACTATGAAACAAGCATTGGCATAGCCAATAGGTCTCGCCTTTGGGACCTTATAAGTGTTTAAGACATGCAACAGTTGATGTTGTTGCACCAAGGATATTGTACTGCATAACTAAATACTTATAAGGTTCCGAAGGCGAGACCTATTGGCTATGACAATGCTTGGTCTTTTTATGTCCCAAGTACATCCCTGTACTAAGTGGATTATTCCAATTTGACGGTTTTTGGTGTTACGAACCACGCGGATGGCGCTGCACGTGCTTAGATGGGATACTTATGAAGCAATAGTTTTTGTGCTTTAAAGATTTTTAAACTGGGCCTGGAATGTAAGGGTCAGAAGTCTGAAGCAGTGCGTTATATTATTTTTAAAGCACCCCCGGGAAGTAAGATGCTAACACCGTGAGGCCTCAGCCCTCGGTGGGAGTGATACTCCAACACCTAGACATTGGCAGGTCGGACACTTGCTATATTTATACTGAACTCCTAAGTACGCCAGTCTCTTGGTCACCTTATTCTGCTGGTTAAAGCACTGGTCCCTTTCATGCTGCTCTGAATTACGGGTTACCAGTGGGTCGAATTTGTAGAAACTTTTAATGTCTAAGGAACTCATTGAGCATTTTGGTTTTCTCCGCCACTTGTTTGGTGCTTTATTTTAAGCGAACAAAACGTTTAGATAATTTTTAATCTAAGGATAAAGCAGGAGTCACTTTAATATGCATTTTAGGTCTCAGTGAATGACGGGTTTTACTGCGGCACAGACAATCCAAATGAGCACTCTGAGTGAGGAAACCTGGTTATGTTGAGCTAACCAGTTATTCATTGCAGCTGTTTGATTAGTCTCCAACCACGAGGGCGCTGTGATCTTCCTGTAACTACTGTGACTATGTTTCAGTTGTGATTTTATATGTGCTTTACATGCCCCATCCTAAATTGATGACCCATCTCCTCCCATGTTCCAGAGTGCGGCCCGAATCTGGACTACAGAGTTGTGTTCAGTGTTACACAAGACCTGTCAAAAGAGATAAATTACGTTTCTCTGACGTCACAGAGGACGTAATAGCAGCGGCCCTCCAGATGTTGTAATTGACTAGTGCTGTTAACATTGACACCAGAGTCGGTGTTACCGAGGTTACTCAAGAACGCCTAAGAGATATCCAGAAATGTGTAGCTATAATAGACGTATCTGAAGTTAATATCACTGAGGCTTGTGATTCTAAATCCTTACACTTGGACATAAAGCCCCAAAGAGAAATCTAACCCAGGGCAAGAAAACTTGAAAACAATTTGATGCCCAGGGCACTACCTCCAGTAAAGGAAATAAATATATGATGGAGGGCATGAGCTAAGCTTTAACGACCTATCACACCCAATCAGATGCTCAGCAGCCACCGGTGTATTAACTCTAGAATTGCTCAATCTTAAACTCCGAATGAGGATGCCTTTGACCAGATGCTGGCAGATCCACACAGCACAGTGAGCTCTTCATTCCCTTCTACAGACCAGACACCAGCCTATAACTCTGCTTATCAAACTTTCAAAACACTTAAAAATAGACTATCCCTAGGACCTCCAATACCCCACGCTTCCGAACCCTACAATCTAAAAACGAACAGATCGATTATAGCAACTTAAATTGTAATAAAAGCCTCTCCTTTAGTTTTAAATCTTCACTGATGTAGAGAAAGCGGAGAAAAACATTACCTCTGGGCTGTAAACCGTGATAAACGTAGAACAAGAACAGTCCGATCAGAAGTATACACCACTAAGAAAATCTGTCCATCACAGCTCATTTCAGCTGAGTTTGTATCACAACAAGGATAAAGAAACATAAAAATTTTTTTTTTGCAGAATTGACCCCTTGATGTAGCTCCAGTCTGCAAGAAAACTATTAGCAGGGGATTTTAAATCCCCGAAGCCTATGGTGAAGAAATCCGGCAGCAAGCAGCTTAACTGAAGAGAAAACAGCATGCATGGGAGTGTGTCCACGGACCCTGCGGAGTTGGTGGGGGTGCGGGGCTTTAGTGCAGCCTGGGAGTTTCCGACTCCATACCCGGGAGGCTGCTATATGTGTAGCAGCAGCGGGCAAGGGTACTGCCCCAGGGCAAGAGCAGCAGGCATGGCGCTGGGAGGCCGTGGGTCACGTGATGTTTTTGCTGCACAGCAATTGCTGAACAGTCGCTTTAGGTCTGAGTTGTGACAGTGGACTGTCACACAGACCGACTGTTAAAAATACAACGGGAGGGGGCTGGAAGAGAGACAACAAGGACAACGGGAGGGAAGTGGGAACAAAGACAACACGGACAACGGGAGGGAGGGTGGGAACAAAGACAACACGGACAACGGGAGGGAGGGTGGGAACAGAGACAACACGGACAACGGTAGGGGGAACAGAGACAACACGGAAACAAAACAAGTCTAGCAAACAAAACAATCTGTGGCTGCAATTAAGCAAAGCTGACTTGTATAGCAGCGATTAAAACAGATGCCGCACCTCTTCCCCAGGCAGTTACGGCTGTGCTGGAATGCACGGGAAGGGGGAGACAACAACAGAAACAAGCAGTGGCCGCGCGGCCGTGAAACTGACACGGCCGTGAAAGTAATCGCGAGGAAGAGGGTTTTCGAAGTGCAAACAGTGGCTTTTGCTGGCGACCAGCTTGTGTTCACGCGAGCGTCCAGATGGCGAGGGAAGCCATATGGCGCCTGATCGCGCGTGCACGCTCGCGTGAACGCAGGCTAGTCCGCAGCAAAAGCCACTGTTTGCACTTCCAAAACCCGCTTACTAAAAGTCTCGCCAGAGCAGCGCATGCGCGCTGGCTCAGGCGAGACCTAAAAATCTTGCGGAACTAGGTTTCCAGCATGGCCAGTTACCTGTCCTGCACCCTGTGTAGGGGGCTGCACAATGCCCTTTGTTTAGCCCAGTAACTAATTAAAACTATATTAGTGCCCTGAAGGTAGAAAATAGTTTGCCTCGATACCTGGCAGAAGCCTACAGTGAGTAGATTTGTACAGTGCAACCCTTGAAAGAATGGCCTTGAGGCTCTTCCAGGCTCAACTTTTTGGTATGCAGCACATAATGTTAGCATTCAGCCCAATGCCACTGTTGTCTGCATTATGTACTGTACTCATAGGTTGTTGCTTACCTGCTTGCATGGGCGCTCTGTATACTTTTGTTGTGTCCACGTACCAGAATGGAATGATTACTAGCGTTCCAGTGGATGGTCAGTTACTGCTGGTGCTTAAGGGGATCGGATGCCTTCTCTTTGTGGGCTTATTACGGATACTCAAATAAAGCTTCATTCAACAAAAATGCCCAAGAGTGATTACTACATATTGGCGGCGAGCGGACCACGCTGTGTTCTTGCCCACCGACCAACTCGCAGCAGCTGCCACCAGGGCCGGTCCTAGGATATGTGGGGCCCCGGGCAGAATAGGAACATGCGAGGCCCCTAGAATTTGCATAAGATTTAACCTCACAGGAAGTGACATCATAGCAAGTAATATCAATTGGCCATTATTTATATGACATTGATGAAGCTGCTTTGCAAGAAGCTACTTACCTAGTTTGGATATCAGTACCAAGGTTAAAATAGCATTAATAATCCTAATAAAATACGTACATAGATATTAAATCGCTATTAAGTAGATTAAATGAAGTTTAAATGAATTCAACTTGGCTATTGTTCTATTGAATGGGATGAATGAAAATGATTTGCTAACCGGTCATCCTGATTCTGGCACTAAGATGTCCAAAAGAGAGGTGCAGACTTTACTAATGTGGAGAAAAGACAGTTTTGAGTGTTTTTCCAAAAGACTGGAGTTACACCATAGCTCAAGAGGGAGATAGTTCTAGTCCTGCTCAACTACAAAGAAGAAGGATCTGCCTCCAATCGGGGCCATCTAAATTTTAGGATGGCACAAAAGTTTGGTTGGCACAGAGTATGGGGTTCTGGACTGAACCTAAGGAGTGCTGTAGAAAGATAGATCCTTTTTAATGCAGTGCACAGCGACAAATGGATAGTGCCGTGCAGATAGAGGGGTTCAGACCAAAAACCCAGCAGACAGCATAAAGGTGAGAAAAAATGGCATAACGATGCAGCCATCTCAGATGAGGAGCCTAGCACCGTTCTGAATGATTTGAAGGGTACTTAATGCAAGAAGGCAGGAAGCCCAAGAAAAAGGGCATTTGCTTAATCTAGTGAGAAGATAATGGACTGTGCAAGAGCCTCTTGGTAGTGAGAGGGCAGAAAAGGAATGATTTTCTGTTGCTTATGGATGTAGTAAAGGCAAGTGGATGAAAAATGGTTATTATATTCTGAAAACAAGAGAAGATGCTGGAAAATGAATCCAAGATTTTTTTGCTGACTCAGCCAATGTGGGTGATTGACTTACTTCCACCAGCCACCAAAGAACACCATATGGTATGAGATCCTTTAAAAACGGGAACCCTTGATTTGTCACTATAAGGTTTTAATGAATTTGTCTTCATTCAGAAATCAACTGCTAGCATGCACGTACAAACATATTCTTCGGCAGAGACCTGATTGCCACTGAGGGAAATCATGTTTGGGTATCAAGATATCAGCAAGAAACCAGAAATATAACACAACAACTGACATACACCTAAAAACAGCCAGGAGTATTGGTTTTGTCAATGGTTGTTAGCTGTTTAAGCTAAATGAGTAACAATAAATTATTTTACTTTCACCTTGTTGTTTTGACCAATAAGTAGCTCCTTCACACACATTTGCATAGAATCACAACTGGAATGCAGGACCATTGCTCTTTGTGCTCTGCAGAGAGGCCATATTTTGAATGATCATGCAATATGAACACCTTTTTGACCCACAGACAGGCACAGTGTGAAATTTGTACTGCCTGAAGCCTCAACTCCAAAGTGCTCAACTGTAGCCTGTTAAAAACACCTGAAGGCGACGCAGTACAAAGGGTGCATCATCCAAGAGTAATATGCTGTGAAATGAACTATAGAAACACACATGCTGGAAATAGCTAGCACTCTTGGAGAATGCAAGATTAAGTAAAGCTTGGGAAATATAAACAGGAACAAAATCACTGCCATGGATTACCCTAACATCAGGACCGCTGGAATTATGCAGCAGGAGAGGGCAACAAGAAAAGCCAAATTATGCGGCATTATGTGGCACATTTTGAAATAGTATTACTTCATTTTTTTGCCATTTTTAAACTTGGTAACACTGTTTGGGCATTGGTTGCACCCCATTAGTACCAATTTAACACCCAAATTTAGCAGCGGGAACAGAAAGTTGACTATTCCAGCTTTTCAAAGGGCCTTCCCACATGCGGCAAGACGTGTCACTGCATTTTTAGTAACTTTTGAACCATTTGAGATAGAAAGTAATTTTGTTATTAAAATCTGTAGATTATGCAGCAGATGATGGATTATGTGGCAAATGCGGAAAATGCATAATTATGCAGAAATCGCCGCCACCGCACAATCGCATAATTCCAGTGGCCCTGCCTAACATGCAGCATCAGACTGGGACAGAAAATAGGGCCTGTACCAAAATAAAAGGGGCCCCCATTAGTGAGTTTGTTAGCTAGAAAAGTGTCCCATGTTTGCAAACTAGGGCAGTTTTCAACTTGTAAAGACATGCGGTATAAGTTTTTGTAAGGTATGGAAGACTGCACTGATTTGAGTTTGCTGCAGGCAATGTTTGCTTTAATATCATAAAAATCAACAGTAAAAACCGGCTCACCTGACGATAAAGCAGGTCAACAACTAGCCAAACACGGCCTACATACTGACCTGACAGCAGGGCTTTAAGTGGGATGAAAAAACTTGGGGGGGGGTCTTTAAAAGGGGCATGGTTGATGTAATTAAGGGCGTGGCTTAAAAACATGTAAGCTATATAAATCTGTGCATAGCATAGCGTGCCGCCAGACTGGTATTTTGCTGCATCATTCATTGCCTCCAGATAAATAATACAACAAGTAACATTACGCCTACAACAAGCCAGGACTATTGGCTTTGTCAGTGGTTATTAGTTGCTTAAGATGAATAAGCAACATCTACGGCTTCCTTGTATATAATATTGAAAATGCTGCAGTTCTGACATGAGACCCTGAAAGAACTATAACGAGTCTCGTTGAAGTTACGTTAAAGGCAGCGAAGGGTGGTACTGCTGCAGAGTTAAGATATTTTTTTCACTCTAAGAGTGAGGGTAAAAATGGAGAGCGGCCCGTCTCATCACCTGCTTTTTAGAACTTTCATTCATTGTGCAGACACTGGATCAATGTTTTTGCAGGCAAAGTTAAGGACATGAATATAGGGCCCCTTTTCAATGTCCATATTAATTTACTACCGGGTCTAAGACTTGAGTGACCCAGCACACTTTAAACCCAGCACCATCCACTTTTGCATGCGGATTCTGCTCCTCTGTGTGCACCTCTTGTCTCACTGCCGCACTCGCACCTATCTGCTCCCCCCCCCCCCACTTTATTCCGTTTGTCTTGCCCCTTTTATTCGCCTCCCTGCTCCATTTCCACTTGTCCTGGGTGAGCAGTTTCCATTGTGATGCGCCGCCATTCTATCTTTTGCTCTGGACCCTCCAGTATATTCTGCCTTTTATTCACACTGGGGCAGGGCACCATTCACACACAAGGGCACTTTAGTTAACTGTCTGATTGCCGTCATCAACATGCAGATGCAGCCATTAGGCCCACGGAGACGGGCCAGCAGGGGAGATTAATAAAAAAAAGAAAAAATGTAAACTCTTAGGGGGCCCCCTGGGCCTCGAAACTCTGGAGTCTTTAAAGGTGCGAGGCCCCATGGCTGCGAGCAGGCGCGGGGCCCTGGGCAGCTGCCCACGCTGCCCATGCCTAGCGCCGTCCCTGGCTGCCACCGCATACTGGCTTTCCGAGTCACGACACAAAACTGGAGTGGGGTAAGGACAACTTCATCGTGATATGGCAAGTAACATTTCTCTTGACAGCGCTTGAGAAATCAATATATTTACCAGTATTGTCAATTGGGCAGAACTTAATCGCGAGCCACTGTATTGCATGCAAGAGCTCAACTGTTTCGCCCATGCACAAGTTAATGAGGCAGATGTGATATTGTGTCATGTCGCATTTCACATAAACGTCTAAACTCACATAACGATGTGAATGCGTGAAACATCTGGGCTATTTTCCTCACGTCTCATAGCACACAAACAGCCAAGCCCACATAACGACGAGACTAGGCAGAGCATTTGGGCTGTTTTCGCTGCTCCTTTGTGATTCCAACGTTTTCCGTGATTCAATTAATCTTCCATGTGCCCGCACATGTCAATTCTCCGCCGACTACTGTCGCCTGAGGATCAAGAGGCAAAAGGGGTGCTGTTTATGCAGGTATTTTGACAACGCTTTTACATTCACGACATTGTGCTGATATCTGTTCTTCATTTAAAGTGATCTGTACTGAGGCATGACCAAGTCCGTGTCCTGGCTTCCTTACATCAATTTGCCTAACCCTCTCAAATCTTACAGCATCCTGGTAAACCACAAATTAAATGGAAGCAGTGGTTCAGGATGTTTGAGAATTATATAGTAGCCATTTATGCCCCCAGATTATTCACTTTACATCTAGTATAATGGGGTGGCCCAGTGCCCCTCAGAACCTGGGTGTATAAGATTGTGGAAAATGTTGGTTCTGTCGGGTACAGAATTGATTCTAAGTTTACTGAATAATAACCAATAGAAGTACTCAAACCTTTCAGTAATAATCAATGAAAAGGAAGGAGAAGACAACAAGCAAAAGTCAAAGGATACACACCAAAATTAAATCAATCTGAATTTGTATTGAGGGATCAAACAATATATTCTTATTACATTATATGATGTTGAGATAACATTAGATGGCTGTCAGATTCATAAACATACAATTTGTTACAACGGTGCAGGTGATATAGTGAAGAAAGTGCGTAAAAAAGTGCTCAATGTGAACAAGATACATACAGTGTGGTCAATCAAAAGACATCAATCCCTAGCTACATGAAGCTCAGAACCGCTTGGAATATAAATTTCCTTTTCACATGGGGTGGAGAGTGTAGGGTCAGGATTGTCGCAGGCAAGTCGACGTTTCGACCCAGAAAAGTGCGTGATTGAGTAATAGGCACGGCGGGTCTTCCTCAGGACAAGGCGATAAAAGGACAGCCTGTACAATTAAAAATGAGTGGTTTTAGAATGAGTGGACATCATGGGGGGTGAGTGAGAACCTACCCGATTTTAGTTAATGAGAGGTCATCAGGGGTTGGTTCAACATGCGTTGGAATGAGGTCCTTGGTGGTGATGAGTCGCATCAAAGAGGCAGCGCAGTTCTGCAACTGTCAGAAAAGTGACTGGCTGTCAGCATGTGTATTACGATTAAATTATCAAGGTGTATATGAATAGAAAGGTATGCGAACAGCGGACCTACCCGGTTGAATGAAGGTGCGGTCTTCAAGAATTGGTCCACTGTTGGTTGGACATAATCAATGCATGAAGTAGGGTCTTTGATGGTTGTGAGTCACATCAATGGGGCAGCATAGTTCTATTGCTGATGGGAAAGGTCACTTGTTATCAATATTACAAATTATTCCAAGGGGTCTCACTGTTGTTATTTAAGGGCATACAATGAGGAAGTTTACGCGTGGCCAACTATCATAGGATGTACCCTCAAGTGCAGGTAAGGCTTAATGCTGTAAGTCTGGCCAAAGCGACCCGACTTACTGTGTAGAACATGCAACCCTGAAGGAATGGCGTGGTTTGTAAAGTCTGCCTCATTAAAAGGTTCATTATAAGGTCTAGTGGAAAAAGGACGCTAGTGACTGAGCGCGAAGTGCCCAATTAGTTAAGGCCTCGGATGTACGTGCGCACTAAGCTAATGACCGCTGTAAAAAATTAGTAAGGATCAAAAGCGCTATTGAAGTAGCACGAGGTGCCCAAGAGATAAGCGTATAATTAACGTGCACGTATATATTGTGGAGGCAGGGCTGTGCTAAGGATACAAGGAATTCGGCTGTGTTAAGGATACAAAGATTCGTCTGCAGAGTCGTGTGTAGACAAACGAATGACAGGGTGTGAGGTGCCCCAGTAGTTAAGGCCTTTGATGTACGTATGCCCAAAAAGCAAATGACCGCTATAAAAATCAAAAGCTAGCGCTTGTGAGGGAGCACGAGGAGCCCAATTGCTAAGCGTATAATCCACGTGAGCACGTATTTTGATTGTGCATAGTCCAACGAGTAACAATGAGCAGGGCCAGTGTTAAGGATTGCGAGGAAATACGACTGATATAGTGGGGGCCTAGCAGGGCAAGTGTCAAAGGGATTCAGGGATGGGAGAGCGTGTGGACGTCTTACATTTCCAGCTCTGCTCAGAGAATTAAAGCATGCGCCTGGGAAAGGAGCGCATTTAAATAAGCGGCAGCTTGTGAAGTTCGTGCAGCTGCGAACGCATGATCAAGCATGCCTGAAGGCTACAAGTTAATTGAGTCCAGGCTGGGGAAGCCGCGGGGCAAGGGAGTTTCCCGCAGGCTTCCAATCAACAATAAAGCATGAAAAGTTTCACGAGTAACCAAAAGTGTGCTAAAGCATTGTATTACAAAACAAAAAGTGAATACATTATACATTTGTGGTCGATAATTACATGAGTGGATCGGTATATTTAACATTCCCAAAGGATATATATTTTAACCATTGCAATGGAATTTTAACCATGTAGCTTTAGCGGTTCGGTTTATTAGATATTACAAAAGTTAATTTTAAACCCTTTCAGTAGAATGGTTTTGGAAAAAACACAAGTAGCTGCAACAGGTAACATCCAATATTTGATCTAGAAGAGTGATTATCCACATGTGGGTGATGCACCAAATGGAGGGATCAAATAACCTGTTGGAATAACACATAAACAAGACTCTTGGACCATAATACCCTTATATATATACACATGTATATTATAATGCAGATAAAGGTATTGATTATGATATGGATCTGGTATTTGTGGCTGATAATATTTGATTAAGGTGCTGGGACATGTGAATATGGCTACACTATCTCCTTGATAAGAGGCCACGTTGTCTGCTGGTCTCTTCCAATTCATTTAGTCCATCATTCACAGTTTCAAGTAAGTGGGTCCATCTGCATTCCTTGAAATTGAGTGATGCGACCATGTCCCAACCCCTTGAGTGGGGAAGGACCCTTTCCAGAACCCACCATCTAATGTTGTCTGCTTGATGGTTCATGTCAAGGAAGTGTTCAACCAGGGGAGCTCCCTGGGATTTGCAGCGAGCTCTGCTACAGTGCTGCAAGATCCTGCTCTTCACTTTCTGCGTCGTCTGCCCAATGTACAGTTTGTCACAGGGACATTTGATGGTGTAGATAACATTAGTACTATTGCAGTTTGTGTGATGGGAAAGTTGAAAAGTTCGTCCATGTTGAATGAAGGATGCCCCTTCAACAGTGAGTTTACAAGCTTTGCATTTGCTGCACTTAAAATGGCCAGTGAGTGCAGGTAGTTGCAGTTGTGCTCTGATGTCAGGAGGGCTGGGTGGTGCCAGATATGCACTGACAACGTAGTCGCGTATGTTTTTCGCTCTTTTGAAAGCAAAGACAGGATCAGAAGTTGTATTAATTTCCGAAGCAGCTAGGTTCCAGTATTTTCTGATGATTTTCTTCATTTCATGGCTTCTCGTGATGAATGTGGTCACACAGACTAACTTTTCTTCTGTCTCTGCTTTGTTTCTTACTTCTAGTAGAGTTTCTCTAGGGCAGTACCATGCCCTTTTCCTGGCACGTTTCAAAAGACCTTTAGGGTAACTCCTCTCCCTTAGTCTTGTGATCAAAGTGTCCGTTTCCTTGAAAAAAATCTGTTCTACGTGCGCAGTTCCTCCTCAACCTTAGGAACTGCCCATAACGTAGGTTGTCCCGCAGACTCCTGGGGTGATGGGAAGAATATTTCAGTAGGGTATTGTGCTCCGTTGTTTTTCTGTAGAGTGTGGTATAGATTAATCCACCTTAGGTCTCAAGGGAAAGGTCTAGAAAGCAGATGGATTCTTGGTCATATTCACTGGCATGCAAATTTGCATTATTGTTTGACAGTCTAGGACAGGCTGCACAAAAAGTTTTTGACAACCTGCCAGAGGTGCTGGCTCCACAAGGTCATGCAGGGGACAATAACTGGGATCAATATACTGAAGCACTCGATAGGCTAGATAAACAGTGCTCTGAAGAGCTGAACATTTTGTTGGAGCAACAGTTTTTTCAAACGTAACCAACACAAAGGATAGTATCGAGGAATAGGTCTCTGCATTAAGAATATTAGCCTCAACTTGCAAATATAGCGCCAATGTGGATGTACAGCAAAAATTGGTCATGTCAACCTTCAAGTTATGGCAGATTCAGGTTCTCCAATTATTATTTTGAGAGATACCACCTTTTACAAAAATAAGAAGAATGGTGCACTCTTTTATCCACAGATGTAAATCCAAAAGCATTCGGAGAAAAAGGTTACTTTGTCTTTGAAACAGAGTGCTTGGGGAGAGTTACTACTACCTAGGTATATGTTGCTAAAAAGGGGAAATACATCTTTGGTTGGAGGGACTTGGCTAAAATGGGTCGGTACCTCAAACCAGGTTCAGAGAATCCTGTTGTGTTGGGTAAAATGCCTGTGGCATATTTGGAGTACGAGTCAGGTTTTCCAAATGTGGGAGAAATTTCAAACAACTTAATGATGTTTTTTCTGACAATGTAGGAACAGTTAAAGGCTTTGAACATTAGATTCACTTGAAACCACAACACATCCTATTATCCATAAAGTTCGTCCTGTGCCATTAAGTGTCAGAGATTAACTTAAACAAGCATTAAAAAAAACTAGGTGTAATCAAACCTTGTGAGTCTTCTCAATGGGTTTCCCCTGTAGTTGTTGCATGAAAGAAGTCAGGTCAGGTTAGAATCTGTACAGATTTACACTCATTAAATAAGAATATTATTATAGATTGCCATCCGTTGCCCAATATACACGACCTATTGGCTAATTTGGGTGGGGCGAGAAAACAATTTGATCAACGATCTTAGCTCAGCGTATTAAGTACCTCTAACACAAGAGTCACAGGAACTTACAACATTTGTAACTCCATTTATCATCCAACACGGGAATGACTGAGGCGTGACAAATGTAGGTTTGGGACACGGGAATTGGAATATTTAGGGCACACTATCCCAGCAGAAGGGATTAAACCAAAGTTTTGTCTTATTAAAGCTGTTCGAGATGCAGCACCACCCAAAAATGAAGATGCCCTTTGCTCCTTTTAGGTTTGGCAGAATATTATGCATGTTTTGTGCATTGTTTTGCCTAAACCATTAAACCACTGAGAGCCTCACTCGAAAAGGAGCAAAGTTTGAGCGGTCCACTGCTTTGGATGAAGCGTTCAATAACATTAAAAAATTAATTGAGGAGGCAATGGCGTGGAGTGCTTTTCAAGCAGGTCATAAGTGCTCGGTTATGGTGGATGCCAGCCTCACAGGGTTCGGGGCAATTTTAAGTCAATGGATTGCTGGAAAAGAACAAACAGTAGCATTTGCATCCAGAACATTGAAACAGGCTGATACACGTTCCAGCACTATGGGACGTGATACACTTGCTTGCACACGCGCCGTACAGAAATTCAGGTCATATATTTGGAGTTCAAAATTAGAAATTTTTACTGATATAAACCTTTAGTTAATTTACTTCAAGGCAGTTGTCCCAGTAAAGCACCTGCAAGACTTATACAGTTGCTTTCGAAGCTTCAGGAGTATACATTTGAGGTAAAACATCTGTCTGGTTGGGAAAAGTATTGACCTGACTGCTTGTTAAGCATGTCTTTGGATATTTCAAATGAGAATGATACTTTGACACAGACACTGAATGTGTGGTAGCAGTTTTAGATGCTGTGGATGCATGTGCATTACAGATTACATGTGCCGAGAGGAGTAAAGCATATTCCTTTGATGAGAAACTGTCTCAAGTTAAGAAATTCATCATTAATAGGTGGCCAGAGTAGGAATTGAGCTATCCATTGTAAATGATGTGGTCAGGCATCATGATTTGTTTGTACCCCCAGAAGAGTTAAGGAGAACTCTCGTTATGAGAGCTCATCAGGGGCATTTAGGAATCACCAAGACGGTCAAATGTTTGACACATCATTACTGTGGGCCACCTTTGGATGCTCAAGTAAAGTCTATTATTGATAGTTGTCATGCAAGCCTTCTTTCAGACAAACACTGGAAGACAATGAGTGCATAAATACATACTGTTCCCTTCCCAGAATTATCTTGGGATAAGGTTGTGTTTTTCTGGCCCATTTTCTGTTTTGACTACATATATAAAGTATCTTATTATGCTAATTGACTACCACTCTAAGTGGATTTATTATTCTTTAGTCAGTGCTCCTAGTACTGAGACTACCATAACGTTTTTGAAAGGTATTTTCTCCATAGAAAGTTCACCAAAGGAAATTGTTACAAATAATGGTAATCCTTTTTGTCTAATGAGAATGGCAGGTTTTAAAACTACATAAGCACATAAAGGTAGCCTTTAAGTCCCGCAATTCATACGGCCTGGAAGAGAGGACAAACAAAGTTGTGAAAAAAGGCATTCAGACCGCTTTATTCTCTGGACAGGATGTTAAAGGGTTTTTAAAAACAAGAATTTGGAGTTAGAATATGTCCCCTCATACTACTACTGGTGTGGCTCCTTACACAATAATGCGTGGAAGAATGGGTCACACCAACCTGTGTCCTACATGGTTGGCAGTCAAAGGTGATAGTTCATTGACTCATGATGCCACTCAGGAACCACGTGTTGAAGTCTATCATAAACAAGCGGAAAGGAAACATGTTTGACAAAGGTAAAGATTCATTGAATCTGAAGGTGAATGATTGGGTCTTAAACCCAAAGCGGTCAGAAAAGGGGAGTCGAAGCTTTCCCTTCCTATTTAGGTAAAGAAATTAAGGGAGCAGCTTTGTTTGTAGGTAAATTTTGTGGAATAAACAAAGTTTATTTCGAGTGACTCCAAAACAAGCTGCGATAATAGAGAAAGACAGTAAGGAGAATCATATAAAGGAGTGTGACTTGTCCGCTTAGTTACAGAGGAATCATGTGATTTCCAACAATTTGGGTGATCAGTCTACTGGAGTTCTGAACAGGTCAACTTCAATTGTTGATTCAGAGTCTTGTATGCCTGGTCAATCTCATCATTATGGTTCAGACACCCAGAATATATAAATGGGAGAGGGTGTTCTGACTAACAAGAACACTGAATCAAGATGCGACAGAAATATGTTGAGGGGAGTAAGCCACTTAAAACTACCCTGTAGGTTTAAGGACTATATTATGAATTGATAACAATTAGTCTTTATATTTACACCATATTTTGTCTACACATAAGACTTGTTATTATTTTATTATTATTGCTTTGTTTGTTCATTTAAGGAGGGACGGTGGTGTTGTATGCTTTATATTTTGTACATGATAGGTTGTTGCTTGCCTGTTTGCCATGGGCGCTCTGTATACTTTTGTAATGTGTCCACGTTCCAGAATGAAATGATAACTAGTATTGTAGTGGGAAACGGAGTCATTTACTGCTGGTGCGTCAGGGAATCGGATGCCTTCTGGTCGTGGGCGGATTCCGGATACGCAGCTAAAGCTTCATTTAACCACAACGCTCAAGAGTGGTTACTACAACAACTTCAATTATGGCATGTTATGAAAGCATGAGCATCACACAATTTAGACACATTTAAAGTAGAAAGTAGAAAGCCTGTCCCAATTCCAGCCTTAAACAATGGCCCCTTCCCCATCACTCAGAAATGTTGAACCCTTGGGGACAGGTAGATGGTCCAGTATACAAGGAAGGGCACAACCCCTAAGGGCAATAATATGTCCCCTCTACCTCCCATTACTTGAGAGGCCTGGGCTGGAGAATGTCTCTATTATGTACCCTTCACTGAGTCTTCCCTGCTTTCACCGGCCCTATTGCTTGCCGGGGTCCACCACCATTATGAAGATCTCATTTCAATCTGGTGTCACACATTCCCCACAACCAGAAGGACCAGTTAATCACAATGATGTTTGAGGCAATCGCATACACCAGATGGGTTTAGTTGCAGGGTGTAGGAGGGGGTAGATTCACAGGGAGAGGAGAGTTGCTGCCCACACTCAATCCCATCTACAAGGAAGGAAACTGCACTGATTCAGTGGGAGAAGCTGGAACAGTAACTAAAACAGCAGTTACAGGGTAATGGAAGCTACACAGCCCGCACTGAAGTTTCAGAGGTGGGCATATGCGTACACTCCTCTGGAGATGGAGGGAAGGACCAGAGGGTGGACCCGCTGCACAGTCTCTCCATATGGACATGGAGAAATGTAATCTCTATACCCCATGGCTATACCGCCTGCTCTGCCTGGGCTTTTTTGCTCTGCCAGCACGGTTGTATTAACTGCTTGGGGAACATCTGGAACAACGAGGCAAGAGCCACGAGTTCCGGAAGCCAGCAAGCCTAACGACGACTTGCCTGAACAACGACTTTGCCTTGACCACACATGTGCGTGGTTAAGGCAAAGTCTGTCTAGTGTTCAGAATGGGTGTGAAAAATAAAAATAAAAAAAAAGAGAAGAGGACAGGTAAGAGGGGTTCGGGTAGTTTTTTTTTTTTTATTAAACTTTTTATTGAATATAAGGCACAGTATCCACATAACGATACGATCGTAAGGTATATGATTAAAACAGCACATTACGTCAATGTCAAATATATCACACATTAAGGCATTACGGGTTCTCAATACTGGTTCGTCTCATTGCCATCTCTTCCGTGGGAGAGGTACAAATTTCCCCCCGATAAGCGTTCCATCCTCCCCATTTTTTATCCCACTTCTTAGGGCAGCCCCTTCTTTTGTAAACCTCCTTCTCCATGATCATGCATTTGTCCATTTCTGCTACCCAACCTATCGTGAGTGGTGGTGTGTTGGATCCCCAGGACATGGCCACGGCCCTTTTCACCAATAAGTATCCCAACGCCACCCATTGCTGCTCGATATCCGTGAGGTCGGTAGGTTGCCATATATTTAGGATCCCCATTTTTGGCGACAGATGAATGTGTTTGCCCAGCGTATCTTTCATCTTAGTAGTGGTTCTTTCCCAAAAAGGGCGAATGAGAGGACAGTCCCAGAGGATGTGGTAAAAGGAGCCGTCTTGTCTGCATCCCCTCAGGCATAATGCCTCACTCCTGTTACCTATTTTCGCCAATAGGATGCCCGAAAGATATGTCCTATGGAGTATTTTTAATTGTATGAGGCGGAAACGATGGTTCACGGCTGTTTCTCTGGGGGACATTAAGGCGGCCTGCCAGTCGTCATCGTCCAATTCCCCTAAGTCTGCCTGCCAACGAGTTCTCAGAACTTGAAGAGTATCTGGTAAATTATTGCAGAGTTTACGGTATGTGCAAGATACGGCTTTGGTCAAAAGTGGGTCAATAAGTAATCGGTCTTCTAAAGGGGAGGCGTCCGGTAAGGAAGAGAGGTCAGGGATATTGGTAAGAATGGCGTGTCGAATTTGTAAGTATCGGAAGATCTCTCCTCGTGCGAGTGTATGTTTGGTTTGCAAGTCTTTAAACGTGAGGAGTTCCCCTTTAGCCACTAGGTCCCCCAAAGTAGTGATTCCGATAGTATCCCATCTATCAAACCCTTTATGAAAGCAGAGCGACCCCAATCTTTGCGAAGACCACAACGGAGTAGCCTTGGAGAATTTATCCGCCCACCCTAGACGTTTGTTAGCCTTATGCCAAACCGCCACTGTTTGCGACATGGGTCCTAGGTAGCGGCCCTGGCGGATTTTGCTATAGAGGGCTCCCATATATCCTTCTCGGCCTGTTTGGTATTTTTCTAGGTGAAAGGCCGGGTTTGTTGGGGGGCCATGGATCCATTGGTTGACTGGTACCAATTGGGAGGCCCAGTAGTAAAGGCGGAGATCTGGAAGGGCAATTCCTCCGTCGTACCAGCTCTTGGTGAGTTTCTGGAGAGCGATCCGCGGGGTTTTCCCGTCCCAGAGTAGGGTGCGGAGCTCACTCTCTATGGCGGTGAAGTAATTATTCGTTACGGGGAAGGGGCTATTCTGAAGGACATACAAAAATCTGGGCAAAGAGAGCATTTTAAATAGAGCCGCCCTGCCAAGGAGAGACAGGGGCAGCGATCGCCAGTGTCGCACATCATCCTGAAGCCTCTTTAAGGGGCCCAGGAGATTGCGTTCATAAAACAATTTGGGATCGGACGTAATGAAGATGCCCAGATATTTCAATCCTGTCGATGTGCACTGGATTAAGTAACCACCAGGCAGGCGAGGTGGAGGGCCGTGGAGCACATATAATACTGATTTTGACCAGTTGATAGAATAGCCTGCATATTTGCCAAAGTTCGTAATAACATTAAACAGTCTGTTTAGGGAAGTTCGGGGGGATGCCAGATATATAAGGATGTCATCAGCATATAATGAAATTTTGTCTTCTATGTCCTCACTCCATTTTAGTCCCCTTATTACAACATCCCGTCTTATCCAGTGGGCTAACGGTTCAAGAGTAAGGGCAAACAATAAGGGGGATAAGGGTCAGCCCTGTCTGGTACCTCTATGCAAGGCGAATGTGCGGGAGGTGTGATTGTTTACCCTAACCTGTCCCTCGGGTAGTTTTTAAGGGGGTGGGGCTATCAGGGTAGTTTTTAGGGGGTTGGGGAGGTTCGGGGTAGTTTTTAGGGGGTGGGGGTTCAGGGTAGTCTGTAGGGGTGGGGGTTCAGGGTAGTTTTTAGGGTTTAGGGGTGGGGGGTTCAGGGTAGTTTTTAGGGGTGTTTTTATGGGGTGGGAGGGGGTTCAGGGTAGTTTTTGGAGGGTGGGAGGGGTTCAGATTAGTTTTTAGGGGCTGTGGGGTTCGGGTAGTATTTAGGGGGTGGGGGTTCAGGGTAGTTTTAAGGAGTTTGGGGTGTATTTAGGGCTCAGGGGGAGAGGGGTGGTAAACTTAGCCACGGGTAGCTGTTTACCATGCATGCCTTTACCACGAATATTCGTGGTCAAGGAATGCGTGGTAAAGCAATTCCTGGTTAAGACGCAGTCGTAGTAGAGACCGCGTCATTAAGGTAGGCGTTGTAAAGGAACTTGTTGCTCCGACATACAACCTGACTGCTTGGCAGCACAGAAAGAGCCAAGGTATTATGACGTCTAACACGTCCTGAGCAACATTGTAAACCTACTGTCAGAAATATTGTTGTGAAAGAACGACCCCCTAGAGGTTTTACTTCCTGAATAGCCTCCCTTTCTTTAAACTTTTGTTGGTCTGTCTGTGCTGGTTACTGATGCGAAGGTCACATCAAAAGTGATATCATTCATTTAATTCTGAGGTCTACTTAGGACACAGATCTGAATTGAGAGGAGTTAGTTCTGATAATGTGACTCAATTTCAGTACAAATCTAACATTTAATATGGCTCACGCAGAAATCCCCAAAAATGATTTGTTCTTTCCTGTAAACCACTTAGAAAATGTGTTTATGATGTGTAATGCGGTGTTCTTAAACATGATCAAATGCTAATTGTTGCATGATGTGAATGGTGGCAAGAAAGTATACTAGTACATTTCCAACAAAAACCCCAAATAATTATTGAAAAATAATTCATAGGTACTAATTCCGCTCTGCAGATGTGACAGTTTTTTTTGAAGATGCAATAAGTTACTTTCTCCTGCTGCGTGACCTCAATAACTTGACTATTATGCGTATGGTGAGAAGAGTATCTGACACAGATATAAGCAGGTTCCACTTGTGAGAAAATGTCACACAAAGCAATAAAATCTCACAAATAAACAGACTGAAAATATCGACTCATTTGCTCAATTAATATTTGAACCGTGACGTAAATTAACCTATTTACATTCTTGGACCACCAGTACAGCCTTCAAAAACACTTAATGCCCACAATAGCAGAAGAGCATTGAAACACGATTTGTCTTGCCTTTCAAGATTATTGTTACTTTTGAGTGTTGATAGATGGCAAGTACTAAAGCATTTGTTAGTAGGAAATATTTGAGTGTCTACAGACAGCTGGGACCATGTTTAGGAGATTTGAGGCTTCTGTGAGATGGGGGCCATGGCAATTTGTAGACCCTGGTGCCTACTGAAACAATCTGCTGAGCTGTGTCACAGAATTCTGCTACCTCTGGAAGCAATGTTTGGAAAGAAATCTGACAAAGGTAGAGTGTGAAAGGTAAACAAAGGACAGTTTCTCCAAATGTAGAAGGAAGACAATGTCCATCAAAGTAGTAGGGACAGGTACAACGAAAGAATCAGATAAAACAATACAAAAAGGCTTTGCAGGCACAACCTGGCATGGCAAAAGGAGTTGGGGCTGACTAAACAGGGCTAGCAGCTTGCCTTCAATGAACCCCACAAATATCAAGAGAATCAGCCAGGCTGTCCTTTATCCCCAAATAGAGGCAACTTCTGGGTGTTTATCGTTCATTACACATTCGTCCTTACCTAGAACTATTGTCAAAGCTTCTGTAGATGTTGACGAAACCACTCACCTTTCAAGAGATCTCGCCCATGAATTAGACGTCATCAATTGCGATCACATTTTTGTAGAGCATGGACTTCTTGGGGGGCTAGGGGGGTCGCATTGCCATCTTTGGCAATGGTTACCCAGGTGTGATTGCACCAACAGACAAGACTAAGCTAATTAGAAGCAAGTTCTTATGAGGTTCTTGGTTACAGAGGAGACTGATACTGTAATAGCAAGTATCCTGCAGTTCTCAGTTTCTCTACATCTCATTGTAAATAGTATGTCTTCTCTTTTTTGAGCACACACATTTCCCCCCCCCCCTTACTTCAGCAGTCTCATGCCAGCCGTCGCTCCCAGGTAGATGGGAGTAAGCTTATGTCTCTCCGATGGAACATGCTTCACTGCCTCGTTGAGGCACACTTCTAGACTCGTTCCAGCATCAGGAGGGTTGGCTGCATAGCTAGAGATACCCTCACCTGTGGATGAGAAAAGTCATTACAATTGAGATCATTTTCAGCTTGTGACTTTTGTTTCAGTACACTAAATGAGCCCTCTTCTGTTGAATGAGAATGTACATTCAGTAGAGGTACTCAAAATACTCTCTAAATATGAATGTGCCATCATAAAAAGGTAAAAAAGGTACTGCTTGGCATTCCCACCGAAGTTGTAGAAATATATGGGCAATAACTTGCAGTATCAATGTTACCACACATTTTTCACATCTAAGCAGGTTTCCACCCGCAATTTGTTGGCCGAAAGCAATCCCAGTATTGCCATTAGGTACTTTGTAGCCTCACAGTGTCTTAAAAGAAGCCTCTCAAGGGATTTACTGGCAACCTGCCCCATGTCACGCATATGGGTTTAGTTCTGAAATACATTTTAAATTCAGGCAATCAACCCCAATACATCAGGGAACAGTTTTTAATGATGTGATGATAGAATTCTGCTTATATTTATCCTGATGAAAGTGAATTAGCCTAATGTTAGACTTAGCCTAAGATGTGCCGACACATTTCGGAAAATGGAACTGATTGCTCATTGATCAATTTACAGGAAAGTTTTGTGCCTAGCAACTCTGACAAAGAAGTCAGGCTACACAAACTTTTTCTGGGTAAACTCTCTAAATTCGTAGCAGACTAAATGCTGTTTTCAAAACATTTACCCTTTAATAAATTATAATTAGGCCTATAATCAAAATTTTAATTAGACATGCCAGGCAAAACATCCTTTTGCTCAAATGCCTTAATAGTTTGCTTGAAAGAAAACCCTCCATGCATGAAGTTAAAGCTCTGTAGGCCATTCAAGGCTCTTGGTGTATTCTCAAGTAAACATTACCCCGGAGGATGTTCTAGTGCAAATTGTTTTTAAAAAGAACACAGGGAACCACAGCATGCCTAGATTTCACTAGCAACCCATGTAGAAGAAAATAAATCATTTTTGTTTTGATTGAACAGAGATCACAACTTGCAGCTTCATGGTCTTAATCCCTAGGTTAATATTCTTACAATAATTTGAGAGCCCACTAGGTTGGTTTTGCAACCCAATTAGGATACTCTAGAACAACTAAGTATAGTAGTAAGTTCAACTCTTTCTCCCAAATTTTAGAAGGGAATGCATGAACCTCCTTAAAGACAGAAAACAGAGCAAGTAAAACTGGGACCAAAACAAAACCTTGTTTAATGGGAGAATTTGTTTTTATCTTAGAAAAAGTGCCATCCTTAGCTAAGTGCACTTTTGTTCAAGTAGAAGTGTGAAGCCACTCAACCACGGATACCAGACTGTCAAATTAAGAGGCACCAAAGCTTACACTCTAAAAGCCTTTCACACCCCCAGTGAAACACCACAGAGAAATTGACAAAACAGGCATGCAAATTGACCTCAAATGTTGACAGCCGAGTAGTGCTCTAGACCGTGAACAGTTGGACAGTACTTAATCCTGGCCAAATTCCAGCTCCCTCTATAAGTATATGCTTTAGATGCTCCCCACTTTCCTCCAGACAGTCTACAATAGTTTAGAAAAAGCTTCAGGTGACATATTCAATTGGGAGATAATTCAATATGCAATCGGGTCATTACAGTCTCCCTTTTTAGGTCGAGCCTAGACAGCGCTTGCGCTGTCTGGAAGATCTGTTGTATGTACTTTTAGGCTCTGGAGATCAGCCCCAGGACTGGTCTGCTTCCGCTTTTTCTTAGGGACTTTTTTTTCTGTTCAACTGCTTCTATTTAACTGTCTTGATAGAAAACGACCAGTAGAGGTCAGTAAAATACCTGAATTGCTTTCTGCTTCGGGACTTTTTTTTATTTTTCTGGCAACTGCCTCTATTGAACTTTCTTGATAGAAAACGACCAGCAGAGGACAGTAAAATACCAGGATCACTTTAGCATTCCCTAGAGTCCAGGCCATAGAAACTATTCTTCCACGAGCACCCGTAGACAATAATATTCTTTTTCAAATCTTGTATTTTCAGTGATGACCACCGAAGGCCCAGATTTTATATTAAAAACAGAGCTTAAGAATATACCATTTCCCACTGATAGGCAATATTTCTCTCCATGTGTTCCCATACCTAGCGTGTTCCGCAGTTTGGTGCTTACTTTCCCTCCATGTTAAAGAATACATATAAGGTCTCAAAGGCGAGACCGATTGCATTGCAAATGCTTGTTTAAGTATAGGCTCGCTGTGAGAACCTAGCCAAGAAGGGGTAATGCCCAAATAGAAGCAATATGCTGAAATAAAATTGAGTGTACAACATAACCCAATATTGAGGGACGTTCTTTATAACACCATCTGGAATACCATTGGGCACTGAGGCTTGACTACCCTTAAGCAAGGTAACTGCAAGCAGAAAACGAATTTCTTTAATCTTGGAGATAAACATTTATCTTTAACAAAAAACATGAGATAATTTACATCGGGGGAAGGGCCAAATACAGTTTACCCAGATAGTTCCTCCATTTTTGTTAAGTGATATTGGAGTGAATTCAGTCCTCGATATCATCACATCTTGAAACAACTACGTTACATAGAACGTGAAAGAACCCTTGACTGACATTCTCCACTTTCTCCAAAGATTTAGGGTCAGTTAGCCATTTCTTAGTTTTAATAGGATCAATATCCAGTACTTTTCTAAATGTCCCAGATAATTAGAGCCTTTTAGTTCCGTACAAAGTGTCTGACGTGCTTGAATGCATTTAGTGGCACCGATTCTCCTATGGAGACATTGCTAAAAAGCTTAAGAAGTTGTGTAAACCAGGCAAAGATCTGATCACCCAGAACTTTTTGCTTCTTTCTGAAAACGAGACCAGTGGTCTGGTTAAGACAGCCCAATGACACTTTAATGGGCACATTAATCATCTGTTTTTCTATTATAAGATGAAAACTACAAAGTTGAGGGAAGACCTCAGAGGCACAGCAATCGAAGACCAAATAGATTTTGATCAGGTGCATCCTCATTGAACCAGACATTTTATGCACTTGGGCCCATATTATACAACCATTTGGTAATAATTAGGCCCAGTAGCAAGCAATCCTATGATAAAGGTTGAGCCTAAAAGAGAAAAATAATTCCTTCATGTCAGATCAAATGTATCTTCAATGTTACTTCTATTATTCGAGCATGAACATCACTGATAAATAATATTACATTATTTCCATGTCTCAGCCTGATCCAGTCGAAGATGCTCTTCCAAAGCTTCTTGGCACCGAATTAACAAGGAGGATCCCCAGCCCAGTCGGAGGTAGAGGTTCATAACATGGAATTTTAACAATACTCCTGAGACTATCCAGTTTATATGGCTCACAACTGGAGAGCAGCAAGCGTTTCTGATAACACTTTATCAAAATGGGAACTTCCCAGCCTGGTGTCCTACTGAGAATGTACATGCAGGGGAAGAAAATGACGACAAAATATTTAAATGGGGAGACTCTTCAGCCAAGTCGCCTGGAGCTTTATTATGACACAAGAATGGGTTAGAAGCTACCTTTAAAAGCTTTGATTCTGAAGCCAAACAAATTACAAGAGGCAACAAGCATTGGCAATGCCAATAGGTCTGGCTGTAAAGGAATGTTGTATGGTAATATGAAGCATTACAAGTAAATAGCACGGGAATGTATATGCATGAGAATGGAAGCAAGGAACTGTATATTAATACTGATGTAGGTGAAAAGGTCAGGTGACAGTTGCACTGGGAAGCCAGACCTAGAAATCCATGTAGGTTAATGACTGCGCTCCTCCCATGCTGTCAGAGAAAAACACACATAATGATCTAGTAATCTAAGGAACTTTAATACCACTACAATGTCATGTATGTTCCCAAAAAAAGTTCAAACTAAGGCAGCTGGATAAACGAACAAAATGATCAGAGATGTGTGGAGGGTAAGCACTTTTTTTGTGGAAGCACATAACTTCTGCCCAATCGAAACATTTACTCCTGGCTCCCAACATGTGGGTGGAGCCAATGGCCCTCCCTAAAGATGCTCACATAATTGTCTGGCGACAGCTGTGCTGCCAAACCAGAACATAAAAAAGGTCAATTCAAGTCTTTATAGCAGAATGTGTGGCCTCTTCTCATGACTTTCCCCTCTCTTGTAGCTAATAAGAGAAACAGATTGTGCAAGATGATACCACCATTACACTGCAAAGGAACTATTATCAATACAGATGTACTGCAGAGAAAAAAGTAATCAATACAGTTTTGAAATGTTTTACACAATCAAAATTCAGACATGTTCTAAGAAGCCAGTTACCAGACTGATTTGCTCAAACGTTAGACAGCAAGCAAACGAATCAGAGAGTAGTATGACAAAAAGACACCAGTATTAACTGTGCCATCCTTCCGGCTGAGCCACAAGCCACATGCAACCAAAGTGAAGCTTGTTCGTACCTAAAGCTGGATAAGGAGGCTGAACAGCAGCCTGCTCTCTGGGAGTTTAAAACCGCACTTTGACTGCCATCAGCAGTGAAAGGTTGTGCAGAAAGTTTCCCGATTTCACAATGTTACCAGATGCAGGATTCACTGTAATAAAGGGACTTCTACCAGATTCAGAAAATGAGCTCCGTTATTGCCACTTAATTTACTATCCTGTAGAAACAATGAGAGATGGATTCATTGTGACCTTGGGTAAAGATGAGATTGTCCACCGCCATCTCTGATGGCTGCCATTTATTTTTTATTAGCTTGCTCAAGAATAGCTTTTTTTTTCTTTTCAAATCAGTCTTACATTCGATAGATTTTTATTGGGTTTGGTGCTTAGGGACAAAAAAATGGTGACTAACATCCTTGGAAACATTGCTTGAGTAATAAAGTGTTAATCAATGGAAAGGAGGAAGAACCTAAGCCAATTTAGCACAATCCAATCTGGGATAGTAGCCATTTAGGCTAGTCTGGTCTCCAGATTGACCCTCTGCAGTTATTAGGAACTAAGTCAAAAGCAAAAAGATTTAAATCATTTTGCTATAACTAGGAGTCGAATTCAAAGCGGTCACCGGTCACCTAGTGAGGCATTACCAGAGGCGATTGTGTATCTAAGTAGATATGGGTCAGCTTCAGGATTGAGCATGATACAAGTTACCTCATTACTCATACGCTCTGTTGTTGTCTTCTTCTGTTACACTAATCCCCGTTATTGCCTCTGTTTTCTTTTGAAGAGGCTGCACAAAACATACATTTGATCAAAAAGTTCTAAGAGCGAAGGGTCAGATGTATGAAGCATTTTTGCAGTCGCAAACAGGCTGATTCATTTTGCGGTCACAAATAGGCAGATCCGTAGAATTGGTCTGTTTGCAATAGCAAAAATGCCTTTTCTTATGTGCAAACCTCAAACTGTGATTCAGTATCAAGTTACTGAACTGCAATTTGGGTATGCAATCCAATACAGATTCGGTATTTGTAAGGGGCATAGTTAGGTAGTCCCTCGCAAATTCGAAATCATACTGGTATGTATTAATTTTTTGCGACCAAATTCTAGACGCAAAACTTTAATCTTTTACTATCTTTTCAAATGAGTTGGTAAACTGTTCACAAATGAGGAGGCCCCACGGGACCCCTTCCCCTTTGTGAAAGTTGACCAAAGCTTTTTGTAGGAGTAAGAAGGTTGTCACATGGACAACTGCCTTCTCTGTTTTTTAACCCATCCCGTTTTCCTTTGAGGAAAAATGGGTTGCATTAAAAAAATTGCTTTATTTAAAAGCAATCACAGAAATGGGGGTCTACTGACCCTAGCAGGTCACCATCCCTGTGATGGCTGCCATTCCTAGTGGGTCACAATTTACGACCAATATTATTAATATTCATGAACTAGGAATCAGTAGTTTGCGAACCGACCCATTAGTATAAGGTCGACTGAGCCCTATCTTTAATGGCTGAAAAGTACCCCAAATCGATTTTTACTGACAAGGTTCCGTTTGGACCTTTTTCATTACCGGCTAGCTTACCCGGGCGGGGCAAATAGGGGCCCGAGTCTCCCTCCCTGTTGCTGCAACGGGAATTCTCCACAGGACATGATGCATTTTTTTATGTTTTGCAGTTTTTATGAGGTCCCAAGAAAGTCTTACCTCATTCCTATTTTAAAGAATGCAAATTTTAGACAGGTTAGACCTGCTGTTATTTTTTTTACAAATTCTTACCAGTAATTGTGTTATATGTTCTTTGTTTCTTTAGGTCTGCAGTTAGGCTTAGATCTAGCTGCGACTAACCTATATAGCTGCGGCAACCAAGGACGTTGTAACGGTCTTACATGATTGCCTTAGATTGTGTCATAGCCAGTTTTATTATTCCTGTAATTTAGGGGGTTGGCGTCTATGACCTGCACTGCAAAAGGTATACTGTGTGGTTTTTTAACTTAACATTATCCTGTTTTCCTTTTCGTTGTAAACACCACACACAGTTTTAAACAAATATTGACAATCTTAAGGGAAATGCAGGTAGGCTGGATTGCATAGCGGGTCACCAGCCAAAGTTTTTACTGTTACCCCCTTCCTTCTGACCTTAGCGTTAAATGTAAGACTATTACCAGGATGTTTTTTTAAATGGGGTGTGATGAAAGACATATCCCCATCCTTGAACTTAAAGGAAATATGGGAAAGTGGTCTCCCAAACAAACAATGAGCTAAATTAATTAAAAAAAAGTTGGGTAGAATTTTGTCTGCAGCACACAATAGGTTTGTTCTCATAACATTAATGCTATAAGATCCACTGAATACCTTAGATATCACATACTACCTCTTTCTCTGCAGTTAAAAAGAGTTTTAATGCATCAAAGATTTGGACTGGTTCCATCAAAGGGATATTGGTATGGCAGACTACGGGGTAAATCCGACCCTTTCTGCAGACTCTGCGGATCAGCCCCAGAATCCTTTGTCCATGTACTATATAGATTTGCTAAACGTTTCACACTTCGGAAATATTGGCTACGTCCAATATTCATAACACTGAAAATTCAATCCTGCATAAAGGAGTGGAGTAGGCCTTAAGGGATGAACTCAGTAAATTAGCCGCTCTTTTCTTGAAATACATGCCTTTAGCAACAAGGAAGCTAAATAAGGCTGCCTTTGATGAACTTGTTACATAAGCAGATACAAAATAGGCCCTACCACGTATCTAAGAAAATCAGTTCTAATATGGCAGGCAGCCGAGGTGTTCATGATCTTAAATGTTTACTGTAAAACCAACATATTAAATAGTGGCAGGAACTGAACATTTATTTAGGTCGTTCTAGCACTGTGAGGCTGGACAGATTCATCTCTTTTTGATTATCCATTTTTATCTAGGGTTACTTCTTTACTCACTTTATGTTTCTAATTTATATGTATGATTTTAAATAATCAAACAATAAAACTTTCTTACTTAACCTTTCCTCCAAGCTTTACTCCACACCACCTACCTACCAAGACCCCTCTGAGAGATCGAGTAGTAAATTAGATGGGCTTAAACTTTTTCACATGATCTCTCACATTCAGCACCCGAGTGGTACTAGTTTGTGGCTTGCTTGTCCCAAGAAGAGATCACAGGTTATGTGCTGATGAAAACCAAGATGGCTGTGCGTTAACCCAGACACTACACATTCTACAACAGTGACCCACTCCCCTGCCTTAGCCTTCTCAGTACAGTCTATCAGCATTGCTTACAGGGATGTGGAATTCCTATACCTCGACGCCCAGAGCATATTGTGAAGGGCACTGTCTGCAGTTAAGGTAATATTTTTGTCCATATGTTAATGCTGTTCAAACTTGTATTTATGGTTCATTATTTGAAAACCTTTATTATTAGGGTGAGTGCTCTAAGTAAATGTTGTAAGCTCTGACTGTACTACTGACAGTTGTTCCAGTATAAAAATGTGCACACGTTTTCAAAGTTTAGCAATATGAGGCTATGTATAATGCTCCTAGAATGCTCTCTGATGTGATGCAAATATTTGCAGAAGCTTAAAAGCAAGATTGATGATTCTTTGCTTTCAAAATAAAATGTTCATAAAAAAATGAAAGCAGGAAAAAATAAACACTTCGCTAAACTACTGCAAAATTTCAGGTACCATTCCTTTGCAGCATCATTTAGTAACATGTGTTGATGCATGCAAGTATTTCCCAAAAATATTCATAATGGAAAATCAGTGTAACCAGTTTCAATGAGATTATGGGAAACAAAAATAAACCAGCATTGGCAAAGCCAGTAGGTCTGAAATTGGTGGCCAGCTTTTTAGTTTTGTCAATGTGTGACTTGTTTTTGCATGGTGTTTGTAAAACCTTATTGGTGTGGGAGCTGCCGGGCCCTCACCATTATAACAAACATTGGCAAAAGCAAAAATTGTTTTTGGTCTCAAAAAGCACACACTGCCACAGTAGTTACTGGCACTAAACAAAACTACTTTGTGTGCCGATATGCTCCTTGTGAAAGAACAGAATGCTGTCACACACAGTGAAGCCAGCCGATACACAGAGAGAGACATAATTTTAATAAACACAAAAGGTCATGGTCAAAGCAAGACCAAATTAGGGGTTCAATTATTACAGAACGTCTCAAAAGTGCACCCATGGGATAGGTCCTTGCATTAAGTGCAGCTATTCGGCTTTCGTGAATTCCCAATAATTTACAGAAGTAGGACAAGAAATAGTACTCCTAGAAAATATATGTGAACTGCATTTTAGCATGAGCAAATATTCATGTGTAGATTTGCTCATGCGAAAATCTGAGTGCTTGCAAGATCACTTTCCCTCCAACCAATTTTTTCCCCAACTCTGGAAGAAGGTTTACATCTGCCATTGTCAGGAGTACATTTCCAACACTTCTCAGTATGGGAAAAGATTAGAGAAGAGTTGTTGACCCATAAAACATGTTAACAAGTTGTTAACCCATAAAACATGCAAGTTAGAAGGTTTGCACAGACTCAAAAGGGCATTCTAACCCTGGAACTATTGCTTACCACTACCTTTAGCCCCAGTATGTAGATCAGCAGAAACGTGGCAACATAAAGGGATTGCTGGTATTCAAACACTACTATGGTATGAGCCCTGCCATAATTGGAGAGGCTATATCTGAGCTCTTATATAATGAGATTGCTGCCATAATTTGTCGCCGCGCTACATGGAACCAAAGGGACAAGTGGATTTAGTTACAGGACAAGTAGATTTATGAAGCAACCTGCCACATGGACAAGTAGATATTTTATTAAATTACACACCCCTGGCTTACTTCTGAGCAGGGGAGTCTTAAATAGCTGGCAGCCAGCAACAAGTGAAAGAGTATGCAGACAGAATCTAAGGAAATTGCAAAAAATTGTGAAACCTCCTGTCAGACAGCTGGGGCAATGGAATAGATATAACAAGCATTTGCAATACAAAAGGTCTCGAATTTGCAAGAGTTTGAGCTATTGGCATTGTAAATGACAATGCCTTTTATTTATGTGTTTTAAAAACCTGCAAGCGGTGTGTAAACACGCACTTTGTACTAATAGTCGTTGCTTACAAGAAGTAAGGCTGTCAGTAACTGCGCCTCTTTTACTGCCAGCCTTGCTTCTCGTAAGGAAACAAGCTTATTGCAGGAAGTGAACGGGGACTATTCCATAACATGAACCATAGTATTACACCTAATAATACAAGGCAACCATGATTTGCTCTAAAGGCTTGAGCACTGCGTCATAAAGTGCCTAATAAGCATGCGCTAAAGTGATCCTTCTCACTGAAGGAAGCCCACATTACGATGCATGTGGCATGGCCCAAACAGTGGGGGTGAAGAAAATTACCAAACGAGGAGCCCGAGATTCTGAAAAGCAAGGTTGAATCCCACCCTACAAGGGTTAATACCTCTTCAACACCCACACCTCCACTGGGAGCTCTACCTCTGTGGCCTTCCATAAAGTACTCAACTTAACATTTTGAACAAAAGTAACAGTGGAGCTGGGTGTCATCACTGAAAAAATAGAGCACCTGAACGGCAGCTCCCAACAGTTAGATCTGTCTCCAAGAAGCACTGGTACATCACGTGAGTAACCTAGCCCAATTATGCAGGTCACCATCAAAGTTTGGGAGGATGGATGTGAGCAGAGTGAATGGCATGGCACAGCACATCTGTTCAGTGACTGCCTGTCACCTTGAGGCAAGCCCCTGGGTCTTTCCATTGGTGGGGAAGCTACCTCAGGGGGGCAGGCTTTTGGCTATTTAGTTTCATTGCTGAGGGCAGTTGTGCAGACAAAACTACACATTACCTTGGCAGCTTGGTTACCTTTAAAATCAAAGTGTTTGAACAAATAATGTGGCAAATTTAAGAACAGCATCAAGTGTGTATTGTTGAAATAGGAACTTTATTCCAGATGGACCCATGACTGCTTCCCTGCACCGCAGACCGACAAGTGCTTGCCAGGTGCTTACATTCTAGAATCCTCATGTGAATACATCATCCCCGTTCCATACACTCTAACCTTACCATACTACTAAGTGTCTAAAGAATTGTGCTTGTAAATCTGTGGGTACAGCGTGTCCTTGCCAGACGGTCAGGCCCAACACCACGACTGAAAGAATGTGTTGCAGTTCCGAAATGGAGACAGCGGGCTGATGTGCACAAAGCGTACAATCCAAAGAACAGCGGGATCTGTTACAATTGCATCAGGAGGTTTGCTAAGGGACCTGGTTAAATGCGACTGAACTCACGTGTGCTCCAAGTAGGAGATTGCCTGCTGGCTGCACTGAGGCGATCCAGCTTCACTAGCTTAAACTGAGAGTGCTGCAAACACGATGGTGCTGGGGAAAGGGGGGTCGGATTCACTAGCATGCACGGAGTGTGCTGCAAGCACGAGATAGTCAGCTGGCTGCATTGCTGGGGGTTTTCAGTCGCACACGCATACCTGTATTTGCTCCAAGCACAAGAACGGCCCGCTGATCGCACAAGATACTCCGGAGCAGCTCAGAGACCAGGATGCTTGCCACTCTACAGGCCACTGCATCCAGTCCATTGGATCACAGGACAGGCAGAGAGGCCTGTAAAAGACACCAATGCGGTGTGAGGCTGGGAAATTACGCTACAAGAATCTGCTTTTATGCACCAGAGAAGAACACCATTAAAGCAATGGGAGAGTGGCTTTATACATTGTATGTTTATGAAGAGATGGACGTTGCCCACAGTTATTATGACTGTGCGGGTCACAGGTGAGCACGGGAGGGGGTCGGGAAGAAAGACAACACAGACAACGGGAGGGAGGGCAGGAAGAAAGACAACATGGACAACGGGAGGGGGCGGGAACAAAGACATCATGGACAACGGGAGGGGGCGGGAACAAAGACAACACGGACAACGGGAGGGGGAGAAAGACAACCCATACTACGGCGGGAGGGAGGCGGGAACAAAGGGAATACGAACAATGGAAGGGGGCGGGAACAAAGGGAATACGAACAATGGAAGGGGGCGGGAAGAAAGACAACACAAACTATTCTGCAAACCGTATGGTGGAGTTTGACAATGAGTATAATCTATAATTCTCAATAGGTAGGTATTGTACAACAGACAATTAAAGCCGTCTGTAGATGAGACCTAAAAAGTAAATTACATCTTCTGTGGAAAACTTGATCTTAGAGAGAACAATGCTTAACTTCTGTGAACTATATGGTGGAGTTTGACAATAAGTATAATCTATTATTCTCAATAGATAGGTATTGTACAACAGACAATTAAAGCTGTCTGTAGATGAGACCTAAAAAGTAAGTTACATCTTCTGTGGAAAACGTGATCTAAGAGAGAACAATGCTTAACTTCTGTGAACCATATGGTGGAGTTTAGCAACCGGTATAATCAGGTTATAATAGTGGCACTGCTTTTGCCAAAGCTTTTAATGACAAACTTCATATTTGCTTTTGTTTCATTGAGATTTCTAGAACACACTTGATTTCTGCTGGTGCCTGTATGTGTCCTTGCTTTGTGCAAAGTTGTGCTCAAGTAACACCGAGCCCCGTCTAAGTGTAGCCATAAGAGTGGGCTTTGGCTCCATGTGGGTAATACTCCTTATTACCCTTCCAGGTTATGTTATGTTTGGGATATCATTCTGCCTTCTTGGAGATGCTTCCATTGGAATGCATGAGGGACTATTTTACATCTGAAAAGTACACTCAATTAGCACACTCGGTCTGATTCAATTCCTCATCTCCTATGTGCATTCAATAAAGGAAGCAATATATGTTTATTCTACAGTGAAAACAAATGATTTTCCCAACTTTTCCCTCCAATAACGACAAAACCAATAGGACAGGCTTTATTGTGATGAATTACATTTGCGTATGCGACACAAAATCAGCATTTGTGAATACCTGAGTTCGCTTGCTTTGGCAAATTAAAGTCCCACCTAATTCCTTTGCCGATGCCTATTTTAAGTTTGTTTTCAATGGTTTGCTCACTTTAACTATCTCTTAATTGTCATTACTGAACTAATGCAAGTCCAACACACTACAGCCTACAAACATTCGCTTTCTACCAATATGTATGTAGGTAGTGGACATCTGCCAAGACAGAGGAACACTCTACTCCACTGACTCCTCTCTCGGTTGTCCACACGGACCCTTGTTTCCGCATTTGACTTTTGATCAGGAAGGGTGTCATCAGCATTGTGTCTTCAAGGTTTTTCTTGGGCTCTTAAATGAACAGTTTCCCACTGTTCATAACAGCACAATTTCCAATCGCCCGCGAGTTTCTTAACTCGGTCTATAGGACCATGTACATAAGAATACTCAGAACCAGATAACGTGGACTGGTTAAACTCAGTGTATGTATCAACACATACTCCTTCCCAGACCAAACTGTTGCACTTTCTACACCCTAAAACGTTTTACAATCCTCTACTGAAGGGAGTCTGCAGCTAGAGCTTTCATTTTTAAGCTTGTTCCTACATTTATACTAGTTAACCACAGTTGCAGCAATCTCAAGGGCAGTATATGACTTAAAATTGAAGTCACTGTGCTTAGATATTAAATTCAGTCCACGAAAAAAAAAAAACTTCAGATTTGCCAATGAAAATCTGATTTTATGGAATCGCAGGGTAAAAACATTATTTAGAGGCAACGACGTACATTGGAGTATAATTTGTTAGATTTGTTTTTTGTATAGTACAGTATTGTTAGTGTTTTTATTTTTTTTATATAGCGCATACTACCCCTGATAAGGCGCTGAAGCGCGTTACTCCGTTGAAGCCCAGTGGTCGTTATTAGGCAGGTATAAGGCTTGCAGTAAGCCATACGGTTTCCTCTCTTTGCCATGCAATTTGAGATGATATTCTCATGCAGATTGGTGCAAAGGTTCCATACGTGAAACTAATTCCAAGGGTTTTAGTTAATAGTGTGCTTTACGTCATTAGTTACATTGAGATGATTTATTGTGATGTCATTTGTGCAGTTTTTCACTGTTATTTTGGAACATAATTTGTTGTAGAGTGTAGCACAAGGTGCCTTTTAGCCGGACGAGTATCAACACTTCAGGTCTGTATTACAGCACTGTGCTTGATTTCACATGATAACTGTTAAATTAGAGCAAACACACGTATGCAATTTTGTAGTTCAAACATTAAAGAGGTAGAAATGTCACCATTTCTCATATGGTGTAACGCTTTTTTTATTGGAACCAAACCGTCATGAAGGACGCCATTTTGTTATTTACAGGTGCCTATTGTTGAGCAATTAGAGTGATTTCCATTGTTTCTGTGTTGCCAGTGAGAATGAGGCTCTTGTAGTCGTTTTGGTCTTATCAGCTTGATGCTGGAGGGTTGTCGTCTGGTCGCGGTTGTGGGTGTTGGGTCTTTTTTCTTGTACCCGGTAGGATTATCTGGTTCCTGCCATGACGATGGCACACACTACAACACGGGCTGGTTCGAATCGCTACAGCACGTGAAAAGCCATTTTAAAATTTGTGACAAAGCTAGTGTCCTCACCATACAACTGGTTGACTTACCTTTTACCTCACACTTATGATGCTCGCTGACTATTCCAGTGTCATTCTCCTTGTCTGCTGGCCACTTGTATATGAACAGGGAAGTCCGTGAAGACCCCGCATCCAGCACAATTCCATACTGTGGGACAAGGACAAAAATAAGTGTGGTTAGCACATAACAGGGAAAAGAGTGAAGTGAAGCATGATGTAGGGTGAGATAGAAGGCGAGTAAGAAGCTTAGACATTGTTAAGACAGAATGCATGTTATACCTGCTGGTCAGCCTGTATGAGTGTGCGGTGTGGAATGTTGGTGCATGGCGATGTGTTGGAATGTTAGGGTGCCTGTGAGGTGCTTGAGTTGCAGTATGGGCTGAGCAGCAGGGAGGCTGCTCCTGGTGAGGCTCATCATTAAAGCTTATTATTGGAACTTTTTACTTACCTGCAACTAAGATAAATAAACCATCTTACATAATCTACACCTCAGCTAAATGGACTTCTCATTACACCAGTGCAGCAGAAAAAGAGAAAAACAGCCAGAAGGAGGTGAACAGGTAAAGAGGGAGAAAGGAGTGAAAGGGGATAGCAAGAAAGCTAGCTAAGAGGAACACCTCAATCTAAGAATGTAGAAGGTGGGCAAAGGAGACCGCCATAAGTAGAGAGAAGTCACGCCAGGTGCAGAGAGAGAGAGAGAAAGTGGGGGGGGGGGTTAAGAGCTCTGAATACTCATTATGCGATCTTTGGGGACACTTTTATTCAAGCCCTCACAAATTATTTTACACAGTTCTGCCTGCATTCCCCTGGACATCAACACTAGTTTCTTCTTGTTGGCACCCAAGTATAAGAATGGCTCGAGCTGTCTTTTCTGGTGCTCAGATTTTCCATGTGGCTGCACTGACTAGTCTGTTCCCAGCTTTAACCACTTTGGGTTTCTTAAAATCGCTTGGTATTTTCCACTCCCTATCTTATATATGTTATATCTGTCTTGTTGCAGATATGGTGACCACGAGAATGCACTGGACCAGTACAGCTCTATCTGTAGCGACAGCTAGAACATTTGTAACACTTTAAATGTACGGTATCTTAACTATAATCTATATATTTCTACAGCTAATTCTACCTCTTCCTTGCGGGTGGGTGAAACTTGTGAATTTCTGTTAGGAAGGTTTCGACTGATTGGAAATCTGCTAGTCTATAGAAAAAATTTGACCAAAGCACTTTTATTGTGGTGGTTACAGCAATTGTACCGGTGTACTGTAATTTTTAAGCGTATGCATCCTTTGTTTAAACTCCCATCTTCTTCTTGGAGTCTCATACGACATATCTGGCAATACTGAAAAATAAATTCCATTAGCCACTTGAATTTCTTTTTTTCTGGATTGCTTTACACAACATCTCTGCTACAGAGAAGCCATTTAATCAATAGCTACTGTTATGATGCCAGACACTCATATGGCCCACCATCAGCATTTTAACTATCTAACCTCACAGTAACCTTATGCTCCTGGGTAGCCTTGTGACCCTCTGTCTACACTACTGGTATTGGTCAGCTGTGTGACCATCAATTATTACTGGTGTCCTGCCAAGCAACTGCATGACCTGCTGTATGTGCCTTTGTGTTATCAAGCAGCTATGTGACCTCAAGGAAGTGCTGAACCACCAAGAAACCACAAGACCGTCTGTCAGCCTCTTTTCCTGGTCCTGGACCTTTCTGGACCACTCATGAATATGAAAGAGGAGATGGCAAATCCACACACACCAGGGTACAAGTGCTCTGTCTGCAGCTTCTGGATCAAGATCGCCTCCCATGCAAGGTGATGATCGGGGGAAGAGTAGTATTGGCCTGTCACTGCAGCAGGGAGCCTAGAGAGGCACCAATAGCAAGGAACTGTCATAGCGGGAAAGGCTGGGAAAGTAAAGCTCCTCCAGCTCATTTTTATATACTGGATGTCTGGGGTCTGGATAATGGCCGGTAAGGACGTGTTAGTGTGTGTAGTTGGATGGGAGACTGGCAATTGTTGTATTCTGTGAGAACACAGACTTTGAAGATGGCTGACCCTTCTCCAGAATAGAGGTCATAGTAAATCGTCTGTCTATATTACTGCACATTTCCTGTGTATTTCCCAGAGATCCAGAATTACCACATCATCTGCACAGAGCAGAAGCTGCACATGGAGATTACTTAGTTTGGTGGACAAGTTGGAATCACGCTCAAAGCCAGCCCCAAGTCTGCCGTGTAGAGTCAGTAGAACATGGGTGTCAGCACAAACACCTGCTTTAGGCTTCTATCAACACAGATCTTCTTAATCAGGTCTGACCCTCTTCCCACCTTAACTTGTTCTACATAGAGTACAGTAGCACGATTCCCCGCAGGAGTGTTACTGATTCCCCACCCACTCCCGGCCAGTAGCCACCATTGAACACCATCAAACACAGAGGAGAAATCTACAAAGCAAGCACGAAGGTTCGTCCTTTGCACAGTTAAAGATTCATGCACCCGAACAGTAAAACCAAAAATGTATCCATCATTTTACAACCTTGCCTAAATCCTGTCTGATGACGAGGAAGGAGATTTTTCTTGAAGGCTCAATCTTGGAGTTGATGCAGTAACATTTGGTTAAAAAAAATGCTTCCATTCACATCCGAAAGAGAAATCATTCTATTACTCAGGAGAGAAGAATGACTGTCCAGCTTGAACAGTGGATGCATAATGGCACCGTTGCAGAAGGTAGGCAGAACGGCAGAGTCAAAACTAGTCTGATGAAGGAGTCTACAGAAGGCTGGCCCAGAAAACCAGGTCTGACTTAAGCACGCCTATGGAAACACACAAATCTCTGGTTGACTTGATTTCAGTGCAAATCACCTCTTTACTCATACTGGCCAATAGTGGCATGGTGGGCCCTAGACCAACACTGGTCCTTCTTAAGGTATCCAGTACATTCAAAGATTGAACACGCTCTTTCCATTCACCACCAACAATCCAGTTTATCCTCGGCAAACTGGTGGACAGTTTACGAGAAGTCAAAGTGTTTTTGAATCACCCGCTTTTACTACTTCAAATGTTCCGACCCAGCAATCTTCCCACCAAATTCCTTGTGCCTACCAGATTGCCTTCTAAGGATTGTAATTGCAAAATGTCATTTGAGGTCTCATTTCACCCAGTGCTGGGGGATGAGGTTTAACTCAGTGTTTAAGATCCAATACAACAAGGATTGTTAATTTGCTTTAAAGGACTTAGGAAAATCTGGAACACAAAGTATCCTATCAAAAGCAAATATTCCTTCCTGGTATTTCTGGAAAGAAACCACTAACATCACAAGCTGGAAGTGGACCCTGTTCGTAATGAAGGATGAATGTGTGCCTCAGGAAACTCATGTACGTGCTGCACAGCTCCTATCATTTACCTGGGATGTTCCTTACTTAAAAACAATAAAGCCAGCCCTACAACCCACTGCAAAAAAGGAAAGTCATTATATTCTTTGTTCCGAAAACAAAGCAATCCTAAAGTACCCTTTGGAAGTTCAGGACCTCACCAGTGCCGGCACCTCCGCTAAGGCGGAGGAGCGTCGCCCCACTGCTCGTTGAGCAGTGGAAAAAAAATAAAAAAAATGATAATAACAAGAAATTATTATCATTTTATTTTCCTTTGCGACTCCGGGCGGGGTGGGGCTAGCTTGCCGCAGAGAGAGCAGGAGTGGTTTATACTCCCTCCCTACATGCGCATGATGCTTTGAGCGGCCCTCTAGGGCCGGCCAAACAGTCATGCGTAGTTGGCATGTTCTCCATTGAGCTGTGTTGCACAGCCCAGTGGAGAACATGCCCAGCCTCCCAAGGCACTGCCTGAGCAGCCAAACAGGCCGCTCAGACCAATCATGACGCTGCTTCTGCAGCGTCATGATTGGCTGCCAGAGTCCGGAAGCCTGGGTGCTTCCGGTGCAGGCTGCAGGCAGCAGCTGGGAAGAAGACAAGGAGGAGAGGCGTGCGGCGGAGGCAAAGCAGGTACGTTTTTTTTTGTGTGTGAATCTTTTCATCCCCCCCCTCGCCCCACCACCCCTGTTCAGAGACAGCCGCCGCTGGACCCCACTGCATTCTTAGTGAGTCCGCATTAATGGTTGTGTCTGCTGGAGCTCAGGCAGCAGCAATTCTACTGCAATGTGATGCCCACAGCAAATATCTTTCGTGTGGCTTCCACTATTGGTTGCCCTGTCCTCAGGCCCAGTCTCTCTTTTTGGATCTTACAGAGTCCAGCAGGTGTCAGCCTTGGCAATGATGCCAGTATACAGTACATTCAACGACGCTATTAATACACTGCTCAACCTTCACCTCTCACGAGGACAACACAAGTTGTACTCCGCTTTACCAGAGGCCACGTAATGACCGAACCAGCCCAGCGCAGAGCAAACGGCACGCAAGTGTGGAAATCAGAGCTAGCAGTGTTGGTACTGGTGAACAAAGCTGACCCAGGTCCACTGTTCCATTGATGGCATACCCGGGGGTGGGGGGGTCCTCAACACTTTGATCTCTGCCACCCACCGCCATAGGCATCCATTCACCTTCGGGAGCAACTAAGCATTCATGCTGCAGAGTGAATGGGATACTCTAAGGGGGCTCAGTAGAGTTCTCCGCCATTTTTTCCCCCCCAAGGATCCCTACAATTGAGTAAACATCACAATATTGCCAATGTATTGGCTATACAGTCAAAACTTGTACAGACAGCGGGGTGGCTAGTGAAGTACAGAGGGGCATTATTTGGCCACAACAGGAAATCATGCATGAACCTTTAATAAAATGGTGTACTGCTGGCTCAGAGCAGCTTTCAGGTTTAGGGGTCCAGAGGAACCCTCAGCCCACCCATTCTGGAAAGCAGCATCTAACCTACTTGGAATGGGTGCTCTTGGATAGCTGTCCAGTTCCTGGCCGTCTAAATGTCCTCATATTACTGTGTGACAAGTGGGGCCAGACCAATTTAGCAGTCCATCTTCCATGAAGGCTTCTCCTATCGCACTAGACCAGACAGAGCACAGGTTAGAAGCGAGAGGCCACATCCACTTGTACGCCCATGCATTCTGTGTTAAAAAGTGAGGTTCTTTTAACACTGGCTGTTTTTTGGGAGCTTAATTGTGAGTGGTGTGAGGGACAAGTCACTTTAAAAAAGACTAGGCAGAGGGATTGGGGCATTTAAGATGACTGCTCAATTACCCTAAACACATCCTTCTTTGGTACGCTCAGATGGCTTAGAGCAGCGCATGTCATGTAGCTTGGGAGTGTGTGCCAGGTAGGTGGGGGGGGGGGGATCTGTGCCAACAAATGTGATGCTTAACTACCTTTAACTGGTTGATGGAAGATTTTGTGCAGGCAAGCCTCAGGAAGTTTGGCAATCATGTATGCAGGAGGGAATTGTTAAATGATACATGGCTTAAAGCAATACGGGTTCAGGCCAAAAAACGAGTGTTAAGTGGATATTACGCCAACTTCTCTTACAATTGGAAAACAAGTTTGTGCTTCTTAAATGCAGTGCACATCTGTGGTGTACTGGGATTAGCACGAGCAAAGACACTCCTTCACATTAATCTCATCCGGCTGTGGGAATATTTACAAGATGGGAAATTGTGTTCTGGCGGGACATGTGAATGCGACAGCGGTACCCGGGAACTGGTAAACATGTTGCATGGTTTTTGGCATTACTTGTGCTTGGCTGAACCACTGCTGAGTGACTACATCTTTGCACATCACAACTGAGGGATAATGACTTTTGACCTCTTCCCACCAATGCACTTCCGAGGACATCCCACTTCAGGTCTCAACATCATTGCTGACATCACCGACATTTCCTCTTTATACCTCGTACGTGGAACGAGGACAATCAGAAGGTTACAATGGACTTGACATCAGTGCAAGCATTTATTAAATGCTTAAGTGTCGCAACATAAAAACTAAGCCTCTGCCCCTAAAGAATACGCTCTTCCCCTTTGACAAGGGAGTTAGAAAAATGGCTAACATCAAGTGCAAGATCCCAAGGCAACACTATGGTGTCGAGCCTCTGTGGCACCTAGGTGAATGCCCATGATAAGGGCCTGGGGCTGAGGATCTCTGTGAACATCCCCCTGCGCAAAGTCGGAGGCACCTCAGCAAGAATCTCAGTTTGTGATTACTAGGGCACCGCCAGGCAAAGCCCATAAATGTAAAGCCCCAAGGAAAGAAAGAGGTTCCTTGGCTGTACAGGGCAAGTGTGTACATGAATCACTCACAAGTCCACCCTCCGGTCCCTCCCCAGAAGCCACACATGCACTCAGCGGTAATATTGTTGGAAACCTGGAAATCTAGCTAAAGAGAACCAGTGTAGGAAAACCTGCGGAACGAGATCCTTTGATGTGCAAGACACCCGACAGAACAAGGTGCCTCATATAGTAAACAAAGAACTGAAGGGAAAAAGATTAAACCCAGAAACAGGCAAAAGAGCTCGTTCAAACCATCATCCAGAAGAGACTGACAAAGAAAGATGACAGGTGCATGGTGGGGGGATATAACTGGTCATGGTATGGGAGGACTATACTTGTGTCAGAGCTATTCTGCTGGTCACAAATTCATCTCAATCTCTGATCTGTAGCATGGGCAGTTCACAAATCTGGAGGGAAGAGGACCGGATGCATCAATGCCAAAGCACACTCACTTTATGTTTGAACCACCAATCAAAGCTAAAAAAAAAAAAGAGCACAGGGAATGTTACTGAGGAAGTACTGGGGATGCAAAAAGGTAGATTACCACCAAGGCCTTAACAGTGGCTCAAACACCTGCTACTAAGTCTCTACTTAACGTGTGAAAATGACTTGCTTTGCTGTTCCCAGACTTCACCAACTCGGTGGGCTATTGCATAATCCTCCACCTGACTCACACACAGGTTGGCACAGAATTAAAAATTACACAGGAGAGTGAAATACTACCAGACAGTAAATCTCTCACTGGTGTTAGGTTTTAAAACCCCATTCTTGCTATACACTCGTTTCATGTTATATTAGGTTAGCAGTGTGTGGCTAAATAGACACCATTTGTATTCACGTTATGCAACCCACTGAGTTATCCCTGCAACGTGCAAGCTTTAGTTAGCGAGTGTGACTCCATTTTGTATTTCGTAATCCTCATTAGGCTGTGCCTGAACTAGGCCTCCTTATTTGTATTGCTTGCCTCAGCAGAACACTGTATTTAGTTATTATTTTCTTCTCTGTTCAAGGCTGCTTCCTGGCTTACTAATGAATAGACCATTCTGCCCTCACATACCTATCAGAGTGTGTAGTTCTGCTCCCACGTTAGGAGACGCTGAGACCCAGCACGGTAACCTTGAATTTGTGATAAGCCTGTACCCATCTGGCAGGTGGTAGCCATCCTTCTGTGCCTCCTTTGTTCATGTGTGGCCTAAGCTGGTAACTTTCCACTGTGGGCGTGGTTGGAGGTTCTTGGAGGAATGATTAGGTGTTGCAGACTGTTGGGGAGCCAGTCCCTCGGCAGACATCTTAGGGTGCAGGTCAGATTGGACTCCTCTGCAGAGTATTGCTAATAAAAGCTTGTTTGTATTCTCTGTCTGACCGACTCTTCATTCTTGGGAAGGCATAGCAGGTGGTTGTAAGTAACCCGGGTGGCCCCTAAGGGCCACTTCCTTCACTGGCTTCTCTGAATAATGTACAAAAATCCCAATTACTGAAGCCTTGAGTAAGGATTCCAGATGCCAACATTTCTGCAGGACACCATGATTTCAATACTGGTCCTTCCACTTACAAATCATTGTTCTCCTGTGCTGGTTTGTTGCAACTGAATCAGTTGAACTAAGATTAGTTCCTAAAATGTATTATCAAATAAAGGACAAGAACTTAAAATGCGTTGCCATGAAGAGGAGATCCCTTGCAACCCTAGCCCCAAAAACACAAATATGTTTTTCACAAAAACCTGCCAATTACTTTGAGTAATTGGCAGTAAAACTCATATTGCTAAGATCCTAGGACAATCTCTCCCTGTGGTCCAAAACAGAGATACCCTATGCCGACCACCACGTATGAACCTCTCACCTTCACAGCCATTTGCAAGTACTAATCTAAACCATTCCTGAGCAGGCATATCAAAGGAAAAACTTTCTGCCAATAAGTGCCAGGCTGGGGTATCTAAACAGATATACCTTGAGTCTGACTCAACAGGCTACAATAGCACAAGTCTCTCCACTGGTTCTGTCATGACCAAACCTTCACGTTCACCCTTTTAAGGTCCTAAGGTCCTAATGTTGCACGACATTGTGGCGAACTGTTAGGTCTGTGGCGAACTGTTAGGTCCATTCACAGACCTCCCACTTTTGATCGATAGGCAGCAATTTTATTTTAATTTAGCTGCATGCCACCGGAAGGCGGCACCAGAATACTGGCACTTTTTCACTGCCACCATTGATGATGCCAACATAGCAGCATCACTTTCTACATTATAGGCTCCTAAGACTCTAGTGGGTTGGCCTCCTAGCAACCGATTTAGGGCCTTTGTTAGAGTTTGGCGGATGGGATGCTTCGTCGCAAACGAGACGGGATTTTCCATCCCCCGAATTACAAGTGCCATTGCATATAATGCATTTTTAATAGGGCTGATGAGATATACGGTACGCTTGTGATGGAGTAACCTGTCCACCGAACTCTAAATCAGGCCCTTAAAGTCTAGCCATGGCTACAATGGTCTAAATGGGTTGTAAAATAGAGTTTTTTTTGTTATGTACCCTAAGCATTCTCCATTTAGAATGTTTCCTATTAAAGGTGACTGCAATTCTCCAAACTCAGCCAGGCATCGGACAACCATATATTCTGGAATCCTTGCTGTTGATGAAGCAGCCTTGGGACGTCTTGCTGCACCCTTAACAGGTGCTGAGAGGAGCTGGCGGGGCGAGCGAATGAAATGAGGAAACCCAAAATGATGATCTCCTCTCTGTCACTTAGAGAAATTGCCAACACTTAGAGTAGTAAAAACATACCGGTTGATGGGGAGTTAAGGTTACAAATGTAAGCAATCAAATTTAGAAGTTTTGGTGACCGACCGGCACTGCTCAAGACGTCATGCTTGAGGTGAGAGAGGACATCACAAATTACATTTTTAACAATGATGCTATCAAATAACCACTTAAATCAGTGCCTTCACTGAAGCCTCTAGTCACCCCTACACTGCTCCTTCCATTTGAAGAGACCCTCTTTTCAGCTCTTCTGCATGGGGAACCCACTGCCAGGATCTTTACCCATACCAAGCATGCAGCCTGGCATTTCAATCAATCAAGCAGGATTTATAAAGTGCGGCTAATCACCCGATAGGGTATCCAGGCGCTTGACTCCACTCAATGCCTATTTTTCCTGAGCTTGCGGGGTGCCCAGTCTGCCCATTCCCAGAAGGCTGTATGAGAAGTCCTTGGCCTTCAGACTGACCCTTTGCCAGTACTCCTGCACCCAATGTGGCCTAACGGCTAGAGCGTCGACCTCGGAGCTGGGGAACCGGGTTTGAATCTCGGCTGGGACACTCGACATCCTGCAAATCATTTAATCTCCCCATGCCTAACAAAAATCAATGCGTTCCTCTGTAACGCAACTGGTGCTCATGTAAAGCGCTCAGATACCTTCAGGTGGAGTTCGCGCTATATAAAACTACCAACAAAAAAACCTTGCCGATACTCTGGACGCAGAGCCTTGCACTTACATTCTGCAATAAGGCAATAGCATTACCATCTGCACCTTGATGTCCTTATAAAGGATATGTAGAAGAATGAAAGCTGCTGCAGTTACTCAGGACAAATGCCTATCCTTGTAGGCTTTGATTGCAGTTGCTGCTCCTGCCCGGTGTCCACACAGTTCAGCACAGATATGAGGTCTATTGTTCCACGTTTAGCAAAGAAGTTGAAAAGAACAAACATCTGCACACTTCAGACTTCAATTAAGTCACTGTTATATGCAATTATGTCCGTTGTTACATCATCTGTGGCATTATGTGTTATTACATGAGCAGTGCTGCAGATACAGAGAAGGCAGTTTATGATTACGTAACTCCCTGTAACTGATGAAATTCAGATCACCGCCGTGACCTCCTTTGTACCGAGGTCTTAATTTGGTATTTAATAATGTAAACTAACATGACTTACCTTAAAAAAACAAACTAAGTTTGTTCAGCGATTGCCTGAACCTGGCCTTAAGCACCCAATGGGCACAGGTTGGCAGAGTGCCCAGCCAACAGGGACAGGACGTGGCCTTTGACCGTTTACTGAGTGGGTCCACTGGTGCCAGAGCCATGCAAATCTCATCTCTCCACTGTGCAGTGAAAGAGTCGCCCCCACAGAGCATGTCTTCCGTCCTAGGCAGCTGTTCGTTCTGCGGTGCGGATGGATCAAAAGGAGCAGCTGGCAGCCATACTGGTCTGTGCTGGCATCACTGTCATGAATCTGATTGGATAGCTGACAGCTGGAAGGTCATCGGTGTTTGGGATAGAGGGATTGTCAGTAGGAAGAGGAGTGGGGGCACATGCACTCTGCTTTCCCTTCATCAAGGAATGTTGAGGGATACCACTGTGGGGAATCCACTCACCATGGCCAGCCCAGAGCAGGCGGTACATATTTATAAAACTTCACCCCAGTCCTGGGCAGGCCAAGGGTGTGGATTGGAAGCCCCTTTTGAAAAGGAGAACAAACTCCCTGATTGCTACTTCATGACAGAGAGGGATCTGGAGGGTGGGAGGGGAGCACAGAGCACATGGTTTGTGAGTTGCTGGCTTTCTCCATGCTGGGGACCAGTGAGGTTCTAAAACCACGGGCCCCTTTTTTGGTACACCTGTGAAATAGTTCTGCCATCCTATGCATCTCTGCATATTCCCCTTACCTCAAAATGGGAGTGGTAAATATCCGAGAATTGCAAAATCTGGGAACCACATACCATTTTTGAAAATATATATTTCTTAAATATAGCAGACTTGAGAGCCTGCTTCTACTGTTTGTGTAACCTCAATATGAGCTATGGATTTTATTTGCATCTCAGACAATGATATTTGATTTTTCATCCATGTTGGTCCTCAAACTGGTTCAAGGATAAAATATTGAAGGTAGCACTATTTATTTTTATATTTCAAAAACTGGAATACAGATTTACATCAAACCACATTAGTACTGAGAATTGCACCAAGCCCCGCCGTCTTACCAAGCGCCATGTAACTCACTGCTGTTTCTTGGGCTGTAGTTGGGAAGTACTTCCTAAGGCGATTTGGAAAAAGACACCTAACTTTTGGGACAACCCCTTTACTTTCGCACCTAAACCACAATACTTGGCAAAAATGTCTAAATTGGCCAATACATTTTTGGGAAAAGTTCATGCAGACGCTTTAAAAGGATTTTCCTACGGAGCACGCGACTCAGATATTTCTACGGAGTCAGCAATTCTGGCACTTAATTGTCAAAATCATGATTTTTCATTAAACTTCATATTTAACACCAGATATCTGGTAGGTTCCACATGGATTCTTCACTCAGGACCTCAAAGTGTTAACAAGTTTTCTGTTTTTTTCAAAAATACATTCTCAAGTTTCCATTGCAAATCTTGTTTGTATATGAGACGTCCACCTTAACCAGAAAATAATTCACACCAACAACCAAAGACAATGGGCCCGACTCACAAAGTCACTATGGTCCATAAACATACATTTACAGCCATAAATGGCTGCTCCAAGTCTACCAGGAATCCACAAAAGGATAACAAGCGGCAGGCATAAAGGCTTTTACTACTGTGTAATTGTAGGCCTCGGCGATGTGCAATTATACAGAAGCAAACCCTAAGTGAGGGTTGGGGAGCCATGGTTTACTATGAGAGTCCATGAACACCCACAAACCTTTGAGTTTGTAGCTACTGACAAACCCCTTTGGAACTTGGAAATTGTCAGATTTGTCCCAAAGAGCGGGCATGAATCCATTTCTAGGGAGGGCGAAGAAACTGAATTTCTGCAGACTTTGTTCGGCTGCTAGGGAATGGGTTTCTCCACAGGGAAAACGTTTTGCTCATGGGAAAGGAGTTTCTCCAACAGGGGACATTTGCTCAGAGAGCTGCCTTTCTCAATGCAAAGCTCCAATGCGAGTAGAACTCTGAGGATTTCCCAGCTTTGCAGTCAAGAATGCACAGTGGTATGCCAGGAAAGCTGCAGCTGGCAGTTTCCAAGCATACTACTGTACTGAGAATTCTGAAAACTCTTACACATATAGCTGTACAACGCGCACAGGTGTGGGCTTATTAGCTTTCACGTAATTCAAGGTCACCTCCGTATTTGCATGAGAGGATAAATTCATTTTTCCACACTTTAAGTTGGTGATGACCTTTTCCAGTTTGAGGGAAAGTCTGTCCTCTTTCAGAGGGCTGCATGGCTTATGCACCTCATGGGAGTGCCACACACAAATACAATCAATTGGAAGAAACAATTATAACAGCACTACGTGCATCATTCAACCACTCGTTTCTTCATAACTACGGCGCCTATTTCTCAATATTAAAATTGTGCAGGATTTATTCCAAGCAGAATTTACATATCTGCTGAGACAAGTTTTTTCAGTGCCTACGGTGTGTTCTTATGACTGATGTATTGTGCTTTTATGAGCAATCATTTAACTGTCTAAATAGTACAGTTCAGGATCAGCACAAGAGTTCGAAAAGGACCGCAGGGCATGTGCCACTGGAAAATAATCAAGTGTGCGTTAAAGAGTTTCGGCATTTTTTCTGGCAGTCATTTGGTAATTAATTTTTAATGTAAAAAACAACAGTCCTTGTATGCAAGCTTTTTCTTTTTAAAATCCCATAGAAGATGAGGGTCTTTGTAAATATTTGTGATATGTTTTGCTACCCTTTTTGTGATTTGAGAGAGGGTTTTGTTGTAAAAGGGAGCATCTAGATCGGAGACCAAAAGAGCTCCATTCTACACAAGAACTGTCTAGGTTAACACTTTTGGGTTGTCTGTGACACTCTTCCATAAAATGTATAATAAACCTGGAAACAACATCCAGGAACTACGAATTGCAAAGTGTTTGTACTGATTTATAGGACACCAAAAAAATGACCCTCCTTGACCCTCAAGTGTCCACCATGATATTGTAGCCAACCTACAAAAAGTCCAGAAGACTTCAGGCTAGTACAAACAATGTTGTTAAGTGAATAAATTCATTTTGAGGTCAGGCTACATACTATCTTACCCAATGCTAGTGTCTAAAGCAGAAGGAAGTGTGAAACATGCTTTCATATGGGAAGAAGGGAAACTGCGGGTGTTGCTACAGACAGATAAAGAAACCCGCTGACTTTTGAGACGCTATACAAATGATATCTTGTTGCATTTCTTGTCCAGGGAAACAGTTGACCATGTGCTATTAGGCATAGTACAGAACTTCACTAATAAAGATGATAGAAAGCGATAAAAAAAAATGGTACTGCTGAATCACCTAGAAGGTTGCAAGAATAATGGCTAAAGAACACAAGAGAGTGGGAAAAGACAACTGATCTTGAGGTCGTGGGTAAGTTAAATAGGGAGGTGTTCTCCAGCCTACTACAGAAATGATCAGCATGTGCTTCAGGCCCATGTTGCAATCCACCACCCTTGCCATCATCAAAACAAACGCACAGAGGACCTCGGCCAACAATGACTCTGAAGCTTAAATGACCTGGCTTTATTATGGGCGCATTAGTGGTTCAATAGTGGTTCCGAATATTACCATGTTGGCACATCTGTAAACTAGACATATCTTCCTAATTCAAAGAACACCTCCTTGAGAAACTGGAGCATCCTGTCCCACAGAGGACTTTAGAACCACCGGCCAAGCATTGGTCCACTCGTTCCTAGATAGAGGAAATAGACTCGCAAATCAATACAAAAATGTGTTCGCATCTCTAAGTGCCACTTGGCTTCTGAGAGTGCAGAAAAGAAGTCTGAATACATTATCCACATCTTGAGAGACCCATTGGATCCCTCTGGATTCCAGAATTAAATTTAAGATAGCATGTTTAACAATCAAAGGTCTTCATCTAAGCCAACCATTCTACTTAAGTTAGAAACTGTTGCTCACAGGAGAAGAAAAACAGGATTGAATCCAGATTCTTGCTAGAGATCCTAAAAATGAGGAAAACAAAAACTCTGAACCGAGCCGTCACTGGCTTGGCTACTAAAGTATGAAAACATCTCCCTGAAGATCTCAGAATGATTGAATCACTTTCCTTCTTCAGAAAAAAACATAAATACCCACCATTCCATATCCTGTCCGTAAGACTTACGTTCTCTCGTTACCATGATCACTCTTTACTATTTCCTCTGCAACTTTACACGGTTACCCCTGCTGTGTATTGTGTCTAGACTATACCCCATTATGGATTCTACTCACATTGCATCTCTTGCTAACTATAAAGTACTCCACTGCCGATGTGGCTCGGCTATATAAATATATTTGATAACCAAATAACACCTTTCTGTAATTGCAATGGGTTCTAGTTCAGCCACCTCTGTCTTTTATTGTGCTTAGTCAAGGCATTTCCTCTGCATGTTTTTTAGCTGGTGAAGTACTGCAAAGGCCATGTCAAACTTCTAGTCAATAAGGCCCTATAAAATGTACTAAATTTAGCACATCAGTATGCTGGGCCCAGGACCTATAAAATGTAACTGTGTCATGGTGAGGTTTCATGGACTCAAATCTATTTATCTGTTTAAGGTTAAAGATAAACGATCCACTGAAAATCAGTAAAAGGAAGGTTTGCAGTTTTCCATAACATTTTCTTTTGTAATTGAGCCTATACAAAATATAGATATTTAGAAGAGAACCTTATCTTGTAGACAGGGCAACAAGGCCTATGCGATTTTGTGGATGCAGTGTTTTTTTTTGCAAAAGTATGGGTTTGCTGCATTTTCCACATAATTCATCAACTGTGCTCAAATGGATCCTAGGTCCACAACTGGCACATGCCCATTCTGTCTATTGGGGAAATGCACAATCAGGGTCTGCCTGTCTTTATACTAGGGCTGTGAACTCTAGGTTGATGCATCTGCATTTGTGCAGTGCATTCCCTCTTGAAATATAAATGTTTCTTATTCCCTAGTTTTTTAGGTCGAGCCTCGGCAACGTATGTGCTGCTCTGAGAGGCATGCTGTATTCAGTAAATGGACTTTCAACACACCCAGTGCTTTTTGTTGGTTAATTGTCCTGCCTTTCAAAATTCCTTCACTCTAGTTGGTCAATAGTGCCCATCTGTCCCGCCTTTAGGTGTTTGGTTCCCTTCAAGTGGACATCACCGATTGTTTCTTCTGGCCATCTATTGCTTCCTCGCTTGCACCCCCCTCCCTCTCTCCCATCATTGCTGCCATCACTTAATCTCCCCAGTGCCATCCCCACACGACCACCTCCCATCGTCATTGCTCGGTCGTTTCTATTGCATCCTCGCTCGCACCCAGTCACTCCCTCCAGTCATTGCTGCCATCACATAATCTCTCCCGAGCCCCACCTCCCATGTCGCTGCTTTTTAGGTCTCGCTGCGCCAGCGCATGCGCTGCTCTGCGAGAAATTTAGTAAGTGGGTTTTTGAAGTGCTACCAGAGAGGCTTTTGCTGGCTACCAGCTTGCGTTCACGCGAGAGTGCACGCGCGCAGCCGCCATGTGGCTTTCTGTAATGGCTCATTAAGCCTTACAGCGCGTGAATCCCCTCCCCTACCCCCTCCCTTCTCCCACTCCCTCCTCGTCAGCTTCTCTTATTACAAGCGCGTCGCGCGGCCAATGCTTGTTCTACCTTTTCCGTTCTGATAAGCAGCGAAGCGCTGCAGCCACAGGCAAGTGTGAGATGATTTATAATCTGAGCTGAATTTGGTATTCCACAGACTTGAGTATTCAGTAGGCAACCCGGACGTGTCTGCTGCTTCTGCCGCTTTCTAGTTCATATTTCAAAAGATACCCGAAGGGCGTGGGATACACAATGTTATAACACGTGTCACCAGTAGTCATGTGACTTTCTCTTTTCCCATAAATCCTAGCTGTACGTTTACGTACAGGTAATGCATTTACTCAATATCCCCTACGAGCTGTAATGGAAATAATCACGTGACTACGAGGAGTGAAACGAAAACAGACCTGAGGTAAAATCAGTTGTGCTGCTGGTGGACGAGTGTGAGGAAATCTGGCAGTAGCGAGCTTTAACAATCCAGGCACATGCTCAGCAAATATGCATTAAAAGGAGAGAAGGCTACAAAATTTGTTTGAGGGTCAACTCTATTTCCACTTCACTGCCTCCCCAGCCAGGGCACAGAGCATTGCGACTTTGGACTTTGTTTTCCCTGTTTGTGGGATCATTAACAGGATTTTAACGGTCTTTGAATGTTATTTACTCTTGTAACCAGGCCAGGTCCAGAGATTGACCAAGAACTTTTTGAACTAAGTTGTGACTTTGTTACGCCCTTAGTGATATTTAATTGCATTTATATCAACATGTTTATTGAGGGACTTGGAGGGCAAGGGTTTCGAGGTAAAGGGCCATGTGATTCCAATGCCCTGGGATAGGCGGTTTCCTGTTCATTGCTTTCAGATTAGCAAAATGCATTCTGGGAGGCGTAGTTTATATTCTCTTTAATGTATTTTTCTTCGGGCATCTACTGGATATTTAATTGCTTAAAAACCGTTCGAGGCTCGAGTGATATGTTTTTGTTTTCTGCTTCTTCTGATAGAAAACTACATTTTAAGGAACTACAGATATTTTAACTCTCACAGTGCCGGCTCCCTTCACCCAGTGAGGCGACAATATCACATCATACGCAGGCAAAACCAGCTGGAAAGTACTGCAAAGAGGCATCCTCGGTATGTGAAACTGAAACGCTTAAACACGGGTGTTACAAGGTTCACCAGATGTCAAAAGCTTATCAAAGAACATGCTTCCACGAGCCACATAAATACCTTCCAGCACTCTGTTTGCTGTATGGGCGGCAAATTTAGCCATCTAATCTATACCACCATCTACTGTGCACGCGTAATTAGCTACGAGAGTAAAGTGTTGTTGTTCTAGGCCACATGTTACAACTTTAACCGCCTCCCTGGTAACTTTCATTCTATTGCAAATAGCCCACCCGGGAAAACCAGACTGGAAGGCGCCTTGCACCGTCTGCCTCTTATTTTCTAATCACTGTACAATTGCTGTTTCTTATGCGTCAACTCACAAGTATACCTGTTTCGTTTTAAGGTCCTATTAAGCCTTTGCTTTAGTTTTTCTTCCTGTACTTTTTTATACATCTTCTTCGCGCTATACTTATGTCTCTACTCCCATCGTTACACTCCCACATTGTTACTTTCTTACCTCTGCAGTTACTTTAATATTCCCGCTGTTTTGTGACATTTATTAAAATATTTCTGAGTAATGTTTGCTTTTATATACCTATATACAGCGCTTCCAAATACAAAAATATATCTGCTCCAACATTTGTTAATACAATTTCTTTACTGCGCGCACAACAAACAAAACTAGCATATTTTCTCCCAAACCTTGATTTGATATTCTTAACGGTTTTGCGTGCGCAATTACATAGGTATATTTCCCAGTCTGTAGCTCTTTTTTTTTTTTTTTTTAAACAACACTTTCGCTATTACAAAATTACATTCATTATCTTTTTCAGCAAACGTACACATGCTACATTACTTACAAAAACTGTATCCTTTTGCAGGTACGTTAACAGCTTGCATAAACCAGCATTGGCATAGCCAATAGGTCTCGCCTTTGGTACCTTATAAGTGTTTAGTTATCCAGCACAATATCCTTGGTGCAACAACATCAACTGTTGCATGGCTAAACACTTATAAGGTCCCAAAGGCGAGACCTATTGGCTATGCCAATGCTGGTTTTCTTTTCAGCTGCACAGCTCTTGCCAGCTCCCCTGCCGGGCCTCCCATCCCTATCCCATCTCGTCTCTCCGTCCTACTGCTGGTCATCCGCACTGAGGACTCCGGTATGTGAAGTCCCTCCCTTTGCTGGTTTGTAGTTGTTAACTGAAAGCCTATGGGAGCTGATCAGGAGCCAGACATGTTTCCTGGAAGGCGTAAGCGGGCTCATGGTTGGGATGCAGGCTGCTGTGCTTCATAGGCTCATCTCTGTCAGAGAGCCCATTTTTATTATATTCTACAGCAATTTATAACAATCAAGTTTAAATAATTATAATAATGACCAAAATAAACTACCAAGTGTCTATGCCCGTATTTTGACTGTCAGAAAACGTCATAAAAGACACTAGCTTATATCAACACTGTGCCCACCAGGCCTCATCTTGTACCATGGCGGCCGCACTTTTTATTCCAACAGCACAGCTCTTACCAGCTGCCCCGCCGAGCCTACCTTCCCCATCTCATCTCGTATCTCCAGCCCACAGCTGGTCATCGGCACAGAGGACTCCGGCATGTGAAGGCCGTCCCTTTCGTGCGAGTTTGTTTTAGTCTATTCTTGTTTTCTGTTCGCTGAAAGCCTACAGAAGCTGCCCACCAGCCAGCCTCGTGTTTCATGAAAGGCTTTCTGATCCAAGCTGGATTATGTTATCATACCAAGGTAGGGAATCTGCGTCGTTACAATGATGTGCATGGCGCTGTGTCAAATCTGTGTTAAATGTGTGCTGTGTCGGGGGCATCTGCCACATCTCAGCTGCTCGATGCTGCGTAAAGAAGCACACCCCTGTGTTGCACAAACAGGACAAAAGTCAGCAGTCTCTGATGTTATCTGCCACACTTGTGTTAAAGCTGCAGTTTCATAAAGACATTAAGCATTGTACCTCTGATACTGCATTCAACAGAAAACAATGCCAGAGCAACATCCTTTAGTAAGGTGCAGTACCTTGTGTGGCTAACAGAGGTCCCTGTAGAACTCCAGAGGGACACCTAGTAACAGCCTGTGGTACTGCACCATTTCCTTGTTTCGTCCATTTTTTTTTGTATTCCTTATGCTACTGTTCTGTCTTTCCTCTTTGTTTTAAAGCACTACTCGTACCACCTCTACTTTCCACGGTTTCCTCTCCATCCTCTTTCCTTCCTATATCTTTAGATAGGTTAAATGATCACTCCACTACAAACAAAAAAATATGACTAACATACTTTGTCATTTGCAACTCCAATGGCTCTAACTTTCACAAATGCGAGACCGACTGCATTGCAAATGCTTGTTCTTTCTGTTGGTGGATAAATGGTTACATTCCTGACCCTCCTTTCTGAACGTGTGGTTTAAAACAGCTGCTATTTTTGGGCTTATGATGTAGACGCCCTCAAGCTACATAGCACAGAAAACTGTCCGGCTGTCTAAATTAAAACTTACCAGTGATGTTTACATTTGTATGTCATGTCTTTTCTGGCTATAGGGAACTGTATCCCCATTTTCAACTGCTCTCTGTGAGGCATAGTCACAGACTTTGCATTGTCATATAGAGCAATCTCAAAGTAGCCAAACACCCCTCCTGCCTGGCTAACTTAATAGTCTCAACTCACACCTTGAATGTGTCAGGATTTCGGTGCTCGTCGTAGTGCATAACTTTGCACTTGCCTGCAATCATCTGACACTATTACCTCCTAGGCCACTCAAAGTTTTTCTAAAGCAGTCTATATGCTCCTACGTGTTTGAGATATCAACCTAAGGCACCTCTTCAGATCATCTGCAAAGGAACATGTTTGTCCTACTAACTCTCCTTCAGTGTCCACTATTAATGAATTGAAGAACAGAGGTCTGAGAACCAATTGCTTGGGCACCACAATTTTCACCAATCTTTAATTGTAACTGACTCAATTTTTCATTACCATCTTCAGGTTGTCATCGCTTAAGTCCACAGCCTAGATTATTAACCTACTTTCTACTGCAGCTTGCTTAAATATCTCCTGTGTGAAATAAAATTCAAAGTTTGTTAGATTTGGGGGTCTCTAGTTGGCCGAGGTAGGTACCTTTGTCCAAATAGGGACCCTTGAGTCTAGTCAGGGAAAGTAGGTACACTCCTGAAAGAACCCCTGCTCACCCTCTTGGTAGCTTGGCACGAGCAGACAGGCTTAGTTCAGAGGCAGTGTGTAAAGCATTTGTGAACACATACAGTAATCAAGTGACAACACTACAAATGGACACCACACAGGTTGTATATTTATAAAAATAGGTATACTTTATATAGATTTACCACAAGACCATAAACGACAAAAATAATCCACAATACTGTCAAGAATGCTTAGTTCTGATCAAAAGGCTTAATTCAAGGTTCTGTGCGAGTCGGTAGCCTCCTCCGGCTACGGCGATGTCAAGAACAAACAGAGTCTAACAAATCCAGCTGACCGCGTCGAGACGGGCCAACACAGCGTAGACAGACTCGGTCACAGTACCTTTTACTTGAAGCGGCAGGCACGGGCGTGCGAGCCGGATGGCTGTTCGTCGCGGTCGCGATGCAAAAATGGAAGCGTTGCAGGACGCGTTGTCCCTCGATGCGGTGCAGGCAGCGGCTCATTGACGTCGTCGAGACGGAGTCGGTGAGACCAGGGCCGTGCGTTGCAGGGCGAGACGGTGCTTTGAGGCGGTGCTGGCAGGTTGCGGTGTGGCAACGGAGCCGGGTTCAGGAGCTGGCGATCAGTCCGGACAGCGGTGCGAGTCGGGCGGTGCGTCGCGAAGCTTGCGAGGCGGTGCCCAACTCCAGTGCGGTCACAGGACTCGAACTCAGCAACAGTGACCGTGTTGGTCGGACCAGATGGATTCGGTGTAGCGAAGCGTTGCAAGGTGCGGTGCTCACAGGTTACGGTGCAGGCAGCGGCTCGTTGACTGAGTCGGTGAGACCAAGGCCGTGCGTTGCAAGATGCAGGCGTTGCTCGATGCGGTGCCAACAGGACACCGAGCCGGTCAGGAGAGTCGGTCACAGCTCCCTACCTCTGTAGCCACTGAAACAGAGTTTCCAGCAGCAATTCACAAAGGGGGTGAAGTCCAATGTTCCTGGGACTTCGATCAGGGGGCAAGCTCTCTTCCAAGCCCTTGGAGATCCTTCACAAGTTGATGAAAGTCACAGCAAAGCAAAAGTTTCTTTCTCCTTTCTTTGGCAGTCAGGCAAACCACTGCAGGCCAATCCCCCAAGCAGCACTTCAGGCTTACGGATAGTCTCTCCTCAGTTTCTTCTTGGTTCCGCTCCTCAGCAAAGGTTTCTTCTTGTTCCCAAAAGTGATCTAATTTCTTGGGATCAGGGTCCCAATATTTATACCCCAAAATCCTTTGTCCTCTGAGGGCAGAGGGGCCTTTGCCCAGTCCAGTTCTGGAGCACTCTGTTTACATGACTCCTTCTTTCCTTTCACAGTGCAGGGCAGAAACATCAGATGCCCCACAGGAGGTGGAGCCAGCATTGTGGAGGGAAAGCCCAGCCCTGGAGCACTTTGTTGACATGATTCCTTCTCTTCTTTCACTGTGCAGGGCAGAGACATCAGACGCACCACAGGGGTGGAGCCAGCACTGTGGGGGCAGGCACTGTCCTATTCAGGTCCCAGGTGCAACTCCTCCCACCCATCTAGATGCAGTCTCTCTATTCACCACTGGGCTGACTCATTCTGTCTCCTGGAATCCCCAGCCCTGTCACTCAAAAACACCAGACAAGGAATACACAACCTAGCAGAGGCAGGCTTTGGATAGTTAGACAAGAAAATATCTACTTTCTAAAAGTGGTATTTTCAAACACAATGTTAAAACCAACTTCACTAAAAGATGTATTTTATCATTCTGAGTTCAGGCATACTAAACTCGAATTTCCACCATGTTCCCTGAGTCAGTTAGGATTATAAAATGTAATAATCTAACTGCCCATTCTGGCCTATGGAGAACAGGTAGCCTTGCAATAGTGAAAAACGAAAATGGCTGTAATTCACTATTAGGACATGCCACACACACCAGGGCATGTCCTACCTTATACTTACAATGCACCCTGCCCTAGGGCCTACTTTAGGGGTGACCAACATGCAGTAAAGGGAAGGTTTAGGGCCTGGTAAGTGGGTGTACTTACCAAGTCGACATGGCAGCCCTAGGCTGCACACAGGCTCTGCAATGGCAGGCCTGAGACACACTTTACAAGCTGCTCCTGTGGGTGGCACAACCAGTGCTGCAAGCCCACCAGCAGTATTGGATTTACCAGCCCTGGGCACACTCAGTGCACAGTATTAGGGACTGACAAGTAAACCAATCATCCAATCATGGAGTCACTAATACATAATACAATTTATCATAGGGAGCACTTGCACTGTGGCACTGAATAGCAGTGGCAAAGTGCCCATGAGCATCTAGTCCAGCAAAAACATATCGACAACAGTGGGGGCATTATGAAAAAAATGGAAGGGAGACCCACGCCAAGGATGCCAGGTCTAACAGTTTCATTGCAGTCTAAGTAGATCATACTCATCAGGTGGCCTTGCCAGTTTCCTATGGATCTCAATTAACTGCATCTCGCATGGCATCCATTCGTAATCCCATGCGGCTTTCGATCTAGTGATCCACCATTTGAAAATTCTTACTTACCTCTATTCATGAACCTATCAATTTTTGTCTGCTGTGAATGGACTCGTTCACAGAAGTCTCTACATTAGTCCAGCTTTTGTAAATTGGCTAGGATGGCACATAATAGCTTCTGGAAATTGTTCCTTCTTGTGGAATGGTTAAATATGGTTATTGGTGCTGGTACTCTCTTTCAAAGTTTCTTTAATATCCTACGGCATAGGGCATCTTTCACATTTTGGAAAAGCTGGAAGCATTTTTTTTTTCAGGTTCTTGATCATCATTAGATGCTCTGAAGGCAACTCTTTGAGAATTGAAAACATTAAGGTGACATTTTTCTTAAAGGACTTAAATCCTGCAATGTTCTACCAGCTGTGTAATTTATTTTGGATGAGAATGTCTCATTAGAGGTAGGAAAATGCCAAAGTTCTCATAATCATTCCTCTCAATCCATCTGATAGTCACCGCCTTCTATGTATGCTGCATGGGTTAAAGACAACACCGAAGAATCAACTGGCTAATGATTATGTACCTTGCAATCATAGTCCAAAGACCTCAAAAGTACTCTAAGAGTGTATTGTCTTCCATGTTTTAAACCACCCTTGAGGTTGGCTCGAATCTAAGCGCATTCTGAAGCATGTTGGACATGATAATCCCCCTCATGAACCTGTGGGTCTCTGCCTTGGAGATCACGAGTGTCCCCTACATACAAATGAATGAGGAGGTAGAGGTTATTGCTTCAGTGATAGCTCTTGAAAGCTGGGGCAGGCTTCGGCTGAACTGGGGCTCATGGCAGACTTTGGCAGCAGCATCCTGTGGGATTCGAACATGGGGCAATGAAGCAGACTGAAGATCAGGCCACTCAAACTTCTGAGGCTGGTGAGGTTTATTGAGCACATCAAAAATAAGGAGCTAAAGAAGAGCATGTTCGAGCATCATTAAGAAAACTATGGTGGTACCAGAGCTCTGGCATGAGGTAACCACATTCAACCAAGTCAACACCTAATTCCGCTCATCCGTCTCCGGATAGGATAAGAGGGATGTGAAGGAAGCTCCTCATCTTCTATAGTGTTCTTATTTGAAACAAAACAGGCCCCTTTAAAAGAAAAGAAAAAAAAAAAAGAGGAAAAAAAAAAAATAAGAACGGCCTTGATTTGAAGGAAAGGATGTGGGGCTGAGAATTTGCCACTAGTGACTGGCTTAGCTTAAAGCATTCCAGATTTTAGCTAGGCCTGGGTGGTGAACTCTGCTCCGTTCACAGTGATTGTGGAGTTTTCTGCACTCTGCGCTCCGCAGAGCTCCAAAAAACTCGCAGAGCAGAGTTTTTTCCGCGCTCACCAACGTTAAGTTGGCGGGCTTGAAAAATCCAACGCTAGTCCACCTCCCAGTGGGATTTCTCAACATGAGCGGTTGCGGATGGTTGCGACTGATCGCGTTGATAAACCATCTGTTTGCGTTGAGGAAGCTGCCGCTTGAGTAGAAAATCTACTTGAGTGGCAGAAAGAAGTAGCGTCCTCTTGTGCTGCGCATGGTGCAGTTCGCGCTGATTTTCCAGAGTGGGGCAAACACCCGGAGCTAAAAATCAGCACAAACGGCGCGACCTAACGCACTCTGCCGCTTGCTGAACTCCGCATAGTGCGGCAGAGTTTTTTGGTCACTTCGCGAAGTTCCGCATTGAGGAACTCCACAAACTCTGCCCAGGCCTAATTTTGACCCTGTGTTTGTTGAGCGTCTTGGATCTGGATAAAAGTAGATTTAGCTCTTTACACAGAACCTTAATGGCCAGAGAACTTTGTGTTGCATCGTAGACCTGTGACGATCATTCTCGGTTCCCATACAGAGATAATGGTGGAATAACCTAATTGAAAGACTTGCATTAAAAACGCCAGATTGGCCTCTAGGTCCGTCTCTAAAAGGGCCTAGCATGAGGGCATCAGTAGTGCATACATATAGAGACAAGGTGGGAAGCAAACTGCACAAATGAGCACTTTGTTCAATCTCCTGAATTGCTTGGTACATGGGCTGGGATCGAGGTGCACACGCTTTTAGGGGCTCTGGGCTTTGCCTTCTTTCACATGTTGGTTGCCAATGGTTAGAAGTGCAGAGGGGAGGCCCAGTGCTGAAGAACCATCCATTTGCTCTTGCTTTCCTAAGCATGCAGTAAATGCATTGAAAGTAAGTCTCTTTAGAATGGCAAACTGATGTGCTCCCTGGAGCCTACGGAGAGTCACCTGGACGCCTTTCAGGATCCTGCTCAACCAGTGCCGTAACCATGGAAGATATTTAGCAGAAGCTTAAGTAACCCCTACACCTACAATGGTCTGCCTAGTTTCAAGGGGACCCATCCTCGTGAATAGGGTCGGAATAGCCTCGTACTGAAAATGAGTGGTCTGCTATTCTCGCGTTCTAGAGAGCCCTAGAGAGCTGGCAATCACGACACATGCTAGTTAAAGTTCCTCTTTAAACACCTAATGGAGAGAGTCAGCCATTTACAATCCATGAGTTTCAATGGATGAAGATGGCACATTTTTTCCATCGGGCATTTTCCCGGTGGGCTGAAGCCTTTTGGGGGTCGGTTTTTGAAGGCAGATGCCTCTGCTATTTTCCTCAGCTCCACCAGGTTAATTGCAGCTGGCACAGTGGATGCTCTAGGAGAGAGGAAAGAGGAAATGCCAAAGGAGAGCAAGAGATGAGGAAGGAGTACCATAGAAGGCTGCAGTGAACAATTCGGCGAGGCTGGTTGGATTGTTTTTTCCAGGGCTGCAATTGGCTCCCAATTTGGATCCAGATGAAGGCAGCCAGCTGCTACTTCTGGGACTTGTCCTTGATATTTCATCTGTTAGACCTAGTTTCCCAAGAACACATAGAACTGCCAGGGTTCAAAGCTGGAAGAAACCGTCTGGGTGCAGGAGTTCCAGGCAAAGGACAAAATCCCAGAAGGCCGCGTAGTGTGGGCTGAGGACAGCTTAAAAACCAGGGAGTAAAGGTATGGTGACTTACTAACTATATAGAGAAGAAATTAAAATTAGGGGTGTGATACCTGAACAGTCTGTCTTACTTATGGAATTTTGAATTTTACAAAGAAATACAAAGTTCCCCGAGAGCACCATAGGCAGGCGTAGTTCAAATTCACCACCCAGAAAATTTCCTGCAGGTGGATGTCTGATCAAGCACTGGTGGATCATAAGGGTACAGGGAATTGGTTCTTCACTGTTACTTGATTGGCACAGAGGAACCTTAGCAGCTAGAACTCAGCCACTACCAACCCTGCAATGGCGCGGAGCGTCCCAAGTGCAGCTAGGGCTCTGTATTGTCACCATTTTGAAGCTGCACCAGTAGTTCAAACAAGCCCTTATTTTAAAAAGAAGCTGAAGGTAAGAAGTGCAACTTCGCCCAACCCAAGGTTAAACATTTGTGACAAAAGCTACTCAAAAGAGTTCTTGGGGAAGAAACCCCAGGCATTGCTACAAACCTACAGCACTGGGCCATAGACTTTAGAAGAAGCCCGCATGACCGGCATGACAGTTTCCAGTCACCATTAACACCTGGCTCTTCTCTAATCTCTAGTCTCCCTTCCCTGTAGCCACATGTCTGTCTTAGCGCTGGGACGCCCCGTTGCTGGGGCAGCCATGCGCTTTATAAGACTGCATAACATAACAAAGTACACCAGTGACTACAGAGTAAAGGGATACTGGTTGTGTGGGTGGCGCCACCGATGTGTGGTGGATCTGCATTACCGGTACCAGCTGTGTGGCTTCTTTTCTAAACTGGTTAGTGAGGAGAAGCAGTTCCTGGTGTCCATTCACAATGTGGCCCTGGCTCCCACAAATGTATATAGTGCACACCACTGAGGAGACAGTCTCTTTAGGACAGGTTGTGAGTGAACGTTCTACAAAAAAACAGTGTCTATAGTTTACAATGGAAGCAAGTAGCTTTATCCTGCACGTTGTGGGTTTACACTCACTGCTGCACACTAGTGTGTTCTTTTCGAGAACAGTCATGCACAGATCTTTTCCACTTTTGTTATGGTGAATACTCGAGTTGATGTCCTGATTAGAGAATACACAAAATTAAACAGTCATTAAATTACAAGATTGTAGAAGGATCGTTTTTCAGGTAAAAAATTAAAACTCAGGTAATTTAAATACAGATCATAGAACTGACATCAACATACTTTGTGGGAGCTGCACCCAAGTGTTAAGCTATTTTTCACTACTGCTGATGTCCGACTATCGATAGGAACACTGGGGGTACTTCTTTTAGAACATGCAATACATTAAGATATAGGGACAAACACGGTTAAAGATCTAGTTTTAAATTGTGTTGTAATTCTGAGTTTGAGATTGTGATGGACTTTACTTGTTCCACGTGTAAAAAAAGAAAATGACAGAGCTTCACTGGTAAACAGATAATCTTATATTTAATTGTTTCAGAAAGTCTAATGGTCGATAGTTCAGCCAAATACCAGTGGTACTAGAATTATCATCACACACACACTTTGTACCTATGATGACATCACAATGAACATGTGCGCTTTGATTTTCATGCATCACAGGAAGTGACATCATATGACATTTGACACTGATACAATCACAGCAAGGACCATCACAATCCCTTTGACAAAAACTTCTTGTGTGAAAATGTGAATGAAAATCTTACTTGAAAGTAATATGTTAGTCAGCCTAGCTAGGACCATCGAAATTTGGTGCACAAGTGATGCATGACAGCATTTTGCTTAGACAATAGAGAGGCATATCCTGGTCTGTATCGGATTTTTGTAGCTCTGCAGTAGGAGAGCATTATAGTGAGAAAATAAATGGGCACTGTGAACAAGTAAAAAACAAACCCTTCAACAAACAATACACTTGCAGACCAGCATCTCAATAGTCATTATATACCATAAAACTGTCATTCCACTGCACAGTAAAATCAAGATTCCAAAATTCATACACACCTTTAATCCAAAACATAATGGTAGACTACAGATGGTCAGAGCTCAGGTTTTCAACCTTTGGCATACTTCAGTTGAATGTAAGCTAGCCAGCAGTTCTACGCTGCCACCAACACAAAACTTGAAAATAAGAAGACCTTTTAAGCCAAACATTTGCAAGAGATGCTACTATACAGAAACAAAATGCTGAATGTGTTCTGGAGAACCAAAAAAGGGGCTGTGGATAACACGCAGAACAGCCTTTGATTTTTTTTTCAATCTGGAAAAAGTTGGATGTTTTTTACATGTTACGCTTTTGTGAATTGTATTTGGATTCTTACAGTATGCAGTCTTGTTTTAAATGCACTCAAGGATTGCTGGCAAGGGGTTGCAAAAACAATGCCAAATATGTCAAAGAACAAGCAAGTAGTAGCATCTGCCACCTCTGGCGACCCCTATCGACGTCCACGGAAAGTGACCATTCTTCTATTCAAAGGTCGACAAAATCTTGCTGTGTTTTCTAAATCCCAACAAACAGTCAATGCACCAACTTTCAGTCCAGAAAGACAGTACTGCACTTCAGGATGCCTGAAGCCATAGTACAAGGTATCCTGGTTGCTTTTAGTAAACCTACCAGGGATGCTTCTGTACCACATAATTTAAAGGTGAACATCAGGAGACTATATCCTTCAAGTGACCATCAAACCGTGATGCCAATTTGTGGGACTTCAGAACAAGGGCAGGCTAGGCTTCCTGTAAATGTTTTCGTTCACTTAATCCTCAAGAACAAATATTATTTCTTCGGAGCGTTTTCAATATTTCGTCCATACCTCGGATGCCAATTTAGAATTCAAATGCAAAAAGAACAATTGATGGACAGAATGCTGAACAATGTCAAACACTCACCCCCAGTACAGAGATCTGGGCCGAAATCCATTGTTTTTTTGCTCACTATGCCACCCCAGTTTGGATCCAGCCATATGCAAATCAGTCTTGACAATGCACCCCATTGGAACAGTCCAGCCTGAACTGCCAGGCCAGGTCCTCCCTGGACCGGAAACGAGCATCCTAGAACCAGTTTAGGGTATCAACCCTCATCAGCCAGCACAGCCTGAATCCAGTGGCATGGCGAGCATGGGACCCATGTCTGGGGGTCCCCGATCCACTTGGCGTGACAAATGCAAAAAGAACAATTGATGGACGGAATGCTGAACAACGTCAAACACTCACCCCCAGTATAGAGATCTGTGCCTAAAGCCATCTTTTTTTGCTCACCACGGCACCCCAGTTTGGCCCCAGCCATATGCAAATGAGTCTTGACTCTGCTCCCCATATTAACAGTCCAGCAGGGTCAAGACTAATATGCACATAGCTGGGTCCAATCTGGAATGGCATGGTGAGCAAACCAAAAGACGGATTTAGGCCTAGATCTCTGTACTGGGGAGAATGCTTGACAATGTTCAGCATTCCATCCACCATCATTTTGTGCTGCTTTACAATCCAATGCATGATGCAATTGTATCTTCAAGGGCTACACTAATCTTCTGCAACTGTCAGACCCAAGGTCCCTCATGGTTGATCTGTTGTGACATCGCGTGTCTTACTGTGTGCCCTGTGATTGTTCTGTCCTGTGGCCTCACCTCTGACACTTCTGGGGGTGCTGCATGTGTGGTTACTCTTCCAGTGGAGTGCTAGACTCTCCTGATCTGGGCAGGGTGAACATCACCCACCAACCAGACGGTAGGGAGGGCGACAGTTTGACAGATGAATGATTTTCTGTACCCCTTGGAGTAAGCTGTAAACTCTATTGAGTCTCCCATACAAGAGCAGTCTCTTGAGATTTTTTGTTTAGATTATGTGTCTATGTGGCATGTTGAGCGGAATTAACGCGGTAATCTAGAAGGAAACATAGCATGTTGCAGAAGATTTACGTGCATGCATCAGAATGAATGTAATTTCGGCTTCCCTGTCCTAGGGCTGACCCAAACTATAGGTCGCCTAATCAGGCCTATTTCCAGATTGCCCAGTTAGGGCTTACCCTGCTCTGGATGTCTGGTCTGTCCCAGCCCCAGTATCCATCAATGTGGCCACCTGTGGTCTGGGAACATGACTTGCTTTACTCAGGAGTCAGCACTGTGCATCCATAATGACATACTTCAGACCTTTAGTTGCCTCTTCTCCAGATGCTTGGAAAGGTGTGACAGACCTCACCAGTGCTTCCCAGAACTAGATATGAACAGGTCTTAAGGTGGTCAGCTGCATCTTCTTCAAACGCAGATGGAGCCCAGCAGCTCAGCTCAAAGAAGTTAATGTTGGTCTTCCCATCTCAAGGCTAGATCTAAGCTAAAGTGAGAAACCCATGCAGCTCTCCCCTGGTGAAAAATAAAATGCTGGACTGCTCAAAAGAAGCTGCCCAGACCGAGTGGCCGCATCTGTATCGCCCAATGGGTCAAAGACATTCTGGAACTGCTCAGGGAAGTCACCCATTGTGAGCTTTCACTGTCCCATTACACACCCTACCTTGTGAGTCGCTGTATCATCCTTTTAGCAGCCAGAGCCTAACACAGGTGCTTTTCTGTTTTACTCTAGGTTGTTGTGATGGTATCTAGAGGGCTCTGGGTGGCCATCCTGATTACAGGTTTTTTTTTTTTTTTACTTTATCGCTACAACCTTCATTCTAGATAGAGACATTCAGTGCCACGGACTCCAACCCCAAGCCAGTGCTTCACATTTATAGTTAGCAATGGCAACCTGCAGAAGTCCCTCCGTCCTGTGGTTGCCTACACCACTTACAAATGTGACTGCCGACCAGATGTATACAAGGACTCCAAAGCGGAGGACCCTTGGACAGGCCAATGTGGGGGCTACATTCCATTTCCGTGCACCAATCACACATGGACATTGACCTGTGGCCCATTTAGACGGACTAGAACTGTGTCTGGCGCCCCTCAATACAAACCAGAGAATGCAATTTACTGGACATCCATGAATTACTGTTCAATTTATAGTGGGCCAAACAAAGCATCAGGATTTGTGGGTTGGGAAACAGTTCACTTTTAGGTGATGGGCTACCGTGATTTTTGGACATTATAATTCGGGCTCCCGGTTTTATGGTATTTTTTTTTTTTACATTTCCGTCTGTATTCATCCATATTTATTTTTTGGTCATTTTATCTGTATTTATCCACATTTATTTTTCTCGCAAGAAAAAAACCCAGCTGAAGCTAGTATTTTTCCACATTTATTTAAATTGACATGGACACTTGCACTAGGTTGTTATAGCTGTTTTTTTTAAATTGGAACCTATGCTAAGTGCACTTTACATATTGGGAGCAAATTTCTTCCCGGTCCTCTAAAAAACAGATGCGTGAATTAGTGATTTTGATTAGGTCTCTCCGCGTACAGAAACTGTACGCAAAGCCTTAGATCAGGGTAGCTCAGCCATGCTTGTGCTGTTGGATCTCTCCGCAGCATTCGACACTGTGTCTCACCAAATTCTACTGGAGAGACTCGAGCACCTGGGAGTGACGGGCACTGTGCTGGCTTGGTTCCGCTCATTCTTAGAGGGTCGGTCACAGCAAGTATATCTGCGCCCCCATGTCTCCACTCCTACACCCCTGGTGTGCGGGGTGCCCCAGGGCTCGGCCCCGAGTCCCACCCTGTTCAATGTTTATCTGGCCCCGCTTGCCTCCCTTGTTGAGCAGTGGGGAGTGAAAGTGGTCTCCTATGCTGATGATACTCAGCTGGTGTTCACTTTCAAAGAGCATTCAGAAGCAGCATTCAATAACTTTAAGACCTGAATGGCCAATATCTCGACCTGGATGACGGAATGCTGCCTCAAATTAAATACTGATAAAACACAGGTGTTGTTTTTTAACCAACCCTCTCCTCAGTCTCCCGATCTCTGGTGGCCCTCGGAGTTGAATCCCCCTCCTTCTCCAGTTGAGGTGGCTAGAAATCTTGGTTTCAAATTCGATAGACATCTTTCCTGAAAAGCTCAGATCTGCCAAGTCTCCTCGGCTTGCTTTTGGAAATTAAAAGCCTTGCGGAAATTTTTACACTTCCTCCCCATGGACTGTCGGAAGACTGTGGTCCATGCCATGGTGACATCGAGGTTAGACTACGCTAATAGTCTGTACCAGGGTCTTCCTGCTTATCTGACCCATAGACTGCAGGTTGTTCAAAATGCGGCAGCCAGACTTATTAGAAATGTGTCGTTTCGTCACCACATCTCCCCCCACCTGAGGAGCCTTCACTGGCTGCCTGTCCTAAAAAGGATAGACTTCAAGGCACTTACCATCGCCTTCAGAGCAACCAGGGATAGGGGCCCGCTATACTTGCGTCAAAGACTCCGGAAATACCAACAAGCAAGGACCCTTAGGTCTAATCTTCAGCAACTTCTTTGGATCCCCCGCTTTTCTAAAACCAGGATTGGTGGTAGAGCTTTTTCAGTAAGAACTGCATCCTTGTGGAACTCTTTGCCGGTCCACCTTCGGAAGACAGAGACTGAACAAGCATTTCGGAAGGCGCTGAAGACCTGGCTATTTGCCTGCCCCTAATTATGCAGCTCTTCTCTCTCCCCCTCCTCTGCAGGATCCGCGGTCAGCGCCGGGACACCTCCGTTGGAGGTAGCCGTGCGCTTTACAAGTGCCCATGACTTGACTTGACTAGTTTGCGCAGCTGTCTGGCAAAATGTCAACGCATTACTCCCTCTTTTACTCACATTTAATCAGCCATCACAGAGAGTGTCTGCACAAAGAATATCAGATCATTCTTAGCGTGCACTAGAAGACGACCTACCCCACAAGGCATTGTAAATCACCAAAATATCTAAAGAATTCTGCATCTTAATCTGTACAGAATAGTGTTCTACATTTTCTCCATAGTGTCCATATCAGAGCACAGGTGGTGCAACAGTCATTTCTGTTTTTATTTTTATTTAAGTGCTACTATTTTTCCAGAGTCTGGCTGCTATTGCTAAGAAAAATTAAGTCTAGCCAACTGACTTGCTCACCTCTCAGTTGTTGGAGGCATGTCTGCCCTGCCCCCACGCCCTGCCACATCATCCTCCTTCACCCTCCCATACAACAAAAAAACAAAAGGTTGCTGGAGCTGCAGCCGATGTCCTGGGGTGTTTTCACACCTCTTAAAGGACATCAGCTGTTTGCACTGCTCTAACAATTATCTTGCGTGACTACCGCTGTGAGGGGTGCTGGAGGGTCTCTGCAGACACGGCGCTCCCAGCTGCACTTGTTCTCCCCCTCTCTGGAGCAGTTTGAGGACAGCAGTTTCCCCTTTCTTTTGGTAGCCCTTGTGCACCTCTGACTCAAGAGTTTACAGAGGAGCACAGAGGCAGGAGGAGCATTTGTTTTGTCAGTATTTTCCAGTTTTTATATATAAATACGGGCAAAAAACAAAAAGTTTTCCGTCTGTATTTATATGTAAAAATCTGTTTAAACGGAAAACCGGGAGCCTTAATTATAATATAGCAAAAGACACACAATTGATGGACGGAATGCAGAACAAATCAAAACATTCTCCCACAGTCAAAAGATCTGGGTTAAATCCATCATTCTTTTGCTCACCATGCCACCCCAGTTTAGACCTGGCCATATGCAAATCAGTCTTGACCCTGTGCCTCATGGATACATTCGTAAATTCCTTGACCTCCACATCCGGAACAGAGAATGCACCCGTTGCCGCCACAGACCCCAGCGTACTCGCTGAAGGCTTGATCGGATTTTCAGATCAAGGAATTTACGAAGCAATCTATCCAACCCTTCTCTGGCTTTGCGGCACGGTCCACGCTGGATCACCACTACTTAGGTGCTTCCTTTGACACACACCAATCTAATTCGCTCGCAGGATCACCGTCACTTATGTGCCTCCGCTGATAGACCCCTTTTTAATTCGATCGCAGAGTCACCAAGTCCTTATTTATTTGACCAGCCGGGGTGAAATTATCACCGGCGGAGTGATATATAAGAATCTTCGCATATGAAGTACAGCCCTGAAGAAGTTGCGGGATATTTCCCATTGTGACGAAACACGTGTTGGCTGGTTGCTCTTTTGATGTTACACTGAATAAAAGACAAAGAACAGAGCGTTTGGAACTTTAATGACTTTGGTGTTCACAGGAATTGATGAACTCTCATCGAGAACTCTTATACGTGTGCACAGGACTTTGGTTCATTACTTTGTGCGGATTTTCTCCTTCACACACACATAGGGGTCATAGGGTGTTTCCCCTACCTGTTGGCACCGTACTTACAGGCATCTAGCACACTACACGCAATAGCAGCAGAGCGCCACTACTTCCTAGACCACCAACACCCCACCTTTAGATTTACAGATGGATAGCCGGGGACCATTCCCATCTGCTGCTCTTTGGACTCCTAATGCCGTTTACCATGTCTGGTTGCATAGAGGCAACGCCTGGGCTGCTCCCGGGACGGTAGTACTATGGGTTTGTCCCTGCGAAACACAGGACTTTTCAATATGACCACATAATGGCTGCCTCCTTGTGGCTCCATGGCAGACCCACCAGGTAATATCTGATGGCTCAATGTACCATTCCCATGCCTATCATTGGCACCTTGTAGGTCATGGGTGAACTCCTAAGAATATGTACTATGACTGACCATATGATGCCCATTCTTATGAGCTGTCCCCAGCCACACCAGAGTGAAACCCTCACCCATGTACCATGGGTGGTCCTCCGTTGCTTCATGGTGAGCCATCACAGCATACACTATGTCTGGCTGTATATTGCCCATTCCAATGGGTTTTTCCAATCCGCAGATGGGTGGATCCCGGAGGGACACTCTGGTGGCTGGCATACAGGTTAATCCTCTGTCATTCCACGGTGCGCCATCTTGAGCATTTCACAGCCATTTAGCCGGTTTTATAATGAGCATTCCTATGGATTGTTCTTCGAAGCTCCTGGCCCGGCTTCTCACAGCACATACCCTGGCGGGTTGTAATCAATCAATCCATCAGGGGTTTGTTAAAGCGCGATTACTCACCCGTAAGGGTCTCAAGGCGCTAGGGGCGGGGGTGCAGGTTCCATTCCATCAAGGAGGGGGTCTGTCGAAGAGCCATGTTTTGAGGTTTCTTGCGAAGATGGGGAGCGATGTTGTCTGTCTGAGGTGGAGCGGAAGGGCGTTCCATGCTTTGGCCAAGAGAAAGGAGAAGGAGCGGCCTCCCGATCTGGTCTTTCTGGTGTGGGGGACCACGGCGTAGGAGAGCTGGGCTGATCGTAGGGTCCTTTGGGGTGCGTGGAATTTGAGTCGGCTGGTCAGGTATGCTGGTCCGGTGCCGTGAAGGGCCTTGTGTGCGTGGGTGAGCATCTTGAAGGTGATTCTCGCCTCGACGGGAGCCAGTGTAGTGTGCGCAGGTGCTGGGAGATGTGGCAGTGTTTTGGCAGGTTGAGGACCAGTCTTGCGGCGGCGTTCTGGATGTTCTGTAGCTTGCGGGTGAGGTTTTTGTTTATTCCGGCGTAGAGTGCGTTGCCGTAGTCGAGTCTGCTGGTGACCAGGGCGTAAGTGACGGTCTTTCGGTGTTCGAGGGGGATCCATTTGAAGGTCTTACAAAGGAGGCGGAGGGTGTGGAAGCAGGAATACGAGACAGAGTTGATCTGGCGGTCCATTTTGAGCTCGGAGTCCAGGATGATTCCCAGGTTGCGTGCGTGGTCCGTGGGGGTTGGCGGGTTTCCGAGGGCGGGGGCCACCAGGTGTCGCTCCAGGCGTCGGGGTTTGGGCCCATGATGAGTACTTCTGTTTTGTTGGTGTTTAGTTGTAGGCAGCTGTTTTTCATCCATTTGGCGACGGCTTCCATGCCTTCTCGAAAGTTGCGTCTGGCAGTGTTGGGCTCGTTGGATAGGGAGAGGATGAGCTGGGTGTCGTCTGCGTATGACACGATGTTGAGTCCGTAGGTTCTGACGATGGGGGCAAGTGGAGCCATGTAGACGTTGAAGAGCGTCGGGCTGAGGGAGGAGCCCTGGGGGACTCCGCAGGTGGTAGGTGTGGGGTCCGAGAGGAAAGGGGGGAGTCTGACCCGCTGCGTCCTGCCGGAGAGGAAGGAGCGGATCCAGTCGAGGGCCTTGTCCTGGATTCCTGCGTCGTAGAGTCTGCGTATTAGAGTGCGGTGGGAGACTGTCGAACGCCGCTGATAGGTCGAGGAGGATGAGGGCTGCTGTTTCTCCTTTGTCCAGTAGGGTGCGGATGTCATCTGTTGCGGCGAGGAGGGCGGTTTCCTAAACCCAGGGTTGATCCTCTGGTGCAGACTCTAGAGCATATAGTATAGATGACGCAAGATTGCACCCCATACGGATAGCATCCTTCCACCTCTGGGCACTTCCTATGTCCATATTAAATGTAGTTTACACTTTATGATACAGACCAATACAAAATTGGTAGGTATCTGCTTGCAAACATAACCGCCTCTTTCCTCATGCTTTTGTCTAACACTCATATGTGGCTTGCTGCAACAGGATTTGAGCAGTCTCTGACATTCAGGCAACACCACAAACACCCTTTCTAAACTGGGCACACTTTATTCACACTTTCTAGCCATACATACAACAGCATGCTAATCCTTAAGTGTCATCTCTCTTGTGTTTGCTTCAATTTTACATAATTTTACATAGACACAGCAAGAAAGTCAATGATGCACAAGTGTGGTCTTGACTCACTTCTTCAAAACATTACCCATATAAGCCATATGAAGTCCATGCACTTCTCCGAGAGAAGCATGCTGCTCATGTTATAGTGAGCTACGGCTATTTCTCAGGGGGCTGAAGCACTATACAAATTTAAGTACAATATCATACCCACATTAGGTGCACGTTAGAGGTTTGTGAATAAAACATGAAAATGTTTATGATAAAAATGTTTGAAAAAGGATAGCTAAGCGGTCCTGAAAAATGTTATCAATTCCCAAGGATAGGAACATCAGAAACAATACATTGCTAAAACATGCACTACACGGAAAAACAAGCATTGGAAAAGTCCATAGATCTGGCATTGGCAGCCAGCATTTTGACTATGTCAATGCTTGAGTTCTTCTGTTGTGGTTTTTTCCACGGTTTATTGCAGGGAAAACTGCTGGACTCTCAAACTAAAAAAAAACAAAAACTAAAAAAAATACACACATAGGCTAAAAGCAGAAATATGTTTTGGTCACAAAAAGCACGCATTGCTATTGTAATAATCCCTGACACTTCAAGGAACTACTTTGTGTGTGGATGTGCTCCTTGTGAAAAGGCTGAACGAAGTCACTCACAGAGAAGTTAGCCAATGGCTTAAGAGGGCTGATCCATTGCCTTGTACCGTATAATGTAGGGGGCAACAGAAACATGTGAAGGACAATAACAGACCAATGGAGGAAAGGGCAGGTTGACACACAATAAGTAACTATATTATACATATAATTTTAGTAAATTCAAACGGTCTTGGCTAATGCCAGACCGAAAAATCCTTGCCTTCATTAACAGTAACTATCGCTAGCAGAATTCAAAATATGAAATATTAATATAAACTCTGCAATTAAAAAGGCATCAGGCCACTATGCTATCGCCTGCAATACAAAGTAAAATACACCATGCTTCATTAATACCAGAATAGGAGTTATAATACAGAAAACATCCATAGATGTAATCAATAAGTCACCACTACACCAGGACCACACAAGCGCCTGTTACATTAATGATAATCGTTATCCAGCCGAATGTTTTACATCACTCATAGGCACATCTGAAAAAATGACATTACTAAAATATATAAACACTACACCGGTGGACAACATGCTCTGCAGTCGTGACATCAAATTTCAGCATCAACGCTGCTACAGTACATTCCCATAAACTGGTAAAACGAAATACATGTAGATGCATACACAGGCACAAAGGGTGCACCACTGCGCATTGTCAATCAAGATTGCAATGCTAGAAGAGGTTTACACAAAGTGGAAAAACCAAAATACAACATGTAAATAAGCAGAGAAGCTGACAACATGCTGTGCTCTCTCCACTCCATTGCATCACACGTTCCCATCGAGTGCTAATAATAAAGCAGCAGCAGCAATATACAAGCAGAAAAAGAAAAGAAAAAATAACTAAAACTCAATACAACACATAAACGCGTAAATTAGCAGACCATATTCTGCTTTTTGGTGAAACTAGACAGTACAAGGGAAGCGGTTGCAGCATGTTCCCATGAACTGCTAAAATTAATAAAAACAATTATCCCACGTTATTGAATTCAGATTGCAAGCCAGCTACAGTATGTTCCCATCAATTTCTAATAAAATAAAAAATGCCTGCTGTAGTGAAAAACATAAAAAATGGTCTGCTTTGTGTTTATTAACGCATGTGTGAGATAAAGTACTGAACGTAACAAGGTTGTACTTTCAGATGTGGAACAGGCTCTCATGCGTTACAATGGAAACACCACCTAAGCGGTGGAAGGCTCCATCAAACAGCTAACAGTAGCATGAGATGATAAATGATTACTGCTCTGAAGCCCACTCGGAGTTTAGGTCTGGCTGCAGCCAGCGTTCCAGCCACTCTGTTACTTTTCTAAAACAAGACAGAGGTGTATTTCACTCTCACCACATGCTTTTGGTTGTTAGGCGTAATATAACATCTGGAATATTTCCATTGCAATGCACAAGGGACAAACAAGGATGATTTTACATCTTAAAAGTGCAATGGGTCATTACACTTTTTATCACTATCAATTCACTGAACTTTCTCGGAGATAACCGCTTTACCAAAACACAATGGCATTACCAGCATTGAACTGCACTAACACCCATTGCACCGCATTGCAACGCTATACTACCACTCTACCCGTCAATCACCACCCTACTACCACCTCAGTATTACTGCACTATAATAACCCTCCCCAGGCTGTTCTATCGCCCAAAAAAGCACCAGAGAACCAACACCACTGAACTGCCATATTTCATCAATACAAACATACCTCCTAGCAGTAGAATACCACTCAGCATTCAGACTGTGCCACATACCACTACTGTACTGCGCTCCCGTGCTTCCACTACCACAAGAAAGTACCTCACTATCATCCACACCACCACACTACCATACCCCGACAAATACACTATAACCTCAACTCTACCCCAACTCTGAAATACTACTGCAAACAACCATACTACCAGAGACATGATGTTAGTGTTACACCTATCACTCCACAACACCCCAACAAAATCATACTCCTGGGCATCACTCTCTCCCCTTCCCCCACCCACACACACAAAACCATACAACGAACCCATAGCACCACACTACCAACCCTACCAGAAATCCACCTCAGAACATCTCGAGCTCACCCATCACTACCACACTGCAACTGTCACCTCGTCACTGTAGGACCACATAATAGAACACAGTCAAACCCCATCACCATTGTGCTATCCGCTCCTAACTGTATACTACCATCCACCACCGTTTACCACAGCATTAGAAACTCATAGTACCAAATAACACCTACCATCCTATATAAACCATAAAACCAATCTAACATCCCACCCCAACAAAACACTGCAATTCCCCACTGTGTATCATACTGACTACTGTTTAGGCAGTGCAACAACAAAACACACCACCATAAAACAATAGCAACACATCATATTAACATGACACCAACAGCACAACAACCATAATAACCAAAACAAAACAACCACAAAACAAGTACATCGCAGCAACACTACACACAAAACAAGTATGTCGCTGCATTATTGAACAGTGTTGGGGGTCAGCTGGGATTCTCTAAGCATTTTTAAAATATATAAGAAATCAGGCTCTCTGTTTTGGGAGAAAGTGTCATGACTGTGTATCCTTTGTTTGGTGTTTAGGATAGAGAAGCATTGGCAATGTGTTTGCCTGTGTCTACTAAAAAATAATAATGCTATGTCGATTTGTGCTCTGTTTGATTTTTATGGTTTGCGCATCATTCTCTGCATGCATGTGTAGCTGAATGCAACAAGTAACAGGGGTGTGCACTATCTATTGGTAGCATAACATGAGCTTCAACGGCATGACGGGGGCACCCTTTGCCTAATGCAGGCCCTGGCACAATGGTGATAGTTGTTTATATAATGTTGACACTAATGCCATTAGGCCACTCACTCTGTCCTTCAAGGCATGCTCGTGCACACAAAGAGCAAATGCCAGCCATGCCATGATGGTGGCAATTCTTGACCTATGATGAGCTTCCAAAGCATGATGGTGCCCACTCCTGAGTAATGCTTACATTGGCATTGTAGTTTTTGTATATTGTAGGCACTGTTGGTATGATTATGCCCAGTTCTGGTGTAATGTTTCTACTCTATTAACATATGTATTTCTTAACATTTTATAAAATTATCACGCCTGCCAAAGCTTCGCCTAGAAGTTTGGTGTAATCTGTTTGCAACCATCCATGCACTCATTCAACCATCCATCCATCCACCCATCATCCATCCACGAACTCACTTATTCAACCATTCATCCATGCTCTTACCCATTCAACCACCAGTCCATGCACTCCTCTGCCCATTAGGATAGAGGAGGGAACGAAAGCATGACTAGTGTTTGCACATTTGCACCATAGCCATGCATCCACTCAAACACACACTCACATACAGGCCAATGAATGAGGTAGCAAACATTTAGTAAATCACGACATGTTGGCTATGTCACATACATTTGAGACCAGGTCTGATTTACATATAACTAGTCGCGGTCTGTAGTACCGTGCGCGAGAACCTGCAAGTGAGAATGGCAGAGTTTTTTGCACTCGTTTCACCCCCCATCTGTGTGTTTGGGTCACCCGGTGTAATATCCTTATTTGGTGAGATGCTGAGCCCGTACACTGTCACCGTGGAGTGAGATGCCTAGGCTGTGCAATGTCCTTAGTAGGCGAGATGCCTGGTACTCGGCCGACGCAGTGTTTCCGTTTGTTGAGCACATCTTGTGACTGTGAGATGTCTCTGTTGGGTGAGATGCCCTTTGCCCAGCCTGTGCAGTGTCCCCATTGAATGAAAGGTCCCTGTCCCAGCCTGTGCAATGCCCAGAGGCGCAACTAGAGACAAATTTGGGGGGCGACTAAAAATTTCGGGGGGGGTGATTCTCCCAGCAATAGTCAGAGTGGAGATACAGGGGCTCTAAGAAGGGGTGAAAAAACAACAAAGCCTTGTTAACAAGCTAATGGTCTTTTAAAGGCCTGTGAAGTACTCGGGTGCGGCTGTGTGTGTGTGTGTGCACGGAAGCTGTTTCAGCCCAGGCTGCAGTGCCTAATTTGAGCCGGAGCTTTCCAGTACTGAGCACCGGCACTTAATTGGTTTCCAGGGCTCGGCACCGGGACCTAATTGTCAACACCACACTTAGGGCAGTCTGCAACAAGGTGGCGCTGCTCATATAATTTAGAGATGAGCAGTATAACAGTTGTTTAGGAAGAGGGGGCGCTAGGTGGCGCACGACCAAGATGGCCGCACGCCTGTGAGGCTCTGGCAGCTTGGTAGCACTATCCTTCATTTATCCTTGCCCTACCTCATGAACCCTGCCTGAATTTGCCTACCGCCTGCTCCTGCGAGTATCCTGCGGCTCTGGGGTGAAGAACGGCACTTTCCGGCCCTGGAGGACGGATCTCAGGCGGCCCCTGCGCTCCGGGGGAGAGTGTGGTGGCGCTCCGGGGGCGAGTGTGGTGGCGCTCCGGGGCGAGTGTGGTGGCGCTCCGGGGGCGAGTGTGGTGGCGCTCCGGGGGCGAGTGTGGTGGCGCTCCGGGGCGAGTGTGGTGGCGCTCCGGGGCGAGTGTGGTGGCGCTCCGGGGGCGAGTGTGGTGGCGCTCCGGGGGGGCGAGTGTGGTGGCGCTCCGGGGGGGCGAGTGTGGTGGCGCTCCTGGCGGCCCGCGCGGCTGTCACCGCTACGCAAGCCCCGGAGACTCCACGTGGTGGTAGGCCCCTTGACTGGTGACAGCTGCCAGCCTTCTTCGCCCGCTGGAACCTCACCTGCCGGCGGCCCGGACTATAGCTCCCTGGATAGCTCGAGGTGGCGGAGGCTTATCGGCGGCTCCCGGGGATCATGGTGTGATAACTGCCGCTCCGTAAGCTAATGCCCGCCCTGAACGGGCGCCATCACTCCCTCACCGCCACGAGCTTCTGCCAGCAGCGATCTGTCGCTCCCCGCTGCTCCCATCGCGACTCTCAATTTGCCTTCCGCCTGCCTCTGTGGGTATCTGGATCTGGGGTGAAGAACGGTGCTTTCCAGCCCCGGAGGTCGGATCTCAGGCGGCCCCTGCGCTCCGGGGGTCGAGTGTGGCGGCACTTCTGGTGACCCGTGCGGCTGCCACCACTACGCGGGACCCGGGGACGTGTCGGCAGGCCCCCTTGACCGGTGACAGCTGCCAGCCTCCTCCGCCTGCTGAATTCTCACCTACCAGCGGCCCGGACTGCAGCTCCTTGGATGACTCGAGGTGGCGGAGGCTCATCAGCGGCTCCCGGAGATTATGGTGAGATAACTGCCGCTCCGTAATTTAATGCTCACCCTGAACGGGCGCCATCACTCCCTTGCCGCCACAAACTTTTTGCCAGCAGCGATCTACTGCTATCCCGCTGTTCCCATCGCGACTCTGCCTTTGCGTTGCTCCTACCGCCTCGAGGCCTCTCCTTGCCGCGGCCCTAAGGATTGAACTATTGCTGGGCACAGCGGACGTATTTTATTTATATATTTAAAAAAAAAAATTTTTTTAATTCCTGCTGGTCGTGAAGACACATTGCCTGGTGGACGGGTTGACTACCCTTCCATCCATTTGCCTAATACATCGCAGAGCTTGCATGCTGCGGATGAGATGGCGCTGATGACTTTGCTAGGCCCTTGACGTATACTGGCCTGCACACTTCACTACTTACTGACCCCAAGCAGCGCCGTCTGCCGCCACTTGCGACACTCTCCGGCCTGCCTCTGCGTGATTGCCGCGCTGCCTGAAAGCGCACAGAGGGTCATTGCTTTCATTGATCTGGACGATACTGCTGCTGTCCATTCCTGGCACCTCCTGCACCTCCTCCATTGCTGTGTGCTGCGGCTAGTTGTCGCGAGGACTGCGTAGGTCTTTGTTCTATTTGTTGTTGCGTGGGGCCGTATTGCTTGCCTGGTCCCTCTCCTGGATTGGTACTTCCCAGGATCTCTGGCCCATACATTGCTGCATACCACGCTTGCCCGCGACTTTTAACTGCTCCTTAGTGGTATAAACGCGCCACTGGGCTACAGTGCAACATCTTGAGCTGCCTCTCCTATCCCTCTGTATTGTGGTGTGACCTCTCGGATGGCCTCCCTTCAGCCAACTTAGTCGCGACCTTACCGGATGCGCAGTCGTGGCGCCCTGTAGTGGCCTGCTTTTTGGACTTTTGAGTGGTCTTCTGCTCTTCTTTTTCATAGTTCGCTACTCCTTGGGTGGATCGCTGCGCTCGCCTCTGGCCTCTCCGCGGATTGCTGTTGATGACTGGCCCGACCTCCTCTGGAGCGTGGCGTCTCCTCCTTCTGGTGGCAACGGCGGCGCACCCAGCGGCCTGGCGTCTGACCGACAGCACCTCCAGTAGATTCCTGTGCTGCACCATCCGCTGTTGATCATACACGTGTTCACGCCGAACTGTACTCTCTTTCACAATGGGGAAGCCAGATGGCCGCCAACCCAAGCTCGTCTTCGACTCTAAAAAGGCCACTACGCGGTCTAACTCGGATGATCCTAGCCAGCCGGGCCCCGAACAGTGTCAGATGCCCTCAACTGCTCCAGAAGATGAAGTTAAAACTTTGCTCTTGGCCATGCAACATAGCCTCACTGATCTTTCTGGTAAGATGGACACAATGAACAGCCGCCTTGACTTCCTCGTTCAGAAGGTAGACAAGCATGACGAGCAAATTAAAGAGGCCGGGCGGCGCATATCGGACACGGAAGACACCACCTCCCAGATGCAGCAACAAATGTCGCAAATGGATAAGCCGCTCAAAGTCATCGCGGCCAAAAATGAGGACCTGGAGGCCCGCAGTCGCCGTAAAAATATCCGCGTTGTGGGCATACCAGAGAGCACTAATACGGGTCGCATGGAGGACTTCATTGAGCGCCTTTTGACAGACACCTTTGGGGCGGAGACTTTCTCAGCGCAACTTATAGTTGAGCGCGCACATCGCTCCCTGGGTCCCCGGCCCCCTCCAGGTGGCACTCCACGTCCTATTGTGGCCCGCCTCTTGAACTATCGAGACCGCGACACCGCACTAAAAAAGGCTCGAGAACACAAATCGCTGCACTTCGAGGGCAATGAGTTCACCATCTATCCCGACTTTACGGTGGCGGTTCAGGAGGCACGCCGCAAGTTCCTGCAGGTCAAGCAAAAACTGCGTAAAGCTCAAATTGAATATGCCCTCATGTACCCGGCACGGCTACGCATCACCTACCAGGGGAAAAATATCATCTGTGCCAATCCGCAACAGGCTGAGGACTTCCTCAAGACTATCAAGCCCCGCTCACCGCGTCATGATCCTGACGACCGTGCTTCCAGGTCTCCATCCCCTACAGCGAGCTGACTCTAGAAATGGACAGTGACGCACTGGGCTTCAGCTCCGGGTCAGCCCACTCAGGTGAAGTGATCATTGCCTGCACCTACAGAGTGGAACATTGCATGCTTCCTGTTGGTCATACACTCCTACAACCCGTTGTCGACAGATAACTGTATCAAGTGATTTGCATGCCCTGCATAACTGTTTGGAAGGCTTTTTGTAATTTTGTAGGATTGTACTGGACATTGCCAAGCACCCTCCCCCTCTCTCTCTCTCCCCCCCCCTTCCTCCCCGTTACATTGGGGGAACTGCTTCGCAGTTACTGCTGGGAGACGGGAGGGCTTCGTGGACCACGGGCGCCCCCCACATGGGCGTTCCCCCATATTACTTACTCTTTTGTTGGACTTACTTGACTGGACTGTAATGTCAAGAGTTATGTGGGATTTGGGTGGGCTTTCTTGTCCCAGCACGATTGGGGTGCTGTTGTGGGTGGGGGTGGTTTTGTTTCTGTGTGACCAATACCCTGCTTGCAGGGTTGGGGAGCTGTTCGAAACAATTGGGGTGCCGTAGGGGGGAGTGTTTGGGACTTATTCCCATCTGTTTCCACTTTAACGTTTCTTCCACAGGTAGACTTACGACTGTGTATCAAGAGGCACATCTCTACACTTCTTTTCAGAGAACACTTTGATACTACCCTAGTACTCAACTATGCACACACGTCCTGAGGCACTACAAATAAATCTCCTTACATGGAATGGCAGGGGACTGAGGGATCCCCGGAAATGCAGGCAAATACTCACTTACTTAGATAGGCATCATGTTCACATCACAATGCTGCAAGAAACCCACCTTGATCCGTCACGCACCCCCACTTTTGCCAGTAAGTGGGCCGTAATACGCCTATTCTCCTCGTACTCCACCTACTCCAGAGGCACAGTGATTCTTATAAAAAAGAATACCCCCTTCATTTTAGGCGGCACACACCAAGACTCTTTGGGGAGGAGCTGCATGCTATGGGGCACATTAGGAACGCAATCCGTCACACTGGTGTGCTGTTACGGGCCGAACATAGATGACCCAGACTATTTCACTACGCTTTGGGGACGCATACTCCAAGTAGGCTCCACTCATTATCTGGGGAGGAGACTTCAACGTCGCGCTCCACCCTGCCCTAGACAGGTCTAATACTCTCCCCTCGCACTACACCAAGACACAAGGAACACTGGCGGACATGTTCTTGGCGCATGGCCTCACAGATTCATGGCAACACCTCCACCCAGACAGTAGGGAAGGTACTCATTACACTGCAGCATACTCATCCTGGGCTCGCCTGGACTACTGGGTGGTTTCCCGGGGGGTTGTCCCGTGGATCACTCATGCCGAACATATAGCTCGGACGTACTCGGATCATACTCCTGTTTTCATAACGATTACCCCACTCAACTCGCTCACTACCCCTAGGTTTTGGAGATTAATGCCAGAGGCCCTGCTAGACACCGTCTTCCGGGCAGAGCTGGGTACCGAAATTACTGAGTTCTTTCAGCGCAACATAGACTCCGTCGCATGGGTGGGCACGGTCTGGGAGGCCTTTAAAGTTACGATCAGGGGATCCTGCATGGCCAAAAGTTTCGGAGTCCTGAGGGATCTCCGTCGCACTCTACGTACACTTGAGGGGGAACTTAAGCAACTGGAGGAGACTCTATGGAGGGACTCCTCTGGGAATCAACTGGCAACATTCAGAGATAAGCTCACAGATTTCAAGCACACGGCTGACCGGGAGGCTCGCTTTCGAGGAAAGTATTTCACGGCGCGCAAATATGAGGAGGGCGGACGTCCGGGCAGAGCACTAGCGCAGGAAATCAGATTGCCTAGGTTTTCTAACTACGTTCTAGAAGTTTGAGACAATAATGACACACGCTATAGAGACAGCCTAGATATTCTAAACGTATTTACCGACTTCTACGCCGATTTATATAATACACGTAGGGTCGCGCCCCCAGATTTTGCAACATATCTACTGTTGTATTCCTCTTAGGGTGTCCATAAACAGGATTTCCAGTATCATGTCCTTATATAGGCACAATTCGCCCTGCCCTTATATAGGCATAAAATCCCAGCCCTTATTTAGGCATTAACCGTGCACTCCAAATACAGGCATGGTCTCTGACATCCGTCCACCCGAACGTCACAACGAGTTCTTGAAGAACAGACCCTTAGGCTGCAGGAGTTTCCCTAGTCCAGGACTATTGATTTCTTCAAGGACTCATATTATGCATGAACCATTATTCCTTAGGGGTTCATTCATGACGTCTTTCGCTGTCCGACTCACGTCAATACTAAACATTCCTAGGTACTCTCAGGCATAAATATACCTTCCCTAGCCCCTGTAAATCAGAGGAGACCTCGACTTCAGAGGAGCCCGTTTCCCGGCCTGACGCACTGAGAAGACGCTGTCATTCCTGCACGCAGAGAGTCCAGCTTCCAGTGATCTGACTTCCCTTGCGGGGTGTTGGAGTTCGAGTCTGGCAAAGAGATTCCAACCTCTCTCATTCTTCAGGTATGGAGCAGACTAGAACCTAGAGGGACTCTTGGCATACTAGGCATACTGGGGTTAGCGTACTCTTAGTATACCATAGTAAGGAATACTTCACCTACTTCATACCTCGTCCTACGCCTAGGTTAGGTTAGGTACATTGGGGTAGAACTAGCTTAGAAACGCATCGTATGAGTACTCGCATTTTTAGTCTGTTTTATTTATGTAACAGCATATGTACTAAAAGATAATGCTCTCGCAGTATTATTTATTTTTACTGCTCACACTGTACATTATTTATCTCGCATACGGTCTTGTGATCGTAACAGCACATTTTACTTACACCAGAAACAAGACTGTTCAATAAATCTTTTATTGAAACGCCCGTCTATTTCTTTCTGTGTAACTTGGAGAAAACTAAGCATGCACGACTGAGCTGAGTGAAATAGTTATCTATTGTTTCCACGACTCTGGGACACGTTCTGATTCTAAAGGGAAACACAGTGGTCATGTTTTGCGGCTGCCAGAAACTACTCCCTTCTTGTTGTCAAGGAGTTTCTAGTGGCCTCTGAGCTAGCTGGCACAAGTAATTAAGTTTAATATACTCGATAGGGACATACTGACCTTAGTCCTATGTCAAACCTATAGGATATATTATTCCAATGCGCAGAGCCTATTAGGGAAATAGGAGCTACACTACATGGCGCCCAACGGTTTGGTAAGGCAGTAATTCAAAGTTAGATACTGAGTAACTCAGCCGTGCTTTTTCTCTCAAGACCCCTACCCATATACTCCAAAAGACGTCTGGAGTGGGCAGGGTTTAGTATCCACCACGGCTACATAGGGCAGTACCCTATATATTAGCTGTTTGGTTTGCTCAACGTTGAAGGATACAGTGTTCCAAAATATTGTGCACCTAATCTTTGTTTCCTTGAAACTTGTTCTACAGTTTTCAAACAACAAAATGCCTGGCTCCGACACTGAGACCGGAAACGGTGGAGCTGCGGCTGATCCAGCCCAAGCAGCAGCCTTTAACATTACAGGTTTAAATGAAACCGAGGAGGGTGTCATAAACATCACTCTAAAACTTATAAAACATGGCCTACCACCAAGAGGCGGTAGAGCAGTTTTCGTGATAGAGGCACATGAATCCTTTCAGACAGAGGTATTCTATTCATGGGTAATATTTCCTGAATCTAATCCAATATCACACACATTTCACTTCTACAAAGAAGATGATCTACCAGAGGAATACATTCCTTTCGAGGATATAGAAATTCCATTAACATACCAGGAGCATCAGCTCTGGTTTAAAGCGCCCTAAAACATCACAAAAACATTACTAGGCTCGGTCCACTAGGTAGACCAGGAGCAACATGGCCGATTCTAGCCGGCTACACACCTCATCCTGACATTGAAGAGATGTCAGACGAGGATTTACTTACTCAACTCACAGAGTTAATAAAAATCTACAGACAATTGGTCCAATATGTCATGCAGACTTTCACAGTCCAACCACCATTAACACTTCCAAATCAAACCCCTCATCAGGGGAACACTCTAAAAATTACACCACAGACTCTATACGCAGTCATGGGTAAAATGCCCACAAAACGTGAGCAAATTCCATTCTGGATAGCTCAAAAAATTACTCAAATCGAAGCAGTATTTCCAAATACTAGCCCGTATGAGAAACACAGAATACTGACAATCAGTTTACCAATGGGGATCACACCACAACTGGAAGACTGCACCACTTGGGGCTCAGTCTTTGCTGCCATCTATAACAAAACACATGGCATTCCGTCAATTGCGGTAATACCTGATGTCCTGAAACAAATTCAAAACGAATACGGGGCAGAGCCTGCTCTAAATTTAGGTATGAAATTACTGAAAAATTTCGACCAGGTCTCAACAATAATATTATCTAATATTAAAGGGAGGCAGCAGCAGTGGCGATCCGCCAAAAATTAAGGGAATTTGATGTTACAGAACATCAAATAGAGCTACCCAGAATTATAGAACAATCTTATGCAGAATTAGGCAGAGATAGTTTGGGTGGAAGACCAGTGAAGCCGAAGCTATCTGAAAGTCCTGAGAAGGACTCAATTAAACAAACTCCTACATCTTCTAAAAAGAAGTGGGAGTCTAATAAACAAAAATCAAACGAGAAACGTTCTCAATCCCGAGGTAGGTCTCCTCAAAAGGAGCCCTCTGAAAGGAGGTATAACCTCAGGAATAGGGATAATTTGCGAAAACCTGATAGGTATCAAGATACTGATACACGTTCCTCTCGTCCCTTTCAGATCTCATCACAGACTTCGGAAAGAAGAGGACGATCAGAACATAGAGAAGAACGCGTGAAATCGAAAGACGAGAAACACGCTCCAAAAACCAAAGTAAAACCTCAATTCTCCCCCCAAAAAAAAAGTAGCAGGTCTAAAGATCAGACATGCCGAGAATACTGAGAACACAACTCAAGAACGGAGAATGGGCTCAGACAATGCTGGACAGTGCAGCAGAAGTCACAATAGTTCGCCAGAACCTGAAGGAACTTCTGGAGATAGTGGACTTGAATGAGTACATCACAGTTGAGACTGTAGACACCAGGGTTAGTACTCCACAAAGGTTATATGAAATAACACTCCGGATGGAGGGAGTCAAACCTAGACAGGTGAAAGCACTTTTTGGGAAAGACTATCAAAGGGCTATGACATACTTCTAGCAGAAAAAGACTGGCCACCACAATTTGTCAGGGAGTGCCCACATGGCGAGGACATAATTATGCCTGCCTTCTCCAACCATATACCAATGCATCTGAGATATACATATGCCAGGAAATGGGCAGTGGCCCAGGCCCCAGCATTATATAAAAATCATGTAGGATGGGATGAGGACTCACCTCACCATAAAATACATCTGAAACATGAACCAACTGCACAAAGGAAGTACCCAATAAAGAAGAAGCTAAAAAACAGGTCAGGGAGATCTTAGATCAACTTGAATATCAAGGGGTGATTGAAACATGCACCTCCTCAATGAACAATCCTTTGTTTCCTGTCTCCAAACCAGACAATACATATCGTCTAGTTTTGGACTACAGACACCTAAACACTTGTTCTAAAACTTTTGCAGTGCAAAATGCACATAGCACAGCATTAATGAATAACATTGTGCGTAAAAAATATAAAACAACATTAGACATCTCAAATGGTTTCTTTTGTCAAAACATAGCACCTGAAAGCAGGTACTTAACAGCATTCTCCATAATGGGGACACAGCGTCACTTTTGTCGACTCCCACAAGGGTTCAAGAACAGCCCAGGTTTATTCTCAGCGAGGGTAACGGAGTTACTACAAATTTATGACAATGAGGCATTGTCCTATGTCGATGACATCTATCTGACAGACGATGACCTGGAAAAACACTTGAAAAGGGTGAGCACCATTATACTGGGATTCGCCTCTGAGGGCTACAAGTTCAACTTTAAAAAGTCCCGAATTGCCCATCTCAATGTCCTATTTCTAAGATATGAGCTTTCAAGTGAAGGCAAGAGCTTGGCAGCTAACTTTTTAGAAAAGTGTGCGCTGCTCCAACCTCCAAAAACGCAAAAAAACTTACAATCCATCCTGGGTTTCCTAAATTTTGGAAGAACATACATTCTAAAATTACGCAGAAAGGGTTAAACCTCTCTACGCATTAATCAAACCTGATTTTTCGATCAGAAACTGGACACAGGAACACACAGAAATCTTGCGTTCACTCCAGGCTAACATGTTAGCAACAAATCACTTACAAACACGTGTAAGTCAACACAATTTGGTGATCCGAATAATTTCGGGTCAATGTGGATTCACCTACTTAACCTTCAATGAGGGTGAGAAAATACCAATAGCATACAAATCCCATTTGTACACACAAGCGGAAATGCGCTTCAGTTCAACTGAAAAAATTCTGACAGCAGTTCAAACCGCTGTAGCAAAAGAAAGAGCCTTAGCCCAAGGGAAACGCATTATTGTCGTAACCCTGGTACCAGCTTTAGAAGCTGTCACAAAAGCTAGCATTCCAAATGCTAAAGCATTACATCCAAGATGGATACAATGGGTTAATTCTCTTGCTGCAACGGATGTTGAATATGTTTTTGATCCAGATTTAAAAACACAAGCATTCCTACAATATTAACATGAATGTCCTCTGCCTACTGAAATTCTGCCTCTCGATCAGTACGAATTCATAATTTACACTGACGGATCCGCACAGCCCGCAACAGGGAGTAAGCAAGCTTACAGTGCAGCGTGTGCAATCGTTAAAGGTCGCATGCAAAATGGCATCTTCAGACCTATGGTCACTAAAACACAATCTCTAGGAGATTGTACGGCTCAACGAGCTGAACTACAAGCATTCAAACTGGCACTTGAAAGTACAGATCGAGAATTCCCCACACTGATAGTGTGCGATTCCTTTTACTGTGTTCAGTCGTATAATGACTATATACAAAACTGGCTTGAAAATGGTTTCAAAGATGCGAAAGGTGGCACAATAAAGCATAAACTGCTTTGGGAACAAGTAGTTCAGTTGAAAAACGAACTACCAAAGGCTCACGTGATCCACACACTGAGTCATCAACGTGATGGCGTTCACGTTGCAGGAATTCATTGGCTGATGAAGCCGCAAAGGGGGCTGTGTAAGCGGCTTCCGTAGCTGCGATCACTCGTTCAAAAACAAAAATAGACGGTGAGATAATGTTGGCTGTCAATGCTTCAAGCAAAGGCAGCAGTGCAGCGTTACCAAAAAGTTTCCACTCAAGTACTCTTATGTAATTGATGCGAACAACGTTCCTTTTGCTCGAATCCCTGGAGTGGGGGATAGGGTAATTGCAAACAAGGAACGCAGATTAGGACTAATCCTAGCAGCACACGAAGGGATAGCTTCTGCCCATGCAGGTGTTTCAGAGACAGTATCTTTACTCAAGCAAAGATATTGGTGGCCTGGCATTCGGAAACAAACTAAAAACTATGTTTTAGAATGTGATATTTGCCAACAGATGAAAGTCTCAACAGTGAAACGTCCTGCGCAGACACCCCTGTTAATTTCAGACAAACCATTAGCTTGTGTTTACCTGGACCACTGCGGTCCCTTGCAAAGGGACGGTAACTATAAATACATCATGGTTGCAGTGGATTCATGCTCTAGGTTCCTATGGTTATGGCCTCAGCGCTCAGCTGACGCTCGAACTGTTATAAAAGATTTGCGAGTCTTTATTGGCATATACGCAATAGGCACGCTACATTCTGACCAGGGTCCTGCGTTTAGCTCTAGGGCTTACAAAGAAGCCATGGCCAGTCTGGGCGTTGCATTGCGGTACTCCTCTCCATTCCATCCTGAGGGAAATTCTGTTGTGGAAAGGAAAAACCGGGACATAAAGCAGTCTATAACAGCTAGGGTATTAGGTTCGGGTGATGGGTGGGTCAAACACCTTAGTGGAGTTCAACGTGCTTTGAACAACCTGCCAAGAAGTTCTCTAGGGGGGTCACTCCATATGAGGTCCTATTTGGGACAAGAATGTGGGTACCAGACCTTGAACACGTAGGCACAGTGGTGGAAAATAAACCCTTTGATATCAAAGATCGTTTGGCTGTTTTACAGGACTTAAACAAGTTAAGATCGCAACAAAGCAACGTATTCCTACAGCCAACCACCACTGGGGATCAACCGGCTGTCCCAGCAAGGCCTGTCTGGATTCCAAAAGTTGGGGATCTAGTCAGAGAAAAAATTGCGGACAAGAAGGAATTTGGACCTTCTTACAGACAACCAGTACCTGTCCTAGCAGTTCAAGGAACAAGAACAGTACTTCTGCCGCCCCTTGCTGGAAGAAAGGAGAAAAGATTTGTGTCCATCGACCTGATCAAACCACAGTATGTGGCCAATACTAAATAGTAGGCCTCGTGGACTCCGACCTAGTAGCAGACGCACTCCTCTCGCTACTATCCAACAGGTTCAGACTGAAAGACTGATAACAATCGAGAATTCAGCAGTAACAGATGGAGGACTAAGCAACAACGCTATGGAACTCATCCCTCTTGAACACCAAGTAACAGTTCGTCCAAATACACCTGTCTACACCAACGTAACAAGTGATGAACTGGTTCCATCGATTTCTACAAATCCTGATGCAATTCCAACAATTGATAGGACTGCTTCTGGCTATTTCATTAACTTTGATACGTTCTCAGAAGATCCGAGTGAACCTGAAACGACGCCAGCATCTTTCAAATTCAAGCAGCAAGTACAAGACTTTCTTCACTTTCTGAAAAAGACTTATTTGGTTTCTCCATGGATTGAACTCTGGATTATATCTGGACTTTTTGTTTTCCTGCTCTGGCTAGCTTTGGTAACAACTGTGAGCGTGCTTATAAGTGGCAGATACATCCATGTGAACACTGAAGGAAAAGACGTGAACGTACTTTTGAAACCTCATAAATCTTCCCATCGTGAAGCAAGAGACTTGTCATCAGTGAACATCACAGCTGTTCCTATACAGGATGGTATAGTGTGGGACAAAACAGATTTTGAAATCTTCGGTCCGACGGAACAATTGAACATTCCACATTTGTTTAAAATTTCACTAAGTGATCTAATTACGTTCAGTACCTATTCAGATGATTGGGACTTTGAGACTGTCAATGATATAATGTTTGACCTAGAAAAATCTGCTGCATTTTCTAAACATGAATATTTAGAGGGTTCATCAGACTATGAACAAATGTATTGTTATAACCACTATGGTCATTATTTGCATAAATCTGCATACCCAAGAAATGTGTTTATGTTTAACCAATGGGAACATTGTCCTACACCACCTAAAGGTAGTTCAAAAACATTTGCTAGTAAGTTTCCATATTTTTCAGGATACAATACATCTGAACCAGAAATGTTTTACTATAAAAATATAAACAAGACAGGGCTGAAAATTATGTTAACAAATACAAAACAGATTTACTCTGCGTTATTTAATGCCCAACTGTCTAGACATGGTTTCGACTTTTGGAAAGACACAATAGACAACAAAACAGTCTGGGGTACTAAAGATTGGCAAGTGCAGGGGATAGAAGCTTTATTCAGAGCCTGTATCATCCCTGAACAAATAATGTTTTTGAATGAAACCATCCAACAAACGTCTTGTCTTGGATTAGCCAAGATCAAAGAGATGAACACACCTTCTGTACCAACACCTGCCAGAGATAACGATACACAGGCAGTGGTGACAGTTGACAATATACTACAACTCAACAGATCTAATCCGGATTGGAAAAAATGGTTGATCTGGCCCACAGACACGAATAACTGTCAGAAAAGATTCCCGAATAAAACTCAGGGCTTTACTATTAATAGGCCAGACCCAAGATACGTCCAAAGACAACATCCGGGGGTAGTAACAACATACAGTGTAGGAAAATTATGCCTCGATTGGCTGCATAAGTCTACACTACAGGATGTGAAACAACACTTAACCTTACTTAAAAAGGTCGCAGACCTTAGGGAATTCTTGCTTGGACCAAGAAAACCGCATCAAAAACATTTCATATATGCCAGCATTTATGCTGCTTATAATGAAGCATGGAAAGTATCACAGATGGAGGCTGCAGAACGAATACGTGAACTTGATCGTATTAATTTAGAGAAAACTCTCTGTGGTCGACAATGGGTTAACAACTTTGTCCTTCAGAATATATTCATTGGATGGCATTGTATCCTCTGCTATCGACATACTAGAACAAGATTTGGCGATGTTACAGCAAGGCCAGTCTCAATTACGTTCTATTATGTTATTAAGCTGGACGCTGCAATCTTTGCGAGCGGGCTATGTGCCTTGGCGTTTCATCAACATAACGGCTCTGTTTGCAGAATACAATCTAACTGATAAACAGATCGAACTGGCACAAAGAGGAGCAAGGTATACAGTGCTGAGCATTGAAAAACTGGAAAAGTTACCATTCACAGTGGCAGAAAAACCAGCTACAGAATGGCTTATTCATGGCAAAATAACATTACCTGTGAGTACTTTTCAGTTTCAGTATTGCCTCAGACAAATGCAAGCAGGCAAATATGAAAGGTTGGGTAAGGAATACATTAAGACATCTTGGGATTTACCGTATACATATAGATGTTGGAGTGGGGATCGTGAAGTGTTTTTGAGCGGTACAAACTGTAAACTTGCACTAAGCGGTTCGCTTATATGTCAGGACATTTCTTTACACGGGGCTTGTAATGGTTCTGTGGCAAATTTGTCTTGCCATCAGCAGGGTACACCAGCTGCTGTGATTAATCCAACGTTTGGACAACTTTCTAATGGGAGTTACCTCATGTTGCCAGGCATCCCATATCTAGTAACGGTCAACTCCAGGGTCACTTGCTGTATGCAAGTATTGTTTGCCCCAATAGACACAGTCAGGGAGTCACCTCTATGGCCTTCGCTGAACGTCTCTTTTATAAGATTTGATACTTTGCTGTAAAAGCATGGCTTTCATTCTGCTCAAACAGTGCCTTTGACCTCGGCCAAAGAAACCTATGATCTACAAGTTGCAAGGACTTCGGCTGAGATACAGACTTTAATACTTACAAACTGCCCTATACATTTCGTAGAAATGATATCACGTATCTTCAACATGTCTGATACAACTGGCATTATACATGTATTTAAGAGCATCTGCTCCGGTCTGTTAGCACCTTTCCAGGCAATACTCGGAATCATCCCGAACTTTGCACATTCGGTGTTTGGTGGCATACCATTAATTCTAGCACTTGTTGCCAGAATTCTATTTCTCTTCCTGCTATTGCGCTATGGCCAGCCTATTCGCAGACATCACTCCGAGCGAAATGGAGAAAGCTCTCCTTGAACGAAAGTGCCGTGAGCGAATAGTACAGCTATTGGGCATGACTCGTCTACGGGACCTTAATACAACTTGGTTCCTGTCATTCAGACCAATCTGGCAAGATTGCATCTTACCTGTTCTACGATGCCTGCTATGCGGTGAAGAATGTGTGTTGGACACCTGTCTAACATTTCCATCTGCTACGCCAACGGATGTCGATACTCTGCTGGACCCGATAACGGCCCATGCTCTGTGTTGTCCCCAGAGGCTTCCTATCCTGATGTCAGCATTCATTGAGATCTCACAGACGCTTCCGGCTGCTGCTGAGGTACGAGAAAGATCTACAGGCACACAGGTAACAACGAACGCGAACATTGCTGCGGCGACCAATGCTGAAAGCGATGCTTCACATCTCTGTGCGATTAACCTGCTACACGAGGTGTTCCAACTGACACCAACTACAGTGGACGATGTTTTGTCTATAGAAGTAGATGATCTCATGTTTACACCAGACCCGTAAACGGACTCTGATTCAGCATACAGTGTTCCAGAGATGCAGTAACAATTTGGCCTTCATTTTTTCAAAACAACTTGGAACTCTAACAAAATTGAACTCTTTCCCATTTTTCGAACGAAAATGGCACTACAATCTGCTTAAAGTAGAACTAGCCTTATAATACAGACTTTAAGGTACTTCCACGGACACTTAGTCATCTTGTGTGTCTAAAACAGTTCAAAGTCATTTCATGTCGTGAAAATTAATGATTTTTGAACAACTTATCGATCATTTTCTGTCACATGTAAATATTACTGCTTCTTTCATTCATATTGCATTTTATTTTAAATATATGCCTGAAATGAAAAGCAATGCTTCAAATGTACAGTACCTTTTGCTTTCTAATAGGTTTTTTAAATGCCTTCTTTAAATGGTTATATGAAATATTTTAGAAATATGCGGTACTCCATTTTAATGTTTAGCATTTTAAATGTTTAGCATTTTAGTATTATCGTACACACGAAAGTGGAGTGGGTGTTGTATTCCTCTTAGGGTGTCCATAAACGGGCTTTCCAGTATCATGTCCTTATATAGGCACAATTCGCCCTGCCCTTATATAGGCATAAAATCCCAGCCCTTATTTAGGCATTAACCGTGCACTCCAAATACAGGCATGGTCTCTGACATCCGTCCACCCTAACGTCACAACGAGTTCTTGAAGAACAGACCCTTAGGCTGCAGGAGTTTCCCTAGTCCAGGACTATTGATTTCTTCAAGGACTCCTATATTATGCATGAACCATTATTCCTTAGGGGTTCATTCATGACGTCTTTTGCTGTCCGACTCATGTCAATACTAAACATTCCTAGGTACTCTCAGGTATAAATATACCTTCCCTAGCCCCTGTAAATCAGAGGAGACCTCGACTTCAGAGGAGCCCGTTTCCCGGCCTGACGCACTGAGAAGACGCTGTCATCCCTGCACGCAGAGAGTCCAGCTTCCAGTGATTTGACTTCCCTTGCGGGGTGTTGGAGTTCGAGTCTGGCAAAGAGATTCCAACCTCTCTCATTCTTCAGGTATGGAGCAGACTAGAACCTAGAGGGACTCTTGGCATACTAGGCATACTGGGGTTAGCGTACTCTTAGTATACCATAGTAAGGAATACTTCACCTACTTCATACCTCGTCCTACACCTAGGTTAGGTACATTGGGGTAGAACTAGCTTAGAAACGCATCGTATGAGTACTCGCATTTTTAGTCTGTGTTATTTATGTAACAGCATATGTACTAAAAGATAATGCTCTCGCAGTATTATTTATTTTTACTGCTCACACTGTACATTATTTATCTCGCATACTGTCTTGTGATCGTAACAGCACATTTTACTTACACCAGAAACAAGACTGTTCTGTTCAATAAATCTTTTATTGAAACGCCCGTCTATTTCTTTCTGTGTAACTTGGAGAAAACTAAGCATGCACGACTGAGCTGAGTGAAATAGTTATCTATTGTTTCCACGACTCTGAGACACGTTCTGATTCTAAAGGGAAACACAGTGGTCATGTTTTGCGGCTGCCAGAAACTACTCCCTTCTTGTTGTCAAGGAGTTTCTAGTGGCCTCTGAGTTAGCTGGCACAAGTAATTAAGTTTAATATACTCGATAGGGACATACTGACCTTAGTCCTATGTCAAACCTATAGGATATATTATTCCAATGCGCAGAGCCTATTAGGGAAATAGGAGCTACACTACACTACAAGATATAACCCTCGGATGGCTGAGTGATGCGCAGCGGGAGTTTCTCGTCGCACCTTTTGAAAATGACGAGATACGTGAAGCTATCATGCAAATGAAGTCCGGGAAGGCCCCGGGCTCAGACGGCCTCCCCATTGATTTTTATTAAAACATATCTTGACCAGCTGCTTCCTGTTCTCCAACAAGTCTTTGCTGAGGCCCTGGAGTTGGGAATTCTTCCCCCATCCCTAAGGGAAGCCCTGATTTCTTCTCTGCTGAAACCCGGCAAGCCGGTGGACAGGTGCGACTCTTATCGCCCCCTCTCCCGGATTAATACAGATGCCAAAATCCTCGCCAAAATATTAGCTAACCGTCTCAGCTTGCTCATGGAGAAGTTAGTTCTTCCAGACCAGGCTGGGTTTATCCCTGGTCGGGCAACATCACATAATTTACGTACGCTCTTCTCTATTCTACAATCAGTTGACCCTCAACTGCCCTTGGTGGCGGTTTTTCTGGACGCCACGAAGGCTTTCGATTCCGTTGAATGGGATTATTTATTCGTTATCCTTCAAAATATGGGAATGCCTAAAGGGTTCCTGGCATGGATAAGTCTTTTATATACTGACCTGAAGGCTAGAGTTTTAATCAATGGGCACTCTTCACCCTCCTTCCCCATTACTCGGGGCACTCGTCAGGGCTGCCCGCTCTCTCCCTTACTTTTTGCCTTGGCTGTCGAGCCTCTTGCGGCCAGAGTTAGACAATACCATCATGATAAGGCACTCCGCTGCTTCCTCCGGCCCATACTCATTTCACTCTATGCTGACGACATCACTTTATATATTTGCAATCCACATTCCAATCTTAATCCAATTCTCCGGGAATTTGTTCGCTTTGGAGGTCTCTCTGGTATTCACATCAACTGGGCGAAGTCCCAGATTTTCCCCCTCACCACGTCTGTGGCGGCGTTTACACCGGACTTCCCAATAGAGTGGTGTGCCGATGAGTTGAAGTACCTGGGGGTGTACGTTACCACTGACAGGGAGGAGTTGATGCGGCTCAATTACGGTCGGACTCTGGAAGAGATCAAGAATAACGTTACGAGATGGATTGCTCTCCCTCGCGGGGCGCACCTCCCTCATAAAAATGGTCGTCCTTCCTAAGCTCCTTTACCTTTTTTTAAATATCCCGTACGACCCGGGCAGACACTTCTCTGCACTCCGGTCGGAACTGATTCGGCTAACCTGGGGGGGTAAGCAGCCCCGGCTACAATGGGATACACTTACTAAGCCCTATTCCCATGGAGGGTTCGATGTGCCCAACTTCGAGCTTTACTATTTATGCGCGCAAGCTCATTACGCTCATTTTTGGTTTCATCCCCCCAAATACATGCCACAGGTAGCGGCTGAGCACTGGCTATCGGACCCCATACCGCTTGAAGGGGCCATATTGACCACCACCACTGCCCTGCGAGCGGTAGATCCATCGCCAATTGTTTGCACAGTAAGGGCATGGCAGAGCATCGCCAAACGTTCCTATGCCCCCATGCTGTACTCACCATTACTTCCTCTAGTTTACCACCCAAAGATGCCGCTCCTACAGGAAGGTGTATTCCACAAAACTAAAGCTAAATACGGGATCACCTGCTGGGGGGACCTCTACCTCAATGGAAAGTTTTGTACCTCACAACAATTGTTCTCTAAACAGCCGCCCTCTTCCATGGACATTTTTCTCTATGTTCGTCTGAGACAGGGCATTAAAGAGCACACACCTACTTACCCGCAGGAGCCCCCTGAGGTTGCTCCTTTGCGCATGATTCTGCGCAGCCAGGATGCGTCACATTTAGTCTCTACCCTATACCATAGCCTGTACACTAACTTGGACCCTACACAATGCGCTGCCAGAGATAAATGGGCTGCTGAGTTGGGACATGCCATTACAGACGGGCAGTGGACATATTGTTGCAATCAGACAGAACAAAGCTCATCCAGTACCCGGCTCCGTAACCTTCATTATAAATTCTTACATCGCACCTATTATACTCCAGCCAAAATGTGCAGATATAAGTTACGTGATAATAATAATTGTGATCACTGCGGTGTTGCGGGGGCAGACTTTCTGCACCTAGCTTGGTATTGTGGCGCCGTACAGGCCTACTGGTGTCAGGTCTTTATGGCACTAGAACAAATGACATCACTGCAGTTGCCGCTCTCCCCCCTGCTTGCCTTGTTAGGTTACACTGAGAAGCTGGCTGTGGCACATCGGAAATTTGTGTCCTTTAGCTTACTTTTGGCAAAAAGAAGAATAGTATGTAGGTGGGGTCGGGGGAGGGCGCCCAAATTCAAGGACTGGATCAGTAATATGGTATTCTGGCAGGAACAAACGTACACGTTTGCAGAACTCCTTCCCATTGCCTCTCGTCCCCGAGACATCTGGGGGCCCTTAACGGCATATTTGCTCACACACCCGATCGATAACACCAACACTACCTAAGCTTTTAGTGCTGTAGCATATTGAATGGTTCCTACTCATTCATTGTATCGCCTACATTTTGCAGCGTTGCGACTGTAACTCCCACCTCTGCATATAGATTTCCCTGTGTTGGTGGTGACCTCTCATGTATGAATCCTAGTAATTTACCATTGCGGAGGCTGTTACTGGACATTATGCTCTGTAGATCTTTGTTATTGTGCTCTCTTTGGTTCTCTGCTCTTCATGATCGGATAATTATGTGTTTACCTGTGCATTCCATATGCTATATTTGTCCTCTCCGTTTACAAAATCTAAATAAATACAAAAAAAACAACAAACAGTTGTTTAGGAAAACAATATACATTAAAAAATTACTAATACCTGCCTCCCCAGCCATTCCTTTAGCTTTGGGGACCTGGAATAATCTGAACTGTCGCACTTGCAGGCAAGAGAGATGGTTAGTAGTTGTTTTGGCAGCGATGACAGGGGCGATGGGTGGTGCAAGCTGCAGTGGCCTCCTGGTCAGAGCCCTGGTACTTAATATTTTACAAATTAAGCACTTCCGGGCTGACACACACGACGGGGAGAGGGGGATTGCTAGGGGGCTGAAGCCCTTTCAGCTCTATGGGCGTTGAGTGCCTGGTGGTGACCCTGCTGTGGTATGTTCCTCTGCCCCAGCCTGTACACAGTCCCTGCTGAATGAGAGGCCCCTGCCCTAGCCTGGGCAGTGTCCCTGCTGTGGGAGGCTCCTCTGCCCCAGCCTGTGCAGTGCCCTGCTGTGGGGGGCTCCACTGCCCCAGCCTGTGCAGTGCCCCTGCTATGGGTGGCTCCTCTGCCCCAGCCTATGCAGTGCCCTGCTGTGGGATGCTCCTCTGCCCCACCCTGTGCAGTGTCCCTGCTGTGGGAGGCTCCTCTGCCCCACCCTGTGCAGTGTCCCTGCTGTGGGGGCTCCTCTGCCCCAGCCTGTGCAGTGCCCTGGTGTGGGAGGCTCCTCTGAGCCAGCCTGTGCAGTGCCCCTGCTATGGGTGGCTCCTCTGCCCCAGCCTGTGCAGTGCCCTGCTGTGGGATGCTCCTCTGCCCCACCCTGTGCAGTGTTCCTGCTGTGGGGGCCTCCTCTGCCCCAGCCTGTGCACTGCTCTGCTGTGGGAGGCTCCTCTGAGCCACCCTGTGCAGTGTCCCTGCTGTGGGAGGCTCCTCTGGCCCAGGCTGTGCAGTGTTCCTGCTGTGGGAGGCTCCTCTGCCCCACCCTGTGCAGTGTCCCTGCTGTGGGGGGCTCCTCTGAGCCAGCCTGTGCAGTGTCCCTGCTGTGGAAGGCTCCTCTGTCCCAGCCTGTGCAGTGTTCCTGCTGTGGGGGGCTCCTCTGCCCCAGCCTGTGCAGTGCCCTGCTGTGGGAGGCTCCTCTGCCCCAGCCTGTGCAATGTTCCTGCTGTGGGGGGCTCCTCTGCCCCAGCCTGTGCAGTGCCCTGCTGTGGGAGGCTCCTCTTCCCCAGCCTGTGCAGTGTTCCTGCTGAGGGGGGCTCCTCTGCCCCACCCTGTGCAGTGTCCCTGCTGTGGGGGGCTCCTCTGCCCCACCCTGTGCAGTGCCCCGCTACGGGGTCCTCCTGTGCCCCCACCCTGTGCAGTGCCCTGCTGTGGGTGGCTCCTCTGCCCCACCCTGTGCAGTGTCCCTGCTGTTGGATCCTCCTCTGTCCCAGCCTGTGCAGTGCCCTTCTGTGGGAGGCTCCTCTGCCCCACCCTGTGCAGTGCCCTTCTGTGGGAGGCTCCTCTGCCCCAGCCTGTGCAGTGCCCTGCTGTGGGGGGCTCCACTGCCCCAGCCTGTGCAGTACCCTGCTGTGGGGGGGCTCCTCTGAGCCAGCCTGTGCAGTGCCCCTGCTATGGGTGGCTCCTCTGCCCCAGCCTATGCAGTGCCCTGCTGTGGGATGCTCCTCTGCCCCACCCTGTGCAGTGTCCCTGCTGTGGGAGGCTCCTCTGCCCCACCCTGTGCAGTGTCCCTGCTGTGGGGGCTCCTCTGCCCCAGCCTGTGCAGTGCCCTGGTGTGGGAGGCTCCTCTGAGCCAGCCTGTGCAGTGCCCCTGCTATGGGTGGCTCCTCTGCCCCAGCCTGTGCAGTGCCCTGCTGTGGGATGCTCCTCTGCCCCACCCTGTGCAGTGTTCCTGCTGTGGGGGCCTCCTCTGCCCCAGCCTGTGCACTGCTCTGCTGTGGGAGGCTCCTCTGAGCCACCCTGTGCAGTGTCCCTGCTGTGGGAGGCTCCTCTGGCCCAGGCTGTGCAGTGTTCCTGCTGTGGGAGGCTCCTCTGCCCCACCCTGTGCAGTGTCCCTGCTGTGGGGGGCTCCTCTGAGCCAGCCTGTGCAGTGTCCCTGCTGTGGAAGGCTCCTCTGTCCCAGCCTGTGCAGTGTTCCTGCTGTGGGGGCTCCTCTGCCCCAGCCTGTGCAGTGCCCTGCTGTGGGAGGCTCCTCTGCCCCAGCCTGTGCAATGTTCCTGCTGTGGGGGGCTCCTCTGCCCCAGCCTGTGCAGTGCCCTGCTGTGGGATGCTCCTCTGAGCCACCCTGTGCAGTGTCCCTGCTGTGGGATGCTCCTATGAGCCACCCTGTGCAGTGCCCTGCTGTGGGGGGCTCCTCTGCCCCAGCTTGTGCAGTGTCCCTGCTGTGGGGGGCTACTCTGCCCCAGCCTGTGCAGTGTCAGTGCTGTGGAGGCTCCTCTGCCCCACCCTGTGCAGTGCCCCGCTACGGGGTCCTCCTGTGCCCCCCACCCTGTGCAGTGCCCTGCTATGGGTGGCTCCTCTGCCCCACCCTGTGCAGTGCCCCGCTACGGGGTCCTCCTGTGCCCCCACCCTGTGCAGTGCCCTGCTGTGGGTGGCTCCTCTGCCCCACCCTGTGCAGTGTCCCTGCTGTTGGATCCTCCCCTGTCCCAGCCTGTGCAGTGTCCCTGCTGTTGGATCCTCCTCTGTCCCACCCTGTGCAGTGCCCTGCTATGGGTGGCTCCTCTGCCCTGTGGTGTTTCGGGCCCTAGGCCCACATGATGTATGAATGACCACACAGACACCCAGCAGTGTGGTACTGGAAAAACATGTCACGGTAAGCGCATTTGAGGCGTAGTAGTTAGAGGGATTCAAGAGGCGTTTTGAATAGTTAGGGGAGTGATACGAGTTAGCACAGAAGGTTAAACGTGAGCGATGTGGCAGTGTACAATGATGAGCGCGCTTCACAGAGGGGATCGTTGTTTACGTGTTACGCATGACTAACGTTATGATATATTAAATGGTAATAATTGTAGCGTGGCCAAATTGGTAAACAGAAAACATTGTGTGTAAATAGAAATTGTGCCAATCTTTTACTGAATGAGCAGCGTAGCAATTGTGTTGATGGTTTTATATATGAATTGTATTATTTTTTTTTGTATTGTAGATACCCCTGAAGAAGGGTTAATCCCGAAATGCATTGGGTAACTTTTAAATAAAAGACGTGACATGTGGAAACCATCTTCTCTCCTGTGTTTATATAAATACCTTTACATTGGATTCGAATGAATAAAATGAATTGAAGAAATTGGAAAAAAAGGGTGAAAAGAAAAATTGAATAAGAAAATGAATAAGTTGAAGATTAAAAAAGGATTTGATTGATTGGATTCATTCAGTTACTTGGTTGTGCAGCTTGGAGAGGAACCAACATTGAGGTTCCTTTGTGTTCAGTTGTACTGGAACTGGCCCAGGGCACGTGCGCCGGGCCCCTTTTATTAACAGGGTCACCTGACTGGTGACGCCTGTGATGGGTAGGTGTTAGTGTGTGTTTGACAGGGTGAAACACTAGAACGTGTCCAGCCAAACACTACATCCCTCACAAACTTTAATGAAAAGAAAAACAAAAGTCCAACCTGGAAGAAAACAAATAAACAACACATAGCACCAAATGAGTCTCTTCAGGCCGTCAGCCAGGCAGCGCTGGAGCTTCGGACCACATGGTCAGGATGCTTTGGTCCGCCTTGGTGATGTACTTCAGAACGGCCTGGTCTCGCGGTGTTGGAGTCTATTTACAAAGTTCAAGTATTGGTGCATCTGGAGCGGTGGTGGAGTCCACTCTGGAGATCTCGCTGGCGCTGAGGTTCCGGTGGACGACAAACCTACAGCTGTTGGAGATGATCTCGGTGTGTGAGGTCTTTCCTTGGAGGCGACGTGCTTGATGGCCTTCCTCTCTCTCCTGGACTCCTCTCTCACTGGAGCCTCCTGGAGGGCCTTCCTGCCGGGCTGCCATGGGACCGTGTGGACTGTGCGGGCTTCGTGTAAGCCGCGCGAAGGCGTCGCTGAGGAACTGCCAACAGGACTCACAGCCAAGTCGCTCATGTAGCCGCAGAGGGTGGTGTCTCCGTCTAGATGTTCTCGCCGTCAGGACTCCGGTTCTGTGCCTTCCTCTGATGGTCTTTGGGTAACCAGTCTTCGACTGTGACCGTCATGCTTCCCGTGCCTGTCGTGGAGCTGCTGCTGACGCATCTCTCCTATTCGGATTCCCCTCTCACAGGAACTCAGTCAAGGCCCTTGCCCCTGGATTGCCACGTGACCGCGTGGGCTGTGCGGGCCTTTTCGTAGGCCGCGCTGAGGGGTCGCTGCGAAACTCCCAACAGGGCCACGGCCAAGTCTTGTGTAACCCCAAGGGTGGATATTCCAATGGTCGGGTATGCTCTACTTCGGCAGGCTTCAGGTTGACGGGGGCACACCGAAGGTTCCTGAGTGGCTCGCCTCGTTGAACTCTGGTTGTCTGGAGTGTGGGGATCCACTCTAGTGGTGCGATGCTCCTGGGTGATGATGCACCTGGATGACAATGACAAAACAGCGATTTTCCTTCAGTTGGGCAAACAGGCGGCGATCTATGGTCTTGGGTGACCTTGCGGAGTGAGGAGGACTAGAGGGACTTCGCAGCCCGTGTCTTCGTCTTGCTGAGGCGGTTCTTCATCCGTGGCATCTGCGGTGAGGAGCAGGGATGCCGTCCGACTTGGACTGCCGATGCTTGTGACTGGACGGTCGCGCTGGGAAGCGTTGGAGAGAGACGCGGTTCGCGCTGGCTGGGGCTTACATTTGGTTCTCTTATTGGACTGTCTCCAGGGACGTCGGTCCGGCTTGATGGCTGTCTGGTGTCTCTGGGTGTGCTCAACTTGTGGTGGTACGAGTCCTCTGTCCTGTCGCTCTGCTCCTTTTTCTCCTGCGCGCCTGTGGTGGTTGTCTGCCCTGTGGCGTTGTGCCACTGTTCTTCCTTCCTTCGCGGAGTGGCGTCCTGCCACTCTCTTCTCCTCCTTCCGACCAGGTCCTCACTTGGATGTGGCGTCCTGCCACATGTCTCATGTTTACGCCACATGGACATCTCGCTGGTCACGTCCAGTTCTTTGGACGGTCTTCACTGTCCTGCAGACCGGTCGCAGGTCTGTCCTGTCAGTAGGACTTGCTTCTTCCTCTTAGGGACCTTGCACGGGCACCATCCCCTCCTCAGGGATTTCGCGGTGCTCCTCTTCTCTTCACTCGAGGGCGTTGTGCTTGTGCCTCGAGGCTGCGCCGTCGTGACACTTGATCCTGCCTCCCTTCGGGCATGCTTGGTGGAGTTGGTCACTTCGAGTGAAATGCTTGCGATGCAGCTGTGGTGTCCGTCGGAACACCTGTTGTGGTGGCGGCTTGCCACGTGGGGTGTGCGACTCTCTCTTGCCTGTCTTGGGCCGTTGGCGACTCTGTCTTGAGGCAGTGTGAGGGAGGACACTGCTGTCCTTGGCCCACTGCAGGGCCTTGCTTGTGCGATGGAGACGTGCAAAGTCTCCTTGCTGCTGTCAGCATTCCTTCTCTTCGGAGAGGTCCCTCTCTCCTGGGCTGCTGCCCATGCTGTCCGGTTTGATGGCACGGCCCTCTGCGCGTCTGACTTAGCGCTCACGGTTCTCCATCATAGGTTCCCTCGGCTGGCGCTTGACTTGCCCTTTTTCTAGCCTGTGATGTTGTGCGCTCACTACTGGGGCATGCAGTGCACTCTGCTTGTTTGTGGTGGTGTCCGTTCACCATGGAGGGTGGGTGGCGCAATCTTGCTTGCGGTGGCGTCCGACAGCCACTGGGGCTTTGCACGCTCTATGCATGTTCTTCACGTACTTCAATGTGGGGAGTGACAGACTTCCTCCTTCCAAAGGGTAGGCAGCTCATTGGAGGCATGTGGTGCCGTCAGCTTACGATGCTCTCCTCCCCTTTGTTTAGGAAGATAGGCAGTTGCTTTCTGGTTCTCTGGTCAACGCTGCGTGTTCGGGGTGTACAGTCTGTGCATTCACTCTTGGCCCCTGTGTGTGCCGGGGCAGCCTGCCTGACGCTGTGCTGCTCCTCAGTTTCAGTCTCTCTCTAGGCTCTTTGTGTCTTGACCACCTTCTCTTCCCCTGGGGTTCTGCTTTAGAAGTCTACTGCTACTAGGGGCGTGTGGTGCACTCCTTTTGTCTTTTCCTTTGTGTGGCAGCTCAGAGTGCAGTGGGGTACTGTGGCCACCTGGTGGCGCTGTGGGTGCTTTCAGAGGTGCCTCTGCCACATTCCTCCCTCTGCAGCTCCTACTGGGGCTGTGCAATTGAGTGCTGGGAGAGTACCTGCAGGCGCAATGGAGCTTCTGTGTTTTAATGCTGCTGTTTAGTTATGGGGGGCCTGGCGAGGGAGAGCAGCGCAGCTCACGTTGGGTCAAGTCCGTTCAGCTGTTTGTGCTTCACTGTTCATGAGAGTGCAGGACCTTTGGTGTGGGGGAGCTGCAGGGATACGCCGGGTACAGTTCTACCTCATTGACTTGGCGCTCCTCCTTTCTATCCTTACTGGGATGGCAGGAGGCCGGTACTTCAATCATCCTGTTCCTTTGTGCGCTGAGTGTCAGCCGAGTTCACAGGCACACTCGGGCGAGAAACAGCAGGAGGTTACCGATGAGGTAGCTTCAGGCTCCGTGCAGTACTTCACCACTAGGTTGCGCTGTAGTCACCTAATAGGCCACGGCTCTCTTCGCTGAAACTTCAGGCCGCGCTCTGATTAGAGCTGTTGAGGCGGGAGGGGGCATGCAGCGCCGGGAGGCTCATTCGGTTAACCCCGGTGGGCGGTCGCATGGAATGACTCCAGTAAGTTTAGACCCTTAACTCACAGACCGCATTTCCTGTATGGCTGTGCGTGACTAGGCAGGCATCGTAAGCAGGTTGCAGGGGTCATGGCCGTTTCTCCTGGGTCCTGTTGGGCTGCTCTATGGGACGGCAGGGGCTCGCTCTACTCACGCTGATGGGGGCCTCGGTCCTTTAAGTTGCCAGCGGGGCGTTGCCGACAGATACCAGCAGGAGCGCGTCCTTCCTACACCGCATGGTGCACAACAATCCGATGAGGTACCGGGGTTCTTTCACTTTTCTTCGCTGCCGCTGCTCCGGGCGAGGTCGCGGGGGCGCTGCACATACCTCTCGATGCAGGGCCAGCCTGTATTTTACAGCGACGGAGGCCGCTTCACCGGCAGTCCCTTTTATGGCCCCGGTGCGGTAATGAACCACCTTGCTAACACTATTCCCATCTCCCAGGCAGGCGGAGGTTGTGGCCGGCGGCTCTTCTGTCGTTCAGAGGTGGCAGGGCTGCGGGCTCTCTCACCGCTTCGGATGAGGATCTTTGGGCGCATTCCTTACTGGCGCTATAAGTCGCCTGACCAGCCGGCTTGTGCGGTGACAAGTCTTACCACCGGAGCAGCGGTCCCAGCAGGGAGGCATTAGGGGGCATGCTCATCCCCTTGTTACGATGGATGGCGCTCCACTCAGGGGGAGTGGCTGGTTCCCCTTCTTCTCTACGTGATGTGCCCACTTGAGGGACCGCTACAGCACGGCCCCCTATGACACGTGCATTCACGGGGTGACTTCCAAGGCGGTACGCATGGAGTCCGAACCCCTCGTCGCCATTGTGGTGTTTCGGGCCCTAGGCCCACATGATGTATGAATGACCACACAGACACCCAGCAGTGTGGTACTGGAACTGGCCAAGGGCACGTGCGCCCAGCCCCTTTTATTAACAGGGTCACCTGACTGGTGACACCTGTGATGGGTGGGTGTTAGTGTGTGTTTGACAGGGTGAAACACTAGAACGTGTCCAGCCGGACACTACATGCCCCACCCTGTGCAGTGCCCTGCTATGGGTGGCTCCTCTGCCCTGGCCTGTGCAGTGCCCTGCTGTGGTGGGCTCCTCTGCCCCAGCCTGTGCAGTGTCCCTGCTGTGGTGGGCTCCTCTGCCCCAGCCTGTGCAGTGTCCCTGCTGTGGTGGGCTCCTCTGCCCCACCCTGTGCAGTGCCCTGCTGTGGGAGTCTCCTCTGAGCCAGCCTGTGCAGTGTCGGTGCTGTGGGGGGCTCCTCTGAGCCAGCATGTGCAGTGCCCTGCTGTGGGACCCTCCTCTGCCCCAGGCTGTGCAGTGTCCTGCAGGACTGACATTGACCTCCTCATACAAGGCGTTCCCCGCTGCAGCCTACACCATTTTTGAAGAGCCTCCGCCCTCCCGCCCCAGCAGCCAGCACCCCCGAGCCAACACTGAGCACATGGAGCACTGAACCGCCTTCGGAGGCAAGGGAGAGGGCCGAGACCGAGCAGGATCGCTCATATTAATGCAAGGACTGCCAAAAACACTACATTACGTAGATCAACGTAGTTTATATCCTAATTGCAGGGCTTTATGTATGCCGGGTCCTGCTGGTGCTCAGCACCGGCAGTTCTAAAAAGCAGGTGGAGACACGTCCCTATCGGCCTCTCCTTTCTGCCCTCCCCCTCAGGGTGAAAAATCTCAACTCTGCAGCAGTATCACACTAGAGACTCGTTATAGTTCTTTCACAGTCCCATCAATTTAGAACTGAAGCATTTTGAATATTATATACAACGAAGCCATAGCTGTTGATGTTTTTTTTTATCTTATGCAACTAACAGCCATTGACAAAGCAAATAGTCCTGGCTTCTTTTGTAATATTACTTGTTGTATCATATATCTGGATGCAATGACAGAAGCAGCAAAATACTAGTGGGCGGCCGGGCACACTATGCTAAGCACAGATTTTTTGCTTATCGTGTTTTTAAGCCACGCCCTTATTGTATCGGCCACGCCCTTTTGGGAGACCCCCCCACCCCAGTTTTTTTCATCTCACTTAAAGCCCTGCCTAACTGTATGTGTTAAATACGAGTATCTACATTTTTAAAAACACAACTAGATAATGTACGACTCGCCCTGGAACACGTTAGTGCCCTTTGAATTAGTGCCAGCCATGCCTGGCAGGTACGGCTAAGAGGCACAGGAGGGCAGAGACTTGTGTAACGAGATACACGGTCTTCATGAAGGGAGCTTAACTCAAAGCTGTGCCAATGTGTGTAGGCAGCTGACCTAAAAGCAGCCCCCCTTGCCCCCCGAAAGAACGCATTTTTAATCCGTGATGCCATCATAGCTAGAACAAAAGGTCATAGGTCGAAGCTGTGGACAGCCTAGCAACTGCCTGTGGAATATCGTATTTCGTAATATCGTATTTCGTTTCTTTTCTTTTTTTTAATCAGTAGGTATTTACTCTTGAACGGCAGCCAGAGTCGAAGAGTGCCAACACAGTCTGACACAGGCCCTCTCTCACTCCTCCTCAGGCTGCCATCCTGCCGAGGTCAGCAAGTTCAGTCCTATTAAACTGGGTAGGTCGCTGGGGTGGGTGGATGAGTCTGGGCTTTGTGCTACAGTAGTCAGGGCCCAATGTTGAGTGGCACGTGCCCACAAATGGCTACACCCAAGAGCCATTACAGGATACAATAATTTAGGTAGTGGGCGGAGGTCTGTGCCTTCTTAGGCGGTATCATATGTGGAATAATTTCCAAAATTCATTAATTGGTATTAAACACAAATGTGTTTATTTTCACTTATTCCAACAGTGAAAGTCATATAGAACAGAAAGTCGTGTCTGATAATCATGTTCCTAAAAGCAAAGACATAGTACATGCAACAGCGTGAGGCAAGTGATTTTTAAGGCAGAACCGAAAACGCATGCTGCTTATTAGGGTGTTTGATGGAGGAAGGTCTTCGTCATTTGGTCTTGGACACTTAATTACAGGGGCAGACAACCGCTGAATAGCCGCTGTGTAGTTCCAGAGTTATAAGTGGTATGGGGCAGATTTACTAGTGGCAGTGAATGAGGGATGCCTTAAAAATCACTTGCCTCACGCTATGCCTTACAGCATGGCAATTCAGCCTTACTTATGTTATCGTTAAATCTCTTATACTTTTAGATTTTGTCATTGAAGTGCTTTGTTCTCTCCATGCCATGTAATATTTGAGACCATCGAGATGAATCGCAGGATTGTTATTTTGTGATAATTACTTTTTGCTCTAGTGCATGCTCAATTGTATTCATGAATACGGCTTTTTTCTGGTAATGTTGGATTCCTCCACAGTATGATACACTTAAATAGCAACGTATTTATCTCACATTGTGTACCCTCGTCATAAAAGAATGACTTATTAATTCTGCTTAAATGAAGATGTATAATGATGGCATGTGAACATTTCCTTGATATTTTGTTTTGGTTTTTCCCGCCTTTTTCTCTTTCTCCCATTTCTTTACCACACATACTTATCTCTTCCTCACCTTCCTTTGGGCTTATTCTGATATACCCATATCTTATCATTTGGTACACTAATATTTACATGTTCCCAATCATTGTCTTGAATTGTATCATCCCATGATCTTTTGTTGCCCTTGTCCTAAACCAGCCTTGAGAAAGCCCCCGGCCGATTGGCCAACAGGCGAAACACGTGTCGGCTGTTTCTGTTCTATATGACTTTCACTGATGGAATAAGTGAAAATAAAAAATTAAACACATTGTGTTTAATACCAATTAATGAATTTTGGAAATTATTCCACATACGATACCAACTAAGGCGGCACAGGACTCCGCCCACTACCTAAACTATTAAACGGAGTAACTGCAGAACGTTACTTTTCTCTGACAGGCGCATGCACGCTAGCCCTGCTGAGCAGCGTTGGTACTACTCAATGAAAAGTAGTAATTAATCTGAGAAGCGAGGACACTGTACTTTTAAAAACAAGCATTACCAAAGCCAATATATCTTGATTTGCCAATGCTTTGTGTCTTTTGCAGGTGGCATTGCCAATGCCGGATGCTTTTACAACACGTTGGCGTTGGACAAGACAACAGCATGGCTGGACACTCAAACTATTGAAAACCTGTTTTTATATACTTTCAAGATGGCCACCTTGTTGTGTCATGCAAGGCCCAACTGGGAAGCATAGAAAGCATTATTTTCTATCATTTCTACACGGTCTCATAGGCCACTGTAAGAGCATCCAACTTAAGCCAATTGAAGTGGCCAGCGTGGAGCAGGAAAGGGGCAAGGAGTGAAGACAGGAGCACAGGAGGAGGGAGTGAGGGGAGAGCAGCACAACCTGGAGATGGGGAGAGTAAGAAAGCACATGTTCTCCCACAGAGTGCTTAAAGCAAAAGAAAAAGTAGTTCCCTGAATGTAAGCAGTGGAAGGATGCAAGTTATCCAATCAAAAAGATAGTTAAGAAGCTATGTGCAGGGGGGCAAGAAGAGGAAGAAAGCCACTGAATAAGTAGTAACAAATGAGACCGACAAGAAATTCAAACAATTGTTAGTAATGAGATGACCCAAAGCCCCCTGCAAGTATTGGTATTATTCATAATGGGTCTGTCGACAAAAGACAGATAGAAGCGTTCTGTAGGCAAGCCCTAAATACAGTGACATGTTTAAGAAGTGCTACTGCTGTCCTATGAATAAAATACCAGCCCTTCTAAAGAAGTGCCGGTACTGGTCCTATGAAAAGCAACATCTTTGAGATGCGCTGGAACAGTCCCATTAAAGGTGTAGCAGCACTGCTAATTAGATGCTGCACTGACCCCCTACAGGAAATCAGCAACTGCTGAGAAAAGCGGACACTGCCCCCTAAAACGTGAAATATTTTCACTGATGTTGTATGATGTGTCTTTATGTTTTAGTCCTTGATAGCTCCTTTAACTGCATTAACTGCTGATTTTTGCTATTCCGGGATATACATCGCACATCTTGGTTCTCTCTATGTGTATGATGTTTTTACTCGGAGCGCTCTAGTGCACCTCTGTTACACCCTACTCCTTATTCGTGAATGTTTTCCCTCATATTGTAATCTCACTCACCTTCTTTATGTTTTGTATAATTGCTGACGACAACGCTGTACAGCGCTCTGATACCCCTTTGGGGTCTTGTTCGCGCTCTATAAAACTTTTCAAATAAATAAATTAAAATGGTTGCAACTTTTTAAAGAAGTGCCAATACAGCCGAATGGAAAGAATAGCTTCTCCTCTGAGAAGGGTTGATCTGGTCCCATAAAACTACAGCATCAACACAAGAAGGGCCTGTGCTATTGGATGGAAGAGTAGCAGCATTCTGAGAGGTGTACATATAGTCCCATACAACTATAGCAGCCCTGCTGAGGAGTCAGATGCTGTATAATGGAAAGAGTAACAGCCTTCTGAGAGTTACTGGTAGGTCCCATAAGACTATAGCCAATAGTATACCGAGAAGTGCGAATGCTACAGTATGGAAAGAGCAACAGCCGTTTGAGAGGTAATAGTATGCCCCATTAGCCCATTAAATTATGGGGCACATGCATCAAGCCCGCATTTTGCGATTTCTAAATAGCGAATTTTACCGATTCGCTATTTAGAAATCGCAAACTGCAATGCATGAAGGATTTGCAAAAAAAAAAAATGGATTCCTTAAAATTCCTTAATTGCGACTACGCAAATTGCGAGTCGCAATTAAGGAATGATTCCATTCATTCCTATGGGCCTGAAGGCCCATAGGAATGAATAGGATTATCATGCGCAATTTGCTGAGTACTCCATTGGTACTCGCAAATTGCATGATCTAATTCAGAGGTGCAAGGGTGCCAAAAGGACACCCTGTTCCACCCCTGAAATTGTTATGTACACCCATGTTGCGCACACACATGCCCCAAGGGCATGTGTGTGTGTGTAACATGTAACTTTGAAAAATGCACTTTTGTGCATTTTTCAAAGTTTTTGCAACATACCATCAACTTAAAGTTGATGGTAATTTACATTCTTAATAGCAAATTCGCAATTTTTTTTTTGTTGCATTGCATTTAGGGAATCGCAAATTGCAATTCCTTAAATGCAATCGCAATTTAAGAAATCGCAATAAATTGCGATTTCTTAAATTGCGAGTGCCTAACACTTTAATGCATCGCAAAAGGCCTTTTTGCGGGCGCAAACGGCCGATTTTTGTGAATCGCACCGTTTGCGCTCGCAAAAACCTTTGATGCATGTGCCCCTATATCTTACAGTATACCGAGAAGTGTCAATACTATAGTATGGAAAGAGCAGCAGTCTTGAGAGGTGCTGGTATGTCCCATAAGAGTATAGCCTCTAGTATTCCGAGAAGTGTCTATGCTATGGTACGGAAAGAGTAGAATACTTTTGAGAGGTAATGGTATGTCTCATAAGACTACATTCTATAGTATACCGAGAAGTGTCAATACTATAGTATGGAAAGAGTATAAGCCTTTTAAGAGGTAATGGTAATCCCATAAGACTACATCCTATAGTATACCGAGAAGTGTCTATTCTATAGTATGGAAAGAGTAGAAGCCTTTTGAGAGGTAATAGTATATCCCATAGGACTATGGCATTCCAGTAAGTGCTGATGCTATAGTATGGAAGTAGCAGCATCATGTGCTGGGATGGTCCCGTAGAGCTAGAGCTGCCCCGCAGAGAAGTGCTACGCTGACCATGAAGACACCAGATCCACTCAGGGTCTACCAGTGCTATTCAGAAGGCCACGCAGTGTCTGTTCGAGGCATGCTGGTACTGCCGGGGAGGGCTAGCAACGTCCAATTAAAAATAGCGGAAGTAGCGTCTGCCAAGTCAGAGCAGCGCTTACAGGGCCGCCATTGTTGCTTAACTACCCAAGGCGCACAAACACAGTCCGCAGCCAAGAACAGAGACTTGGCAGCCAAGCCACCCTCCCCCCAGCTATCCCCATCACCTCCCTACACAGAAACAGCGAGCAGAGCTTGGGTCAAAAAGGAATCAGGCAGCACATTTTTATAGTCATTTCACAGGACGATCCATTTCCCATGGAATCATGCACTGCTATCTGGAAAAGGCCTTCGGAAGCAGAAGCAATGCTGAGGATCAACCCTGGGGGCGCCAACCACCGCTTTAGAGCACCAGGGTAGGATTAGAGCTCCCCAGAAGCACATTTCAAGGGTCTCTTGAGCACTTTTAGCAGCTGCCAATGCTTCCCTGTTGCACTGTTAAGGCATCGCGCAGATGTCAACATGATGCTAGTGGGTGGAGCTCGAAATACGTAAACAATGAATGTAGCATTGATCAGTGTCGGCTTTAGGGCAGTGCGACTGGTGCGGCCACACTGGGCGCTGACCTGGGGAGGGGGCGCTGACCTCGGGTGGGAGGGGGGGGGCGCTGTGCTTAGCAATAACATACAATTTCAAAACACCTTCTGCAGAGTTCCTTGTGCATCCAGCTTTCAGGCAGCAAAACAAATGTCAAGATGACTCTTGTGATTAATGTCCCTGATCGAGAGATCGGAGTTTTGCATAAAGCAGCGCAGAGGGTTAATATGCCTGCTCCAAAGAACACATACGGTGCAGATCACAAATCTGTATTTTGTATGGATAGCTGAGTGGATTACTGTTTTTGTCACAGAGATCTTTGTGTTACCGCAGTACATAAGATACATCCCCAACTTAGAACAGTGACTGTTACGAACTGTCATCAAAGAGCTGCATGCAAACTGCATAAAATAGGTTAGGACGTTATGTGTTTTTTTCCCCCCAGTCTTTCATGATCTATTCCTCATGTTGCTAAAAAGGGTTAGTTTGGGTAGATATGCATTCTTATTAGTAAAGCCAGCCTTTACCAGTGGTTTAAAACACATAAAATGTATGCGAGAGAGTGTCTATGGAGAGATGAGGGCCACTTTTGCCCAGTGGTAGTGAGGGAATCCAAGGATGAGGTCATGGGGGGGGGGGGGGGTTGTAGGGGGACGCCAAAACGGATTGTTGCACCTGGCGCTTCCGGCACTAAAGCCAGCACTGGAATTGATTACTGGGAGTATAGCTTCTATTACTATGAATGTAGGGTGCATTACCTGTGAATGTAGGGTGTATTACGAATAGTGTAAATTGCATAAGTATGACTGCATGGTCTGTTAGTAGGAGCCTACCGTCTACTACAATGCTAAAAGAAATCAGGGACTATATTTGTCGCAATTACAGTCTGTTCCCAGCTACGACCACAAGGTTACAATTTAATGATGTTAACATACCTCAGAGCTCACATTTGGAGATATGCATGCACAACAGGCATGTGATGTTTGGGGATGAGTTGGGACCCTGGAGTGACTAAATAGTTTCTGCCCTGCATGGCTTCTAATTCACTTTCCACTCTCAATCTCTTGAAGAGAGTGGACTTCAGTCCAAGTACAATCAAATGTTCTTTGTAAGTGTGAGCTCCAATCCGAGGGCTATCAAAGATTCACTTTATTTAGAAGAGATAGATTTTTGCTACAGCAAATCATGTCACACTCTTTATTGAAAACTGGCAATTGTAATGGTCCATACCACTGAGGCAGCCATTTTACATAACATAACACTTGTATTTGTAAAGCGCACGTATCACCCAAGGGTATCAAGGCACTGAATAACAGATGTTTATTGTTACCCAACTCAATGATACTCATTTTATCGACCTCAGATGGATGAAAGGCTGAGTGGAGCAGCCGAGATTTGAACCTCACACCATGAGGTCAAACACAGGCCCTTACAGTGGACGCATTAGTCCACTAAGAAACCAGACCCAGCTTCATCAGGGTTATATTCTTTACCAGCCCAGAAGACTAGTTAATCCGGAGGGTAAAGGAGATCCTCTGGTGTCCCAGTACAGTCTACACGAAGAAACCTGTGTTTATGTTACAGGCTGAATACCATGGGGAAGGCCTCAACATCATATTGATGTCTGTGTTCTTTACAAAGTTGAAGATTTTACTAAGGCATTGACAGAATGATAACAGCTGGAATTGGTGAAGACTCTTTAGATAATTTCTATACAAGATGTAGAAAAACGACTAACAGAGGATCTAATGAACACCCCAGTCAGGACAGTGAAGATGCTTTTTCAATATAGTCCATAAATTGGAACCACAAATCTTTCATCTCTGAACCTGAATCTGAATCTGAGAAGGTCAAATTTTGGACTTTGATTGATGGGAGAAATCATATGTTGTAAAAATGCATACAAAGAAGGTGAAAGCAGCAGCAAAACGCAATATTAAGAAAAGGAGCCCAGCAATTTTGGTTCTGACAAGCAACTATTATTTGAGGAAGACCCCAAAGGCCATTTCCACTAGAAAGAGAGCAGCCTAGATTAAAAGGAAGTACAATTCTTCAGAAGAATAACCTCAGCTGAGAGATAAGAGAAAAAGATGCAACCCTCCTGATGAAGCAGATGTGGAGGAGGGAGAATATTTTGAGGGGTCATCGAACACAGATGAAGAGGAGTTTTTGTTGAGTGGGGTGCAGGGATATGGATACAGGTCCCTCGAAGTAAGGATAGCTTCTCAAAGGACATGACAGAGTGGTGAGTCATTCCTGAAAGTATCCTGTGGTTTGACCACATTCGCCAGGGCCGGCTCTAGGGCGGTGCGATCGGTGCCACGGCACCAGGCGCTGACTTGGGGTGGGGGCGTCATTTTCAAAAGCATATTAACATTTTAAAAGCACCTCTTGCTGCGTTCCTGGCCTCCAGCAATTTTCAGGCATCAATTAAAATGTCAAGATACCTCCGGTGATTAATCATCTTCCTGGAAAGAGACTGGAAGTTTGTCTAGTGGAAGTTTTGACTCATGGAAAGGTAGCGCAGAGGGTTAGCGTGCTTGCTGCTAAGAACGTGTACCATGCAGATCACAAAGTGAATATAATGTAAATAGGGCAGTGGGTTACTGCTTCTATAAAAGATCTCTTTTTGTTACTTGTAGTTTATAAGTCAAAATCCTAATATAGAACATTGAGCTATTAACTGTCATCATAGAGCTGCATGCAAACTGCAAGGTATATAGTTATAGCTATATGATTTTTTTGCCCAGTCTTTCATTATACTAATCTTCCCAAAAGGGTTCATTTGGGTAGAAAACTATTCTCATTATTAAAGAGAACCCCCTAACAACGGTGTTATGTTTTAAATTCTGAATTTGTGCTTTTCCAGAATATGGACCCTCAAACTATATTGCCTACCGGTATCAATGACATGTTACTCCTACACTACACCTTGTAGTCCTGTCTGATGTAACATTTCCTATACAATACACTGATTTACACACATATGATTGTCTCTGTGCAATGTGCGTGTGATGTAAAGTGCTCTGACACCTTACACTGGTATGAGTGGTGCTATAAAACTAAATGAATCCGAGAGACAGTGGTTTTGGATACTTGAGGGGCACTGTTAAAGGGCGGTGGTGAGGGAATTCATGGCAGAGGTGCTCATTGGGGGGGCAGCAACAAACATAGTCGCACAGGACGCCACTAGTGCTAAAGCCGGCCCCGACATTCGCCATCGATGGACTACAGAGTGGTGACCTTCAGACCATGTGGAAAGCTAGAGTCAAGCAGAAATCAACGAGAGGCATTTAGTTTATAATTTATTCAGACAATATTCCGTTGATGGATTATGCTCAGGAAACTTTGGTTTAGTATCTAGAAGCAACGCTTCAGTTATTGCGAACTCGGGCTAAACCATGAGAAGTCAGCAATTGTTCATATAAGGAAATCAATATTATTACAGCATCTCCAAGGTTTTTGCCATAACCATACAATTGTATGGAATGTGAAAGCACAGGAAGAGCCATAGCAGTGGTTAGAAAATACAGAATCAGAGTGGATGAACATATTTGTAGGAAAGTATAGCGCTTCTAGTAGAAATAGAGCTGGTGTCGAGGGTTGGGTTGTAGAGAAAAGTAAAGAAACAGGAGGGAAACAGACAACACAGGAACAGGCATGCACATTAATTGGCAGGGACTTGTCCAACATAGATCTTGATGAAAGGGATGAAAAAATACACCCAGATAAAAATTGTTTAAAAAAATTGGTTTGCTTCGTAGAAGCACATAGGAGGAACTAAATTAAAGAGGATAATAGAATGAATAATAGCTTTTTGGTTTTATGAGCCCCGTAATCAGGTGTCTCAGAGTGGGGTACTATCTAGTTCTGTTGAATGCAGTGGCAAACTGGAATTTGAAATTTCTTTGAATGTGAGTGAATAGAAATTGAATAAAAGGGAAATTCATAGTGTGTGCGCCCTATGACGGTCACTGAGCATATATTTCTTTATGTCTCATACATTGACAGAGTCAATAAATGTTTTTAGTTCAAGAACAGACCTGGTGGTTTTTAAGCAGACACATTCTTTCAAAACTGGCCAGACACTAGGGTTACATAATTTTTTGCTTTTCCAGAGATCCCAGGGCTTTGTTGTAGTATAGAAGGTGCCAGGACCATCTGTTTTTGATGACTCCTACATGGACAGCTTACTCATGTTTCCAATCCCAGGAGAGATGCGTTCATGGTTTCCTTTTATCCTGCCTTGTTTTTAAGAATGCTTGACAGATCCGGAAAGGGAAAGTTTGCAAGACTGCATTTTGGAGAATTTTCGAAGATCTTGGCAGATCCCAGCTCCTATAAAGATATATCTATCTATCTATATCTATCTATATCTATCTATATCTATATCTATATCTATATCTATATCTATATCTATATCTATATCTATATCTATATCTATATCTATATCTATATCTATATCTATCTATATCTATATCTATCTATATCTATCTATATCTATCTATATCAGTGGCGGCTCCTCCGCTAAGGCGGAAGAGATTTGCCCCACTGCTTTTAAGCCGTGTCACTAAAGGAAAAATAAAATGATAATAATTCTAAGTTATCATTTAATTTTTTCCTTGTTGCGGCAGCTTTGCGGGACGTGGCTGCTCTGCTGACAGAGCAGGGGAGGGCAGGAGTGGTTTGCACTCCCGAAAGTGCGCATGAATGTTTGGCCGGCCCTCTGGGGGTATCAGGCTCTTACAGACTGCATGGAGAACATGCCCAGCCTCCCATTCTCTGGCTCAGCGCCAATCCACGGCACTCAGACCAATCACAACACTGCATTGCAGCATTGTGATTGGCTATCAGAAGGCTGGGAGCCAGGTGCGTCCTGCTTCCTGCCCTGGAAGCAGGGAAGAGGACCGAGAGGAGGCGGTGGTGACAGTGGGCGGCAGACAAAGTGTGTATTTTTTTAAATTTCATTCCCCCCGTCCCTGCGACCCGCCCCTCTCACCGCCTTCAAATACCAGCCGCCACTGATACATCTTCTGAGAGATCCTTGGATGGCAGAATCGAGGAAAAGATAAATCCGCATGGAAATCTTAGGTTTACTAGTTTAAGAGATGCAGGTTATATCATGGAGTCCCTTTTCAAATACAGGGATTTTTCTTCTTGGCTTGTCTCAAGAAGGGGCGAGTAATCTGTCAATTACTACTTGTGTGATTTGTTTTTGGAGTAGTTATTAAGCACATGAATATCATATTTCCTTGATAGATAAAGGCTATGTGACAGAGAGGGCTTTCTTGAAATCTTAAGAGATCTTGTTCAGCCCGAGTGCCATGGGGAAGACTGTTTCACATTTTTGGTGCTGTGCGAGATACACATACCAAGATGGCATAATTCAGGCTCCCCCTGACAAAGGTCTGGTAGAAGTCCTAAATGCATTGGGGATTCAAAGTACTAAAGGACACTGCACAAGAAATTCAAGAATGGACCGAAACAATACATTCTCTAAATCAAATGTGGAGCGAGTAAATTTAATTTATTAGGGGCCAGATGTATCAATATTAGGAATAGCGATTAACTAATTGCAATTCTCTGCAATCGCAATTAGGAAATCGCTATTCCTAATGTATGAAACTCCGAGTTTCATTTCACTTGTTCTCTTACATATCTCAGCCACGGAAAGCTCTGGGCATTATCAAGATGTAAATAATCATTAATTATCTTCTGGTTTAGGAGAGTTTCATATTTAGACCAGAGTGAATACTATAGCATAAGCGGTTCTAACTTAATAAGGTCTTCGAGATTCAGTAGGCCTAACTCAGTATGGCAAAGAAATGCAGGTAGGCTATTAGGTACAGACAAAAGCATTCTCAGAAACATGTTTTCATTAACCTGTAGGCGAGCGGTATCACAATTGTTGCAAGAATCCAGGCGGTATATTGTTAAGTCTACTTTATTTGAATCTTAATTAAGGGCCAACACATCCCATCTCATCAGCGCTGGGTGAGCAACTGACATCAGGAGAATGTCCAGCTGCTCACTAGCACGATCAGCACATTCCATTTCCAAGAATAAACAACACATCTTCTCTTTACACAAAATAAATACAGTGACACACAATTTAAATCCTAATAAATTTAACACAAGAAATAATACAATAATGCAAGTGCAACTACTAAACACTAATGATTTAAATACTACAATTAAATCATATTGCAAGTATACATTCAAATAATATAATCTTGCAGGTAGTGTTACTCCTCTTCCATACCGGCTATTCAACTGAGCCTCCTGAGCTTTACCTTCCACAACTTCACCCTCAACAACACCACCCCTGCCAACCACTTCACCCCGGTCAGCCACTTCACCCCGGTCAACCACTTCACCACCTGCACAATCCTCATCAACACAAACACCGCTCTCACCTTGCAGACCATCAGCCTACTACGCTCACTTCCACTTCCAGACATACACAAATCATCTAGCCAGTAATGCTCATCCAACTCTATTTCCTTCTCATCACTTCCCTTTTTACTTTTAACAAAACGACTCATGTGCCAAACCTTGTCATCACTTAACCTTGCAGAATTAGTGAAAATGTCCTCAACCTTTAAAGGGCTTGAAAACTTGGTATCTCCTTTCCTGAACCTAAAGGGTAACCTCACTGCAACCATATCTCCTTCCCTGACCTTACACTCTCTAGCGCCCTTTTTAATGTCCTGATACTTTTTGTAAATCCCCTGAGCTTCCAAAATATTTTCCTTAACCTCCACAGGAGACCAATGCAACAATCTTGAATTCACTAACCATTCTTGATCATCTTTCATGGAAGGAACTCTACCCCTCATAATGGTTAAAGGGCTAAACCCCGTAACAGTTGGGGTAGTACTATACACCCAGACAGTCCTTTTTAGGCTCACCTTCCAATTTAACTTCCTACTTCTTGCCATCTGCAACAAGCTCTACCCAGGCAGTATATTGTTAGGACCAAGACGTCCCATCTCCTCAGCGCTCATTGAGCAACTGACATCCGTGGAATGCCCAGATGCTCACTGTCACTATTATATCAGTACATTCTATTTCCAGGAATAAACACAACAACAACATCCCCAAACGCCAGCTCCATATGTCGTAACGGAGCAACAACATGCTGTATAAATATTAATTATGGCATCCAATGGTTTGGAGCCCAGCTTCCCAGCAAACCTAAAGCAAGCCTCTGCGGTTTGATCAAACTGACTTTCTGACCTTGATTAAGTGCGTCCAGGTGCCTTTGTAATCAAAAGGTACGCCCAGATAAGTAAAGGTTGGAACACAAAGATTTTTCCTCTTTAATGAAATGTGGCCGTAGGGAGAGAGGAGAGAGTGTGTGTGAGAGAGAGAGTGTGTGTGAGAGAGTGAGAGTGTGTGTGAGAGAGTGAGAGTGTGTGTGAGAGAGTGAGAGTGTGTGTGAGAGAGTGAGAGTGTGTGTGAGAGAGTGAGAGTGTGTGTGAGAGAGTGAGAGTGTGTGTGAGAGAGTGAGAGTGTGTGAGAGTGAGAGTGTGTGTGAGAGAGTGAGAGTGTGTGTGAGAGAGTGAGAGTGTGTGTGAGAGAGTGAGAGTGTGTGTGAGAGAGTGAGAGTGTGTGTGAGAGAGTGAGAGTGTGTGTGAGAGAGTGAGAGTGTGTGTGAGAGAGTGAGAGTGTGTGTGAGAGTGTGTGAGAGTGAGAGTGTGTGTGAGAGAGTGAGAGTGTGAGAGAGTGAGAGTGTGTGTGAGAGAGTGAGAGTGTGTGTGAGAGAGTGAGAGTGTGAGAGTGTGTGTGTGAGAGAGAGTGTGTGTGAGAGTGTGAGAGTGTGAGAGTGTGTGTGAGAGTGAGTGTGAGTGTGAGAGTGAGTGTGAGAGTGAGTGTGAGAGTGAGTGTGAGAGTGAGTGTGAGAGTGAGTGTGAGAGTGAGAGTGAGTGTGAGAGAGTGAGAGTGTGAGAGAGTGAGAGTGTGTGTGAGAGAGTGAGAGTGTGTGTGAGAGAGTGAGAGTGTGTGTGAGAGAGTGAGAGTGTGTGTGAGAGAGTGAGAGTGTGTGTGAGAGAGTGAGAGTGTGTGTGAGAGTGTGTGAGAGTGAGAGTGTGAGAGAGTGAGAGTGTGTGTGAGAGAGTGAGAGTGTGTGTGAGAGAGTGTGAGAGTGTGAGAGTGTGTGTGAGAGAGTGTGAGAGTGTGTGTGTGAGAGAGAGTGTGTGTGAGAGTGTGAGAGTGTGAGAGTGTGTGTGAGAGTGTGTGTGAGTGTGTGAGAGTGTGTGTGAGAGTGTGAGAGTGTGTGTGAGAGAGTGAGAGTGTGTGTGAGAGAGTGTGAGAGTGTGAGAGTGTGTGTGAGAGAGTGTGAGAGTGTGTGTGAGAGTGTGTGTGAGAGAGTGTGAGAGTGTGTGTGAGAGTGTGTGTGTGAGAGAGAGTGTGTGTGAGAGTGTGAGAGTGTGAGAGTGTGTGTGAGAGTGTGAGAGTGTGAGAGTGTGAGAGTGTGTGTGAGAGAGTGTGAGAGTGTGTGTGAGAGAGTGTGAGAGTGTGTGTGAGAGTGTGAGAGTGTGTGTGAGAGAGTGAGAGTGTGTGTGAGAGAGTGAGAGTGTGAGAGTGTGTGTGAGAGAGTGAGAGTGTGAGAGTGTGTGTGAGAGTGTGTGTGAGAGAGTGAGAGTGTGTGTGTGAGAGAGAGTGTGTGTGAGAGTGTGAGAGTGTGAGAGAGTGAGTGTGAGAGAGTGAGTGTGAGAGAGTGAGTGTGAGAGAGTGAGTGTGAGTGTGAGTGTGAGTGTGAGTGTGAGTGTGAGTGTGAGTGAGTGAGTGAGTGAGTGAGTGAGTGTGTGTGTGTGTGTGTGTGTGTGTGTGTGTGTGTGTGTCGTCCCCCCCCCCCCCCCCCAACAACCATGGTGTGCGACTTGGCAATATTTCCCATCAATTCTAGTTCGCTCATGAATAGGATGAATCTATGCGACAGCTTCTGTTGGCCCACACCAGTTCTAGACATTAAAACACAGATGTCTGCATAGAACAGAGCGGGAAGTGTCTGCCTCCCTTTGTTTAAAGAGGTGTCCAAATCATTAATATATAAGCAGAAAATAAATGGAGCCTGCACGCACCCTTGTCTCAGACCACGCTTCATATTAATGGGGACAGTACATTCCTCATTGACTCCATACCTTATGCATCCAGTCACATCTTCGTGCATCTGAACTAAAAGGTGAAACAGTGCTGCATCCACGCCCATTTCCAACATTTTACTCCAAGAGTTTCCCCTCTATTCACCCAATCAAAATCGGAAGTAAAATCCATAAATGCTAAATGGAGACATCCCTTCTTTGCCTGCCTATACTTACTGATGGTTAAATGGAGCTTTAGACATTGGTCAACAGTGCCAAGGCCCTGTCTAAATTAGGAGTGGGTGGTAAACTCCGTTCCGCCGGCAGATTTTAAAGAGTTTTACCCTCATCGGAAAAACTCTGCGAACCGCCGCTTGGCAGATTGTTCTTGAGTGCAGCTCTCCAACGTTATCTTGGTGAGTGAGAAAAAATGAGCGCTAGGACAAGTCCTGGCGCAATTTCTCAATGCGGGCGGTCGCCACCGTTCATGTCGAGAATGCGGACACTCAAGCAGAAAATGTACTTAAGTTGCAGAAAAAAGCAGCACTTTCTGGCATGGCACATGGTGCCGTTCGCACCGATTTTACAGCACAGAATAAGCTCCCGGTGCTAAAAATCAGTGCAAGCAGAGCTATGTGCCAAAATTCCGCTGCTTGCAGAACTCTGCAGAATCACAGAGTTTTTATATAACTCCGTGGAATTCAGCGGAGTAAAACTCCGTCCACCACTAGTCACAATCTATACAAAACGACCGGAAAATCTGCCCTTCTTTGTCACCCAGGCAGCCAGCTGATACAATACTATCCTACCCAGAACTTTACATGTCAATTCAATTAAAGAGATGGGGGGGATAACATCGGGGGTCTGCTCTGTCACCCTGCATAAAAATGAGAGCTTTGATAGAGTTTGACCATGATTTTGGTGGGCCATCGATAACTGCATTCCTCAGGACATTGACAATAAGGGGAGCCCTTAGGTCAATATTATGTATAAAAAGGTCAACTGGTACTCCATCAGTGCCCGAGGCCTTGTTTCTGGCACTCCGTTCAATCACAGATCCAACCTCATTTAAAGTAATAGGAGGTAGATCTAAACATCCCCCTACGAGGTTGACCACTACAGTATCAGGGTGGTTGTCAAATTAGATGTGGCTATCATATACCCTAGGAAAGTGTTCAACACATTTGTATGACGAGATAATAACATCAAAAGGGGCATTATGGCAGTCTCCAAAGTAGGGGGCATGAAGTGTTTTTCAGAAGGGGCAGACATCGTTCTTTAAACTAGCTTAATGCAAATTCTCCAAGGCTTCTTGCCTGATCTCTGCCTTCCTATTAAAGATTGCTTGCTTATAGTTCCAGCTACAGAATCTCACTACATCCCTCTCCCTGGGAACCTGTTTGTGGGCAGAGACTTGGTCTTGGTGAGTCCGTGAGCACACTCCATCAAACCACTTTTGCGGTCTGACCTCCCTGACCATCTTAACAGATGTTAAAAGCTCAGTAATGGTAGGACAGATCCCAGTGACTGCCCATAGCATACGTTTGGGGTCCAATTCACTTTCCTAACAGACCGTTATCTGCTGCCCGTTTCTCGCTACAAGGTCTGCTAGCAGACGCCCAGAGTCCACGTGGCTCACTTACGAAGAATGCCCTTGTTTCTATTTACTACTTTTGGCATGGTAGTAAGTAAACCCTGCTGCTTCTCACCACCCAGGTCAAAAGAGATAGCCACGGGATTATGATCACTCATGCAATTCGGTAATGTCGAAAAGTCAATGGCCTTGTGCTTATATTGTTGCGGATTTTCTGTAGTATCAAACTAGATGCATTACTGTCCTATGTATGGTTAATTCCACTCCTGTGAGTGAAGAGATCCCGTCACTCTACATAAATACAATTTCAATGCTTATCCAAGAAAGCAGTTACTAAAAAGAGAGATCAAAAAGAAACCCTTACACAAAACAACCCATAATTGTCAGGCCATACGCACATTGTGTAAAAACCATGGTTATTAGCATGGGCCTACATACACTACTGTATTACGCCGCTTCTCATCTGTATAGGCCAAAGAATTGTCCTAAATACCAAGCATCATTGCTGATCATATAAAACCAATATTGCCCAAAGTGATCAATTGGTTTAAAAGGATTGTCCACTATTACATTTCTTAATGTACTGTCAATGCATTTTGACTAATAGCTGAATTTGCCAGGTCTTCCTTGGGACTATCTAAGGATCAGAGAGGTTCCTAGAAGGGTTTAATATTACTTCAAGTTTAAACACATAACCAGAATGTTCATATAGTATGCAGAGTGTTGCTTTTTATTTCTCCAAGAATCTGGCCATAAAATAATCTGGCCAGTATTTACTTTGACAACTTCTGAATGAGGCTATGAAATACAAACACCCAAGAGAACCTACTAATGCAGTGGCGGCTGGTAGGGAACGGGGATGTCAGGGCGAGGGGCTTAAAAAGTATTTTTTAAAAACACTTACCTCTTCCATCGTGTCTCCTCGTCGTCTCGCCCCTTCTCTTCCTGACTCCGAGTCCGGAAGAAGCAGGAAGCCCACAGGCTTCCCTTAGCCAATCACAACGTTGCAATGCAGCGTTGTGATTGGTCTGAGAGCCGTGGTTCGGCACTCAGACGAGGACAGGGAGCCTGTGCATGTTCTCCACCCAGGCTGTTATTACAGCACGGTGAAAAACATGCAAAGTGCACATGACTGTTTGGCCGCCCCAAGACGGCCGACCAAACAGTCATGCGCACTTAAGTGCATGAACCACTCCTCCTCCCTCAGCCACCAGCCCCGCCCTAACCAGGCCAGCAGCAACGAAAAGTAAAATGAAAATAACGCTATTATCCGTTTACTTTTCCCTTTTCTACTGCTCTGAGAGCAGCGGGGCGACGCTCCTCGGAGCTGCCCCTGATCAATGGACCTCTTAAAATAGAGGTATCGCAGTTTCCAACATTCGGACAGTCCGAAGATAGTGGTAGCTGCAGCCCATAGTACCCCCAGTGTTTCACCATCAATAGTAACGTGGAATTCCAAAGGCATAACAGCAAGAATCCAATAGATCCGTCTCTATGTTGGCCTCCGAGAACACATATCACCTCTGAGTGGAGACTCAGTGTAGGGGACATTTAGAGACGAGAGCAACTTTGAAATTACACAACCCCATAATCAATCTTTCAGTAGATCAATGCTAATAGCCATTAATGTGGGCTTTGGGATAACCCATTGCCTACCTCCAATTGGCTTTCATGTCAATCTCATTTTTATTTATTGGCTACGCTTATCCAAATAAATGGGCTTCAGTGCACTCTATATATTTTTTATACACCATTTTCAAGATTGGTGTCCACCATCTTGAAATACAGAAAAATAATTTTAAAAATAACAAAAAAAACAGACTTCCTCATCTTGATGCATGTGTGCATAGGTGATGAATCATGCGCATGGTAACACTTCGTATAGTTAGACCACCATGCATCATGGCGCATATATGCACATGTGTAATGACGCAAACACATCATCGCACTTTTTTTGTTGATGCTGTTCGGCAGTAACTTGTTTTCCTCAGTGCTGAAATGCATCAGTAAAAATGTATAGGAAAAGCCAACAGGTCTGCACAGGCAACATCAAAAGATGAGATCCATTGACTTTTTCCTAATGCTGTTTAACTTGTCAAAATTACAGAATACCTAATCATGTGATCTAGTAGTGCTGGAGAGGCGCTAGTAAATGCATGAGGGTGCTTTGGACGTGCCTCGCACTCACTCTTTCACATTCAAGATTGTTATGTGACGAACTCAGCCAGCTTTTCAGAGGTGACCCTTACTAGTGACTGTGCCAGGAATACTAATCCCTTCAGTTGATAGTAGGACATGACTGAATCAGTACTAGCCCCACAACCTTTCACAGGTAAATCGACCATACAGCTGACTCTTGTCCAGCCCTACTGGTCGCTCAATGGAGATGCCGGCATGCAACTGTCCTGCCAGCAGTAATGCTGATGTGAGATTATGCTCTTCTCAAAACGTGCCTGCCTTTCTAAGACAATTCTCACAGGTGGATGCAATTCTGCTCAACTGCCCCGAGGCATCCTACATCAGGCAGTTTTTTTTGTCTTTTTAAGAAAGCAGCACACTGCCTTCTGGGACTTGTATTTTTTCAGAGGTGCTTTTGGCTAATGAGCCAGAAGTGTCTGCGGACGGCGGATTTCGTACTAGACACGGAGCCACTTAGCAGATATCCGGGGAATGGTCCACAGCCCATCCTTTCAGACGTACGTCAGGGAAAGGTACACAAGGCATACATATTGCTTAAGTAAATGCATGGATTACTAAGCCATTATACACCTATTCAACTTTAATCATGCCATGCTTTTGATGCATGGGCTGAGTGAATTCCTGAACACCACATGGGAATATGAAGGCAGCACAAGAGGTCCGGGTCAGGTCTCAAACATCCCAGGCTGCAGAGTTTCCGGTGGCAAAGTACTTCAGTAGCCACTTGGGTCAGAGGGGCAGCACTTCAACACGGGCTCAATTGTTGTTGAGTGAGCGAGGACCATTGTGTAGGCTGCTAATCTAGGAACACACGCGTTTCTGTTCACTACCATTATTCATGACCCTTAGGAAGGCAAAGGTCAGTGCATTGGGGTAAGCAGCAGCCAGAGTCACAGAGGATTCCCAGTCCCTGTAGGATACAGCAATGTGTTTTCATTGTATAGAAGTGCAGCAAATGGCAGCGCCGAACTCGCTTCTAGATGCAAACAAGATAAGATACCAGTAAATTATGTACAAGAAGATGAGGTCCGAGATGAACAGCTGCAGAAGGGATGCTTGTGATGGCGAAGCAGCCTGGTCCCCAGCCCTGTGTGAGATGGGGGTTGGTGGGCCTGATAAGGACAGGATGACAATCATGAGAGGAGGAGCAGGCCTGCAGGTGAGAGTCCCGCACAAGGGGGGGGGGGAGAGAAGGAATGGAAATAATGCAGCACAACAGTCTGAAGAAGAGAGCAGGATGCCTCTGTTCAGGGAACATGAGTTCTGCAGAGAGTTTTAATCACCTGCAGAAATGGTGAGCAGCTTCAGTTCGGTAGTCAGTAAGGTCTGGAGACAGACACCATCCCTATACCTCCCCACCCCTGCGAAAAAGACAAGTCCCTCCATGGGTGAGGCAGGAGTTCACTTTTGGGCCCTATCCGTTGAGCAGAAGGACATCAGAGCTCTCATAGTAGGAGGATCTGGACTGGATGCAGGTCGTGCCACCGGGCAGCATGTAGACTGGCACATGGTGGATCCGGGAAGCACGCTGACACGGACCAGCGGATCCGAGTATAGTGGCAGCTGTTCCACTCCAATACCAAAGATCTCCACCCTAAGGGCACTGCTAAGGATTATACCTGAATGCAGACGTGAGGGAACCTCTGGATTTAGGGTTCGGCTATGCCCATGATCATGTTGGTGTCCATCTCAGGGAACCCACTACTACGATTTACAACAATTATATACCACCTGATACCCTAGGATCTTGATAATTTGGTAACGGTTTACGTTCAATGAAAAGACACTCCTGGCAAACAGTGGCATAATGCAAAATGAAGGGTTTCTCCTGCAATATGTGAAGAGTCTCCCATATCTCGCCCCATCTGACCTGTGGCTGAATAACAGGCCCCTTGAAGGGTTGGGAGGCCCCTGAAGGCTTGGCCCTCCCCCTGCACCGCAGGGGCCTGCGTTACTCCCCTGCCAGATGTTTAAACAAATATTTAAAATAATGTTATGATCTCAAGTCCAGAGGGTGCCAATTACATGCTGTTGAAGCTAGATCTAGAAACTTCTTCCTTCTTCAGAGGAAAATTTAAAAGCGGAAATGAGAAACAAACTTGTTGCTAGAATGCCTAAGCCCTCGCTAAGGGTCGGGTGCTCTAGATTTGTCTGATTGTGTAAGGGGGTCACCTGATATCAGTAGGCAATCAGGATCAACTTCCAGTCTTTCTGCCAAGCGCATAGGGTTCCATAGGGAGCGGCCCACTTGGGATCACTGCCTGGGGATCCAAGCACTCCTAGACCATACTCTAGAAGCTATTCTGTTGAGTTAGTAGATCTTATCCTTAGTGATGGAGGTCAGATCAGCATCAGAGCAATCGTGCTCACACTCTGATGCAAGGGCTGAGCCTTGGAGTCCTTCTGCTCTTGCCTGCGCCATGGAGAACTGAAAATAGCGAATGTAGCATTTGCCGTGCGTCTCCCCGCCGGACCTGCCCTTGATCTGCTGGCAAGAGAGACAGTGAACGATGCATCCACAGATTCCATTTGGGAAACACAAAAGCTTGGAGTAGATGTCATAGATGGCTCTGAAAACCCAGCCTAAGAAGGAACACGCCCTTTCACCAACTTATATTGGAGGTTGTTCCAGCAGAAACCAGAATCTGCGGCTGCAGAGCAAGGCTAGAACGAAGGCCAGGAAGAACATGGCCTCCCTTGAGGCCCTCTATATGACATAGATACTGAGACCAGAGTCTGGGACTTTAAAGCCTAGAACTGGAGAAAAAAAAATGCCAGCCAGTAGAAAATAATACACGTCTACATAGATCCATGGGAACAAAGTTCTCCAACTATTAACAGCCACCTGACAGACCTGTTATCAAAGATCTGCAATCTGCTTTGTGCTTTCAGAATGTAAGGATGTGGCTTAACGGCTAGAGTGGCCAACTTTGAAGCTGGGTTACCAGGTTCGAATCTGGCGACAGGCTCACGCATCCTGTGATTCTGGGCAAATCACTTAATCTCCCCGTGCCTAAAAAAAAAAAATGAATGCGTCGGTCTGTAATGAAACTGGTGCTCATGTAAAAGCACTCTGATACCTTCGGGTCGAGTTCGCACTATATAAAACTGCAAAAAAACCAAAAAACAATGGAAGGATGTTTTGTTTTATGTGACCAAACCCAGCAATAGTCCCACTGATAACTTCCCCAGCATTTTTGCCAACGCTCTGCTACACTTCCTCTACTGCGACCCTTGGGGGCATCGCACTAGCATGACTCACCACGCTTCCTGCCACAACTGTCAAAAGCATGGTGTGTTCTCACGGTAGTACACGAATAAGAAAGCACAAAGCAGCAAAGACATTTCAACATACTCACAGACAGACACGTCTCACTACTCTGGTTTAACCCTTTCTGATCAGGTTTTGCTGTTTAATGACCATGCAGTTCACTGTATGTGGCATCAACATGCAACTTGTGTTTATTTCGTGGGTAGGCCCCATAGAGCTCTGAACTTCCCTGAAATAGGTCATGGATGGTAACCCAACTGCCTGTCCTGTGACTTACAAGCTAGACACTAGCCACGCACATCCATAGTAAAGATACTAATAGTGTTTGCAACATTATTTTAACAACCATTGGGAAAACCAAAGGTCTGGCTTTTTCAATGCTTGTTTAGTCATGGATGGATATAACCATTGGCTAGAAGGAAAATATTTTTTGGTCTCAAAAAAGCATACATTGCTATTGTGTGTCAATGTGCTCCTTGTGAAAGGGCAGAATGCTGTCACTCACACTTAAGTTAGCCAATGGCTGAAGTTGGCTGACCCACTGCCCCATGCTCTATGCTGTAGCGTGTGGAAACAAATGTGAATGTGACAATAACAAACCAACTGATTAAATGTGCTTGCTGAAAGCCCAAATAAGTGAGTATATTATACATATAATTTTAGTAAAATCAAAAGGTCTTAGCTAACGGCAGAACTAAAAATAAAAACTGAGTCAAACTGGAAAATTCAAAGCAAAAAAGAGAAATTATAAGCTGACACAGCTGAAACAATAGACATTACTGACAGCCAAAATAACAAGGCAAACAAAGATGTTTTCATGTTATAACAGGCTACAAATACCAGCAGAGTCGAATCATTCACATTGCATGTGGATGTTTGAGCCAAAATATCATATTTATCACACCAAAACTAGAAACACTAATCCATGGGATTTCTCGCTGGCATTTAAATAACACTCATAACGCTAGATAATCTGTTTATTATATTGCTCACCCTCTTCTATTATGTATGAGGTATTTGTAAAGTGTGAACATAGCCAAAAGTCAGTTGAGCGCTGTACAAGGCCAAAGGCAAAAAAGTACAGTTAATGAGTTATTGACAGAGAAGTTCGCTTCTGAGAGTGGAGGTAGACAGTTACCTCTCTAGCGTAGCTCGCTTCTGAGAGTGGAGGTAGACAGTCACTTCTCTTGCGTAGCTCGCTTCGGAGAGTGGAGGTAGACAGTTACTTCTCTTGCGTAGCTTGCTTCTGAGAGTGGAGGTAGACAGTTACTTCTCTTGCGTATTGTTCTTTCAAGAGGTGTGTACAACTTTTCCAATGGCTTCCGCCTTCTACTAGGGCACTAAATTGGTTTCCCTGCTCATCCTTCCCATCACACCCACCTTCTTCCGCGGCCCTGAAGAAGCTTCACCACCATACATGGACTCTTTATTCTCATGAGCCGCATAATGCATGACCTTTCATCGCAGCCTGTGGCTGGTGGCTTGCTTTGAGCCTCCACATGTGGTCTGTCTTTTGCATCAAATTCAGTTTTCCTGCTCAGACAGGCTTTCTCCTCCCACAGGTGAGGTCACAGTGAGGGGAGGACAGCACAGTCACACGTCACTACTAGATTGGAAGGACTTATTGCATATGAGCTATGACATTTTTCTTATCACAGGTGGGTTCTGATGTCAGCTCGTGCCTGCTATAAGATAATGTATTGCCCTTAATGGGAACATTATGCATGCCTGCAAAGTATAAGTTCATTTTTATCATCTAGCTTCTGCAGAACACAGTGGATGGCTTGTCCAACGATAATGCTTGTAGTGCGCACCAGCTTATTCTGATTGTTATAGATACTTTCCAAGAAACATGTTGGAAAGCAGATGGATAGATTATGGAGAACATTCACAGTCTCTAAGTGAGCAATGGTAACTAACCTTCGCTGATCATGGTAGTTTAGTCTGAGCAGCAAGGCAACTTTCAAATACACCTGATAGAGGTGTGTTTAACTAACTAAAACAATAGAGTTCAAGAAATAAACAACCTAATAAGCTAAAAAAATGTTTGTTTTTTTTAAAAAGAAAAAAAATTAAGAAAAATGAACCAATAAAGAAAAATGGAAAAGGGGTTCAAAAGGTATTTAGTGATTGAAATAGCATGTTCAAAGTTAATCGATAGAAAAGCAAAGACCGCTCAAAGGAAATGGCAAGCTCTTCTTACAGAAGTCTTAAAAGGAATAATCTAAGCTGACCGCCTAGTGCTCGTGGTCGGATTGATGGGGGTTATATGAAAAGGGTTCCAGGACTTTTCTTAAAGGAGCCTTTGACCAGCCACATAGATCTTGAGTGAGAAGTTCAGAGGAGGAGCAAAGTGGATTCCATTCTCCAGTGAGGATGGCGGATGCTGTTAGACCTTTCCGAGCTCATTTTTGTTTGTCCGACTTGAGAAACTATACTTGATTCTACAGGTTGAGCCAGTGGCCTTATTCAGCAAGACCATCTGGTAGCAAGCTCGCCATTATTCAATGCCGCAGTCAGTAATATTGTGGGCACGGCTATTCATGGGGGATGCTTGAGGTGGTCCCAGTCTGACAAAACCCACTTAAATGGTTATTTTACCACAAGTAATCGAAATTCATACAAAAAGAGAAATTCAAAATAAAGTTACGCTTTCTTCTTCACTGCTAAATCTAGTTCAGTTTTGAAAAGTTGTTTCGCTCTTCATAACTCGTACAGCGCAACCAGATCTTTGCAGAAGTACATAATCAGTTGGGAATAATCCAAGGGGTCAGCAGGTTTATTTTTGTTCAGGATCTTCTCAAGCACCTCTGGCATAAAGGGACGCAGCAGGACACAACTTGTCCACAGCATATCAGTGCCAAACAGCCACTGCTGATTTAGCCAATTAATTGTCTCCCACTGTTCTAGAGAAGGACTGTAGAATAGAGACTAAAGCTGGTATTCAAACAACTGTCTCAGATTTTCTCCAGCAGTAGGCAGACTAATAAATCTTCTCCTTTTTCAGCTTAGTTCTGAGCTCTGCAGAGGTTCCTAACCCTTTGACTGCCTTGGTGCTCAGCACCTGCGTGTGATATTTTGCAATTTCTTAGCACAAACCTTGAAGGACCAGTGTGCATCTGAGATTGGCTGCCCGCAAGGTGCTGGGAACAGGGCCTGGCCGGAAGGCATTTGATATGTCAGTAATGTCATCAATGATGTCATTTAACAGGTCATGAGTGATGTAATATGTGAGGTCATAAGCAATATATAGCAAGGGCACAAGTTAGTGCTGGCACAGTAAATTACTTATGGCAAATTTCAGTGTTTTTTTTTTGGTTCTTAAACATCAGCTTTTATCTTATTTCAAACCTAACTACAGCATCACTTTAAAATGTTTTTTATCAGTGAATGTCTAGGTTTTTTTATGAGAGCTAAGATGTTATTACCATACCTAACTATAATGTGACTTTACCCCCTTTTTTAAGTGTATATATAAAATTGATCAGCCATCTTATTATTGAATGTTTGCCAAGTCGTTTTAAAACTCACATTTCACAGAAAAGAGGTCCAACTGTGAATTCAGTTTTGAACTCATGTGAAGAATGTGTTGCTTTCTTAAATAAAATAAAAAGTCAAACTAAGTATTTCGCCTTTATTTCAGTCGGGTAAATAAAAAAAAATGCTTTCACAATTGTAGTGTTACTATAGACCATTAGTCAGGACAGCTAACAAACTCACTCTTGCAGGCCCTTCACTTTTTTTTTTTTTATAAAACCTTTTATTCGTTTTTAAAGAAAGAGAATGAAACAAACATCATGGTCACATTTTTTTTTTAAAAACTGTTAAGTCCCCATATTTCTTAGACTACATGCAAGTGCACAGGTAATAGAGTTCTTTGTCTATTTTCTGATCATAGCAAAAGTATTCGCTTTGCAATTTTTTAACTTAGAGGCTCATCCTTGATGCAAAGATATCAATGAATTCTCCTTAGTGTGTAAAAATAAACATTGCAAAAGCAGAACCCGGTCATCAAAAAGTTACTGTCTCACATTGCACTTCATTTTCTTTCTTTATATAGGTCTTGGTAAACTTACTCTGTAGTATCAACGTACTACAAAGAAAAGCACAGTCTAGAATGCAGGTGCATAACTATGGGCAGATTGACCAATGGGTATTGGGAGGGTAACAGGTCTTGTGAAAGAAAATAGGAACAGATATCGAGCACCCCTACTCCCTCTGCAATTAAGATGCAAAAAAGCACAGAGAAGTAGGTCTGTCCTGCTCTCCCTCACCAATTCCCAGTGAGAACCTCTCCCAAAAGAATCTGTAGAAACAGAGAGCAATTCATCATGTACGCCCACTTCCCATCAATCACATGTATTTTGTCCTTGTCTACGAACATCAAGTACTCAAACAAATAAATAAGCAAGAGAGAACTGTTAGTAAAGAAAGACTGAGAAGCATCATTCTAAACAAGAAAGGTTTCACTGCATCAGATCACCCAAGAGCCCCCAGCTTTCCATACCTATTAACAATGTTCTTCTTTTGCCTTGCTCGGTGGTGTGCATGGGGAGTGGCCGCGAGTTTCTAAACCAATATTTCTCTGCAAAATCACCCATCTCTTGTATCTCAAAAACTATTAAAGATCATCAAGTGTTGTTTCCTTACTTGGTGTTTTGGCCCAAATTGCAGTGCCCTTCAAAATATACATTTTGTGACTACCACCAAGTCAAAATGTTACACTTGTCTAATATACCAAATGTATTCTTTTTGTTTATTCTGAGATGGAGTTAGTGATTCTGGTATATTAGCTGGGTATGGAACACACAGTCCCTTTAAACATTACTGACTGTGGGAAATAGGATTCTACTCCACAGCTTCAAATCTTAACTCACAGATACCATTTATTTTTATTTATTTTGAAGGTTTTATATAGCGCGAACAAGACCCTTTTGGGTATCAGAGCGCTTTATAAGGAAAGAAAGCTGAACAAAAGAAAGGCGAGGTTGAAACAAACGTAGGTTGTGCTAGTTATTAATATTTCATCCCACCCATGTTCTACGCAGACTAGAGGTGCTTGTGGCATGGTGAGCAGGCTCCAGACTTTAGCAGATTAAAACACACACACAAAAACACACACACACACACAAAAACACACACACAAAAACACACACACACCCCCCCCCAAAAAAAATTACCTTTCACAGATATTCTATGTCGACTTTATGAAAAGCCTCGGAAAAAACGAACTTTTTTGAGTAACCAGATTGTACCCAGGGGGTGTATTAGCAGAATTACTACTGTACTAAAACAATTTCTATTCCAAGAGTCTTCATATGTGCTTTTATGGCAGTTCTATGTAAGGATGCATCAGCATTGTGCACTCGGTGCTTGTACTTCCATGATGAAAGGTCCATGTATTCACCGCTCCAGGAAAAGCTGCCACCCGAGGACATTTTCTGGCCCTAGACCTTCTGAATTCCCTTAGGAATTCTATGCACCAAAAAGTCATTTGTGACTGGCCACATTTCACAATCTTTGAATAATGCTGCCTGGGTCAATATTTGAGGTTGTTACTCTGTTTCATGTAGGGTGACCACCTCACTCCATGTCATCACAGACACTGGTTTTAGTCCTGGACTCCCACGTGACAGCATAAAGCATTCTGGGTGTTGCGATATTAGTTTTCTTCCTCTCCTCTTATTACATTAAAACATCTGATAGTAATGATGTGTAAGCTACAAACTCAGGACTTAAACAGGGTCTGAGATTAAATGGAGCAAAGTGACCACCCTAGTCCCTTATATAATAATAGTGAAGGTGTTTGGTCTTCAGTAACTTCACGTGTGAACTTACCTCCATGTCAAAGACTTGTTGGAAATTTGGTTGCCCAAGGACGGCTGGGCAATGAGAATGGCAGTTGTGCAACTCTTGTGTATCTTGGCAACCACCTGCATTATCCCAGGTGGAAGAGTAGAAGCAAATGAGGGACCAGTTTATAAAAAGCAAATAGTGCTTCTAAATCGGAAGTCACCATATTTTTTAATGTCTTTGTTGTACATCAATAGATATTGGGTGTTCACATCATACAAAGATGGAATCCACTGGTCTGGGCTGGCATGTCTCCAAGTTAGCCCTGTGCCGTCACCCTCACACCACAAGCAAGGTTGTTTTCTTCTTCAACGAAGACCTCAAAGTCAGTGATGCATCTCTGAGAGTCACATTTGGCAGTCATTTTGCTGATGATGGTTATGGAAAGTGCAGCTTTTAAGGACCTGGTGCCAAGCTGGGGTCTCTTATTATGAGCTGAGCTTAATGTCCTGCGGGGCTAGGAGGTGCTGTCCCAGAAGGCTTTGATGGCATATGCCCCTGGCCCACCTCCAGTTCGGAGCTTTCGATGGTGCAACCTTTTCCTGTAGGTCCAGCCTAGGAGCTGACCAAAGCAGTTTGAAGTCTGTACTGCATTATTTGGCAGGAAAAAATGATAATCATGCTGCCGAAATTGTCGGTTTGTTTTCTAAGGTTCCCAGGCCTATTCTAGACCTTGGAAAATAATCTGTGCCATATGAACTACTCTGAGACTCAAAGAAATAAATATCCATGTTATCTTTGTTCGACAAGGATAGCATTCACGTCGCCTCTGCATCAGACCTTGGGGTTGTTTATACTGAAAAAATGAGTTCCGGTTACTGAAAAACAAGTTTGTGTGAGCAGCATCTGTCCTGGGCAGCGCGTGACAGCAAAGGAGTTATGCATACACCCCAAGTAGATGTTGCCCTGGCATTTTTTTAAAATTTTATTTAGATGGATATGCCACAAAAGGAAATAAAATATATCCAATTAAACGTGGCAGGCTCTTGCAATAAAAATATGCAATTAAGAAAATAATCAATGCATTTAATTTTAGTACCAAAGTAAAGCCACTGCCTAGTAAGAAGACATACTTCGGTATAGAAACATTTTTAGTTGCAATTCACATCACAGACCATATGATTCTTATTGACTCAAGAGAAGGTAATGTTGACTTTGAATACAGTAACATGAAGACACTGTTTAAACACACAATCAGGATAAAAAAAGACAATGAATGGAAAGAAAAAAAGCATTGGCAAAGTAAAGTGCTGGTCTAAAAACAAGTGGCAATGAGATGCAATGCTTTTTATGCGGATGTGCACATGCCAAAAATCTCATCACTGAGTCACTATGAGGCATGGTGACCCGGGTGCCCTTTGTTGTACTCTGTGGGGTGTAGAGGCAAATTTAAGGACAATTGAACAGGGCCGACAGAAAGCCTCTCTATGTACGTATTTTATACTTTATGATTTTTATTAAACAACGTTTAGCAAAATAACTGCAGTGTTAGGGTAGCACCGGATGAAGTTAAGGACCTAGCCAACAATAACCAGCAGTGGGCGCCAACTCAAGAACAATGGTGATGCTTCGCCAGTTAGTGTAACACTCAAAATGTGGGAGTGACACTTTAGTGGCCCATGATGGGAGATACATAGAACATAAGTTTGATAGTAGAAGAGTTTGATTATTGGCCTAGATACGCCTCCTCACCAATACTCCCTGCACCTCACACCACAAAAGTCTGATTTATCACCTATTTTTTTAATAAATATTTCATTAAGTTATTAAGCACAAAGACATTTAAAGTAGCGCTATCACACATGCTGCCGCCCAACTCTTTGTCACAACTCTTTGTCATTGCCAAACTATATTTTTACCTGTATGTATTTTTAAGGAGCTCCTAACCTTCGCAGATAATAAAAAATGGGACAAAATAAAATACTTCCTCTTGTATCTGTAATGACATAAGCAGATTATACAATTTCTTATAAAATAAAATTTAACAGCATGGGAGGGTTGTGCCCCACTTTAGAAAAGACTTCCACCCATTAGGACCTTTAGTTTCTTTTACCAAGTATTCTTAAGTTTTAGAGAAATATTTTTATACTTTGGGACAGAAAAGAAGTTTATAGATGAACATAGAATGGCCAAACCCAATACTTTATAAAAGTTGTAAATTATTAAAGAGTAATTTAAGTACATCCATATGGTAGGCACTTAGTCTAGTGGCTAAGCTACTGACTTTGGAAACTAGGGATCTAAGTAATTAGGTCCAACACCCACTTTGGCAAATTACTGTAAAAATACGATTCTGGAAAATCACCTAATCTCCCATGGCTAAAAATGTAAATCTGTGACACGCAAATTGTAAATATGTGAAATGTAATTGTGTAATTCAAAGATGTAAATACTTGTTAGAGGCTTATAATAATGTATCCTCTCTCAACACTCTCCATAACCCGCTGTTCCCCAGGAAGGTTCATGCTACATAAATACTAATACATATATTCTTTTCTAGAATCACATCTCAAACACCCACTAAACATTAGAATAAATGCACCATATTGGCAAAGAACCGCTGCTAACAGGAAGCAGCATGAGTTGTAGGTCAGAACACCAAGTTCACAAAGATCGACCTTCCAAAATATGGACAGCAGAATACCACTACCACAATACTGTGAAGTGTATGTATAATTTTGTATTCTCAACTCTTCACCTATGTACCTAGACAATATGCTACATCTAGATATTATCAAGGTATATAGGGTTTTTTTCTATTTCATTACTTTTGAAGCAATCGCGGCACCGGCGCTTTAGCTTAAGATGTTTATAGCTAAAGCATGAGTGCCGCCATTGTAACACAAGTGAATAAATAGGGAAAAAAGGCATGCAGCTGCTTTGGCAATCTCAATTAACAAAGAAAGAAATGCGCGGCAGCCATTATATCACTAAGGCGCACCGCGCTGGTTACATTTTTAAAAAACATTGCGGGAAAGTGTGTCCTGCCTGCAACAGCAGGCAGTAGCAAGGTATTTAAGAAAATAGTGCTCCGAGGCTGTAATTAAAATGCACTGAGTAGCAACACATGTAACGGGGGTGTCCTGGAGGGAAGTTACAAGAAGAGAAAAGGCGGTACTAAGGAGGGACTACTAAGCCTATTGACCAATGAAAAGCCACCATTTATAAAGGACAGTGACGGAAGCCAATTAAAAAGATGGGCGGAAAGGGGACGGAGCTTGATGCCCATATCCTGAATACAGCATGTCCCGAAGAGACAGTGCAAGCGCTGCCTAGGAGGGACCTAAGAAAACACTACCATGACATGTGGATGCCATCAGGATTCTGTCCAATATGATTAAGGGGGATGTGCAGTGTTTGACAAGAGGCCTAGTGCACAGCGGTTTTTAATTACTGTTCCATGCAGAGTGCATGGGGATGCTTTGCAGCCCCCTCTGATGTCCTTCCCCTGCCCCCAGCTACAGACAGGACGGCTTGACGGGTAGCCTGGCACATCTGGGATATATTAGCACCTAAAGGAAAGTGAACAAGAAACACGAGCCTCCATCAGGCCTGCACAAGGCCTACAGTTCAGGGTCTGTGTTTAGAATTAAAAAAGTTCTGTGTTTGGGAAGATAAGCATTGAATGATTAGCCACAAGCCTCTTAGAGAAATTCAGAACACATTTCAATAAGAGTTTTTTCTAAGAATACACGAATTTGTGGGCATGGAATGAAAACCCTTCACTGAAGTTAACATCAGGTCTTATCTCACACTGGCAGCGGTAGGCAGTGTGATGTCACACATACCCTCACCGCTGCATGTGAACGCCCATTGCTCCATGGAAATTTATAGCAGGACTGTGATTACTTTTGAAGAAAAATAGGAAAACACCTCAAAATGTACAGATGATATACATACCTGCCAACTCACACGGTGCCACCGTGTGACACACGATATCGGCTCCTATCACAGGGTTTCCCAGTGATGAGCCAATATCACACGGCGGCAGGGAAACCGAGCTGAAAACCATTGTAAATGGTGGTTTACCAACTCTTTCCCCGAGGCTTTGAAGTGCCGATGTCAATTAAGGGGTGTGAAAAGGATGCGTGGCCTTAGCAAGGGTGCAAGATGGTGGACCAGATGACACCGTCTTTGGGGGGAGGCTCAGTCATAGCGGGACCGCACTGAAGGACATAGTGGGAGTTTACTCATCCTACCGTAGCAGCATGTGATAATACAATGCATTGGTGCACATTGTCCACTGACGTGTACATGATCTTCCAAAAGCGCGGGAAAGTACAAATCACAGGGACATTTCTCACACTCCTACAAAATGCTTCTGAGATGGCATGTCCTACTAACAGGACAAGCAACAACACTTTAAACTACTACTGGGACAGTCATTCACGCCTCCATCTCCTGTCTGGAGTACCCTGAATTAATTCACTTAACCAAATAATCCACATGCAGCCCACAAACTGATAGGAGACCTTTAAAAGCGCACTACAGACGTGTTCTGCTACTATTGCATTCTGTTGCATAGTGTAAGCATATGACATGCGGTACAGAAAAGATGTGCATATTGTATACAACTCAGGTTTATTAATCTATCGTTTTCCTGCAACAACAGTATATTCCAGCAGTGCACTGCACTAACCAAGCATATTAACCTGTAACACGATGCAAAACTAACAGTAAAATTGAGAAGCATTCTACACTTGGCACACTCCGTAATAGTGTGCCGTAATAACCGTCCCATCCTAACTACCACATATTTGCTATTCTGTGATTGTGTGGTAATAACGACATTGCACTCTGCGCACCTTCCAGGTCTGTCATTCGTTGCACGTATGTTGTAGTAACAGTATAATGTAAAGGGACGCATTCTAAAGTTCGGATGGCGCGCCTTCTCTAGTAGCATACTGTATAGTGCAACGTACGAATGCTTGTAGGCACTACAGTTCACTTGTGCAAACAGCGTGGAATAACAGTGTACTCTGTAGCCGCACACTTTACTCCTTTTTTATATTATTCATTTTAAGAAACCTCATATAAAATATGCTTTTTATAGAAGAACAACCATATTAGCAAATATTATTAGCATCAATACAAACTTCTCTTAATTGACAAACTAACGGTCACCTATAGGGCCCATCACTAGCTACTACCCGCTGCAAGCAGGCCTCTGGCATCTTTTTTACTTCCAATATTTTATCAATTGATATTAAATTGTACAATTGTTTTACGGAAGAGTTATAGTTAATCTTAATACTCTGGTGAGGGATGAACTATTTTACGTATAGATCTTACCAAGGATCATATCCTTGTGCATCAAAAAAAAGTAAAGGTGAGCACTCATTATGTACGCGGCATGGCGGTAGGTATTCCCTGCCAAAACCTTGTCACGCACCATAGGGGAAATATCCCTAGATAACACAGGTTATTTCATGACTACCTCTGGGGCTAGTGGGAAGGGAACTATACAGGGAGCTCAACAACCTGTACAGCTTCAGACGAGAGGGTATAGGTCCTCTTGGTCGCTTGATTGGCTCTATCGACTGTCCAGGAGGGCTTTCTTACTGTTGCACTAACAGCTTTCGTATAACCTGATTTTGTGAGGCTCGGCTCAAAGAAAACATCCTTCTGCAAGAACCTTCACAGTGAGATGCCCCTACCCTCAGAGGTCTACGACTCTCAGACATAAGCCAACAAGGAGTCAGTAGGCACGATTCTTTGTCTCACATTCACACTTCAGAGCAGTGCCCATGGGCACATGATGTTCATAAGCCATTGAATCAACTCTGCATGGACAAAATGACCAAGACCTGGGATATATTTCCATAATTTCTTTTCCCTCACTTCTTCCAGACTCAAGAGGTGTGTTTTAAGTCCCCAGTGCATGTATTTTTGTGAGGAATACTTTTCAGTCCACAGGAATTGAAGGAGCTGCATATCTGTAATGGAAGCAGTGAGTAGCAATGTTGATGCTCTTAGCACTGCTACTCTTTGTATAAGTCTTCTCTTGGCAAGCTCACCTTTCTCTTATGTCCTTCTGCAACAAGAGTACAGTGAACAGGTGTGCATTTCTACACTTAACGTCTGCCATCCTGCAGCAACATGCTCTAGAACCAATCTGCACATACATTTTCTACATGACCTCATTGCCTTTCAGCATGTGCCAATTAAATGACAATGCACAGATGCCCATAGTGTACATTCCACATGCTAAATCTGTAACAGCATGTGTTTATAAGGTTTTATAAAACCACAAAGCATAATAGTGTACACTCAGCATGCTTATCGTTTAGTAAAACTGTGCTTGAGTTACAGAGCAAAGCAGGTTTCTGCACAGTGCACATTTCACACACTAAAGAGGGACTGCAAAAAAAGTAGACGACTTGAACCAAATTAAAGATATTTAAACCGCAAAGCGTGTCATTCAATAAGGTTTGTGGTTTAATCAACTATTTTCATTTTTTGTTCTTTTAAAGGTGTTTCAAATCTTCTACCTTTTCTTGGAATTTCTGTTTAATATGTGAAAAATAAAAAAAGTTGATTAAACCACAATCCTTGTCAAGTTATACATTCAACAACATTTGGGATTTAATCATTATTTGTTCTTCTAAATTTGTAGCAAATTTACCCTTTCTTGAAATCAATCAATCAGGGGTTTGTTAAAGCGCGACTACTCACCCGTAAGGGTCTCAAGGCGCTAGGGGTGGGGGGGGGGGGTGCAGGTTCCATTCCATCAAGGAGGGGGTCTGTTGAAGAGCCAGGTTTTGAGGTTTCTTGCGAAGATGGGGAGCGATGTTGTCTGTCTGAGGTGGAGCGGAAGGACGTTCCATGCTTTGGCCGCGAGGAAGGAGAAGAAGCCGCCTCCTGATCTGGTCTTTCTGGTGCGGGGAACCACGGCGTAGGAGAGCTGGGCTGATCGTAGGGTCCTTTGGGGTGCGTGGAATTTGAGTCGGCTGTTCAGGTATGCTGGTCCGGTGCCGTGGAGGGCCTTGTGTGCGTGGGTGAGCATCTTGAAGGTGATTTTCGCCTCGACGGGGAGCCAGTGGAGTGTGCGCAGGTGCTGGGAGATGTGGCAGTGTTTTGGCAGGTTGAGGACCAGTCTTGCGGCGGCGTTCTGGAGGTTCTGTGGCTTGCGGGTGAGGCTTTGGTTTATTCCGGCGTAGAGTGCGTTGCCGTAGTCGAGTCTGCTGGTGACCAGGGTGTGAGTGACGGTCTTTCGGTGTTCGAGGGGGATCCATTTGAAGGTCTTACGAAGGAGGCGGAGGGTGTGGAAGCAGGAAGACGAGACGGAGTTGATCTGGTGGTCCATTTTGAGCTCTGAGTCCAGGATGATTCCCAGGTTGCGTGCGTGGTCCGTGGGGGTTGGCGGGTTTCCGAGGGTGGGGGGCCACCAGGTGTCGCTCCAGGCGTCTGGGTTTGGGCCCATGATGAGTACTTCTGTTTTGTTGGCGTTTAGTTGTAGGCAGCTGTTTTTCATCCATTTGGCGACGGCTTCCATGCCTTCTAGAAAGTTGCGTCTGGCGGTGTTGGGCTCGTTGGATAGGGAGAGGATGAGTTGGGTGTCGTCTGCGTATGATACGATGTTGAGTCCGTAGGTTCTGACGATGGGGGCGAATGGAGCCATGTAGACGTTGAAGAGCGTCGGGCTGAGGGAGGAGCCCTGGGGGACTCCGCAGGTGGTAGGTGTGGGGTCCGAGAGGAAAGGGGGGGGGGGGGGGAGTCTGACCCGCTGCGTCCTGCCGGAGAGGAAGGAGCGGATCCAGTCGAGGGCCTTGTCCTGGATTCCTGCGTCGTAGAGTCTGCGTATTAGGGTGCGGTGGGAGACTGTGTCGAACGCCGCTGATAGGTCGAGGAGGATGAGGGCTACTGTTTCTCCTTTGTCCAGAAGGGTGCGGATGTCGTCTGTTGCGGTGAGGAGGGCGGTTTCCGTACTGTGGTTTTTTCTGAAGCCGGATTGGGAGGAGTCGAGGATGTTGTGTTCTTCAATGAATGTGGCGAGTTGGCCGTTGATGGCTTTCTCGATGACTTTCGTTGGGAACGGGAGCAGGGAGATGGGTCTGTAGTTTTTGAGGTCGGTGGGGTCCGCTGAGGGTTTCTTTAGGAGGGGGTTGACCTCAGCATGTTTCCAGTCGTCGGGGAACGAGGCGGTCGCCAGGGAGCAGTTGATGGTGTGGCGGAGCATGGGTGCGATGGTGTCGGCGGCTCTGTTGAAGATGTGGTGGTGGCAGGGGTCCGTGGGGGCCCCCCCGAGTGGATTGACTTCATTGTCTTCAGTGTGTCTTCAGTGGTGAGGGCTGTCCAGTCATCAATCGCTGGTTTCCGGGTGTCGGGGTGGTTAGTGAGGGTTCAGTGTGTTGGTTGTCTTCGTTGAAGTTGTCGTAGATGCTCTTGATTTTGTGGTGGAAACAGGTGCTGAGTTTGTCGCAGAGGTCTTGTGAGGGTGGGATGTCGGTAGACTCGCTGGTGGGTTGGGTGAACTCCTTGATGATGCTGAAGAGTTCCTTGCTGTTGTGCGCGTGGGTGGAGATTCTGTCTTCAATCGCTTTTTTCCTCGTTTCTCTGATGAGTTGATGGTGGGCATTGGTGGCGGCTCTGAAGTTGTTGTGGGCTTCTGTGGATTTGGTGTTCCTCCAGGCCTTCGAGGCGGCGGCATGTGCGTCTGGACTCTCGAAGTTCGGTGGTAAACCATCTGGCTTTCCTGGCGTGGGTATTATTGTTTTTCTTGAGGGGGGCTATGGTGTTGGTGCTGTCCGAGATCCATCTATGCAGGGTTCGGGCTGCGGTGTTGGGGTCGTCGTTTTCCGCGATGGTTGGGGTGGAGTTGTTAAGTGAGGAGGTGAGCTGGTCGTCGGTGATTTTGGTCCAGTTTCTTCGTGGGAGCAGGTGCTGGTGTCTGTGGATGGTGGGTGTTCTGAAGGTGAAGTGGACGCAACGATGGTCGGTCCATGGGAGTTCGGTGGTGTGGCTGAAGGTGATGGAGTTTTCTGTAGTGAAGAGGGGGTCGAGGGTGTGTCCTGCTGAGTGCGTAGGCTCGTTCACGATCTGGCGGAGTCCAATGTTGTGGAGGTTGTCAAGGAGGGATGTGGTGTTGGGGTCCAGTTGGTTGTCGAGATGGAAGTTGAGGTCTCCCAGCAGGGTGTAGTTGGTGGATGTGATGGCCTGCGGGGAGATAATGTCCGTGATGAAGTTGGCGAAGGGTCCGCTGGGTCCAGGGGGTCGGTAGATGAGGGTTCCTCGGAGGGTGGCGGTGGGGCTGGCCAGTATCTTGAAGTGAAGGTGTTCCATGAGTTCTGTGGGCTCGTCGGGGAGTGTGCTCAGGCGGAGGCTGGATTTGTGGACGATGGCGATTCCTCCTCCTGGGCGGGTGCGGCGGTCCTTCCTGGAGATCTTGTATCCTTGGGGGATGGCGATGGCGATGACCGGTCCCGAGGTGGTGTTGGTCCAGGTTTCGGTGAAGAACGCTACGTCCAGGGTGGTGCTGTCGAGGAGGTCCCAGATTTCGGTGGCGTGTTTGTGGAGGGATCGGACGTTGAGGAGGATGCATTGCAGGGTCTTCGGTTCAGTTCTTGTGGGCGGGTTGTGCTGGATCCGTGTTCTTGGCGGTGCTGCAGGTGTGGCGGCAGCGGTGACAGCTGAAGGGTCCGTGGGTGCCGGCTGGTGATGCTAGCTTGCAGTTGTTGTTGCGGCCTGGGTTGAGTGCGTGGAGTGCTGCTGGGTCGTAGCGTTGGCGGGGCGGAGGTCCAGGGTTCCTGGCGCTGGTCGCGGTCGGGCGCAGACGGGCTGTCCTTTGACGCGCCTTCGGTGCGCCCGCGGCCGCCATTAAGTAGGGGCGAGAGGAAGGGAAAATGAGCAGAAATAAGGCACAAAAGAGCAGAGATGCAGAAAAGTGCAGAAAGGTGAAAGATAAAAAAGGGTGGAAAAACAAGTGAAAACGAGTGAAAGAGCAGAGTGAGAGGAAGGAAACAGAGGTCCACTGGACCACCAGGGATGAGGCGCAGGGAAAACTGTTTCTCTTACAAATCACACTATTTTACATAAGAAACAACACATTTTTCACGAGGTTAGGTGTTTTTCAAGGTTTGCTCTATTTCTGCATCGGTCTCAAAATCGTACTACAAATAGTTTTGCTTGTAGATAAGATCAGGATCGTGGGCCAGGAGGATGGTATGTACTAGATTAGATTTGTGAATCTGACCATGGCTGAGGAATAAGGCAGACTATCACTGAAAGGGGACTGCCAAGTCTCATTCAGCATTGAGATTATTAACAATGACTGTACACTGAAGTGTCACTTTCACTGGGAGCATCAGCTGCTTTACCAACAGGATAACTTAAGAGTTTCAGCAAGGACCATATGCTATATTTTGGGACTAAAAGTAAAACTACAAACAGGAGACACCGGATAGTTAAATAATACATAAACCTAGATAATTAAAAACACCACATCTTTAATAGGTTCACTATTAATAGAAACATGAATATGCTTTTTTAGCTCTTAATATACTACTTTGTCCCAATTTTACAGCTGAATATTTCGTCCAGACGTACCAGTTCATTAAATGTGTTAAACCAGAACAAGAAACCAGATGTCCCTATTATATATAAGGCTCCCAGCTTTCCGTTTTTACAGATAAATACAGACAGAAAACAATGTGTTTCCTGTCTGTATTTATTTTTAAAAGCGGAAAAATACAGAGAATTATGCTTCTTGTGGGTGACTCTACATGCTGTCTTTCATGCTTTCCAGGACAACAGCTGAGCAGATACACAGAATGGGAAGTTAAAAAAGAGGTTCAGATTTCTCTGAATACAGGCATGTGTTAGCGTATATTTGTATTAGAATACTGATATTTACCTGTGGGTGTAAGGTTTGGCTATATTTGGCTGCTTAATTTGCTAAAACGCAACAGGTAGCAAAGTATGAGGGCATGTTTATCAATTAAATGTGGAAATATACCGTGTTATGACTATTTATTCTCAAAACACAAAATAAATTTGGATAAATACCAATAAGATGGTCAAAAAATAAATATGGATAAATACAGACAAATGTAAAAAAAAAAAAAAATACCATAAAACCGGGAACCCTAAAATGTATATATAGTAGCCCACAACTCAATCTTCAGGCCATTCCTCCCCTGCAATCCCTAAATTCAACTACCAGTACAATTTCCAATTTACTATCCACCCATCTTGTTTAGTTCTCCCACTTTTTAAAATAATGCATGCATATACATTTTTATTGCTATCAAGAACAAAGGTGCTGGACTCTTCTATTGTGGTGAGGCACTGCTTTTTCCAGACAATTATTTTTTTGCACCCATAAGGATATGATTAGACGGTAGCCTCAAATAAGTGATTTTAACACAATAGGAGCTACCTTTCTTAAAGTAAGAGCAGCTATCTGCTTAGAAACAATGGAAATGGGGGACAAGCACTGGAAATAGAAAAGAAAGATCGGCTGCAAGTATGTATTTTTTCAAAATTAATGATGCCTCTCTAATGAGGTCTCGTTAACCTCATGCTTAAAAATAAATAATACAAATACATATAGATGCATATAAAAATAGAAGGTCTTTCGGTCAGCCCGATTCATCCATTTGTCTGTACAAGTGTCCTTCCCAGTTTGCTTCCACCTACCACTGTCTAAAGTACAGGGCAATAGGTCAGCCCACTTCAGTCATTGGCTCACATCACTATGAGCGACTTCATTTTGCTCTTTCACATTTGCACAGCCACCTAGAAAGTAGTCCACTTCAGTGTTGGGGCAGATAGGGCAATCTCTTCTTGTATTCCTGCTTTCATTTTAGGGGTTTGTGATGGATCATTTTTCATTTAACTTTTTCCCAAAAATATAAACGACGCATTAGACATATCTATTTGTTTAGTTTATTGCTGTTAATGTTTATTGCATAAGTTAGAAAAAATTATTCAGGCTTACCAAGGCAAAACATACCGGCTTTGCCAATGCTTGTTTTTTTATGGAATTTTCCATAGCTCCTGGGAGGCAAGGGGCTACAGAGTGCTTTGCACAGAAAGAACATTTTATAGATATTTAGTGCAGACACAAAATGCTTAAATATGAAGATGTTTAATAGGACGTGAACGTGATTAAAAGTAAAACACGAGATTACAAGTCTTTCACATACGGAATTCATTTAAACAGGAAGAATTCATATATACATAGAGACGGTGCAAAAATAAGCAACCGGGGTTAGGAGAAGGGGTAGGAAGCTAGGAATGTATACAACATGGACAAAGAGGCAGAGCTAAAAATCGCAAATGTACATCTTAACTGAAGGGTGAATGGCAAAGACGTATGGAGAGATACTGAGGCAGTGAAGTAAAAACCCAGGATTCGATTCTGGGGCCACCGAGACATCTACAGAACAAGAGTTTTGCAGTAAGGGATCCATGTTGCAGTGTGGTGATGGAATTCCAGGGGTTAGCAGTGCGGCCACAGAAATATCGACGCATAGTAGAGACATTCCATGTTTTCAGGAGAGGTAGTCAAGGGAGTCGTATCAGTAAATGGAGCAGAGACTGGGAAAGTGCCTGTGTGTTCCTAACTCTGATTAGACAGATAATCAGAGTGTTTAGAGAAGCTCCTTCCCTGCACCCTGGCTGTGCGAATCTCAGACTATTAACAAAGGATTGCCTCCCCGTTGAAACAGACAGCCTGCAAACACTGCAGGCAGAGGTACTTTGGAGTGCAGAGAGAGTGCTGGCCATCTCGGGCACCATCCAGGTATCTGCCACTCCAGGAAGCCCAGAGGAACAGGCAGGCCAAGCAAAGTGCCATTGTGCAGGCCCTTTTCTACAGAACAGTTTACGTAGGACCCTTTACCAAAGGTTCCAGGTTCATACGTGATCCGGGAATGGAACCAGGCTACCCGCCCTGCGGCAAATATGGGAACAATTGTCTGAACAGCTTTATGATCCCTTGAGAATGGTGAACCTCTGAGAAAAGGAATATTACAGGTCCATCAGTGGCCCCATAAATGTAGTGAGACCCTGGGAGGGAAGGTTTTCTGAAATACTCTTGAATATGATATGGCTCTGTGATGGATTTCCACCTACCGCGCAAACGAGTGAAACCGAGTGAAGGTGATGTTTTTGATTCAAGAAACCTGGGATCCATAAAGTCATGAGATTCTTCAAGTCATTATTTTTTGGCGAGAAGTGTATACCGCATCAAGCCCGTTGTGTCATGACCAGAGCGCAATCTTCTTTTACATCCCACCTCACACTACCCACCACCCTTCCATCATGCCCTGCTTTAGGGTGGCCAGGCGCCCCGGATTTCCCCGGACAGTACCGGATTTCAAAAGGACTGTCCCGAAGATTTCCTTAATTTTAAAAACATGTCCCGGTTTTTGGAACAAAATTCAAGTCATCCAAAAAGGTGAATTGAAAGGCATGCCCTCGTTAAGTAAATAGTTTTTTTCTGTCAGGTAGCGCAGGAGAAGGTCGGCTGCATGCATGCTGCAGCAGCAGATGGGGAGACAGAGTGGGGATGGAGGGCAGGGGGGCTTAGGGTAGAGTTTGTGGCATAGCTAATGTTATGTATGCGTAGCTTGTAAATGTGTGGCATATATTTACACACATGATATAATATATATATATATATATATATATATATATATATATATATATATATATATATATATATATTACCTACTGGCGGTCGCCAGTAGGTAGTTATAGTTAGGGCCTATTTTCCATAGGAAATACGAATAATATAAAAATAAAAAATATTTTAAAAAGTACTAATCATGTAAAAAATATAAAACATTAATCATGGAGACTGATTTCTAATGTAATTGTATTATGATTTCATACCATGGTATACTTTTGAAATGCTAATCAGAAGCATCTGTGATGTTAAGTGATTATTTGTTTTGGCATGTAAACTCAACAAAGTATTTTTTCTATGTTGTTTCACTGCACGCTGCGTCGTGCACATCACTGCATCTTTAAATATATGTGGAACTGGCAAGAGGTCATGTGACCAAGATCTCGTTGGAGATCGAAACGCGTCTGTTGTTGCCAAGAATAAACCCGTAACACCTTCACCTTGAAACCGGAGTGGCTTGCTTTTTCCTGCGAGGATTGCAGGGATCTTTGTTTGTATATTATACACATATATATATATATACATATATATACACATATATATATATATATATATATATATATATATATATACACACATATATATATACAAGGTTATGCAAAATTGGGACAAGCCAGAGATAAAAGTAAGGCTAAAGGCTTTAGTCCTACTTTTATGTCTGACCTGTCCAGGTTTTTCCTTCTCAAAATCTGCCCACCCTACCCTACTTGCGCTTCCAAGATCTGGAAACAGTGCTTTGGAACAACACTAGTGGGAACAGGGCGCTCCAATAGCGGAACAATAAGGATCCAAGTGATGGACAGGCAAAGGCAGCATCTAGATAGGCCTTTGATATGCTGGTAGTCCCTCCCGTTGGGACAATGTATGAGTGACAACCCCAGAGTATGAAGTGTTAGACGGCAACAGGTGATTTTCAAACCTAGAAAAGGCATTTATGGCAGTTAATTTAGGCAGGCAAGTTTTTAACGCTACAAAGAAGAGCGTTGTGAAGCAGAGACCGGTAGCGGCCCAGAGGCAGGTTTCGTCCTTATCCACAACCCGTCCACAAGATTCTAGAACCAACCCCTTCAATTCGCCAATACTCACCAGGACTTCAAGGCTTTAAATTGACTAAGCAAACAAGGTACAAACACACCTCATTCTATTTAAATAGGTTGTACTATGAAATGTATGTACCCGCAAGAAATCCCATCATACACGACTCCAGGGGCAGCTATGATACAAAAGCTAGCCAATCGGGCGCAATATCAAAATATAATTCTTGAGTCTATGTTAGGCCTCAGAGAGCTACCATCCCAGGATGCACTCAGCACAGCAGATGCATGGTAGTTTCACCGAGAGCTGCTAGAACCGTAATGAGATCTTTTTTTCCAGCCAAAGGCTCAGAAACAAAAGAAAGACTACTGCGCGCCTAGACCACACATACCCCAGTCACCTGGGTACTGTTTACCAAGTGAGGTGGGCCCTAACACAGCATCAGTGGGTTCTGTGAGCCAGGGAGTGTGGTACAAGCCATCTTCAGCACTGCTCAACCACAGGAAGGTGCTTGTGGCAGAAAGTCTCTTACAGGCACATGTGTGTCCTCTCGAGAAGTGAGAGCTAAAATTGTAGACTGTGTTAAAGAAAGGACAGTGAAGAAAGTACATGGTAAAAAACACATTGAAAGCAGGTAAATAACGTGGATGAGCAACCATCCATCCCCTTGCCATTAGCACGTATGCACACAAAAGATGGAGCCACCAGCTGTGCGCTGATGGAGCAGAGAAAATAAAAAAAAATTTAACCCCTAACAAATTTTATAAATAATTAATAAAATGTTCGTTTAAACGTATTAATCAACACTGTACGTGAGGGAAGGGTAATACGCAAGTATATGTGCTGAATAATCTATTAACAAATGTCTGTGTGTCTAATTATAACATAAAAATTAATTGCGTACTAATTTTATAATAAATGCATGATTTGTGCTTCATAGAATATAAACGTGTCGTTGCAAAAACAATAGTGATGGTAAGTAAGGAACAGCTTAAATGTTGCTTTCTGCTAGGTAATAACTAATTGGGGTACGTAGATGACGGGTGGGAAACGAAAAGGCTATGTTTCTCTATTTTAATTATGTTTTGTTTATTTCAAAATAGTGCTTCTAAGTATAAACGAGTGGCGATATAAAAATGGCTGCCGGTTAATGAAGTGCGCATGTGCGGGGAAGCAAGTGACAAGGGAGAAAAGTTGGAGAAAAGCTAACCTCGTGATGTTGCTGAGAGGCTAGGATGCGAGAATGGTCAAGGCTGATGTGACCTAATTGAACTGATAGTGTGCCGTGGTGATCAGCAAGGAACCGTGGGAAACCATTTTAAGAGAAAGGACAATGCCTGCAGAGTTCTCGAATGTATCGAAAGAAGTTACAAATGTACTGATCGAAGCGGATGGAAACATGTCTTGAACTGTGAGAAAGGAAATGATCATATACATTCCAAGGACCAGTTGGATCCGAGAGAACTTGATTAAAGAATGAATAGATGAACTGAATGGACCAATGAAAGAAAAGCGTGTTATTAATGTTGCAACAATTAGTTAGCAAAGTTAGAATTAGGGTATAAGAGGGCCTACTCTTAGTGGGAGGGGGTCACAGTCACGGTCGGAGTTGGAGAGTCGCAGTCAGAGTCGGTGTTGGTGTTGGTGGCTTCCAGTGCTTGGTGGTCCAGATCGATCCATTTACTGAGCGGGAGATGCTGAAAGACTGTTAGATGAGACGGGTTGCAGGTAGCTGATGCTGACGAGCTGAAGTTTCTGTTGCTGTCTTATTTTTCCAGTTGAGTATGAGAATCAAGATATTTTTAATTCATAAACTTAGGTTAGAAATCCTTAGGCTAAATTAGGGAAGATAGGCAGGTAATTAGGGTTTTGCTTCATGATAAAATTTCCTTTCTGCAATAAAATTGATTTTGCGTAATAAATATTTGAATTAACAATGAATGAATAATTGAATAAAAAGTCTAAATTCTTTCTCATGCTTTTTAAAATTATATAAAATTTAAGATTCTTTAAATCAAACGACTCAGTGGTTATTTTACTAAATGATTGTGACACCAGTAATTGGTTATTGTGATTTAGCTGGTCTTAATCACTATGAACTAATTTCTTACATGAATGATTCATCGACAAAACAATGAGCAGGAATATCTTAAGAAATAACTAAAAGAAAGCAATAGGTTAAGGTAATAAGATATCCCGGCTCCTTCCAGCGGTACACAAATGGTGTTTTCCATTTAATTCTCATGTTTCTCCTAGGAGTACAGAATTTCGTAAAGGTATAAAGGAAATCCAGGTGTGTGTGTGTGTGTGTGAGATAGGCGATGGTTATGGGCCCCATCGTCATGTGGATGTGAGAAAATATAGTTTGCCCCTGGATGACCGATAAGTGACCTAGGAGGAGAATAGTTTTATTGTACGCGCTGCATCAGATTTCTTGGTAGCAGAGTTATGGTTTTCTATAGATTAGTTTAGTGATTATTGATTATTTTTTTTTATTATGACTAATACTATATGTTGAGTCGTGTTATGTTATATGTGAGTTTTCACGCTTCTGGGATGTAGGAAGTGGAACACGTGTGGCAAGAGAAGTCACATGGAATTTGGTACATGGTCTGAATTCATTTTTTGGTAATAACACAGGTTGTGTTATGTTAGGGATTTTCTGTATGAAAGGTGTGTAACTGAAATAGCAAATCACGTTTTCTTGTGAAACTTTGGCCTTAATTCTCAGGAGCCTAGTCTCCACATGTGTCTTATCCCCAGAGAAACGAGTTAATTGTTTGCTTGAAAGAAGGGTAAGGTAGAGGGAAGTGCTACTTTATCGGCGAGAGTTAATAATTCTGTGGTAGGGTAGAGGTAAGCGCTGCCTACTGGAAATACAGGATTCTTGTGTAAAAGGACAAAGCTGTCACTTTTGTTTAGCGAATCAGACTATGGAATTGTTTTAATTGTTGTAACTAACGAAGAAAACAGTGAAAAGAAAATTGCCGATAAATTTTTGTAAAGGAGGGGTAAAAGAGCAGGAGTGACATCGACAGTGCCGCGCTAGGATTGGATAGTGCACTAGTCACGTGAACACAGAGTCAAGAGTGACGTAGAAAAAGTGCCGCGCTAAGATTGGTTGGTCCGCGGACGAAGGGAATCGTTCTGATTGGTGCGTTAGTGTGAGTCGCGCTGTGATTGGTTAAAGTTCCGTACACGGAACAGTGTTGATTTGAAGAGAAAAACCAATCGAAAACATGCCGTATTACGAGTATGAAAGGGAGAGAACGTCATGGACGACAAAATTAAAGAATTTCTTTAAGAAAGACAAAAAGGTTGTGACTAGAGAGGGACAAGTAATTCCTCCGCCGAAATCAGCAGCTTCACATATGATGCTGAAATATGGATATCATACATGCATATGGTTGGAAAATTGGGCAAATTATACGAAGAATGATGGTGCATTAGCTTTCCCTGAGAATGGTTCATTTAGTGTAGCGGTTTTGCGAAATTTGCGAGAAAAGATGACAAATCTAGAACCTAGACCTAGACCGACACAATTTGAAGCGTTGACAGAATGGGAGGATGAGATGTATGAGCGAGAGAGATTCAGAGGTTTAAGAGATCATGAGTTTATGCCTGGAAGAATGTGGGGAATAAATCATGAGGATAGAATAAAACGATGGAGATGTGCTAACATGACAGGAGGTTTGTTTCCGGCTTTTACAGTTGAGGAAGAGACTAAGAGAAAACGTACTGAGAAAAAGAAACATATGGAGAGGGAGAAATATATGCATGAGAGCGAAACGGATGATGAATTGCTGGAAGATATTTTAAATAGAAATCCACCTCCGTATCAGCAGAGTTCTACAATGGTGACACCAAATGCGCCGCTAATAGAGACTATGCGAAATAAAAGTCAGGTAAAAAGAATTGAAATAAATAGGTCACAAGATCAAATAAGAACTTCACAAAATGAAGGAATAGAAAGTGACAATGCAAGCAAATTAGCAAGGACAACAAAAGAACTAACTGAGAAAATTAGAGAATTAACGAAAAATATGGAAGCGGTGACTGTACCTGTAACAATAGGTCCAGTAATACCAGTTTTTGAGAATCAGAAAATTGATGAACGATCTTTAGTGATTCCCATGAGTTCACAATTTCAGAGAGAAAAAGAAATGATGGAACCAAGTACAAGTAATTTGGCTAGTACTTACAGACCAAGTCCACCTACAAATTTGACTGTGAATGAGTGCAATGGTAGGAAAATGCATATGGTAACAGAATCTGCAACAGAGACTCCTGAAAAGAGTGGTAATTGGATAGAACTAAATAATACACCCATAGGTCCGACTCCTGATGAGTTAAATGAGTGGATGAAGGCATTTAAAATAAAAGAACCAGAAGAAAAACCATTAGATGTAATTAGGTTAAAAATTGACATGGAAGAATTAATTCTAGGAACGATTGGTACAGAAAAGATAAAAAATTACCAGGATGATGAAATAATGTTTCTGTGCAAAAGTATTACATGGAGAGCAAAGAATTTACATGACAAACTAGAAGAGGTAGCCAGTGAAATTGGAATAGACTTTGCGAAAGTGAAAACATTGCAGAAACCCTATAGAGTAGACTTTTGTGAAAAAGATATTGAAAATTTGAACACGGCAGGAAGGCTGACACAGATAAAAGAGTTAATTGTGTTACTGAGAAAATGGGGTGATGTGGACAGATGGAAGGTTAGATGGACAAAAAAGAATGAGAAAACTACAGACAAAGCTTCTTTGGCTTTTATGATAACTGAAAAAGAACCTGTTGCCAGAGAATACCCTATGAGAGAAACTCCAGGTGGTAGTTATGTGCATGTTCCCTGGACTAGGTAGGATATACTGTCATTCACAAATGACTTTCCGAAGCTAAGAGAGAAACCAGTTGAATGGTACCGACAAGTAGAGAGGTTTGTAAAGGTTTCAAAAGTGTTGTGGATAGATTTAGATGGATTATTTGACATAGTGGTACCAACTGATTTGTGGTCAGAGTGTAAAATTACAGTTGACTGGCCAACTACAGAATATCCAAGAGATCCTAAGACAGGAGCTCCAGGTCCTGAGGTGATGAAGAAGTATGATAAGGTGATTACCTTTTTGAAAAATAAGATTCCTCCTAAAGAAACAGATTGGGTGAAAATTGATAGAACTACACAGGAAAGTAAAGAGTCTGTACATGCATACTATGAAAGGTTGTTGTTGGTTTTCAAACAGTATAGTGGATATGAGGAATTAAGTGAAAAAGATACAAGTCATTTTGTGTACAGATTTGTGTTTGGGTTGAAACCAGAGATTAGTGAAATGATTAAACAGCATATGATTAATTGGCAGAATGGCACAGTAGACGAGGTACTGAGGTATGCTAAGTATTGCAGTGATGATATTGAAAGTAGACAGCGTAAATTGAAAGAGAAGGCAATGTGGGCACAGGTGAAAGTGGCAGAAAAACAAGAAGCTCAATTGGATAATAATAGTGGGAATGAAACAGGACAGAATAAAACGCGACCTAACATAGGTAAAGGGAAAGGTCAAGTGAGTCTAGAGGAGGCAAAGAAGAAATGGCCCTGTCATAATTGCGGAAAATTAGGGCATTGGAGAAACGAGTGTAAGTTCCCACCTAAACCTAATCCGGAAAATCAATCATTAACTCCACAGGTGCAGAATGAGGTAGTTGTTCAACAAAGTCAGGTGCCACAACCACCACTTCCCAACACTGTTAACCAGCAAAGATACAGTACAGAAACAGGATTCTACGGAGGAGAGCAGGTAACACAGTTGCCGCGAGCAGCTAACATTTCTCAGTATTGGTTGCGACAGAGTGAGGATGAGACGTGGGATGAAAGTTTATGACGGTGCCCAGGAGAGGGAAAAGAGTGCGTACTTGGCGCAACTCTAGAGGTAGATCAGTCTGGTCCCTTTGTGGATGGAGAAGTGAATGGTGCAAAGGTAACATTCCTTGTCGATACTGGAGCTACCCGTTCTACTGTTAGATCAGTGGAAATTCCAAACCTTCCTCTCTCAGGTGAATACATCCAAGTAGTAGGAGTAGCAAATCAGCAGATTAAAACACCACTTACTGAATTAGTGGAAGTAAAAATTGGTTCTTTTAGCAAAATGCATAGATTTGTAGTGTGCGATTGTAGTCCTGTAAATCTTTTAGGTCGTGACCTCTTGTGCAAGATGAATGGCACAATTTATTGTACACCAGATGGAATTGGATTTCAGACCTCAGATGAAGATGTATTGTATAAAGTAACTTTGATGAATCAGGAACCTGAAATGAATGGTTTGTTTCCTGCATTTGATGCAGAAAAACTTCCAGAAGAACTAAAAATTGCAGTGAAAGAAAATGTGTGGGATTTTACAGGAGAAGATATTGGATTAATGAAAGAAGTTGATCCAGTAAAAGTAACAGTAAAAGAAGGAACAACTTACCCGAATACGCCACAGTACAAGTTAACTCCAGAAATAATTGAAGGAATAACTCCTGTAATAAATAAAATGATCGAACAGGGAATTCTAAAGGAAATAATGAGCAGTCCATGTAATTCACCTATTATGGGACTGAAAAAGCCAAACGGAACATATAGAATAGTACAGGATTTGAGAAAGATCAACAAAATAGTTGTGCTTTGTTGTCCAATAGTGCCAAACCCTGCAGTAATTCTATATCAAATTCCACACGAAGCTGAGTGGTACACAGTGATAGATTTGTGTCACGCATTTTTCTCTATTCCTTTGCATCCAGATAGCCAGCCATTATTTGCGTTCCGGTTCGGAGAGCCTATTTTGGCATGGTGCCGAATTCCTCAGGGGTATACAGAAAGCCCCTCAATCTTTAATCAGATTTTAAAGAAATCTCTGGAAGATTTGAAAATGCCAGAAAAGTCAGTGATGGTGCAGTATATCGATGACCTGTTGGTGGCATCGAAAACAAAAGAAGCATGTGTAAGTGATACAATTGCTTTACTGAACCATCTAGAGAAAAGAGGACATAAAGTGTCCCCTTCAAAATTGCAATTTTGCCAAAAGAAGTTCAATATTTAGGGCATAAAATTGAGAAAGGAGTGCGAAAGATAGCGACAGAAAGAGTAAGAATGATTCAAGGAATGAGAGCACCAATGACGCAAAGAGAGGTAAGAATGTTTCTGGGAATGGTTGGATATTGCCGACAATGGATAAGTGGTTTCTCCTTGATTGCAAAACCATTACAAAAATTGACCAAGAAAGATGTAAGAGACCCTTTTGAGTTAAATAACGAAGAAATGAAATCTTTCAAAGAGTTGAAAAAGAAATTGTGTGAGGCCCCTGCTTTAGGCATGCCTGATTATGAGAAGGACTTTGAATTGTACTGCAGTGAAAGAGATGGATGTGCGTTTTCAGTACTGGTACAAAAACATGGAACAATGAAGAGACCAATTGCTTATTTTTCAGCTGTTTTAGATCCTATAGCAAAAGCGTTGCCCGGATGTCTGAAAGCAGTTGCTGCTACTTGTGTAAGTCTGGAACAAAGTGAAGGTATAGTGATGGGGTATCCACTGAGAGTATATGTTCCCCATTCAGTAGAAATTCTTTTGACAAGAACAAAAACACAGTACATGACACATAGTCGGCTGACTAAGTACGAAAAAGTAATCTTGAGTGCTGAAAATGTGACCATAGATAGATGCATGAATGTGAATCCTTCAACATCATTGCCAGATGAAGAGAGTATAATTGAACAAGACGAAGTAGATCATGATTGTCTGAATGTGCTGGAATATTGCACAAAACCAAGAGCTGACATAAAAGATGAACCTTTAAAGGAATCAGATTATGTCATGTTTGTGGATGGCTCATGTTTGAGAACGAAAGAAGGAGTTTTAAGCGCAGCTTACGCAGTGTGCACAGTGGCAACTGTGATGGAAGCATCTTGTCTGAAAGGAATAAGGTCTGCACAAGTTGCGGAACTGATTGCTTTGATTCAAGCATGTAAATTGGGAAGAAATGTGCGAGTTACGATTGTGACCGATAGCCAGTATGGTTTCGGTATTGTGCATGACTTCGGTCAGATTTGGTCACAAAGAGGTTTCTTGACGTCTGCAGGAACACCTATCAGAAATGGAGATTTTGTTAAAAAACTGCTTGAGGCGATACAGCTGCCTAAACAAATAGCTGTAGTGAAGTGCAAGGCACATAAGAAAAACGAAGATTACATAGCTGTTGGAAATAATTATGCGGACGCGATTGCCAGATACTGTGCAGAGAACATGGTATCCCTAAATAAGAATAGAGAAAGGGAGCATATCTCTTCTCCTTTGCTTTTTACTAACACTGTCGAGACATGGGATGAGGTGAGACAGTTACAGGAAGCTGCAAATGATGAGGAAAACGATTACTGGATAAAAGCAGGATGTAGAAGACAGGAAAACAATGGTGTGTGGGTATACAGAGATGAAAGACCAGTTATGCCTGATAGCATGATTGCAGACATGGCACGGATGTACCATGGACAAGCTCATATTGGGAGAGATGCAATGATCAGACTTTTCAGACAAACCTGGTATAACCCAAAATTCAGAGCGATAGCTGAAAGTCTTTGTCAAAGATGTCTTATTTGTCAGCAGTTTAATCCAGGAAGAAAGACAATAGTGAGTCTAGGAACAATAGGACGAGAAGGAGGTCCGTTCACTAGAATGCAATTGGACTTTATCGAAATGCCCCCTTGTAACAGACTAAAATATGTTCTAGTGGTCGTCTGTTTGTTTTCTCGTTGGGTGGAGGCATACCCCACTAGAAGGAATGATGGAACAACGGTAGCAAAACTTATGCTGCGAGAGTTCATTCCAAGGTATGGTTTTCCAGTCACGGTTGAGACAGATAGAGGAACACATTTTCAAAATGAGTTGATCCAATTGATTTGTGAAGCATTGAGTATTAAACAAAAACTACATTGTGCATACAGACCAGAGGCTTCTGGGGTAGTAGAGCAAATTAATGGAACAATTAAGAACAGATTAGGAAAAATGTGTCAAGCTACAGGACTCAAATGGCCAGATGCACTGCCCCTTGTTCTGATGACCATCAGAAGCATCCCTGAAAAGAAAACTGGACTTAGTCCTCATGAGATGATCATGGGACGAGCAATGAGACAAGCACAAGTACCTGTCAACAAGTTATTGACTATAACTGATGATCTAGTACTGGATTATTGCAAGGGACTGGCTGATGTGGTGCGTTCTGTGTTTCATCAGGTTGGACCGGATGCGACCACTCTTGAAAGAAAACCAGCCCACGACTTGAATCCAGGAGACTGGGTCCGCATAAAAATCCACAGGAGAAGAAACTGTCTAGTTCCTCGCTGGGACGAGCCACGACAGGTAATCCTAGTGACAACGACTGCAGTCAAGTGTGCAGGAGTGAAGAACTGGGTCCATGCCAGCCACACAATCAGAGTTCAAGAACCTACTGATCGACATGTGAGTCGACGTCTGGAAGTGTGGGATAAGAGTTTAACGACTGGGACAACAGGAATAAGAGAAAGGGTGCCAGAACTTGAAGATCGACCTGAAAGTCGACATCTGGAAACCCCAACTGCGAGCACCTCTAGAGAAGAAGAGGAGGAAGAAGAAGAAGGAAGAAATTCAGAAATTCCAGAACCTGAAGATCGACCTGTAAGTCGACATCTGGAAATATCTGACACAAGTTCAGGATCTGATGATTCAGTTGCAAACTGTGAAGAATTTCGAAGGAGAACTTGGGGATATAAACCAATTAGAGAAGAAAATGAACAAGAAAATGATCTAGATGAGCAACCAAGTACAAGTTATGGTGGAAATCCTTCAGAAATAATATTAATAGACGAAGTAGGGAAAGAAGTACACAAAAAGTTAGAGAATCGAGAAGAACCCCGAGGAGCAATAGGGACAGATAGCGAAACAAAAGAACAGGGAAATTTAGAAGTAGAGAGTGAGGAAAACACCAAATCGGAAGAACACCGAGGAGGGACAGTAATAAGGGAACACAAGAAGGAGAAAACAGATCCACCAGTAAGAGACGACGAGATCATAAGCTTCAAAATAAGAGACAATAGTGAAAAAGTTGAAACCGAATCTGAAGAGAGTGGAGAAGAGGAGAAAACGAAAACTGAATCAAGAAAAAGAAATTGGAAATCAGAAAGAGAAGAAAAAGAAGGTGAAGCCAAAAGGCCAAGAAAAGGAGATAATTGGCCCAGCAACTATATAAGAAAATTGAGATATAGAATAATAAGAACAGGAGAAAAAAGTGCTGAACAAGTGAATGAAATAACAAGTCAAAAGGGACAAGAAAAGCCAAGTGGAAAACGACTGCAAAAGTCTAAAAGAACGAAGAAAGTGAATGCAAAGTACAAGTCACCTGAGTGGCTATATATCGCACTGACGGATTACAAAGAAGAAGGAAACACTCACGAGAACCCGAGACTAAGAAATCGAATGGGTAAAGGTGAGATGCAACAAACCTGAAGTGAAGACTTATAGGGCTTCTGCCGGACATGACAATTTTACTGGATATGACAAATCACCGGATGTGACAACGAAAGAATTCTGGAGAGAATTAAAAGAAAGTACCAAGCAAAGACTTTTTGAAAGCAGAGTGGCATCTAAGTCATTTCTGAGGTGTAGTGACACAATTTTCTGAAACTTAACAAATAGATAAAAGCAAAATGGAAAATACTAGGGATAGAAGAGATAAATGTGAGTTTGTAAAAAGATGGTGTAAAATGTGCTGCTTTTGTACGGGTTTATTAATGACCGTATGGATAGTTTTAGCAATCACAATTCCTATTAGTTTAGCTGTAATAGAAGCGAAGAATGATACTAAACCAGAAAAAGAAACTAATATTAAAGAACCAGTTATTTTAAGAAGTAGTGCAGAATTACATAAGGATAAGTCAGTAACAGACTTTTCTAAAAATGTTTTTACAAAATTGTTGTACGAATATGTAGAGACAATGGATGTGAGAGATTGTTATGTTTGTATGCAGTTGCCTGCATCAGTGTCAGAAGGTGTGACTTATCATCACCTACCTCTAACTTATGGAATAACCTGTAGTGTAATAGCAAGTTTATTTTATAAAACAGGTAGATTAGAGTCTTATTATACTGATATAGATAAGATTTTTGCAAACGTTCCGGTAGTACCAGAACTTAACAAAGTAAAACAAGCAAAAGTTTTAGGAGAATTCTTTCTAGAACATAGAAAATTAACCTTAGAAGAAATAGTTAATAACAATCTTACCTGTGAATTAAAGAAAGAAGAAAAGGTATTTTTAGAAATGGTTGAAGAAAGAAGAATGAAATTTCAAAAAGAAGCAATAAAAGAAGAAGGTACACATCTATGGACGTTTGAGGAAGGAAATCATGAAGGGAAAAAGATAAATGCAGCAATGACATTAGATTGGCCGCAAACAGGAAAGTTGTGTATTAGGAGAAATAAGACAGTCTATGACAATTACTTTGTAGGTTCCAGTATCTGCCATGACAATTATCAAATTTTGGGAGGTTGGGGATTCAAAGGTGGAAAAGATCCAATATTTCCAGGTATCTATTATATTTGTGGGAATAGAGCTTATTACAGGTTACCGGACCATTGGTATGGAACTTGCTATGTAGGCCTGGTCTTTCCAAAAATCTTTCATATGGACAGAGAAGAAAAAGGAACATACAAGATGATTAATAGCTTTACACGTAGAAAGAGGGAAAGTGTTTCAGAAATTGTAGGTGATATTTTTGGAGCATTAATACCAGCAGTGGGAATATCTTTGAATGCATTTAAAATTCGGAAGTTATCCACAGTAGTAGATCGTTTGTCTACAGATACTGCGGGAGGGTTCTTGATGATAAATACCGAAATGGTTGCCATGAGAGCTATGGTGATGCAAAATCGGCTTGCCCTTGATATTCTTTTGGCAAAAGAGGGTGGAGTCTGTGGAATGCTGAAAGTCCAACATTGTTGCATTTACATTCCTGATAAAAGTGAAAATATACAGAAGTATATTACAAATATTACAAATTTGCACAAAGAACTAGTTCCACTGGAGGTTGAAAGTGTCTTGGGAAAACTTGGTAGAGGGTTTTCTTCCGTAGCAAATTGGTTAACCAGAATGAGTAGACTAATGATAGGGAAAGTTATAATAATAGCAACTGTAGTAATATTGTTAGCCATGGTGTTGAAAATTGTAATAACGTGTATAAAAAGAAAAATAAGACAAAATAAGATAAAAAGAAATAACAGAATAATGAAAGAGAGAGAGAGAGAAATGGGTGAAATTGAGTTAGAGAAAATTAAAGAAAGCATGTATAAAGAGACAAGAAGACAAGATGAAAGGGAAACAGATGTGTAACTAACAAAAAGCAAAAGGATGAAAGACATATGCTGCCTGAAAAAGAAGAATAACTTGGGTTTTATGTGGTGATTTAAAAATCACCAAAGGGAGGAGTTGATGGAGCAGAGAAAATAAAAAATGTTTAACCCCTAACAAATTTTATAAATAATTAATAAAATGTTCGTTTAAACGTATTAATCAACACTGTACGTGAGGGAAGGGTAATACGCAAGTATATGTGCTGAATAATCTATTAACAAATGTCTGTGTGTCTAATTATAACATAAAAATTTATTGCGTACTAATTTTATAATAAATGCATGATTTGTGCTTCATAGAATATAAACGTGTCGTTGCAAAAACAATAGTGATGGTAAGTAAGGAACAGCTTAAATGTTGCTTTCTGCTAGGTAATAACTAATTGGGGTACGTAGATGACGGGTGGGAAACGAAAAGGCTATGTTTCTCTATTTTAATTATGTTTTGTTTATTTCAAAATAGTGCTTCTAAGTATAAACGAGTGGCGATATAAAAATGGCTGCCGGTTAATGAAGTGCGCATGTGCGGGGAAGCACGTGACAAGGGAGAAAAGTTGGAGAAAAGCTAACCTCGTGATGTTGCTGAGAGGCTAGGATGCGAGAATGGTCAAGGCTGATGTGACCTAATTGAACGGATAGTGTGCCGTGGTGATCAGCAAGGAACCGTGGGAAACCATTTTAAGAGAAAGGACAATGCCTGCAGAGTTCTCGAATGTATCGAAAGAAGTTACAAATGTACTGATCGAAGCGGATGGAAACATGTCTTGAACTGTGAGAAAGGAAATGATCATATACATTCCAAGGACCAGTTGGATCCGAGAGAACTTGATTAAAGAATGAATAGATGAAATGAATGGACCAATGAAAGAAAAGCGTGTTATTAATGTTGCAACAATTAGTTAGCAAAGTTAGAATTAGGGTATAAGAGGGCCTACTCTTAGTGGGAGGGGGTCACAGTCACGGTCGGAGTTGGAGAGTCGCAGTCAGAGTCGGTGTGTTGGTGGCTTCCAGTGCTTGGTGGTCCAGATCGATCCATTTACTGAGCGGGAGATGCTGAAAGACTGTTAGATGAGACGGGTTGCAGGTAGCTGATGCAGACGAGCTGAAGTTTCTGTTGCTGTCTTATTTTTCCAGTTGAGTATGAGAATCAAGATATTTTTAATTCATAAACTTAGGTTAGAAATCCTTAGGCTAAATTAGGGAAGATAGGCAGGTAATTAGGGTTTTGCTTCATGATAAAATTTCCTTTCTGCAATAAAATTGATTTTGCGTAATAAATATTTGAATTAACAATGAATGAATAATTGAATAAAAAGTCTAAATTCTTTCTCATGCTTTTTAAAATTATATAAAATTTAAGATTCTTTAAATCAAACGACTCAGTGGTTATTTTACTAAATGATTGTGACACCAGTAATTGGTTATTGTGATTTAGCTGGTCTTAATCACTATGAACTAATTTCTTACATGAATGATTCATCGACAAAACAATGAGCAGGAATATCTTAAGAAATAACTAAAAGAAAGCAATAGGTTAAGGTAATAAGATATCCCGGCTCCTTCCAGCGGTACATAAATGGTGTTTTCCATTTAATTCTCATGTTTCTCCTAGGAGTACAGAATTTCGTAAAGGTATAAAGGAAATCCAGGTGTGTGTGTGATAGGCGATGTTTATGGGCCCCATCGTCATGTGGATGTGAGAAAATATAGTTTGCCCCTGGATGACCTATAAGTGACCTAGGAGGAGAATAGTTTTATTGTACGCGCTGCATCAGCGCCCACCAAGGGCGTTCGCGACATGAAATTTCGGAAGTGGGGTGGAGACACAAACAGCCTTCGGGAGAACCAAGCAAGCAGTCTGGCTTAGCTCTCAGAGCCAAAGCACCAGTCGAGGCATCAAAAGAAGTAAACCAGTTAAATGTCATGAAAAACTATGATAAAGACTTCAAAGTGAAAAATATATATTTTTTTTCAACATCTCAGTGTCTCAAATAAATATATAGAATTACATTTCTGAAATGAGTGATATTTATTGAAAGTAATGTATATAAATTTTAAGATGAACATCCCCATGCCCTGTTGATGTTGCCACAAGTTACCCAAAATATGTCAGTGTATCATGTTCTCTATTTATATAGCTTTTATTGCTATTAAATACGAAGAAAGATTATAGCATATTCTGCAGTTCAGAGTCTGTAGAGTTACAACCTTCTCTCTTCCATTTAACACCAAAGGTCAGTGCTTTGTATTCAGTTAGTCAATTATTGTTATTCCATTAGTGCTGGTATGTGGAGTACAAAACATAAACCTTAAATCAAACTGACTCCACACACATATATATATACACACGTGACACGTGCTTAGTTATGAGGCTTAAAGGTGTGCTTTTCTGTTTGGGATGTTTCCAGAAGGTCGAGCAGTGGCAGAAGATGGCTGCTCGAACTCATGCTGCACTTTGCAAGCCTCACCTTGAAGAGCTGTAACCCGAGGAACAAAGGGAGGGCTCGGTGACCTCTTCGTGTTTTGCCAATGTATTTAATTATACTGGTTGAGGTGTTGATCCTTTCCTAAAATCCTTCTTTTCCCCGTCATTTAGCCAGAAATAACATTAACATGAAACAGCATTTCCCGCCTGCCTTGAAACCGCTGGCTTGCCCGCCTTGAAACCGCTGGCTTGCCTGCCTTGACAAACAGTACGATTTAAGAGATGCTCAATACCTCAATTAATTAACAGAACACAGAGGCCATAGAGCCCCCCCCCCGAGTTTGTTGCTCGGGTTATGGTGTTTGAAGGAGATTTAGGTGATGCACAGCATGGCTTCAGAGAGACATGCTCGGTCTGCCACCGTTTAATCTTCATTTTCCACTTTAAAATTTGAGGATGTTGTGCCTACATTCCCCTCACTCCAAAATCTGGGGGAGGGTTAGGTGGGGGGTCGAATAAATACCCCTTGTCCGCCAATATCCCTAAACCCATGGCGCCAACTGTGACAACTCCGAGTTTGGCATACCGGGGCCTATACTTCTCTAGTCACACAAGGCTACTCCCACCAAAAATAGAGTTGTTCACCCACCTGGCCCCAGAACATTAAAGTCTGGTGATGGGTGTTCCCGAAATGCACAAACCCCACAGTAGAATCCTCGGTCGTGGTTGAGCACTTCCCTCCCCCTGGAATCACCACTGTAGTCAGGAACCTGTCAGCCCCACCAGAAGCTTAGGTACAGCTCAAATATATAGAGAAACCACACACTATGATGGAACTGTCCCCAAGGCAGACATTGCCTAAGACTGCAGAATAAGGGTTTATTGCGCTTGGGTCTATCTTCATGTCAACCGTACCCACAGGCAGGAACCAGATCCTTGTGATGGGTAAGATGGGGTACCTGTAACGATAAGACAGCCTCGGTACTGTCTCCTATACATTGGTCGTAGTGCATTAAGAAAAGTATTGGAACTATGGTCCTAGGAACAATGGGGAGTGGTCAGCCAATCCGGGGGGGGGGCCAGAAATCACAGACCCTTAAAAAGAACAATATATTTGTTTACTTTTCTTTTCTGCTGGCCTTTCACCTACAGGTTAATGCATGTACAATATAACATCTTAAATGAGAAATAAATGCGACAACTTTATCTGTGGCAAATGCACTTTTCTGGGAGGACAACTCTGTTAGTTAATGTGGTCACTTCAGATATCGGTGGGTGTAACCAGACACTGATTTGAATCCTGGTTGCTGCACTGGGAAAATAGTGACGTGCATATATAGTGCTAAGAGGTCCAAATCTGGGACTGAAAGCACTGTCAATACGTTACCTGTTTAAAAAAAAGTATTACATACAGTATTAGATAAGTTGCACACCGTGTAAATAGGCTGTTGCAAAATGTGCAAAAGATTTTGTTTAAATGTTTACAATGCTTTTTAGAGTTAGTCTTTAAATAATACACTGATTGTACCTAGTGCAAACCCTTTTTATTGGTTTCCATTAAAAAGACAAATTCCAGATTCTATTAATTAAAGCCTATACTGGCTCCCAAGCAGTCCTTGGATTTACACTTCTTTAACGTAGCAGGCACCATGGAGAAGACTTGTTTCTCCCTTAGCTGCTTCGCTCTTCTTCAGGGAAGAGGAGTCCCTTCTTGCTTTTCAACTGGGGGTAACTCAACTGTTCAGGAACGGTTGTTTTTAAAATAAAAAAATATGGGAACCGTTTTGATTAAATTAATAAAGTGTGGGGACGTTGCTCCCCCGTCCCTCTGCCCACTTCGAGCTCTGCTTTTATAGCAGACCCTAAAGACAGAAATGCAAATGAGCCTGAAGGTGTTAGGAACAGTTCAAGGCGCATGGTCTTGAGAAGAATTTATTCTAAACCCCCCTAAAAGAGTGCAAATGAAATGGAGTTCTGATAAGAGCCCCGTTATACCGAGCCAGAGTGGTATTGGATCAAAGAAACATGAAATTATGGTTGAATGTGTAAGAAAGGCAAGTACCACGTTCACACGCCTAAAGGCACCCGCGAAGTTTTGTCACAGTGATACATATAGCTTTAACTCAGATAAATAAAGGACACCTACTCGGCTAGTTCAAGAACAGTAGGCCCCCAAGCGTACCCCTTAGTCTTGAAAGGAAGCCTATGGATTCACCTGAGGTGACACTGCACTCTCGTGTGGCAGAAACTATTCCTGGCTTAAATTGTCAAGAGGTGCAGGACACATCTCAGTCCAACCCCTCAAATGATCATTGCAGAGCTCTGCAAATATTTTCCGAGTCCAAGGCAAAAAAAAACCAACAGCTCATTTGTTGGGTTCTCCCTCTTCCCCATCAAGGCTATTTGTTGCAGCCTGGTACCCTCTTGAGGTGGTGCAATATGAGGGTGCCTCTTACTTGTGATACCTGCTGCTTCATACCATCCGGAGACCTGTTCTCTCACTGATGTCTTTGGGGAGGTCTTAGAGTACTACCTAAGTGGGCTGGGCACTTGGCCCACTGCTGCCCTGCCAAGGTGATCCTGGAGGTTGCCCCGGTGTTGGGTCTCTCCTCTTTAAATGGAAGAGGCTGAGAGACTTTGGACTGGACTTGCTATTTTAGGCATTTGTTTTACTTACATGACCGCTGCCTGTTACTCTTACACTTGCTAGGTATGGTCTGTTTTCTTTCTTTTCACCTTGGTTGTTCTCCGGCATCCATTTCTCTCTTTCTTGGTTTCATCTTTAATCAGGTCATATCGATTGCACCAGATCTTTAATTTTGTAAAGCGCCTTTGGTCAAAAGCACTTTGGTAAATCCAATAAATACAATGCCTTTTGCTGCACTGGCCCTTTAGCCCTTTCCTACTCGACATAGCTAGGGGCAGCATGAAATGGCGCCAGTGTTATATGTGGTAACAACAAACAAGCCTCTGGTTTGCCTAATATGCAAGTTTAGCCCGCATCTGGCTCTTCATTGATTGGTAGCTGGGAGAAACGTAATCACCCCTAGTGTGAGGTCCAGTGACAATTCTTCGAGGAACATGCTAACTCATGTCTTCATTTTAATGTACATATATAAAAAAGCTGCCTTACTGCTGTGCTGCGAGCCTGTCGCTTTACACAGAACAGCAGCTTTATACCTCATCCTGACGCTTCTAAATGTCAAAGAACGTGAAGTGATGGAGAACTAGTGACATAGAAGGGAGCCTGGGAGGGAATGTTAAGCAAAGCAGCCAGGTCAAAGCTATTGTTTTATTTATTGACCCAAGAGACCTTTTTCCGAACTTTTCCATTTGAAACCATGCAATTAACACGATTGGAATGCTGATATCTTAGTTTCCTTGCCTTGAAAAAGCCCAAGGCGTGCCAGCCACTTTGGGCGAAACACATGTTGGGCGTACTGTGTTACATCAGGCAAAAGCCCTGAAGACTCCAATCAAAGCATATTAAAGACAAAGATTTCTTTTGATATTCATTCTTGAAATAAACAAAAATACTATTAGACATGGCCTGTCTCTACTGAATTACCTATTTATTGGGCCTGGAGGAAAGGGTGGAAACAGGTATTGCATAAAGGTGAAGATGCAAGTAGGAGGAACTTATTCCAGGGTATAAAATAATGAAATTAGTTGAAGATCCATACATGCATCTGTTTGTGGGTGTAAGTAGTGTTTTTTAATTAAGTGTTTCAACAATATTTAGGTTAATGGTGCATTACCACATGGGTCATGTAACTGCGTCAGTTAACGTCGACTAACCGTACTTTTCTTTTCGGCGGTATGCAGTGTAAACCTTGCTCAAATTACTCAAAATAAAAAAGACATCATGAGTCTTAGAACTCGTTCAGTCCAATGGGCCTAAACGAGAGCGGCACACAGGCAGCCAATTGTGTGGCTAGTAGGCATGGTAGCTGGTTTGCAATTTACTGACATGGTCTGCAAAAGCTCGGATTATTTTTTTAACTTGAAAATACAAATCTTAGAAAGGTTGATAAGGAACACTTTAAAGTTTTTTGTTTTTATCCTGGGGCCCAGGGAGCCCTCCAGATCCATGACTGTTTAAAACTGTAAGTAATTTTAGCAGATTGACAGTGTTTATACATAGAAAAGCAAAATTGAAATTTTTAAAAACACTTTGTCAAGAAATTTGAAACTGGAAGCTAAAAATTAAGTTAGTATGTTTGCTTGAGTAGTGACAGCACAGCAAGTATTGCAAACAGAATCCAGTATGGACAATAGGAGGCCTCCATTAAAACACAAGCATGCACTTCCAATAGATAGCAAGCATTAGGAGCAAAGAAAAAAAAAAAAAAGATGGTGATATACTAGAATCGAATGTATTGATCCGTCTTCTAGAAATAAAACCCAATTTTGAAAAGTTGCAATCATGCAATTAAAATGAATTTCGATTTTTGCATTTTTTTGTGATTTAAATGAAATATTTAAAAATGTGTGTATAGTTTGATGTATACTAGATCTGTATTTTCATATTGTTTTGAGGTTTAAGTCATAGCAAGTGTTTAGGTTGAGGTACCCCAGCTTCCATCTATATGATTCAGTGTGGTCCTAAGAAGTCAAAAAGGTTAAGAACCATTGGCCACAAACCTATACTCGGGCCACTGTAATTTTGCGATTGTGCGGGCGCAGCGAGTTTTTGCAGGACTATAGATTTGCCGCATTTGTCACATAATCCATTATCTGCCACATAATCTGCAGATTTTAACAAAAACATTTTATTTAAAGCTCAGGAGGTTCAAAAGTTACTAAAAATACGACGACACAGGTTAATGTGAAGTGGAAGCCCCTTTACAAAGCTGGACTGGTTGCCTTTCTTTTGCATACTATTATGTTTGGATATTAAACTGGTACTAATGGGGTGCAACCAATACCCATAGAGTGTTACCCAGTTTAAAAATAATGAAATAATGAAGCAATATTATAAAATGGGCCGCATTATGCCGTATAACTTGCCTTTTCTTGCCACATAATTTACTCAACCCTGCTGTATAATTTGGCCCTTTCCTGTCACATAATTCCAGTGGCCGTGCCTATACCCAATTAAGCATGCAAGAATGCTCATGAGGAATGTATGGGATTTGCTCCAAGTCATATTAAAAGTACCAGTGCCTGCCCATGCAAGAATAGTGCAGCTATGTGACTCCTAGGCACCCGCCCCTAACTCCTGGGGTCCCGCAGAGCTTGGGGCAGGTGCCTGGCAGTCACATCTCGGGGTGGGTGAGGCAAGAGCAGCTGGTAAATGCTTTAAGGGTTTCGATGTGTTGCACACGCGGGATGGAAACCCCCGCCCTGGATCTCATACACTTCTTTGGTCCTTCAAACCCGCAAGTGACCACCGGACATGGGGTGTAGCTGCCACTGGCCCAGCAGGTGCAGCGGCACCGGGGACCAGAAGCCTGAAGGGCCCATTGAAGCCGGATAATTGCTGTACTTACTACCACAGAAGCAGTCAGAGGGGTGATATTCCTTTCTTGCACCAGGGCCCATGTCATCCTTTCCACACTATTGCACCCTCCCGCTTTGCCTCACTTCCGGACCGGACGCCATTGTTTTATTTTGTTAGATGCAGCACCTAGAGGGAACTTTGCTTGTTTTCAATTTCCACCCATCCCCGGCTTTTGGGGACAGGAAAGAGGGCTTTCAAACTTTTCAGCGTTATTGGGAGGTGTTATGACTCTTAAGGTTTTGAGTGTGGGTGCATTATCTTACAGCAGTTATTTATTATCTGGTTTAGTCAGGTGTGTCATTTTGAATTTTGAACTTCCTTTAACATGACTCGGTCGTATTTGGGATGGGGAGGCAAGCTCTTTGTTGGCATTAGTCCTAGATTAGTAACCTTCTTCATATTATATTGGACTCATACTGACCATTTTACCCGGGGTTTTGGCTCAGGGGGGTCCCTAGCGCTGGGGGACGCGAGTCGCTAATACAGTTGTTGGTACCCTGACTGGGTGCTTCACCTGCAGTTCACGGGGTTCAGGGAGATGGATCCGCGCCACCGGTCTGTGTTCTGGCTCGGTTGTCCAAAATTATTTCCCATAAAGGAGAGGGCCCCTACGCAGGGCTTTAAGTGTGATGGAAAAATGGGGGGCCTCTCAAAGGGGTGTGGCCAATGTAATTAAGGGTGTGGCTTAAAAACAAGTAAGCTAAAAATCTGTGCTTAGCATAGTGTGCCGCCCAACTTGTATTTTGCTGTTTCTGTCATTGCATCCAGATATATGATACAAGTAACATCATACCTACAACAAGTCAGGGCTATTGGCTTTGTCAATGGTTGTATATAATATTGAAAACGCTTCCACTTAAAGCCCTGGTGACACCACGACAATGTTGCTGCTCCTGAGTTTCAAAAAGAGAAGGGAAATGCAGAGAGAAAATGACTCTCTTTAAAGGATTTCCCTTCCCCTACAATGCTCGCCTGGCATGACGTCATGCCGTAACTTCTCCACTAGTGAGAAGTGAGCAGTGTGAGCACGCACACATCGATGTGCCTGCTGTCACTGCAGTCCGGAAAAAACGGACCGCCTGTGCCGGGGCACAAAACAGAACCCGACAGGGACCCGTTTCGAGGCCCCCTTTAAAAAAAAAAACTGCCGGTGCTCAGACCCGGCCCATTTAAAGCCCTGCGACCCTACGCTTCTTTTATGGTTGCGTCCGGCCGAGGTGCTGAACTGGACGCCCCTGTGAGGGCATCTGAGGTAAGCGTTCTGCCACAGGGTTGGGCTGAAAAGAACACAGATGAGGTGAACAGACACGGACTTGTTCCCGAAGAATCAGGGAGGTCCTGTTGCTGTTGCCAAGAGGGACTTGGCAAAGCTGCAAAAGCATTCCGCCGTTACCAGTGAGGAGGAGAGGGGCGGAGGTAGCGGTACCAGCCCAAAGAGAACAAAAGCGAACTCAGAGCGAGAACAACGCAGACGCCATTAAGCATGGCAACCCCTTCATGAAGAAATACCGTCTTCATGTTTTGATTATAAGAGCAGGATTCTGCGCGTGACGGTGGCGCGAGCGCACGAAAAGAGATACCCAACAGTTACGCTGCAGAGATTTCCCATCCCGGGTCATATTCATTTATATGAACATGCTTATTCTTCCAAAAGAAGTCATAACATTACTAACAACAACAAAGAGCATATTGCATTTATCTACAGCATTACACTTCAAAATATGTATTGGAGTGTCATGGACATCGGGGTCCCCCGCCACACAACACTACCTGACCTGTCATTATAGCACAAAAAATGTAAGCAGGGATGTCGTGGTACGACTGACTGACCGATGGAAACACTTCCCGAGTGCACCACTGGGTGGCATCATGGCTCTAGGGTGAACGGAGCAAAAGACTGGAAAAAGGATAGGAGAGATCAAATCACACAGCTAGAAACATCTTTAATGGAAGAGGAACGTTTTACGGACTTTTCTACAAAATACCAAAGTAATTACCCCATTGAAGCGGATGAAGGGACAGGGTTTTCCAGTGCCATACAATCAGCACCGAAAGACCTTCGCACGTGACAGGGTTGAAACAGCACGGCCCGAAAAGGCAGAATGGCAGAGCATGAAAAGGCGGAGACAGCACTGCCTGAAATGGTACAAGTCTGCGTTTATTATGACAGTTCTGTGGTTGTCACGAAGGGACAGAGCAAGCCAGGCCTGTGTTGCTAACTAGGTTTACAGGCGAGTGTCCGTGCCCAGGGTGTGTTGCTGTGAGGGCCAGGAGGAGTTGTACAGGCCCAGCGTTGATGCTGTGATGGTTAGATAGTGAAGCCCCTCCTGTCAACGAATGCCATTGAGGGTTCACCTGGGCTTAAACGGCCCGCAGGTTGTGGCCCAATCAACTGTTGCCCTGTGGCCCCATTGGCTATGACTTTGGTACTTGCTTCAAGCCCCATGGCACTTCATGCCCTTCGCTGCCCCCCCTCCCAGCCCCTCTTTCCCAGGGCTGCAGGAGCACACCTTTGCATCTGCACAACTTTGGCGCATTCTTTACACACCCCTCCTGTGTACCGCGTCTTTGCAGAGTTCATCCTCTGGCCTCCGACGCCCTCCGCATTTGCTGCCCTGGCCTTCGCCATAACCCAAGCACTTACTCCATCTTACCCTTGATGAACACATAAAACTAATGCCAACTTTGACCAGAGACACTGCATCTGGAATAAACAAGGCCGCAGCTTGCCACTTATTCCTATTTCACATTTAATTTCCTGCTCCCAGGTGGCCATAAGCATCACAAATTCCTGTACATTAACTTGGTGATATAATCCCACGCTCTCCTTACCATAAGTTACCCAGCTAGACTTTTGTTAAACACAGCCCCCAACTCTGGCATGGGTAGTCTTAACTTCCTACCTTAGTATCCCATTTGGTTAGCCAACCGCATGGCGAGTGTCGTGCTCTTGATGGGTACCCAACTCATTTTTACTGCTAGCCAGCCCTGCCGCGAGGTTTCCCAAACCCAGACGGATGTGTGCACATCTGTGCCCACCCAACTTACTTTTAGCGGGGGAATGCCTCTATCATTTTCTTGTTAGTGAGATTACCGCCAGCCACACTGTCTCAGGGGGCTCACGATCCTTTAGGCTACCCCTTTTACGTTTTTTTAGGTCGAGCCTAGAGTAGCGCGCAAGCGGTGCTCTGCGAGACTTTATGTAAGGGGCTTCAAAAAGCTGACCACACGCTCGTGCACAATGGCCTTTTCCGTGCGGTTACCCGCACGGCCGCCATCGGTTTCCAATTATCGTGCCCAGACGCGGGCGCGATAATTGAAAACACATGGCCATTGTGCACGAGCGTGTGGTCAGCTTAGCAGGCTGCCGCGCTCGCTCGCCCCCCGCTCCTCTCTGACGCTGCCGACGTCTCTGCTGTCCAGCGCTTCACTCGTTTTAAGTTCCTGTTGTCATAATGACATCTTTCTCAATTTCATCGCCTAACATGTTTTAAGGTGCTATATTTAGCCAATATTTTCACAATGAAATGGGTCTCCCTCTGTTTCTTAACATTTCCACTCTTGTTGTATGTGAAAGTGATACGTTTCTGGAGTCGGACTTTATCCCAGGTGATACACCTAAAATGTCAGTGTTTGTGGTGGCGTGCAAGCCCCGGTCTTCCACACTTCTGGGGGTGTGCTTGCCGTGGCAGACAGAGAGGGGGCACGATTGGGCATCAGGGCAAGCCCTGCATTCCCAGAGGCGTTTGCGCCTGTGTGCACATTAGCACGGACACTGCCAGAACAGACGTCAGAGCTCGTACTATGTGTGCACTTGTAAATTGTATACTGAGGATTTCTGCTCCGAAATCCATATTGTGCTCCTAAAGACGCAGGCGACGTTGTTTTCATATCATCTGCTGTTCAAATCCTTCTAACTCTCTTCATTATTTTGTGTTAATTCCATATCATGACGTTCTTTCCGCACATTTTCAGGTCAATAAGCCCCGCCCACTGTCCTACGTAGCCACAGAGGTTCACACAACGCTCTAGTAGCGCAGCTGAACGGTGCTTATGTTGGAGTGTTGTTTGGCTACTTAGGACAGATGTCATGTGACGGGCTCAACTGCAGAGTTTATGTATAGGAGATCCTGTTCTGATCCTGGCTTTCGCACTTGATCAACACTGTGTGATCTTAGGCAAACATCGTTGTTCCCCCAGTGGCGGAACAATGGTGCCATGGGCCCAAGTGCAAGCAGGGAAATGTCCTCTTTGACTACTGTTGAGATGGTAAAATACAGCATTAATTAGGGTGCAGTGTGCCCCTCAGCCCTTTAAGTCCCGGTGCCAGTTCACCTGCTGCACACTTTATAGCGATGCCCCTGTTTTCTCCATGAACCCCAACATCCAAAGCATGCTGTTAGGCGTAAACAATACAATTAGATTACAATTACCACCATAAGATAGTAGAAAAGTAGTACAAAAAAAAGTAGACACGAGTTGAAATGCACTGTTTTCACAGCACAAAATATTACGTACCGGCGAGTTGAACTTCATCTGCTCAAGAGGCTATTTCAGAAAGTATTGCCTCGCAGCACTTTTGGGTGTGGATACTTTTATGCTCCGGTATCAAATATTTCTTCACAGACCGGAGTCTGTTTTTTGTTTCAGTGGCATTATCGGGAGTGTAGATACGGTCAATATTTTGTGTACTTTTAAGTTAGTATTGCTTGGAGTAGGTGTGTGTGCGTTTGTGTGTAACCAGTTCGAATATCTGGATCTGAAAGGTTGGTGTGTGCCTTGCAAGTTGTAAGTTTGTGTATGAAGCAAAATACTATGGTATTTTGTTAGGGTTGCGGGGGGTGTTCGTTGTCTTGGAGAGGTAAACTGTGTTACGACAAGTGGTGTGGTGTTGTGTCTCATTAAGATTCAATAATACAGTGCCTCTGACCTGTGAACGCATGGGCGTTTTCTGACTGTTTTACTGGGGATTTTTATTACTATAGTTGGTAATGTGAGTTGGGTAATGGCCAATTCCATGGAATATCTGAGCTGTGTTGCAACGTGTGCTCTCTGTGCCAAACGGAAGGGCAATTGGTAATGACTAGTTAAATAACACACAATACAATGATTTGGCACTTGATAATTGCTGGTAATTGAGCTAGAAGAAACAAAATATTAAGACGAAACCTGCAAATATTTAAACGTAGCCCTTTTTTACATGTCTACTGATAAATTTTTACTATGCTGTGCAAATGTGATGCCGTACAAAAGAAGCATTCATCCGATAAGAAGTCTTTCTAGGATATGAACCGAACAAGTTGCATGCGATGATTAGCAGCAGGAGTGAAAGCCCTCTACGTTATTTTATGATGGTTCAAAATTGTGATCAGTAGATTAGACACAGATCGCTGCAGTGGGTGTATTACCTACCTGAGTGCTCTTACTGCAGTATATGTGAGACTTGCTGTATATGAATAGCTCTCTGCAATTAGAGTCTTAACCCTCTAAGTTATTTTAAGGTGCCGTCTCTTTTTGACTAATTTGGTGAACCAAAGCAGTAGTTTTGTTAGCGTTACAAGCAGAACCTCAAAACATTTTTGGAAAGCACTATTATATGTTCATGGTGGTAAATAGTGCAGTTATTGGCTCAAACACCATTTACCATCACATGATGAAAGGGAGTTTCAGACAGCAGTACTGTAAAACTAGCATTGGTGCACGTTTAAGCAACTAATTTAGTTGTGGTCTCCAAGCACAACACAAGAAAACATCACCAAATTACAATAAAATCACTTTAACAAAACAGTAATACAACAGCCCAGCAGCACAAAATAATGACACATACCATCAAAACCTAACACAGCAACACGATACAGCAGAATAACACCACACAGCGACAACATAACACAACAAGAGCATAACAGAATGACATAGCTCAAAAACAACACATAACAAGCATTGGCATAGCCAATAGGTCTCGCCTTTGGGACCTTATAAGTGTTTGTTATCCAGCACAATATCCTTGGTGCAACATCAACTGCTGCATGGCTAAACACTTATAAGGTCCCAAAGGCGAGACCTATTGGCTATGCCAATGCTTGTTTATTTTTTGGCGTGCCCGCACGGTTTATCACTTCTAAGGCCGACGCCATGCACAGAGACGTTTTAAGGCATGGGCAAAGTGGGCCCTGGACCAGGCCCCTGCCTTTCAAGGGGCCCCCAGGTAGAGCCAGCTTTGTTCTGCTGAACCTTGAATAATTTTTAAACAGATGGTCTTAAATACCATTTAATTTTAATGTGGGTGATGCGTGAGAGTCTCTTACAGGCATTTTGCAGAGAAATATGTTTATGTTTCATGCAACATCAATAAAAAAAAAAGATTCTTTTAGATCAAAACAGGACTTTACATGAGAAACGAGAGGGTGTCACAGCGGTTATTTGCAGTAATATTAGTGAGCAGCTGCTGTGTTACAATATTGAAAACCCACATTTAGAATTTGGACGACTGTGCCTGTGCACTGTCAGTGACCTGGCCAAAGAGGGCGTGAAAGAGCTGAAATTGAATCATAAATTCAAAGCAGTTCAGAACAGGGGCCCCCACAATATGTATGGCACAGGGCCCTCAAAATTCTTAAGATGTCCCTGGTCATGCTTCTCAAGAATTCATTTGTTCCTTCTTCAGATAGATGTACTTAATCTTCAGTGTAATAGTTTGGCACTTTTTGGATGATGAGCCGCCCATGCCTGACCAACTTCAGATCCATGGTCTCGCCCCTTTGGCTCCCTGTCAAGACACTACCGCATCTTTTTTTAAACTTTATTTTAACGCAGACTGGTACGGATGCCGTTGGAGGTTTACCTGGGCTTAAATCAACCCCCGATTGTGTCCCATTCAATTGCTGTCCTTTGCCCTCATTGGCTGGCCTGTTCACGTGCTTTCTTCAAACTTCGCAGCTATTGGCGCCTCATGCTTCGCTCCCTACTCTGCCACCTCGTCCCTCTGAGTTGCTGGAGCGCCATTTTCCATCGCGCAATAAATACACTCCACGCTGAACTTGAAGCATAAAAGGCCATTTATTAGGACAAGGTTGTTAACAAACTACTTTAACCAAAACATCAACATAACTTTAACATTTCCATCAGCAATCCCTTCAATCACTCCATCCATTCTCAATCCTCACACCTGTTGATCTCATCCCGTTTCACTCTGCAACCTCCTCCCTCTGTCCATTCTCGACTCCACTTATCTTTCAACCTCCTCTCTTGGATCTCCTGCCGTCGCTCTCTTGCATCCTGCACCCCCATCCTTCCTCTGTCCCCCCACCCCCCGAGGGGTGGATGTGCCCGTCTGTGACGCCCCACCCCTCCAAAGTACTGCCAACCCTAAACCTACAACCTATCCTAAACTGGCACGCTCAACCGACCCATCTCCCTTACCCTTAGCTTTGTAGGGTGGGTAGGCAGACTAACAAAACTAACCTACCCTGATGGTGCCAGGTTCAGGAAGAGGAAGAGCCCTCCACCCCTGCACCCTTATACCCTACCCTAAACCATCCCCTTATCCCACCCCTTGACCCCCTCCCAGCTTGTCCGTCCGCCTGCGCGAAGCACCCCGGGGGAAGACTAGTCTGCGACCCTGCTTCCCCTGGGGGCCGACATTTTCGTCTTTTTGTCCCATTCTTTGTGCGCACCTCGTATGTGCCGGGGACCGGTTAATGTAACGTCCCTCGACAGTAGCTGCACTGCTTTATCCTTTGATCACCTATTTTTGTTTCATAGTGTGATCAGTTTTTTATTTTTTTGCAGGTTGTTTACTCTTTTATATAGCGCCAAACCTATTGCAACACTTTACAGGAGCACCAGTTGCATTTCTCAAGGACACATTCATTTTGTTTTTGAAGACACAGGGAGATTGAGTGATTCGCCCAAAAATCACAGGATGTTAAGCCAACGCCCAGACTTTTCTAGTTCCCCAGAGTCGGCAACTCTGGCCTTTATGCCACACCCTTCCCAGCACCTGTGCGTGGAAGCACAAGTATGTATTTCACAGTGGCGGTACACAATCACCTTGCATCTCAAAGTAAAGCCAAACAAGCTTTTTCCAGTGTCCTCGAGATGGCTTGTCGCCAACAGAAGGTTAGTGACTGAGCAGCTGTGACCACAAGCCCCCAGTCACGGAGGTGGAAGTGTGAGACGATCTACCGCAAAGCCCCGGAGTTCAAATCAAATACAACTTCAGCACAACAGGTTAGTCACAAAGGTCCAATCCAAAACAAACCCTGCACGTCTAAGCCTCAATAACAAACACGATTTCGAAATTCGGTTTATTTTCAAATAACCTGCAGAAGGTTGAAACTGACGCTTTTGAGACATAAAGTAATCGAGTTAGAAAAGTGTAAACAGTTCTTAAAACAAAAAAAATAATATCTTCTCCTGGAGAGTATCTCCAACCTTGCAGGACGTTTTAGCTCCATGCGGGGGAAGCGGCCAGATCTCAATCAGAACATTGTTGTACAGTAGAAAAATCACTTCAGGGTCAGAGTGCATCTGGGAAAGAAGTGACCAGGGCCCAGACTTTCAGGTTTAAGGCAAGGGATTTTTGGAATTCCTGGCTCGTTGACTGCAAAATCGCCCTATGTTCTCAAAAGACAAGGCAGGGCAGTCGGATATAGGTGTAATCTGCTACTTCCAGCGGTCGAGGTGCATTAAAAACAGTATGGGAACTGTGATGCTGCATGTAATGGGGGCGGGGTTAGTGAGTGTGGGGGCGGGGTCAAAGGTATGGCTAAAAAAAGACAAATCTGTAAATGTATTTGGTGTTTCACCTTCAGGTAATTACATATAAAATAACGTGCAGCTTAAATAAAAAATAAATACAAGTTAGGTTAATCAGTGGGAAATGCTCTACAGTACATTATAAAACCTTTATTAGTTAATGCACTGCAAAGGTCTGTGTCTAACTAGGGGTGGACGAAATTTGCAGAGTTTCATTCCGCGGGAATTCAATACATTAAAATTCCACAAGATTCCATAGAATTACGCATAGGGGCAGAGTGGGCACTGCAATGTGCAGTGCATACCCCTTGGTGCCCATAAGTAAGTATGTAAGGGCACCGAGGGGTATCCACTCCAGTGCAAACCACTCAGTGCCATTATATACTTATGTAAGGGCAAAGAGGGGTATGTGATGCACTACAGTGCATACCCCTCAGTGCCCTCACTTATGTAAGAGCACTGGGGGATATGCACTGCAATGCGGACCCCTCAGTGCCTTTACATAAATATGTAAAGTCACTGAGGGGTATGCGCTGCATAAGTATGTACGAGCAGCAAGGGGTATGACCTGCAGTGCAGTGAATACCCCTTGGTACCCTTACGTCAACATGTAAGGGTGCTCTTACATACTTATGTAAGGGCAACAAGGTGATTGCGCTGCAGTGCATACCCCTCGGCGCCCTTACATAAGCATGCAAGGGCACCGATGGGTATCCACTCCAGAGCATAATCATCGATGCCCTTACATACATATGTAAAGGCACCGAGAGGTATGCACTGCACTGCAGTGGTTTAAACAGGGCTGGAAGAGGGAGCAGTCCCTCAATGTTTAAATCACTACAGATTATTCTGAAGTGGTTTTTAAACAGAGAGACTGCTCCCTCTTACAGCCCTGTTTAAAAACCAATTACAGTGCTGATTAATTCTGCCGGCGGAGAGGAGGAATTTATTAGTAATTCATTGTTACATGAGCAAAGTAGAATTAATAAATTGTTTCAATTCAACCAGCGGAATCAAAAAGTCCGCCCACCCCTACTAAATTCCTCCAATTCTACCAACGGAATTAAAAATTCTGCCCACTCCTATCTGTAACCAGACAGCCACAGAACTGAATCCTGGTTGATGCAGTGGGGAATAGTGGCTTGTATATGTATAGTGCTACGAGGTCCAGCCTCTGACAGAAAGCACTGTGAATACGTAAGTCAATATTTTAAACTTGCAATGCATACAGTATAAGATAGGCTGCTACAAAATGCGCAAAAGGGTTTAACCCCTTCGGTGCGCGGCCGATTTTCGCCCTGTGCGGGGCGTTTCATTGAGTGGGCGGGTTCATGACGAGCTCAGCTCGTCATGCGCACACGAGCACCGCGCAGCATGACGAGCTGAGCTCGTCATGAGCATAGAAGGGGTTAAGATAGAAAGGTGCTTCCAAAATTCAGATTTTAGTAATACCCAGACTACTCTGTGCATTTCTTTTTCTTTTTTTTTTTTTTTTTAAACTGTCCCTTACAGCTCAGCTGGTAACTCCCTTGCAATACCATACCACTCAAAAAGAATACATCAGTGTTGTCAGTAATCTTCAAGTGGTTCCATCAGTTAAAGACAATACAGGCTTCCAAGCAGCCTTAAAGTTTGCAGATTGACCAGTTGTGTACATTTACATTTCCTTCAAGGAAGCAGGCCCTGGCAAGAAGGCTTGTTTTTAGGTCGAGCCTGGGCAGCGCATGCGCTGCTCTGTGAGGCATGCTGTATTGAGGTATGGAATAAAAGCTATGCCCATTTCCTGCGCATCTTTTTAATTGGCTCCGGTTACAGTCCTTTCAAAATCGTTGCTTTTCATTCGTAAATATGCTTACTGGTCCCTCCTTGGTATCGCCTTGTCTGCATTTGTAACCTCCCATAAGGACTGGACTTTTTACTTGTGGTGTTACACGGTCTGCTTTATCCAGTCGGTGAGCACTATTTTCTTTTATGAGCTTCCCCTATTCCACACAGGACGTCGCAGCACGCCACCCGCTTTTATATTATTAATGTATTTATTTTTTAATTTGTAGCGCGGTCCGCTTTCACTTTAGCGGCCGCGCTTCTTTATTTATTTAATTTGCAGCGCGGTCTGCTTTCACTTTAGCGGCCGCGCTTCTTTATTTTTTAATTTGTAGCGCGGTCTGCTTTTACTTTAGCGGCCGCGCTTATTTATTTAATTTACAGCTTTATTTAATTTATGGCCGCGCTCCTTTATTAAATTTACAGCGCTGTCCGCCTTCACTTTAGCGGGCGCGTTACAGAAACTTTTTCTTTTTTTTTGTGAAAGCGTCCCATACCGCACTTTCACTTTAATGTTGGCCACACCCCTTTCTTTAGATGCTGCTCACTGTAACCTGAATACAGTGAGCAGCATCTAAAGAAAGGGGTGGGGCCACTCTGAAAGTGGTCTCGCATTTGCGAGAGTTTGAGCTATCGGCATTAGAAATTACAATGGCCTTTTATATATGTGTTGCTATTAAAAACACATCAAAAGCATTGTCATTTACAATGCCAATAACTTAAACTCTCACAAATGCGATACCTATTGCATTGAAAATGCTTGTTTGTTTAGCTGTCTGCCCACCTTCAATTTCACAGCACAAGAGACTCCCTGCCTGACACTTCAGCTGAAGAATTTAAACTACTTGAAATAGCCATCCCGGGACAGTTGTCTTTTCGCAAAAAGAAGGGGAACTATTTTTCATAAATTAAAAAAGCATGTCACTTTGTGCCCCTCCGATCCCGTCCACTTCGACCTCTGGCTACTACTCCATGTGGTCTAGCATGAAACAGGTGAAGAAGGAAAAAAGAAGCAAAGTACACGAGGAGAAAGCAGACACGGACTGCGACATGGACTAGTGAAAAGAAAAGGGCACAACTCAATGAGGACAAAGTAGATTAGGGTGAAAACCTGGCATAGGGGCAAACTCTGGGCAGTGACTGTAAAAATTCAGAACAAAGGGTCAAAATTCAGAACAACAATTCAAGACAAAATGTCAGTTTTATGGACACATCTGAGAAGACTATACCACAATCATTTACCAAAACACTTATTTACTATATTTTATATTGTACTATTTGTTCACTGTGCTCCGTATGGGGTTGCCTCAAAGCATAGTACATTCAAGTTGCACACAATATCGTTGTTCAATGGTAAATTGATACCCTAGTGCAGTGTGGAGAGCACCACCGTTATGAGTATCTAATTGCTTCTGAAACATTGATGCAAGTGGATATTCACCTTCTACTAGCTAAGACAAGTCGACAACATACAGCTCACTTTGTCATCCATTAGACATATCTAAAAACATGAGACATACGTAGGAGCACAGACAATTTGAAGAATCCAACACATGTAACCCATGATGATCATACCAGTGATGTGCAAAACAGCGCACCACCATGTGTGCTGTACCCCCACCAATTTCATAATGCACCATTATCCACGATCTACTCTACCTCCACCCATTTCATAGTGCACCACCACACATAGCACTGGGCACTGCCACTCTCAGTCCATTCATTTACAACCTGAGGCACACCACACCACCACCTGCAGCAAAGCGCAGCATCACCCACTACATAGTGTTGGCTAGAGCTCTGGTGAGGATGTTTAGGGCGAGGCCAGGACTCGTTTTACAGGAGAGGGCCTACCGCTGGCATCTAGCCTGAGTCACGTGTGCCAGATGCACACCAAGCTGGTGGATTTTGGAGAGGGCTGACCTGGAAGAGGTTGTCAGAAAACGGGCATATTTAAAAGGTTATAACAGTGTAAAACAGGCTGCCCTGAGCAGCCCCCTCCAGGGCAAGGGGTAGTAAGCTAGCTCCCATTTCAAGTGTAAACCAAATAAAAAAAAAAAAATCCGCATACATCGAAAAGGACAGCAGCAAAGAAATGTAATATTAAAAAAGTCTGTCTGTTAAAAAAGGATGGACAGAGCTGTGGACTTGTCGTGTTCTCTCTCAACACGATCTCTCGCAACAAGACAAGTCCCACAACTCAAATTTGTAAATAACTGAGAAAAATCCTACAATACAACAACCTCAGAACCATAGGGGCTACAAATAAATACTAAAATAGACAACATGGAGAATACTCTTTTTGATCACCACTATTTAATTAATCTAATTTTACGATCGTCGTAAGTCCATGTTTTGAAATTACTCCATATTAAAAAAAATGTTTTAATAAATATTATTCCTTCTCGCAAAGAAAGCTCCCAACAATAGTATTTCTACCATGTTAACTACACTTGTGTGCTTAAAAAGCATACACTTCCTGCCCACCTCTTCCACTTGCAGGGCACGAAGGACAGAGTCAGCACAAGCGCGGACGTGACATCGCAAAGGTGAGAAGCTCTTGATCCCCGCTCTACAACCTTACTCGTTATTAGGCAACCAAACTTATTGAGCTTGTGCTGCCCCTACAGGGTGAGTCTCCCCTTCCATCCCCGAAGGAGCAACATCTCTCTCCTGACAAAGGCAACAATAGAAGCGACACAATCAGGACGTTAACTGTTACCTAGCAGTATCCAGATTAGATATTCAGGATCAAAAACTGGACCACTAACCCCGCCAACACCTCGTAGTTTCCCTTCTCACAATCATTCTAAAGTTCCCCTATTAAAGCATTATGGTCACAGAACTCAAAATTATCTTTATCAAATGTCAAACACTAGCGTATGGCATCTATTACACTTTACCACCCATTCCCAATTTTACTTAAACCAACGATGTCATCGGGATGTAACATGAACACTATCTGGCTTAAATCCGCCCATACTCGTTTGTCTGTATGTATTTATTTATTAACAAGACGAGCCTACAATCCTTTTATTTATTTACTTAAATGCGCCTCATCTAGACATTTCACTCAACTTAACCGCACTATAGCCGCGAGATGTAAAAGACTCACTATAAAAATTAACACCAAATCCCGCACACAGCTTCAGCTTGTAATGGAATCTTCTTTATGCACAAGCCGATCTGCACATCACCATCACCTCACTGGTATGGTATAACATTGTTCCATACCGCAAAGGAATTGCGACTATTTCACCAAAAGGCTGTACATGCAATGAGACATGTACAATCATATCCCCGCTGACACTTATAGAGAAAAGCACTAACAATTTAGAATCCAGCATCTATAGTACCCAGGAGCACTCAGAGAAATGAGAACTATGTTAAAGACTACATGACCAGCATCGCATTGAGTATGAACCACTGTATGAATACAATCAATGAAATGTATTGATCTCTTGTTATGTCTACACTGTTGTTCTATTCCATCCCTCCCAGTTCTAGGCAAAATGTGTTCCTATAACCCATATAAGAAGTTGAGCAAGTGAGCTCACTGATGAAGAGGGGTAAGTGATTCGCTTACTCCCTATAAGAGACCTAAAAAGTAGCCAGCTTCAGTATGGTCCTAAAGAAGGCCCACGGCCCCTTTAGGGCAACCGAGGGCCGAAACATGTCGACTTATCACAACCTGACATCAGGTGCAGTGGATCATTATCACATCCACCTAAGCACCGCTCACCCCTTTTAATATTACCCCTTCCCTGTCATACTAAAAGACCAAACAAGGGAATGGAGGTAATTTTTAATTTTGCTCACCTCTTTTGGACACTATTCACTTTCTAATCACAACCGTCTAACAACCAGACGGTCTCCCTCCAGGTAGAGGAACGCAAATCACTTGGAGAACTGAACACTCAAGTGAAACAAGCATTTGCAATGCAATAGGTCTCGCATTTACGAGAGTTAGAGCGATTGGCGTTGTAAATGACAAATGTGTTTTAATCTGATAATACGGATAATGTGATATTTACACAGTATATAAACTGAATGCGTGAGAGAGTGCTTCAGAATGCAGTTCCTGAAATCTTAGAACCCATAAACTAGGATTTAAGAGGGGTTTTTGGGGGTTTTTAAACTATGGAGGAAGGAATTGCAAACGTGATTGAAATGCTATATTTCGATAGTGATGTTAATGTACAAAACATTGCTTGTAAAAGATGCAAAACCCCTACTGGCAGTTGTATGCATGTTGCAGCTATTGTAAGGTAAAATACGTAGTAAATTTGCATCCAGCTCCTATCTACATTGTTTTTCCAAGTCCACTAGCCTGAAGTACACAGGACGTACTTAGCTTGCAGTCGTGCTGTATGAGCCCTTGCAGTTTGCTGCAGGAAAGGTCTCCAGCGCAGAGAGAAACAAGCATTGGCATTGCCAATAGGCCTCGCCTTTGTGACCATATGTGTTTAGCCAGAGATATTGGCTTTGCTAAAGTTTTTTGGCTATGTTGTAGAGCAGTGTGTCTGTTGTGTAGTATGTTGAAAAGTTACAATAAAATAGTTATTCTAACCATTTTCTTAACTTATATATAACCAAGAAGACATTATGTACGACTTAACAACTGTATTAAAAAATGAATTGACTAAAAATGTCTTCTAGTTTTTTGCCCTTGAAATGCTGGCAACTTTTTCCTGCTTGTTCTAATGCTTGTTTGTAATATATCTTTTTTTGTTATGGGGGGGCATAAACAATGGGAGGGTGGATGTTGGGAAATAGTACCTGAATTACAACATAAGCGGTGGACGGATATTTGGGGCGAATCAACAGATGCCACACTCCGAGGGCATATTAAGGCGATGCTTAGTGATCCTGAGGTGGTGGTGTGCTGGTGTGGCGGTGATGCTGAATGATAGTTATGTGGTGCCGAGTGAGGCTGAGGCATTGGTGTGCTGGTGCGGAGGTGATGCATAGCGATACTGAGGTGATGCATAGTGAAGCTGAGGTGGTGATGAGTGATATTTAGTTGGTGGGACTGCACTGATGCTCAGGTGGTGATGAGTTGGTGCTGTGCAGAGGTGATACTGCGCTGATAAACAGGAAAAACGCAGCGTCCAATGAGGCATAACTGAACATACCACGGTGAAAAATGTCAGCAATGCGACCGGGATATTAAAACATTGCCTCTGTTAATAACAATAATAATTTCAAATCCGCCACCAACTGTACTGCTGTTAGTGCAAAAAGCAATTGTGTGCATCATAATTAAAAAGTCCTCAAATTTAAAAAAAGAACGGGAGCGCATGTAACTGTCCAGGTTTGTTTGTACAAAAAGGAAGAAATTTAAAGTGTATTTACAATTTTTTACTGTGCATCAAATTAAACACGTAACATGGGCTGAGGAAAGGTCAGCTTGCAGCAGTGCTGTAATCTTGTAACAAAACTTATTGTGTATGCCTGGGGGGTAGGGGGGGCGCAGGGAAGGAAGCTTAAACTCTTGCAGATTTCTGCATATTAAGACTTTGGATATGTTAGATTGGCTGGGAAGAGGTCACCTTGCCTTAGATCTGTGTATTACTAAGTACACTTATGGTTTGCAATTTTAACGATCTGTAGGCAAAGGTGAGGGAAGGAAGCTTGCAGTAGAATTGGGTCGTTGGCGATCCAGGGTTTAAACATGTTAGCTGAGTTCGGAAGCGGTCACCTTGCAGTAGTTTTTTAGGCAACAATAAAAATGTAAAGGTAACTTTGGTGATTAATGTTCCTGCTGGAGAAAGATCGGAGTTTTTTCTAGTGGCTGTTTCCACTCATGCCAAAGTAGTGCAAAGGATTAAGATGCCTGCTGCAAAGAACATGTCCTTGTGTGTTCAGAGGTTTTCAGGCAACAATAAAAATGTAAAGGTAACTTTGGTGAATAATGTTCCTGTTGGAGAGAGATCGGAGTTTTATCTTGTGGCTGTTCCAGCTTATGCTAAAGTAGCACAGAGGATTAAGATGCCTGCTGCAAAGAACATGTCCTTGTGGCTATTTCCACTTATGCTAAAGCAGTGCAGAGGATGAAGATGCCCGCTATAAAAAAAACATTTATCAGTTTGAGAGGTTCAGTAAAGGGTAATATGCAAAAGTTCTCACTGATTATTCAGAGGTTAATATCTTGGCTGGTAAATCGCCGATTGTGGTGCTTGCTAGGGAAAAGAATATGGAATCTGAATTGCGGGGGGGGGGGTAGAGAAGTCGGGGAGGGGAGACTTCTTTTTAATGAAACTCAAACTAATGAAACTTAAAAATGACAATCCACATGAATGCAGGTACACCAAAGTAATGCATGCCCACAAGTTAACATAGAAAAACCGGCGCATGCCATGATTCTGCATTCTGGGAGTAGGCGGAGGCAGTGGCTTTATAGAAATTATGTTAGCAACCAGCCAAGTCTCACACAGCTAACAAACATATCCCAGAACACTAGATGGCAAAAATGTTTACCAGGTACTCTTTGATATTAGTATAAAAAATTATTAATTCTGTCACCAAATTTGAACCATGGCATTTAAGAGTAATGTTTTAACTCAAAATACTTAATGCAGGCAACATTTTTATATTGTAGGAAGGACAGCACAGTGCATTTAGTAATGATAACATTGTAACACTAAACTGTTTGCCTAATATTAAGTATGTTTGAGACTTTATGATCAAACTGCATAGTCTAGCTTTTTCTTTTTAAACAAAAACAGACGACTAAATCTTTGTAACCTATCTAGACAGTGGTTTAAGGTCATGGATGTTAAAGATAACCAAAGATTACTGCAATGAGTGGGTTGATGATTGGTGGTGCAAGTCCTTGCAGCCACGGCAGTCGACATAAGATTAATTTATTTAATGCAGTCTTAACCAAGAAGATCAAGGACTCTTAACAGGCTGGAATCTGGACTAGTGAGCAGGTTAAAGGGGCGGGATGTTGGTCTGGAAGGACTGCCAAGGGATATTAGTGGTGTTACATATGCAAAACATCAAACACCAAGAAGTTCATAATCTTCAGCGACAGCGAAGCATGTATTTTCAAGAAAGTCTGTTAAAATCAATACTGACAATCAACTTCAAATTATGGAGAAGAAAAAAAACGAAACCATTATATCAACATCTTACAATCTAATCCACAATATAAGGAGGATAAAATGGAATCAACGCGATATCTACTGGATTACACCTGTGCCAACTTAAAGACCCACCTCTCTCCAAAATCAAGTGTGCTATGTTCTTTAAAGTGGTGCTACCCGGTTTCCAACTACAGGTATCTGTCCTACGGAGCAAGCATTAGCACTCATTTCAGAACAGAAAACAGACCCCTTTCATCTTGTGTTACAGACACAACTTCCCATCACAGCCTTCAGACATTTGCCACACTTCATAGCAGAACAACTGGTTCTACTCATAGCTTTAATGCAGTCAATATTTTAGATTGTGGGACTAAAAAACGAACCCCTTTTTGTCTTGGAAAGAGCATGGTATCTGGGCGTCTCAGGTGATCCTGATCATGGCAAACATGTCTTGGTTCAGTGTAGGCGAGAGGTACTTTGGATCTGCTGAAACGGGCTGCTGAAGCAGCGGCATTCAAATCAAGGTCATTGCCGGGTTGGTTTGATTGAGCCTACCGAGCTTACACAGACCCAGTGCTGCTGACAGGTATAATTAACACAAATGAAACACATACACACCTCTATCCTGAAAACCTGTGTACATGTAGGCTTTTTATCAGAATAGTTTTGCGCTATTTTCAGCTCCACAAAGTGTGCATCACATAAGAGGCATGATGGCCTGGAAATTCCAAATATTTCTTCAGATACGTTCAACCTCAGAGACTCTAGTTCGCAGACATGTGGGGTCACGTTCTGTGACAATGCAGGTCAATTTCTTGCTGATTACAATGTGTGACTGTCAGGTGATAGAAGGCGGCTGCGAACAGCGTGACAGGAAAAGCTCGAGGAAAGAGTTGAATAACGAAAAAAAAGAATAATGAAATATTACACACTTGGTGCCGTTTATTAACATCGGCGTCTTTTTTTGCTTCTTTAGTTTGTTTTTCTCCATTTCACCACCTGTTGTGTTGAGATTCCCACTTCGGGGTAGGTGAGGATGTAAACAGAGAGCAGATGGGTCGCGATCGTGCCTCTGTTGATACTAGTGACGAGAATCCGAGGAGTGCACTGTATTGCTATTATGGCTATCTTGTTACAGGCAGCAGGAGGTCGGGAGCGTTTCTTTACTGCATTAGAGTTTCTGGTCTGGAACCCTTTCTAGGACACTGTGCAGTTAAAATTGCATGGGACGTAACGGTACAGTACAGGACAACACACATTCCGCACACCGCCTGTTTTCTCAATCAGCACAAAGCTTTAGCTACACAAGCAAAGGTCTCAGACACTCAATTTACGCAGCACCAAAATAGCCAGCAAACGTCCAAATCAAGTAGCAAATTACGGCTAGAAAGTCAAGCAGGTGTAATGCCCGGTCTGGGGATGATCGTCTTGTCAGATCACCAGCAGCAGCCTCGTCACCAACAGGAAAGGGAGCTGGTGAAGGTACGGCAACTGCTCCACTGCATCCAGCTAACCACTTACCAGAGAGAGCTTCTGGCACCTCAGCAAATCAACGCCGACGAACCAGCTCAAGGAAGGCAATAGAAAACTCGAGGTTTCCAGTGTAAACTGACAAGCCGCCAAAGAAATAGAGAAAGGACAAAGCACGAGCCCCGATTTCCATAAATACACATTGGCCGTTTTAAAGTCGTCTAAAGTTAACTTTTACATTAGAAAAATGTTTAATCCCAGAAAAAAACATGGACAAAGGCGCATTTTTGTAAGAATTCAAACTATTTACTTTAATTTGACGGGGGAGGGAGGGAAAGAGCAAAGGCAACACGACAGCGGTAGTAGCGATCACAGATAGGTGCAAAAGATGCCGATTCCTTTACTGAGAGGATGTGGCACAGCACAAAGAGCTGCCAGCTTTGGAACTGGGGGAACCGGGTTCGAGTCTCGGCATCAACTCTGCCAGGTCTACAGAAATGCAGACATGCCCATCTTAAATGTAAGTAAAACCATGAGAGAAAGTTTAGGAAACCATGAGAGAAAGTTTAGGAACACAGAAAGGAGGGGGGTAGGGGGGTACTGAACACGGACAATAGGAGGGGGCGGGAGCAAAGACAACTGGTAGCGCTCGCACATAGAGGGTCTATCGTAGATATGCTTAAAGGCAAACGTCCTCGGGCAATAGATGTTCAACGCAAATAAAAGAGTGCCTGAACAAATGATACATGCGTTTGAGCGTAAAGGCACTTGTAACTGGGACAGTCGCCACGAGATGGAACACACACCCAAAGGTGGGACAAAAGCGCAGCGTTCCACCAGCGAAAAGAAAGGACTATAAAAAGGCACAGAAAGTGGTGGGTGTGGTCTCATCACACAGAGGGATTACATCAAGCCTCGCAGCGCATGCGCGCTATCTCTAGGCTCGACCTAAAAAAAGAGAACTAGGTTTTTCTCCAGGTGAATCTCCTGTGGCCTCGTGACAACCTCTCACCAGCAGAGCACGCACTCCCTGGAGATAGCAATACTTTTTTTAGTGCAATAACATGCTCACATGTTAACGTTTTGGTGGTGCTTTTATTTACCAACCCAATGCAGTGCGGTACTTGTAGTGATGATGTTTTTTTAGCTAAATCAATTGGACTAACCCAACTGAAAGTAATGAACAGTTAAAGGTGAGCATAGGACAGTAACCCAGAGCACCAGCTAACATAAAACCGTCTGAGAAGATTAACTAAAATGGTGGCATAGAAAAGCATGTGCGCTAGAGTTTTAATCTGATAATACGACTTCCCAAATCCTGCGAAGTTAACAGCACAATTGTGATAACGTGACATTTACACAGCATGCATATGAATGCGTGAGAAAGAGCTTCAGAATGCAGTTTGTGAAACCTTATAGCCCATAAACTATTACTTATGAGGATTTTTTGAACTACGGAATGCGCCGGCAATACCAGTGTTACGTGAATGAAATGTTATATGCCAATAGTGAGATTAATGTACAAAACACTGCAAGTAAAAGATGCAAGGCCGCATGGGGAGGTGGAGGCAGCCCTGAAACTTACCTCAATATACCAGTGCCTCAGCAGTCCAAGCACAGAACCCTGGCACTAAAGCGCACTTGTGTTCAGACTGCAGTGCAGATATTATTGGGCAAAATGCTCTCTCCCAGTGCAAGACAGCCAATGGGTGTAGTGGGCTGACATATTGTCCAATGCTGCATAATGTGATGGGTGAAAGCACAATGTGAATGACACTTTGAACAAACCAATGGATGAAGAACGAAAACGAAAAGCCCCTGTTTGTATGTTTATACCTATGAGATTTAAAATATGATTTGTTGGTGAAACAAAAAAGTTAGGGAGATCAAAAGCTGTTTTATTCAAAACCTAAAAAGGTGGTACTTTTCAAAGACAAAAAGTATATACGGTTCGTGTGATGTTTGTCTCAAATATTTGCCAATTCTTTTAAAGATGTGATAGGTAAACAGCTTAACTTTGTTCTGGAACAGAATATGCTGAGGAATGCGGCGCTGGCAACGTTTTTTATTCACCAATTGCATAACAAACCGTGAACCTTCTTGGAAAGGGCACTGTTTATTTGTTCTCAGCATGATTAACAATAAGGGGCCGATTCCGATTCAGGCCGGAAATCACTCCGACCGAGCCGGACCCGGAGAGATTTCCGACCGAATCGGACTCTGGCAGTCCGACCGAACGAGTACGATGAGCACGCATGCAATCGGACTCGAGTAGGTCGGACTCCCATTGAAGTCAATGCGAGCCGGACGTACAACGCGTACGCGGGCTCCCATTGACTCAATGGGTGCGAGGCGAACAAGGGCGCCCCCTACAGCGGGTACGCCTTGATGCGACTCGCGGCGTACATGCACAGGTAGGGGGGACCCATGGGTCCCCCCCCTGTGTGCGACTCGCGCGGCTACGCGTACAGGGGGGTCCGACACGGACCCTCAAAGTCCAGCTCCGACTGCTCTTTCGAGCCGGACGGCGCGAGTCGGTCGGACTGCTCGCGGCGCGCATCGTACTTGCCCGGCCGGGGAACGTCTCCATTGCGCGGTGCGAGTCGTGTCCGTGCGAGTCGGTCGGAGCGGTCGGACCCGAAAACGAGTCGGTCGGCGATTTCGCGTGCGCTCGCATCGTACTCGCTCGGCCGGACACACGTACGAATCGGTCGGGAAAGAGGGCTCCGAATCGGATCCGGTTAAGCCGAATCCGATTCGGTGCCCTACCGGCCGAGATCGGAATCGGCCCCTAAGTGTTTTGCCTTTTATAAATCAAATTGCGATACTCGCTTCTGTCTGCTTGGACATAACTTAGCTGCGCCACATCTTTATTTCTGAGCTAACTTCACTTAATATGAAAACTCTGACCGGGCAGGGCTGATCCCGCATCAAGAGCTCAGGCTCTCGCAGTCGCTTCCACTAGCGTTGCCAGTCACTAACAGAATGGTCGCCTCGGCGAGTGAGAGCAACTTGTGCTGAGGACTGAGGCCTCGCTAAAGGTGGCTGTAAAGAGTTACCGATGTGGCAGTTTCAATGCCTTTTCCACTGCACTGTGACCGCGCATCTACTTTTGTGGGGTCTTTTGCGAAGTACAAGCAGGCTCTGGCCCTCGCAGGGAAGTCGGAGTATGGCGCCTCCACAAACCAGTACGTTCATGGGCAATGTTCCCCCTAATTTTTTTCCTCTGTGTGCGGAAGTGTAAGGTCTCTGTGCACTGCAGTCAAGACTATGTGCGCCAAAAAAACGACCATGCATGCAATAGTTACATAGGGTTCCAGTTTAGGCCAAACAGGAATTCGCTCATGTGTTTATTTATTAGCATTAATTACGCTAAATGGGTTTATAAACCCATTGTGAGTTACACCTTTTGTGATTCAGCTTTTCCCTGGCATTCATACTGCACTAGGTGTGGAGCTGGGTGGGCTACAAAATTCCTGGGGAGGAATGCGCCAGATACAATCCTTTAGAAGATCCAATATGAGAAGATAAAGTAGCAGGTGCAGTGACACCAGCGCCGAGAGGCCTGAGGGGCCACTGAGAGCTGATTTCTGTATTTAACCATTCAAACAGAGGCCAAGGGGCCCATTTTCTTCCTTGCACTAGCGCCCATGCCATTCTGGCTATGTCACTGGTGTTGTGCATCAGTGTAAATTCCTCTGGCTTTTTAAGATAATGATAGCAACAAAATTAACAATAATGCTAACCATCTGAGAAATGTAACTGTTACCTCGCAATACCAACTGGGGAAAAAAAAGAGTTGGCTTGAGGGAAGGAGATGGCATGCCTGTCTCTCCTGTACTTCTTAAGGAATTATGGAAATTATGCAGACAGAGTTCAACACAAAGCACCGACATTTGCGGTTAAACAGCGGAGACCAATAGATATCCATTTAGTAGCTCATTGCACAAAGTAAAACCAGAAAACCTGAGACTAATCCCAGCTTCCTCGCCTAACTAAACTGGGTGACCTTAGCAAATATTTTATTTCAGCAATCTTCCATTTCCTTTATTATTGCCTATTAAAGTATCTTCACATATGTGAGTTTAGAAAATGAGGCATACAAACATATTGGGTTTCATTTATTGTACTATGTTTTTGTTTTATATAGCGCGAACTAGACCCGAAGGTATAAGAGCACTTTACATGAGCACCAGTTGCGTTACAGATGGACACATTCATTTTTGTTAGGCACAGGGAGATTAAGTGATTTGACCAAAATCACAGGCTGTTGAGTGTCCCTGCCGAGACTCGAACCAGGTTCCTCAGCTTAGAGGTCGACTTCCCAAGCTGTTAGGCCAAATTCTCTCCCCAATGTTGCTCTCTCTATAAGAATGTGGGCCACATAGTGTGCACATTACAATTTACTTGCCTCTTAGTTCACAAACATTTTTGCCATGACCAGTGCAGGAATGATTCTAAGTTCATGCTTAAAAAAAAATCTCATTTCTAACGTGTGCCTCTAGGTGCAGCGATATCATTTCATGTATTAATATCAAGACTCTGCATGTTGGGGAAAAGAGCTTTTTTGAATTTAAAGAGACTTTATCATATTTAGGTGATGTGCGTTGCATGATTTACATGGTGTGCATTTCAGCGCTCAGCCCGGAAAACATGCCAACCATTAAAGTGGTCTCGCATTTGCGAGAGTTTGAGCGATTAGCATTAGAAATGAAAATGCCTTTTATATATGTGTTGCTTTGAAAAACACATTCATAAAAGGCATTATCATCACTTACAATGCCAATAGCTTAAAATCTCGCAATTGCGAGACCTATTGAATTGAAAATACTTGTGAAAACTTTGCTTCACGGACTAGCCTGTTTTTATACCTCTAATTCAAACAAGCATTGGCATAGCCAATAGGTCTCGCCTTTGGGACCTTATAAGTGTTTAGTTAACCAGCACACTATCCTTGGTGCAACAACATCAACTGTTGCATAGCTAAACACTTATAAGGTCCCAAAGGCGAGACATACACCAGAAGCAGCACGCAAGTACAGGAGCAGTTAAGTGTCAGTGATAGGAGGAGCCCAGCGCCCACGCACTCGAAGAGTTAAGGTCCAGTGCAAGCCAAGTATAGGAGAATCTCTAGTCTCAAGCACAGGAGGACACCAGGTCCGGGGGGGATTGGCTGAAGTAAATTGAGGAGACGAGCGGCAGCTACAAGGAGAGCACGGGACCAGTGCTTTAAATCGGCTGGCACGGTCTCATACAGGATAAACTTAAGCACGGGAGGGTCAGAGGAGCTCAGTGCCCAGGAACCGGAGGTAGAGGGAGCTCAGTGCCACTGCCTCTGACAGGCGGTGATCAATGCCAGGTATTGGGTTAAAGTTCATGGCCTTTTTCCTGCCCTTCAGACAGGTACAAAGGAGCTGCACGTGCCGGGCGGGAAGGAGGAGAACAAGGCGGCACGATACCTCCTCCGCTTCGCCCCCATCGTGGTCGTGCTGCTGCTGGCTGAAGCCGGGACCCTGGCATGGTACTTTCTGTGTAAGTTCTCCCAGTGTGGCGTGGGCGAGGTTTGGAGGACGGACTGTGCGCGGGGAGGTGGGGGGCAAGGGGGCTGTGTGGGTCGAATCAACCTATGGACCGGCTCATGGATGGATGAATGGAGGGACGTGGGTGGTACCTCAGTGGATGAATGATTAGGTGGCTGAATCAACAGATTGACCACAGTAGGTGGCAGTGAGGACAGTGCAGACAGAGGAGGGCGGAGTGGAGTGTTGTCGAGAGGTCAGAGAAATAGATGAACGGGAGGTGCATGCATGGGAGGGGCGATGGGTCTGGTGAAAGTATTTGGAGAAACACTCCCGTATTTTAAATCTCACTAGAAGCAGTTTAAACAGTCTCGCCGAAATCATAAATAAAAAAATGTAAAAACCAATAGTTCTAGCCTTGGCTATTGTGTAGTTTTTATTTTGTTTATGCAAACATGGAATATGCAAAAATGGCGGCACAGTACAACAAGCATTGGCCGCGCGGCCGTGAAACTGACACGGCCACGAAAGTGAAAGTAATCGCGAGGGAAGCCAGATGGCGAGGGAAGCCATATGGCGCGTGAACGCAAGCTGGTCGCCAGCAAAAGCCACTGCTGTTTGCACTTCCAAAACCCGCTTACTAAAACTCTCGCCAGAGCAGCGCATGCGCTGGCTCAGGCGAGACCTAAAAAGAAACTACAGCTACAAAGCAGGATACTTTAGAACGGAACTTCAGCTCTGGACAAATAAATCTGTAGCAATTACAAACTGTGAGCCTCCTTCTCCCAGAATTGCCAGGGTGGTGTTGATGGAGCAGCAGGGAGACACTGAACTCTTAGTGCTGTCAAAATAGTAAAGTGTTTAACCCCTTGCGTGCGGCGCGAATTTTCGTGCTAAGCGGGGATTCTAAAGAGTGGGCGGGATTCGGACGGCCAGGGGCCGTCCTGCGCACACGCCCACCGTGACAGCTCCCGGCCGTCATGAGCATGCAAGGGGTTAAGCAGGATTTCTCAGAATTAGTTCTCTACGCATCAAAAGGACTCGTCTTACTTATGTACATGTATTTACAAAGTAGGCGCTCTGCATTTTCTGATTCTTCCACTCGCTCCAAGCGTAGGAAAGTACTTGAGGGCTTTGTCTGAAATATTGTTCTGCCTTTCGTCAGCATTACTTTCTTGGAAACGGTGAACGCCGACTTACTCATGCTTGCATATAAAGGTACAAGGGCGATCTGAATCATGTAATTCCACTGAATATGCCGTTCGTATCAGGTAGCGACGGGCAGGTTGAATAAAGTGCATTAAGTGAAACACCTCTAGCGTTTCCCCATAAAGAGTCCACAGAATAGTAAGCTGTTTGTGAAATGTTAAAACAGAAGCCTTAGAATATTGATACGTTTCTACAACATTTTGTACAAATTAAGTTAAATATGGGACTTGCCAAAATAAAGCAGAAGCAAAAAAAAATTGGTGTTCCTAAGAGCATTAGTCAAATGCACTCATCCAGTTCAGGTTTTTCTTTTGCGTTCTGGTATGTATAGTCCTTTTTCAACTAATCACTAGAATGTAAACAAGCATTTGTAATACAATAGGTCTCGCATTTGCGAGAGTTTAAGCTATTGGCATTGTAAATGACAATGCCTTTTATTTATGTGTTTTAAAATGCAGCACATATAAAAGGCATAGTTATTTACAATGCCAATAGCTCAAACTCTCGCAAATGCGAGACCTATTGCATTGCAAATGCTGGTTATTATCACCTCCACGAGTGCAACGGGTGGCCAAAAAACAGCAGACACCCTCTCTGCAGGAGCATCAGCTGCCAATGCCTAGAGCACAGACTTTAAAGAAAACATCACCAGGATGCCGAACAATGACCATTAGTGCTGGGCAATAAAACATAGTTCTTCAAAGGTGTACCGCCGCCTCCAAATCTAACGCAGCAAGTGGTATGTGCGGAAACCACTTGTTACTCCAGTTCTGACCCTCGGCAGCCCCACACACTGCTGTGGAAGAGGAAAGTTAAACTGCTGCTCTTCCACCTCTCTTACTGTAAGTGAACATTTTTGCGCTGCTTGCTTCTAAAAGCAGCAGCTGCAAATGGTTTCACTTGCATGTGCGAAGTGTGTGGCTTCTCTCACGATGTGTGAAGTGTGAGCGCTTCATAGTAGTTATTGCGCGCTCCAGGAGGTTGGGGTGCGCGCGCTTGCAGGCTCGCAGCGTACGGGGAACACTGGTCATGGGTGGGTAGGGGGGGAGTGGTACTCCTGGAGTAGCAGGGACACGCTTGGAGCTAAGCCTGTTGGAGAAGAAAGACGGCGTCTCTCGCTCACCTCTAGATGCTGGAGAGGCCAGGGCTTCCTCAGTGGGACGTCTATATTGAAACTGCTCGGAGGAGACAGTTTATTAAAGGCATGCACAGAGGAATCGCCGATAGCTGGTGGAGCTCACACTGAAACAAATCCATTACTTCCGCTAGCTAGCACCGTGGCCCGCCTCACTGGTAACTTCACTTCCTCTTCATCCCTTCTCATGAAATAGACACATTGTTGCTGTTGTGAAGTCATGTGGACGCCCCAGCCACAGCCCTTGGTGCATCACGGCCGGAAGAACCATGCGTGCAAGCGCGGCCGCAGCACTTTAAAAAAAAATATTTGGAACTGTAAATATGGCCAGCCTGTATAAAGAAAGCCGCTTGAAGTCATGCGGACGCCAAGACACAGCCCTTGGTGCATCACGGCCGGGAGAAGAACCGTGCGTGCAAGCGCGACCTCAGCAATTAAAAAAAAAAAACGTTTGTAACAGTAAATACGGCCAGCCTGTATAAAGAAAGGCACGCGGCAGCAAGTCATGCCGCTCTGCTTAAACAAAAAACAGCAGAGCTGCTGTGAGGCAGCAAGAGAGCCTGCATCTTCGGGCAGCGCTATGTTTGCAAGCTTCCGCTTTATTGAAGTAGTCCCCAAAGGCACAAATATACAGCTACAGTGTAAGGGCACTGTAGATGACCGGTGCTCCTGTATAGAAAACGGAAGTGATGTACCGAGACTGACAACCAATGAGGAACCACCAAAGAAGACGGACGCAGGAGTGAACCAAAGGTAAGCAGCAGACAGAATTTCCCTCAGTATAGCGATAACAGCAGGTCTTGCAGACAGCGCATGCGCGCCGCCAAGGCTCGACCTAAAAAGACCCAATGATGATGCTATTCACCTTACTGACAGAGTGGAGAACCAACATATACCGCACCCTGAGTTAAATGTGAATGAGGGTCTCAAAAATACAAGATCGTAAGACCCTGGCAAAAAACAGGACACAAGATTCATTCTCCTCTGATTTTGACTATACTTATTATACAGCATAATGTGGGCATTCAAAGGCATGGTTTGCCTCGTAAGTATGGGAACACCCACAAACAAGTACGTGTGTTACCCCTTTCCACCAAGGAGTAACCTCTTTCGAGATAGGAAGGTTACCAGATCACTCCAAGGTGTAGGGAAGAGCTTTCGCAATGGGGATAAAGGGTCTCCCCATGGAGAAGAAAAAAAGGGTAAACGAAAAAACTGCACATTCTCAGAGGATGCTCCATTCTTCCTGTGTGGATTTTTGCACCATGTAGAGCTCCACACAGTGGGATGAACAGCCTGTGGAAATAGTCACGGGACATTCCTGGATATAAATCCCCACCCATACGTCTACATTTATATTGATGACTGCCCACCTGGTTTTTAATTTAAAGGGTAGAATGTGGACAGTCAATGGGTTACTGACCAGTATAATAATCATAATAGCAATAGCACCTTTTTATATAGTGTTTCCTGCTACTCTTCTGCCCTTTCTAAACGCTGTAAATAATAGGTGTTACTACCCAATTAACTGATATTTTACTGACCCAGAGGATGGAAAGCTGATCCCTCCTACCTGGGATTCAAACACACGTTTCAACTGGCTGAACCATTCCTATCTAAGGTTGTGAGGAAAAGTGTACAGAGGCTGTGAACTATACCGCCCAGTAAATGTTTGAAGCATTACTGCACAAGAATGCAGCAAGTATGAAATAGTGCTTCCTTCGCTCTACCAAGTTTATCTTATTAAACAATTTAGAGTCCCAGCAAGATAATCTTCAGAGTACCTCTAAGACTTACTGATTCGCTCTATTTAAGTAATTATGAAATTGACTGAAGTAAACTGAAAATCAGATTATTTTCCTTCACAAAATCAATTAACTTACACAGCAAAAACAGGGAGCGTGGTCTAGCCGTGCTGCGAAATGGCCGCTCTCTATGAGGGCTCCGCCAGCTGAGTCACCATCTGACTATAATCCGCACGTTGGAGGGAGAACTAATGCGGCAAATGGTAAAAAATAAATAGCTTACTGCATTGGGCACAAATAGAGTCCTCTCCAAGAGCTGTGCGCTCGATTATCGGTCTGCTGCGGGCCCGACCTGGTGAAGCTTGCGGCGGAGAGCGAAGGCCGTGAGCAGGGAGAGAATCGGCGTGTGCTGCGACACACGGCTCCGGAGCGGACCCGGTGGCGCCGGGACAGTGGTCCTGCGAGCCCCGACTGTAGAGGAAGAGGACCGGACTCCGGATCAGCACACACCTTTGTGCCCAGCTCCCCGGTGGCGGGAGGAGCACCTGGGCCTAGGTGAGGAGAAGGGGGCAGTGTCGGACAGACCGGCAGTTGTTATCGCTCTGCTGGAGGCTCGTTGCCCGGTCGGAGCTGGGGCCCGTGGATGCGATCTCCCCCCCTGCCCGAGTGCTGATCTGGGGTGATTTCGTCGGCCGGATCAGGCCGCTGGCCTAGTGTGCGCTGCCGGGCGGCTGTAGGCCGGGGTTGGAAGACACCGTGGATTAGTGATCCTTACGGAACCGCCGGAGGAGACAAGTGAATAAACCCAGCTGGGTGTGGATCGCACACAGGTCTGCCGATGGGTGCAGAGATGAGGAAACGGAGCTGTGGCGGTACCGGGGGGGACCCCTACTATTGGTTTTGAGAGAAGCCTGGGCGCTGGGGCACGTCATATAAGCTGGTGCCAAATAATAAAGAGCACGCAGATTGTATGCCAGCGGCGTCCGTGACCTCCACATGTTATCAGGAGCCATCTTGTGACTGAATGAGCGAAGAGGGTGCACCAGAGGCGCTGGGAGTCACCCCTCTCAGTGTACCTTATTTGGCTCCATGGGACTGCGACGTTAAGTGGACGCCGCATATAGCTACTTGGGACCCCCCCCCTGGCGTGGCTGGCGGTTTGGCTTTGGTCCCCGACTGCGGGGTGGTCCGGTGGGGGCTGCCACACGGATGCCCAGTGATCTATATAAAACGACCGGTTGGCAAATTCCGTTTGTTACACCACGTGTGCTGTAAATCGTTGCAGCAGCCTGGGAAGCAACCTACGGTGGGCCTCTTAATATCGTAGCTGCCCGGATTCATATAGGGAGTCATTAGTACTCGCCCGCTTGTCTGCTCCAGGCGCCAGTCCCAGCTGGAGACCCTGCAAACCAGAAAATGGGGAAGACAGACACCAAAAAAACCAAGCTGCCCTTTGAAAATAAAAGGACAACTAGACAAGCAGAGTCAGAAACTGATCCTGAAACTGAGCACAGGGAAGGTGCCGCAGAAGGGAATGAGGACCTGCGTGCCATTCTTCTTGAAGTTAAATCAAGCCTCAATACAATTGACACCAAGATAGATAAACTCATGGACAGGCTAGACCAGGTTAAAAAACAAGTGGACATGCACGAAGTACAAATTGACAAATTGGAGAAACGAGTTTCCGATGCACGAGTTCCATACAAAATCAAGAGAGCAACTATTAAATATAGAAAAAGTTTTGGAAGTTATCAAGGCCAAAAAGGAAGACCTGGAAGCCAGGTCCCGCCGTAATAACATTCGTATTACCGGAGTACCGGAAACCACGGCCATGGGTAGGGCGGAAGACTTTGTTGAAACTCTATTGAGGGACATTTTCGGCTCATCGCTTTCCAACATGTTCATTGTCGAGAGGGCTCATAGGTCCCTGGCCGCGTGTCCCCCCCGTGTGCGGAACTCCATGATCTATCTTGGCCCGCCTTTTGAATTACTGGGATAGAGACATCGTTCTCCGACCGGCAAGAGAAATGGGCCAGATTACACATCAGGGCAACCAAATCTCCTTTTTTCCTAACTTCACCCCGGAGGTCCAGTCTGCCAGAAGGGAATTAGTCCCCGTGAAGCGCATCCTTTGGCAGGCGGGTATATCCTACGCTGTACCCGGCAAAGCTTAAAATCACCCATGAGGGTAGCCACCACCTCTTTACAGATGCCAAATCTGCCTTAAAATATGCCAAACACGCAGCTGGAAATAAACGCCCGACAAACGGCCCAGGACAATCTGTAGGAACACTCAGTGACAATGACTGATCTGCCATCTGTTACGGTTTGGGCTCTTACAGTTGGTGGTAAGAGATTAGAGGGGTGGCTTTGTCAGGTGATGGTGAAAATATGTTGTAGAACTGCACCCTTCATTGTTTAACCACATTACTTTCATATAGATGTTATTACTATGCATAACTTTCCTCGTCATAACATGCTCAGCCACCTGGTCTCTGACCAGGGTGTAAGCAGGAGATTCCTCGCCCCAAGGGAGATCTCCCACTATTGTTCCCTCACGTTCATATTGGAGGGTTGTTTTGAAGTAGGGGGTGGGAGGGGATGTTTCAGCTCAACCTAATTAGGGTGTTGGTGTGGGGGGGGGGATAAATTTGGGGACACAGTGCAGCTATACTTTGCCACATTGTTGAACACCAAATGGTACGGCTTGGGCAAGCCACTTCAGCCTCTGTGTAACTGTCGAGCAGGGTATAAGCGAGACAGGTCCTGGCCTACGCTTATCTCTAGTATAATAGCACCCAAATATCTCGCACTAGGGATCTATGCTGCAGTTTGGTCATGCTACACTAGCACAGGATGACAAATCTGAATTTTGTAACGTGGAATATCAGAGGTCTGAATGACCATAGAAAAGTCACACTAATTCATGCATACTTGATCAGGCACAAGATACACGGCTGCTTCCTGCAGGAAACCCACTTACCTAATGCATCCAACACCAAGTTGCACCATAATCACTGGGGGGGGGAGGTGTACTCCACCGGTTACTCTAACTATGCACGCGGGGTGGCCATATTTTTACGCAGGGGATAGAATGAAAACCACACACACATTGATGCTGAGGGGAGATTTATTATACTTAAAGGTTCTATTTGCGGGTCTGAAGTGGTGTTGGCAGCTATATATGGCCCCAACTCGGATGACCCAGAATTTTTCTGCGGGTTCTGGGCACATATAGCAGGATTGGGCTGTGACACGATCATCTGGGGTGGGGACTTCAATGCGATATTGAAGGACTCATTGGATAGGAAGGGGGCATCACATAGTCTCCATCCACGGGCTAGCGAAGCTCTCACCTCACTAATCCAAGCTAATGATTTGGTGGATATATGGAGGTTCCACAACCCAGACAGAGCGATAGGCTCATGCATCTCCTCACATCACAGGGCTTGGTCTAGACTGGATTTTTGGGTGGTCTCTCGGACATAGTCACATGGACCACGGATGTCTCTCTTATGCGCAGGACCCTATCTGATCATGCCCCATGTTTACTGCAGCTGCAGATCCCTACACCAGTCAGACGTCCCTTCGCTTGGAGGCTCCCCGCAATGGCCTTATTAGATCAAGCTTTCCGTGAAGAAATCAGACAAGATATTAAGGATTACTTTACTGAAAATAAGGGCTCAGTCGAATCTGCAGGGACACTGTGGGAGGCTTTTAAAGTGGTTATCAGGGGTTGTTGCATTGCCAAGCAAGCAGGAGTACTAAAGTCGATCAGACAGACTCCAGACTCTAGAGTCACAAATTAAAGACATAGAGGAAAATGTTTTCAAGCTGGATGTGGGGAAACACCTTGCATCACTTAGAGAATTGCTCTCTGAATATACGGAAGAGGCCAATCGGGAGATAAAGTTGCTGGGGAAATACAGCACTGCTAGGAGATATGGGGAGGGGGACAGACCTGGCAGAACGCTGGAAAGCATGTTCCGCCCCCGAGAAACTCCAATATAATTACTGAACTTAAAGATGACAATGGGGACTCCATCAGAGGATCACAACAAATATTGGATCATCTGTCTGATTTCTATTCTAGCTTATATACTGCTACCATTCCTAACGCACAGGGTGAGCTGCACACATATCTGGACTCACTGGAGCTGCTGTGGTTAAGGCAAAGTGCACAGAGATTATCTTGATGAACCTTACACAGTCAAGGATATAATACAAGTAATCAACAGCCTCCCAAACGACAAAGCCCCTGGCTTGGATGGTCTGCCCACTTCCTTTTATAAAGCTTATAGTGCCTTATTAGCCCCACAATTATTAGAAGTTTATTAGGAATCGTTAGAAAAGGGTTGCCTCCTGCCCTCGATGAAGGAAGCTGTAATTTTGACGTTACTAAAGTCGGACAAAGACCCCACAAGTCAGGACTCTTACCGCCCGCTATCCCCAATTAATGTGGACAATAACATTTTGGCAAAATTAATTGCTCAGAGACTACAACCCGTGCTCCCATTGATTGCAAGGCCAGATCAATCAGGGTTCATCCCGGGAAGGTCGACAGCTCACAACTTAAGAACTTTTTTCGCCCTACTCCACTAATTAAACCCCCAGACCACGGCAGCAGCTGTATTGCTAGACGCAACCAAAGCATTTGACTTCCTTGAGTGGCCCTACCTCTTTACTATTCTGGCTAGGATAGGTCGTAGCCCGGCATTTATAGCTCAAATTAGACTCCTTTACTCTAGCCCTACTGCGAGGCTGAGAGTGAACGGTCTTCTGTCAGAAAGCTTCCCCATAACTAGAGGCACTAGACAGGGGTGTCCCCTATCCCCTTTACTATTTGCCGTGGCCATGGAACCCTTAGCGGCTCGTATCCGACAACATCATGCAAATAGAGGGGTGGGATTTACTACTAGGGTCCTAACAATCTCACTTTACGCGGTTGACATTACGCTTTATACAATGGATCCAATAGTTGATATACCCCCCTGCTCTGTGAAAGGACCAGATTCGGCAGGCTGGCTGGAATCCTAATAAATTGGTCCAAATCCACAATCTTTCCTTTGACGGACTGTGTATCCCCTGTCCCATTGAACTATCCTCTTAAATGGGCTGTGGGCCCAGTCAAATACCTGGGGGTCTGGCTGAGCCGGGACATGCAGGAGCTGTGGGAGATGAATTACGGACGTGCGGTGTGCTGGTTGGAAGGGAAAATAGATACTTGGTCACGCTTACCCTCTCCTTGACAGGACGAATTGCCATAGCCAAGATGATTGTGCTACCTAGGTTCTTGTACCTCTTTGTAAACCTCCCTATTATCCTCACTCACACATTTTTACAAAAGCTCAGATCCATGACGATACAACTGGTGTGGGCTGGGAAGCAGGCACGCACATCCTGGGAGTTCCTCACTTTGCCCTCGAGTCAGGGAGGGCTGGGTGCACCAGATATCCCTTTGTACGCCTAATGCGTGCAAGCTCAGTTCCTGCATTACTGGGTTTTTCCTACCCCATTTCAACCGCATGTAGCCATTGAGGTGGACAGATCCGCGCCTATTCCATTAAAAGTAGCGGTCTTCTCCAAATTCAAAAGACCTAGAAATGAAATTGATACTACAGAAACTCTCAGATGGTCCTGGGATGGGTTGCGCGCTAGAGCCAAACACGATCTGCTATTCGCACCCTCAGCCCCCTTGGGCTTCAACCCTCAGATTCCTGCGCTGGCGGATAGAGGTGAGGTTGTTAGGGCCGAAAAGCTGGGATGGAGGACCTTTGCTGATCTGTACTCTGGGGGTAATTTCATTTCCCCCCCAGGGATGCAGGGAGCTGATAAATCATACTTCTCAGATCTGCTTTTATATTATAGAATCAGAGCCAACTGCCGCAAACTGCATGGCTCCTTCCCTGCTCCCCCGCCTACACTGCCAGCACTAGAGCATGTATTCGCTAGCTCTTCCCAGCGTAAGCTCATAACCAGATTATACAAGTCTAAGCAAGCATCTTTCCCAATTGCCAAACATAAGTCGGTTGAGGGCTGGAATGAGGAATTACCTTCGCCCTTAACGGAGGAACAATGGAAATTCTGTTGTGGCCAGCTAGAGATGTTATCCCCAAACTACAAGCTCCGCTTAATTCACTTTCAATTTTTGCATAGATACTACAGAACGCCAGAGCAGCTCTTCCGTATGGGCCTGCGTGAAGATGCTAAATGCTGGAGATGCAATTCTCCCCAAGCGTCTTTCTTACACTTGGCATGGCATTGTCCCAATGTAGCACAATACTGGGTGGAGATATTTATTTTAGTGAATGAGATATTGGATATTAGATTGGAACCTTCACCCCTAACGGGCATACTAGGTTACACGAAATATCCCTGCGGAGTCTAGATGCCTACTAGCGATGCTGCTTCTGCTGGCGAAGAGGCGGATAGCCATAGCCTGGGGGAGAGTGGGGGCACCAAATGTTAAATCTTGGATAGCTGATGTCACACACTGTCAGGAGCAGATGGAAACATTCTGGGAGCTGATGCCAGCGGCCTCTAGACTGCACGATATCTGGGGTCCTTTCCATGATTGGGCTCGGGCCCCACTAAATGTCAATGCAACCAAACGCTAGAGGGATATTGGATCACTCTGCATGCGTCGTCTTGTGTGGTGGGTGGTTGGGCCAGAACTATGGTCATTGAGATGGGTAATCTGTGATGCAAGAATACTGTACTGTTAATTATTGTACTCCTGCTTTGCTGCCCACTCGGTAGTCATCAGGACGCTTGACATAATATCTAGCTTGTAATTACTGTTGTTTTCTGTGCTGCACGGTTTCTTCCCCTCTAAGTTGGGGTTAGTTATTGTAATTTTTCTCGGTTTTCCTTTGTCCCCTTGTTTTTTTCATTCTCAATTATACTGCTACAGCAATGGTACTTTGCAAAAGGCGTGTTTTATTTGGAGTATGCAACTGTAATATGTATGTATTAATACGCACTGCAATCTTTGGGTTTGTTTAGTAACAATAAAAGCTTTAGAAATAAAAAAAAAAAAAAAAAAACTTACACAGCAAAAACAAAAAGCAAGCTTCTGCAAATTGTGCACCATCCTTGAATTTGTCGACTGGTCTGCTTTTGCAAGAGAAACCCTGCATGTGTTTTCCATCAGTACAACAGGGGAGTGGTCCCAGTGGGACAGCTTCAAAGCACACAGATTAAATTGTGCAAGCAGGCACTCAATTCTTTACACTGTGAATTTCTGTTCAATATTATTTATTTCATAACGAACATCCTCAAGATGTTCAAAATCCAGCACACATCTGGAAACCATGTATAGCAAACAGATTAAGAGTGCCCCAAATAGGAAAAAGGGAAAGGGATTTGTATGTGCAAGTGGTGAGGGAAAGGGAAGGTCGTGACCATATATACATCAGCAATACTATTTACAAAGTAAAGGCTTGTTCAGCCTGCCAAATAGATATATACAATTCGACTGCCATTATGTGTGATGAAAGGACACAGTGAACCACACTGTTCCCCACATTGGCATGGGAAACATTGTCGACGTTTCGACCCCAAAATGAATTCGTAGGTGACTTTGGTCCTTACAACTGGGGTCTTCCTCAGGACTGTGTGTGGGGCACCATGTGCCACCAATGACTGGGTGGTGATATCTGTAAAGGTGTGCCTAAGGTCTCCTAGGGCAGAGGGTGGACGGATGGCAACTTGGTTAGAATTATTCTCCACTCATTTTCATAAATTGTAGTTTCCTCAATGCGGGCCAGAATAAATCAAAAGGTTCCATATTCTTATACGGTTCCGCATTGAGAAAACTACAATTTAGAAAATGAGTGGAGAATAATTCTAACCAAGTTGCCAACGTCGACAATGTTTCCCATGCCAATGTGGGCAACAGTGTGGTTCACTGTGTCCTTTCATCACACATAATGGCAGTCGAATTGTATATATCTAATTGGCAGGCTGAACAAGCCTTTTCTTTGTAAATAGTATTGCTGATGTATATATTGTCACTACCTTTCCTTTCCCTCACCACTTGCACATACAAATCCCTTTCCCTTTTTCCTATTTGGGGCACTCTTAATCTGTTTGCTATACATGTTTTCCAGATGTGTGCTGGATTTTGAACATCTGGAGGATGTTCGTTATGAAATAAATAATATTGAACAGAAATTCACAGTGTAAAGAATTGAGTGCGTGCTTGCGCAATTTAATCTGTGTGCTTTGAAGCTGTCCCACTGGGACCACTCCCCTTTTGTGCTGTTAAATACCCAGGTCCCGGTGGCCTTGTCTGGGTCATACCCTTTTCTTATAACCACTGTGTTTTCCATCATGCACCTGAAAGGACTGGCGCTAGTGCTAAAGTGCAAAAGGTGATTTCAGGAGAAGGGCAATGAATCGAAAAGAGGCCAATGGGAGAGGCAGGTAAGTAGTACTGACTCCCACAAAATTTCTGCAGGTTTACAAAGAGGCGAGACATCATTGTTTGCTGTGTAACCTTGCACAGTCTAGTGCGCCGGGAGATGCCACAGGTTGGTCCCAGGTGCAACATAACCGGATCAGGCTGAATTTTGAAGACACTGGACAGGAAATACTCGTGATGACACAGGTGTCCCTACTGTTACTACTAACATGTGATCCGTCCTGCAGCTACCCCACGCATAAAGGACCATGGTGCAGTTAAAGGATACTCCAATCCAGTAGTTTGATGTGATAACCCTTACCTTAGAGGGCCAGCACCATTCTCCACTCATTACAGGAGTAGGAAGCAGAGAAACGGGCAAGAGTAAAAGGACGCATCAACAATTTCTATTACTCCAGTGATCCTTTGGAAGGTTTAAGGAAACGTCTGCTCCATCATCTTTTAATGCCCCAGGTTCAATCCATGTAGAAGGGTAAAAACGTAGCCTTAGGAAAGAGTTTCCTGCATTAGTTTGAATGTCTCCTTTTATTGGCTTTGTGGATGTCTTTACGGTTTAGTTAGGGTGACCAGACGTCCCGGTTTTCCCCGGACGGTCCCCGTTTTTGGAGAAGTGTCCCGACACTTTTCTCCAAGTGAATGAAATGTCCTGGTTTTTGAACAGTGTCCGGGTTAAACATACAAATGTCCCGGTTTTTTATTAGTGTTCCGGTTGAGCATGCGCGTGCATGCTCTCTTTACCCTGCTCAAGGCGTGTGACCTCACTTAGGTGAGCGTTGTAGCAGGAAGGGAAATCCTTTGTGCGGTTTTCTCTGATGTGATCTTTGTAATTAAGATTCATATGTCTGTGGTTCTTTATACTGCTGGTGTTCCTGTGTTGAACAGATGTGTGTGGAATGTTCTGTCTTCTGTGTTTTAGGGTTTGGTCTCTTATTGGCCAATCAAGTTGGTAGCAATGTGAAAGCAAAAACCAATAATGTACGGGTTGTGTTGGCTTTTTAAGAAATATTTTGTCTTCCATGTTCTATGGCTTCAAGGAAGAGAAAACATGAATGTTAGATTGTTTGCTAATGGGGCACACTTTGGTAGTGTTGTTGTGTGTAACTTTGACGCCACCAATGACATATAGTTCTGTGTTGCGGGTAAGTGATTTTTTCTGCTTCATCTATTAAATTGAGGGTTTGTTTGTGGTGTGGTCTGATTAAAAGCAGCCCTTTAAATCGCAATCCTTTTCTAACACCTCTTTCCACATGGATGCCGACCATAAGAGGTGCAATGCTTATCTCTCCCAGTAGTTACTGAGTGCTGCAAAGTTTTCACCCCCTGTTAACTTTTGTCAGGTCAAACTTTATGAAAGTGGACAAGGCAGAAAGACCTGGTATTTAGTGCAATGTGGATTTTATGTCCTGTAGGCACCAAAATCCACGTTATTGTCCAAAAGGTCAAAATAGTTCATAATAATCACACCCGATGAATTCAGGACATCGCGATGTCCGATGTTATTGGTTGCAATAACCACACTGGGATATGACTCAGTGGCAAAAGATGGTGTGCAGCTTGTTCTTGGAAAGGATTATATTGATATATATATATATATATATATATATATATTATTTTTTATTTTACAAAGTTTTATATAGCGTGAACTTGACCCGTATTGGGTATCAGAGCGCTTTACATAGCACCAGTTGCGTTACATGAGGACACATTTATTTTTTTTAGGCATGGGGAGATTAAGTGATTTGCCCAGAATCACAGGATGTTCAGTGTCATTGCCAAGACTCAAACCCAGTTCCCCAGATTCGAGGTCGACCGCCCTAGCCGATAGGCCAACTCCTCTATATCACGGAGGCGTCTGTACATAAAAACCCTCAGAGCTCTGATCCTGAACTCGAAGTATGATTTTCAAAGACCATGATGAGAGTGTATTGTCCCTCACTCTGAGAGGCAGCATGCTCAGAAATGGTGTTTTCATTATCACATTTAAGGATGAGCATCTTGCACATTTAACAAAGTTGCAAATTGAGTTTTCCTTTAATTGGAACCTTTGCTCCTCCATTTTGTGAGAGAAACTTGCACTATTTCTTCCTGCTTTATACTGGTTTTGTGCAAGGATGCATTGTCTAGCTGCTGTGCCTGTTGCTCTTGTTGGGTGAGGGAGCCTTGCTCTGCTGTGTCCTATGCTCTACCAGTTGTGGTGAGGGATCAGAGTTGTTAACAGTGATAGTATATTTTGTGAGGGAGGCTTTTACTGCTAACTCCTCTTATGTATGGTTTTGCGAGCTAGTCTTGTACAGCCACTTCCCAGGCTGTGATTGAGGCTTGCTCAACTGCTGGCCTACCAGTACCTGTTTTATGAGAGGAAGCTTGCACAACTGCCGGCCAACCAGTGCCTGTTTTATGAGAGGAAGCTTGCACAACTGCTGGCCAACCAGTGCCTGTTTTATGAGAGGAAGCTTGCACAACTGCTGCCCATCCAGTGCCTGTTTTATGAGAGGAAGCTTGCACAACTGCTGGCCAACCAGTACACCTGTTTTATGAGAGGAAGCGTGCACTACAGCTTCCCATGCTAGGGTCGGTTTGTGTGAGGGAGTCTTGTATTGCTGCTGCTGCCGCCTCTGTTTTGTGTAGGAGATGTGCCCTCTTGCCTCCTGTGCTATGCTTGTGTTTTGTGAGAGAAGCTGGTATATATATATATATATATATATATATATATATATATATATATATATATATCAAACTCGATAGCGATGCACTCGTTCACTTCCTCGCGGCAAAAACAAGAGAGCACGAACTCCTCTTCAATTGTGCTATTTTCTTTATTGTTCACAGTTAACAGTCATAATATATATATATATATATATATATATATATATATATATATATATATATATATACACATATATATACACTTATTTAATAAGAAAACATACTTGGAATTTCAAGGCAAGGGTGGTCACCAATTATAGCAAATGTTGAGGCAAAGTCTGTTTAAATGGAATTAATGGTTACTGCCAATAAAAGACCTCTGATTTGTCGTCTGTAATGCTTCATCTTGGTCTGAGGAGGGAGCTGTCATTGTAGTCCTTTTTCTATGTCTATGACAGCTGTCAAATAGTCCTACTTTTATGTCGATGGTTACTGCAAACCGTAGTCCTACTTCTATGTCTATGACCTGTCCCCGTTTTTTGTTTTGAGAATCTGGTCACCCTAGGTTTAGTGCAATTGCCTTTTGAAAGTGGACCAACTTCAGCAAAAGGAATAGGTCACCAATTCTGGATCTATGATGTCAGCAGTTGTCAGATCACACATCGGATAGGAGCAGTTGTGTTGCCGTGATGACATGGGGGATCTTCAATTCTGAAACCTGCAATTACGCTTTGGCAGATGAACTGTCAAAGAGAGCTGTCAAGGGCCACTATGCAATAGGAGACCAGAAGGACTCACTAACACGCGACTGTTGGCGTGAGGACCCATCGGTCATTCACAGAGAAATCACATCAGAGGTCTCTGTTGAACATTACTTAGACTGCAGGAGAGGACTTGAGGAAAACCTCTACGCACACATCTATATCCCTTCCATCACTTTATGATGGAGAGCCCCAGCTTTGGGAATGGGCTCTCCACAAAGTATCAACCTCGTGCTTCCTGTATGTGTATGTGTATTGTGTAGGCTACAACAAGGTATTGGATAGCCCGCTTATGCAACTCTCTAATTCTGTAAGTTTTCAGGTATTTATTGCATTCGGCAAAAAAAATTGTTGCGATAGGCAGTGCTTAATTTGAGCCGGTGGTTGCCAGTGGAGGGCTCCGGCACTTATTGTTTGGGGCCGGTACTTATTTTCCTGCATCAGGCATTTATTGCGAGCAAAAGAGGGATAAACACACAAACGGTAAAGAGGAGGAAGAGAAAGATGCAAAAGTGTCACAAAGGGAAAAAGCAGGAAGCAGCAAGAATGATCTAAAGGGACATGGAGTGGTTGCTAATGGATTAAAGAGGCCTGAGGTGGCTTTAGGATTTTGCAGCCTTAGTATTCTGTGCTCACACATCGGCCACGTGTTTCAGAGGAGAGCTTTGGAAAACAGCACTTTTTTTATTTACAAATTAAGCGCTGGGGACAGGGTTGTGGCTGAGTACAACTTCAAAAGGCATGACTCTTAAACTAATAAATACTAGGCCTGGGTTAAATTGTAATTATCCAGAGTAATTTTAGTAATTATGCATTACTCTAGTGATGTGAAATTACTGAAATTACGCCATCTTGAGTAAGAGTTACCGCATGTGCACAGAACAACAAACTAAGAGCAAGATAGAGTGAGTGGATGCTGGCTACTGCTGTCCATTTCCTTTAGCATGTAGTGCTATTTTCATATGTTAAACAAAGAAGGACGAACCCTCTGTGTGGATGTGGTACAATCGCTAGTCTGGTTGGTACATGAACCCACTAGGTTAGTTTAAAAGACCCCTCACACACCAACCTAGTTGGTGTCATGCTTCATCATTGGGGTCCCAACCGGGTGGCCGAATGCCGCCCGGTTGTGCTACGACGCCTGGTTACAGCGGAGCTGGTTTGGTGTAAGTATGTGATGTGATGTGAATTAAAAATATCTCTGAAAATTCTTACCTGTAAACTTTATTAGTGGCGGCTCAGGATATGGTTAAAAATGAGTGTAGTGCAACTAGAATCGGAGGTTATTATTCCCAGTTGACTATGTGAATGGTCAACATGTTTCAGCCCGCAATAGGGATTATGAGGGGCTTTCTTCAGGACCGGGTGGTGAAAAGTGAGTGGCAAAGTGGGTAGTGCCACGTGAGAAGAATAAAGTACCTACACACGCGCTAAGGTGTGTGGACTGCGTGTCTACGTACTTACGGACACTTGAAAAAACCTGTGGGAGAAAAGAAGACAGCACAAAACATGTATATACATTATAGTTAAGCAACATAAAATGCAATCTTACATCGGTACTATGGGCTAGTACAAAGACCGACCCTGTGATTGTACGCATTATCTAGACGAGGTGGGACATGCTGCATGCGAAAAGTGACAAGCAGCCTATAATGATCGCCCCGGTCTTATAGATGCTATGAAGCTGAGGAGCTTACAGTGAGGTCCAAGTGGTTAAGTTTGCTCAGGGTGGTGAACAAAACATAGTTTGTCGCAAGTCATCACCCTTTAATTACTGGTGAGCAGGTAGGGGCCACCGTGATTGGTGGTCATGTGGGGCACTATGCGGAAAATATCCGCGATAGGTAGTGCCTAGCAAGAGAGTAGGCATTCGTGATCATGCGGCGCGCCTGGCGGGAGCGTTTAGCACTGCTGATCATGCGGCGCGCTGAAGCTATGTTTAAAAACAATTAAAAAAGGAGAGCGCTTCTGCTAGCAACGCTGTATGTAGAAGCATAATTACACTATGTGTGAAATTGGGCAGCCGATCGAGACTCGGGAGGGGTCACATCCGATGACCGAATCTGGGGAAAAGTGAAGATTGGGATGAGCACGGAAACACAAGCATGCTCCGGTCCTGCTGTGGAAAAAGAAGAAGTTATGCAACCTTACTTGGTATCGGGGTGGAACCTGTCTGAGAACCTAGTGTGGTATCCCGTCGTCCCGGCTGGTGTGTAGCGCGGGGAAGATCGTACTATTTAAGCCCGTGTCATCTCTGGGGTACGTGCCAGTATGCTCGTAGAGGAAAGACGGAAGAGCGCTGCCGTGCGCAGTCAATCGGCCGCATCCAGGAGCCCTGAATGCGGCGGAAGGGTGCGCATGCGCTATGGTACTGACGGGGAATAGGAAACGGGGCGGCCATATTGGAGCGACCCGGGATGCTAGGACTGGAAGCACAGTGGCCAAGGTTCCCTAAACTAAGGGCCTCTGTAAAGGAACGGCCCGAAGTGAGGAAACGTACATTGGAGTTAAATGCAGAGAATTGAAGAAGACAAGGAGGGATGGCGATGCACGGCTAGATGTGCAGGGGGCCCAGAATAAGGGCATTAAGATTAGGCCATAGGTGGATAAAGGCTGCTCTGTGGGGGTGCCATCTCTGTTAGAGCTCAGCTGCAGGAGAGGTGCTCAATGGAAGGTGAGCAGTGATGTGATGGAATAGTGTTTAGGTTCTCCTGAGACTGTTCCAAGGAATGCTGTCATGGAGGCCAATTTTGTCGCTGGACAGGCGATAAATCCATCTTTGCTCCTTCTCGAGGAGACGGCTCTGGATATTTGGTAGACTCGGGTCCAGTGCTTCTATGATGACCCAGCGCATATCATTGGTCGTGTGGCCCACTTCAATGAAGTGGTTAGTCATGCGGGTTGTGTTTTTCTTACAGCGTATAGTACTGCGATGTTCGCAGATCCTTGTCTTGATCTTGCGATTGGTCATGCCAATATAGATGAGATTGCAAGGGCAGGTAATACGGTAAATCACGTGTTCTGTGTTACAGTTTGTATGTTGTCTCAGTTGCCAGGTTTTCCCTGGTTCCAACCTGAGGCTTTTGGTGGTTTCGGTGATATGGCACACGCTGCAGTTGCCACAGGGAAAGTAGCCCACCACGCCCGGGAGCCCCCAGGCATTGAGGACAGTGTGAACTGGCCTCTGTTGTGGTTTAGGTCGGGTGGAGACTATTGCGTCTTTGATTGATCGGGCTCTCTTGTTGGAGAGGAAGTTCCCAATCAAGATTGCCAGTCTCCAGTATTTTCCAGTTTTTGTGAATGATTTGTGAGACTTTGTGAGAGACGGCGTTGTATGTGGTCACACATGTGAGGGGCGACAGTGTCGATTCTCGTGCTGGTGTTTCAATCAGTCCCTCACGGTTCTGATTCCTGGCCCTTTTGTTGGCTTTGTCTGTAATCCATTTGGGGTAGCCCCGCTGACGTAGTTTGTCATTTAGATCTCTGGCTTCGGATTTGTAGTCTCCTATTTCACTGCAGTTTCTACGAAGCCGGAGATACTGGCCGTAGGTGATGACTCATCGGGCAGTAGCAGCTCCAGCACGGGCAGCTATCGGAGACGACAACAAGGAAGAGGTGGCAACATAGGCATGCAACATCCATGGGTCCAAGGATTACCAGGACCTAATATGCAATACCCCCCAATGTATCCTCAGATGCATCCTCATTTTGGATGTGGCTGGAATCCGCCCTTTGGACCACCACCGCCATATATGAACCGAAACCAACGGCAACCTTTTTTAGACAGAGGCCAACGAGGACGCGGAAGGAGACGCAGAGGGAACCAGGTCCACTGGGAAGACGACCCACTACAAGGAGCAAAACCCAAGGCCAGCAGCCAGGCCCGAGCACGCGATGAGCCTGGTCACCAATTTATCCACTCATGTTCTTACATCAGCAGAGCAGGCAGTCCTAGAGAAAGGACTTGGTTACGCACCCACAGCAAGACTTGATAAATTCAAGCTGCACTGCGAACTAGCCAAGTTTTTTCGTAAGCTCAAGCTAAAAGCTTTCTTCGAAAATTCTCTTCCATCTGGAACAGCATCACAGGGAGACACCTCCTTCAGAGTCAAGTCGAGCTTCATCCCTCCACCTTGCACTATACCACCAGAAATACTTGTCTATGAGTAAACTGTATTCAAAGAGATCGAAGCACTGAAGGACAATAATGTCTACCAGAACACGAGTAAGACAGAACGCCAAGCCCTTCAATCATTGAAGACAAATATTGATATTGTAATAAAACCAGGTGACAAGGGCGGCGGGACCGTCATTCTGAACAAAGATGATTATCAACGAGAATGTCACCGACTATTGAACGACACCAAGAACTATGAAAGACTCACACATGATCCCAGTGAAGACCTGAAAATACGCATCCTCACTCTTATGGAAGATGCCGAGACTAGAGGCCATATCACTAAGAGCGAGGCTAAATTTCTAACCACCACGCCGGGTAAAATACCATATTTTTACATTGTGCCAAAAACGCACAAAAACAAAATACCTCCGCCTGGACGCCCCATCGTATCAGGCATAGGGTCCCTGCTGGAACCCCTCTGACGCTATTGTGACCATTTCCTGCAACCATTGGTTCAATGCACTAGCATTTACCTCAAAGACACCAAAGACTTACTTGGCCTCATTAACTCTTTATCTTACAATCCAGACACTTCTTTTTTGGTCAGTCTTGACGTGGAGAGCCTGTATACCAGTCTCCCGCAAGATGATACCCTACAGGTACTGCAATCCGCCATCAATGACACCAATTGGCAATACCGAACTTCCAAAACGTTTGTTCTTGATTGTGCCACACTTGCACTCAAAGAGAATTTCTTTGAGTTTGAAGGCCGGCTCTTCCTACAGAAGTACAGCACTTCCATGGGGAGCGTTTTTGCCCCCATCGTGGCCGGCCTCTACGTCTATGACTTCGAGACCAAATATCTACTTAACAACAACCAGTCACGCTTTCCCCAAATCAGATTCTACAAACGTTACATCGATGATATCTTACTGATCTGGGAAGGTAACAACGGCTCACTCACTACATTCTGTGAATGGCTTAACACATGTGATCCTAACCTTCGTTTCACACACAGCTCTGACAGATATAAGACTACATTCCTCGACTCTGGACATTGAAGCAGTAGGAGGAGGACTGAAGAGCAAAACCCATTTCAAAACCACTGCCCGCACTCCCTTCTACACTTCACAAGCTTCCACCCCAGATCACTGCGGGAGAATCTCCCCACGGCCAGTATCTCCGGCTTCGTAGAAACTGCAGTGAAATAGGAGACTACAAATCCCAAGCCAGAGATCTAAATGACAAACTACGTCAGCGGGGCTACCCCAAATGGATTACAGACAAAGCCAACAAAAGGGCCAGGAATCAGAACCGTGAGGGACTGATTGAAACACCAGCACGAGAATCGACACTGTCGCCACTCACGTGTGACCACATACAACGCCGTCTCTCACAAAGTCTCACAAATCATTCGCAAAAACTGGAAAATACTGAAGACTGGCAATCTTGATTGGGAACTTCCTCTCCTCTCCAACAAGAGAGCCCGATCAATCAAAGACGCAATAGTCTCCACCCGACCTAAACCACAACAGAGGCCAGTTCACACTGTCCTCAATGCCTGGGGGCTCCCGGGCGTGGTGGGCCACTTTCCCTGTGGCAACTGCAGCGTGTGCCATATCACCGAAACCACCAAAAGCCTCAGGTTGGAACCAGGGAAAACCTGGCAACTGAGACAACATACAAACTGTAACACAGAACACGTGATTTACCGTATTACCTGCCCTTGCAATCTCATCTATATTGGCATGACCAATCGCAAGATCAAGACAAGGATCTGCGAACATCGCAGTACTATACGCTGTAAGAAAAACACAACCCGCATGACTAACCACTTCATTGAAGTGGGCCACACGACCAATGATATGCGCTGGGTCATCATAGAAGCACTGGACCCGAGTCTACCAAATATCCAGAGCCGTCTCCTCGAGAAGGAGCAAAGATGGATTTATCGCCTGTCCAGTGACAAAATTGGCCTCAATGACAGCATTCCTTGGAACAGTCTCAGGAGAACCTAAACACTATTCCATCACATCACTGCTCACCTTCCATTGAGCACCTCTCCTGCAGCTGAGCTCTAACAGAGATGGCACCCCCACAGAGTAGCCTTTATCCACCTATGGCCTAATCTTAATGCCCTTATTCTGGGCTCCCTGCACATCTAGCCGTGCATCGCCATCCCTCCTTGTCTTCTTCAATTCTCTGCATTTAACTCCAATGTACGTTTCTCACTTCGGGCCGTTCCTTTACAGAGGCCCTTAGTTTAGGGAACCTTGGCCACTGTGCTTCCAGTCCTAGCATCCCGGGTCGCTCCAATATGGCCGCCCGTTTCCTATTCCCCGTCAGTACCATAGCGCATGCGCACCCTTCCGCCGCATTCAGGGCTCCTGGATGCGGCCGATTGACTGCGCACGGCAGCGCTCTTCCGTGTTTCCTCTACGAGCATACTGGCACGTACCCCAGAGATGACACAAGCTTAAATAGTACGATCTTCCCCGCGCTACACACCAGCCGGGACGACGGGATACCACACTAGGTTCTCAGACAGGTTCCACCCCGATACCAAGTAAGGTTGCATAACTTCTTCTTTTTCCACAGCAGGACCGGAGCACGCTTGTGTTTCCGTGCTCATCCCAATCTTCACTTTTCCCCAGATTCGGTCATCGGATGTGACCCTCCCGAGTCTCGATCGGCTGCCCAATTTCACACATAGTGTAATTATGCTTCTACATACAGCGTTGCTAGCAGAAGCGCTCTCCTTTTTAATTGTTTTTAAACATAGCTTCAGCGCGCCGCATGATCACCAGTGCTAAACGCTCCCGCCAGGCGCGCCGCATGATCACGAATGCCTACTCTCTTGCTAGGCACTACCTATCGCGGATATTTTCCGCATAGTGCCCCACATGACCACCAATCACGGTGGCCCCTACCTGCTCACCAGTAATTAAAGGGTGATGACTTGCGACAAACTATGTTTTGTTCACCACCCTGAGCAAACTTAACCACTTGGACCTCACTGTAAGCTCCTCAGCTTCATAGCATCTATAAGACCGGGGCGATCATTATAGGCTGCTTGTCACTTTTCGCATGCAGCATGTCCCACCTCGTCTAGATAATGCGTACAATCACACGGTCGGTCTTTGTACTAGCCCATAGTACCGATGTAAGATTGCATTTTATGTTGCTTAACTATAATGTATATACATGTTTTGTGCGGTCTTCTTTTCTCCCACAGGTTTTTTTCAAGTGTCCGTAAGTACGTAGACACGCAGTCCACACACCTTAGCGCGTGCGTAGGTACTTTTTTATTCTTCTCACGTGGCACTACCCACTTTGCCACTCACTTTTTCACCACCCGGTCCTGAAGAAAGCCCCTCATAATCCCTATTGCGGGCTGAAACATGTTGACCATTCACATAGTCAACTGGGAATAATAACCTCCGATTCTAGTTGCACTACACTCATTTTTAACCATATCCTGAGCCGCCACTAATAAAGTTTACAGGCAAGAATTTTCAGAGATATTTTTAATTCACATCACATCACATACTTACACCAAACCAGCTCCGCTGTAACCAGGCGCCGTAGCACAACCGGGCGGCATTCGGCCACCCGGTTGGGACCCCAATGATGAAGCATGACACCAACTAGGTTGGTGTGTGAGGGGTCTTTAAACTAACCTAGTGGGTTCATGTACCAACCAGACTAGTGATTGTACCACATCCACACAGAGGGTTCGTCCTTCTTTGTTTAACATATCATTATACCGGGGATACGGACGCACCCCATATTTCCCTTGCTCTCCTATTGTTTTGTTGTGCTATTTTCATAGCCCAAAATGCACCCTCTGCTTATTTTGGATGCATTTGTACAAAGGAAATAGCACTAATTGCTGAATTACGCTTCTCACGTGATTACACATTATTGCGAGTAATTTTGTGGTAATTATGCTACAGAATTATGCCAGCTATGCCCACCATTAGTAAATACCCGCAAAAAGTACAAAAGAGGTATTTCTTAAGTTCATGGTGCCAACTCTGCCTAGCAGGGCCAGCTCTGTTTGATCAGACCCAGGAAAGGAGTGAGTGAGAAAATGCAAAAAAGCAGATGCATGAATTTGTCTCCGCCCCTGCCCCAAACAGTTGGCTTCTTCACATTCTTTCACATCCTTGCAGGGGTTCCTTGAGGTACATCTTCAAGAAAGTGGGTTTTTGTTAACACTCATGAAAGGAGAGGGTAAAAAACCTCAAGAACAAAATTCTGAGTATGCATGATGTCTGTACTTCCAACATGTTACACTATACTCACTACGTAGTCAGGCAAATGTCACACCTCAGATTCAAGCACCCTCAGGATGTTCAACAGTCACTTAAGCCTAACTTGGGGTGTGAACAAGCAGGCATTAGGGTGTAACGGTGGTTTTAGATAGGCTTGGTCAGGGCAGGCGAAAGTGGTCTGAAGATTATTCACAGTACACAGGGTGCCTGACCAGTCAAATCAGGATTATAGTGGTTTACATGGATAAGTAGCTCAACCAAGCCTCCCAGTCACCAGTGACCAATGTCCAGTGTCCACACACAATGACCTCTAGACATCACACACTCACTAGGCTAAGCACAAATGCTGGTATGACTTTACATCTCTGCCCTGTCAAAAAAAAGAGAACACAAAGCTATTAATATAAATTAACCAGAATGACAGTGGATGTGACATCACTGAAACCACCTCTTGTCCCACTCTTAGCTCATCAACAGCTTACTGTTTGCAGCTGAGGGGCTCAGGGAAGGTGGCAAAGAGTGCAATCTACAGAGATAGATATGACTACAGGACCCATATTTACTTTTACTTTCTAATGCTACTTTCATAACCCCAAAGACAAAGGATAACAAAGGCAGCGTCTGGGGTATTAAATGACAAGCCTGGGATAGCAGCCATCCATGTGTAATGAACAGAAAACAATGAAGAAATACAACGACCATCCAAACACTATCATCACAGATGGACCGCAACCCCATCCACACATGCAAAATTCATGCCATGGTTCAACCACATGCAAACAAACCTTAAAGCACCTCGGGCACTGTCTGGATGTTAATCTCTTCCAAACAGCAAGACTTTACCTACCTCAGAACCAGGGTGCATTGACCAACCGAGGGACTAGTAAAAACTGCAATACCCTTCCCCCACCTTGCAACTAGGCTTATGGTCGTTTCTTTACCACTTAAAGATCAGAGTTGTCACACCCCACCTCGTTCTAGCACACAGAAAACAACAGGTATACTGTATAGACCCTTCACCCGGTCTAAGGACAATTGAAAAATTCAGCCACAAGCCCAGAGGCATTACAACAATTTATCTCCTTTCACCCACATCACCACCAGCCGCAGTTGGACCTGCAAGTAGTTGTGAGCGAGGGTGCAAATGGAACTACTCATGATCCAGGATAGGAAAGGCACAGCTCAGCCATCAAGCAACAATGCCTAGCTCAGAGGTCCAACCTTCTCTCCTATGTGCAAAATGACATCTGAATGGTATTGTTCCCAACAGCAGACAAAAGGTGTGAGTTAGAGTTTAGCGGATGGAGTTTCCTCAATCTGGATGGCAGAGGACAACACCTGAACCACCCTGTGGGACATCCACCTGCCAAATTTAGAGGTGTTTGCTGGTCCTGTGGGCAACTCTCTACGTTGACAGGAACCGCCATGATGAAGGTACCTGTCAATGTCAGAAAAGTCGGATTGCTGTCCATCATGGCTGATGTTAGTCTGTCAAACTTTTCAAAAGTTTTTTTTTTTCAAAAACTAACTCCCACACCAAATAGAGCAGATGGTGTAAAGTCCTTCCTCCGAAGGCCCCTACTCCATCAGGCCATCTGAGGAAGTATTCCATCAATGGAGCCAATGTGGACCCCGTCCACAGAATACTTGTGGTCTGCCTTTCTCTAAACGAGGATGGCGAACCGAAGGTTTGGCGGAAAGGATGCTCCCTCTCATTTGCAATGGCGTAACCTGTTCACCAGTTTTACATCAGACCCAAAGTCACTTCCATAATGACATGCCCCAACTGATTCCCCTTGTTTCCCTTTTGAAGAGGGCCTCGTCTGATAGTTCAGGATGGACTGTTCCCATGAGGAGCAGGACTACACGCAAGCAGATGGACGGAAAGCATGAAATTATCTTGCCCACTGGCAACCCCTCGGGCCGAATTCCTATCCATCATATTAAGCCAACTATGCCACTCTAGACAGAGGCCCACCGTATGCAAATCAGTATTAACCCTGCTCCTCATGGGATGCGCCCCCCAAACTGCTAGGCAAGGTACCCTCCAGAATGGAACAGAAGGGGACAGTTTGTCTATTTGGATCATGTCAATAGGATGCAACTTGCGTACTATGGCCCAGTGAGCACTGGACTCATGTCTGGGCATAATCTTCAAACTTAGCTTAGGAAACCACCTACAACAAATGACAAGGAGATAAAAAGAGGGTGGGAGCACACTGCCTCACATCCCAGCACAGAGTTTGCCCCAAGGCATCATGGTAAATGCAGTGCATGATAGTGACAGTCTTAGTTTTTCACCCTTGTTGGTGCAGCCACTGCTGTGTATCTCTGGACATGTGTTTTAGGATAATTGTCCTTCAGTAGGGAGCAACACATTCTTTTGGGGGTGCTTGAAATGCCGTCCAAAGTCTACTGAGGTCTCTGTGCGACTCACTGGGCGCAGGTGCATCAGCCAGAGCTTGTCATCTCATTAGCTCAAGGGAGCCTTTTCATACAAAAAGAGGGTGGGAGCACACTGCCTCCCATCCCAGCACTCAGTTCGCCCCAATGCATCATGGTACTGAAGGACAACTATCCTGAAACACGTGTCTAGAGATGCACCTGTTAGAGAGGCTGGAGAACTATTTTGGGCTAATGTCTTGATATTCCATATGGCTAATGTTAAGTTTCTGATTCAGGGGACACAACTTAACACAAACTCTCTGGGTCGAGGAAGCATACATTACAACAGATTCCATATTAGAACTACTTAAAAGGCTTGCTTCTCCGCTAAAGGACAGAGGGGAGGCCAGCAAGAGCAGTGCTGGAGGGGTGTCATACTTTAACTGGAGGTGCGGAGGGTGTGGAGCGAAAGAAGCACTCCATGTAGATCACGGTATGGTAATGCTGGCAGTCCTCTAAGAGGCACAGCTAGGAGGAGAGCATGAGTGTGGAGTGCCCAGGTAATAACTTAGTGTACAGCTTATTGGATGCAGGAAGGGGTTCAGCTCTAGTAGCAGAAACCAAAGTAGTCAGCATTGACAACCAGGCCAGACTATAGCCCTCGACCTTCTGAATTAGGCGATGGCAGAAGCAGAATGCGGACCTTTAGATCCATGATTTGACTGAGAGAGGAAGAGAGAAGAGTCTTAGGGCTCCAGTAAGTCAGTCTGCGGGGTGCTTGATGCTAAATCCTGGAGAACAACCAGACGTGTGGCCAAGAATCAGAGTACTGCCTATGGAAAGGGCCAGAGCCACCGGCCAGGAGCGGGCCCTAGACAAGGTCCCCCCAAGCAGACTTGTCATGACTTACTTTAACTCAGTCACCTTTGGGCTCTGGGGGAATATCTGGCCCAGATTGTGTCTCCAGTATCGAGACTTGGCAAATAATCGAAAGGGATGGACTAAGGAAACAACCGGGCAAGATTTACATGAGAAGCTGCGATGCTCCGAAAGTACCTAACGCGTGCGCCCATCTTCCTTTAATTTATTTGCCCTGGAACTATATGAAAGCTTGTTGTTTTATAACATTTTGGTACGTTTATATGTGCACATTTTTAACCATGAAATGTATGGTTCTTACATAATCTAGTTCTTATAATAATGATGTTTCAGGACATGAAAACACAGAAGCACACAAACCCTACGTGAAACTACTAAAGTGTCCCTCGAGAAAAGTACTCGGAAAGCAAGAGATCAAATCAATAATTCCAAACGAACTGATGTAGAATAATAAGAGCACGATTAATGTATAGCTATGCACAGGAAACAAGATCTAAAAGCATTATATCACTTTAAAGAAGTCAAGCGTACAACACCTTCACAACATTTCTACTCACCGCAGCATGTGCGGTGATGGACAGATTCCCTGGACGGCTGCTACTGCTTTAAATAATGCAAGACTTATTGATAAGGCCTAATAAGCAGAGCGCAGACTGACGTCAGAGCATGACCACAGACCCTACTTAGGCTGCCCATCTCCTCAAATGAATGCAAGGTAAGAGTCCTGCCGCTACATTCGGGTTTCACCACATCTTCCCTAATGCAGGCTTATCCTGCCTGTGGAGCAGCCCTAGCATTGCACAGTCCATCAGGACAGATTCACGCAGGCTGCAAGTGCATGCCTTGAGATGTCACTCAAAGCCTTCTTCCGGTCAGCCCCGCCCGGCCTTCTTCCATAGCCTTACCAGGTTGGCTTTTAGGGAATCCACACAGTGGTTCAAATGCGAAAGAAAATGTATGGAACAGTGATGTAGGACGGGGTCAGTAGGACCTGAAATAGTTTAAGTATTGATTAAGCGAAACCTTTGACATTAATAAGACAAAAACCTACAAGTCCCAGAATGTACACCGTTAGCAAAACGTCCAGAACGAATTATAGGGTCACAAAAACCATATAAGGGCTTCTGGCAGCTTTCACGGTTTTGGAAATGGAGAGCCCACATTCTTGTAGGCAAAGGGGGGATGCACTGTACAAGAGCCCAGGAGGGTGGCTGGGGTGTTGGGGGGTGGGGAAGATGTCAAAGATGACCTTTCAAGCGCAGGTGTGCGCATTAAGAGACGAATGGCAAAACCTTTACACTCGCCTGTCTCCACACGGCTTGCCAACAAGCCCTCACAAACTGTGAGAAACAGGCACTGCCTTCTGCTCAACTTCAGAGCTCTCAATTGCGCGCCATCAAACACCCGCCCAACCACATCCCAAACTCACTTAGACACCTTCAGGCCACTCTCTTCAAAGTATGCCTCATACAAGAGTCATATGTTGCATGAAAAATACTATAGAAAGAACACTGTGAAAAAGCAAATACTCTTTCTTAGAGAATGCAGGATGAAATAAAACATTTGAAATGTAAACAGGGACTGTATCGCTGACATGCAAGACTTTAAGGAATTTTACGGTAATTGTTGAGAAATCGATCAGATATTTGAAGGTTAAGGCCATGAATATGATGGTGCCCGACTGGGAACAATAGGGGTTTAATTACCTTCTGCGAGGACCCGCGCGCACAAAAACCCCTAGCCGGCGAGAGGGCGTTACATAAAATGTCAGAGGGTTCTATTGGATTTATCAGTAGAAATTGTATAAATTCGATTTCCGCCCATTGAGAGCCTGGCCCGTCCGGACCCGAAGGAGGGAGATCTTAGTTAGGGCGGAACGAGGCCGGAGACGAGGATGCCGGGTCATTGGGGTCAACCCCCGGACACCATGTTCTCTGGAGGAACCGAGGCGGCCTCTGCCAAGAATGTGCTCAGCAGAGCTGGGAGTCCCGCGACTCCGGAGAGGGCGGGGCCTGCTCTTTGTTAAACACCGTAAGCGAAGCCTTGGCAACATCATTTGTGAATTAAGACACCAGGCAGGGCTTGAAGATGTATCAACCGCGCAGTGCCTCTCCAGACAACGCGGGCACGGTTCGTTTCGGAATGCGGGTGTTAATGGCGACGGTCAGCCGAGGTCAGGGTGCCCAGCTATGTAGCGGGACTTCTGTCCCTTCAACGTAAACGATCCCAGATTAAGACGAGCGTTCCCCCACTGTGGAATATATGTGTTAGCGAGGGGGGGCTTTGATGTAGGTTACCCCAGCCGAGGTCAGGGTACTCCACTATGGAATGTTGGCGTTGTCTGTCCCTCTGGTTAGTGCGACCCCAACCGAGGCCAGGGTGCCCCGCTGTGCTATGGAATATGGGTGCTAGCAGGGTAGCTTTGATGTTCATGACCCCTCGAAGGGGCGGGGTACCCCACTGTGGAATATGGGTAGTACGCGGCGTGGTGGCTCAGGGCCACGTGATCCCACTGTGGAGAAAGGAGGCTTTGATGTACATGTGTCCCCAGCCGGCGGAGGGTACACATTTCTCCTTCTCCAAAGACACTTCCAAACCTAATTCACGCCCTCTCTACTCCCTCAAGGAAGTTCTTCCACTATAGGAAATTCTGTACTCCATGCCTATAGAAGTGCCTTCCCAGTGTGTTCTGAGTGACTGCCACTTATTGCAGTACTATACCTCTATTTTGCATCTTATGTATCATGCACACTTGTCACTTTTGCCTCTTGTAACGTATCATTTGCTACCTCTTTTTGTATCTTGTTTGTTTTAGTTTTTTTGCACAACTGTCACTTTTTCCTCATGTAACGTAAGGCTTGCTTTTGTATTATGCTCACTTGTAATTTTCTCATGTAATGTTACTGTTCCTATTGTGAAGCGCTCTGACACCTTCGGGTAAAGTCCGCGCTATATAAAAACGCATAAAATAAATAAAAAATAAAAAATCAGCGAGGGGTGTTCACTTTAACCAGGTCAGTTACTATGCGTCTTTAGCTGACACTTTGTTACAAAACGTCACTGTAAAGTTAAAAACACAACGTGGGAACGAGCTCTAAGCCTGGTATCTAACCCCGATGTACCGTGACAGGGAAACCGAGTAACTCAAACTGAAGGCAGGGCCGGATGCTTCTGGTGGAGCCAACTGAAATCAGCCCTTGTAAACAGGCGGGGTGGGGGCACGCATGCTGTCAGTCTCCCCTCCCCCCCGCCATGAGCTCCGGGAAGCTCTACACCTGCTGACTGACTCAAATACACAAAGGTTGTGCGTGAACCAGCTCGATGATTCCAGTGGGGGCTCAGCATTAGTTCTTAAGGAGGGAACCCCCCTTTTTTTGTTTTATTGGGGGGGGAGGGGGAGGGGCCAACCAACAAGCAAGCACTGCCAATAGATCTGACTTTACAGGTATGCTGTATGCTAATGTGCCGCATTGCAAGTAAACACCATGGGAATGGAAGTGCATATATGTGCACGCATAGAACTGTAGAATAATACTGGTGTATGTTAAAAGGTCAGCCAACAGTTGCACTGTCAAGCCAGACCTAAACACCCACGTAGTTTAAGGACTGCCCTTCTCCCATCTGTGCTGCTGTCGCAGAAAAACACCATCAATTATCTAGTTATCCAAGACATATTAACAGCATTATGTCATGTGTCTGTCCCTGAAACTTCAAGCTCAGGCAGTTGGACAAATAAAATGATCACAGCTGTGTGGAGGCATTACTTTTTGTTTGTGGAAGCACACAACATCTGCGCAATCAAAATATGTACTCCTGGTTCCCAACATGTGGGTGGAGCCAAAGCGCCTCTCCTGGTGGTTCTCACACATGTGTTTGGCAACAGCTGAGCTGTCAAGCCAGGCCATAAAAAGGGGGTAAAGTAGTGGTCAAAATGCCTTAAAAAAAGCATGGGGGCTGGGATGCTGCATGCAATGGGGGCGGGGTGAGTGAGCATGGGGGCGTGGTCAAAGGCATGGCTAAAAAACAACCAACAGTAACTTTTTTCAGTTTTACCTTCAGGTAACTACATACAAACTAATGCACAGCTTAAATTAGAATTAAATGCAAGCAGGGCCGGACTGGCCGTAGCGGGCACCGGGCGTTTCCCCGGTGGGCCGACAGGGTGAGGTCCGGTTTTGGGCCCCTGGGGTGCCGTATTTGTTACAGGGCCGTTTTTGTAGCATAGCTGCAATATCGGCCCCTGAAACAAAATCGGCCGAAACCGGCCCTGGCAAACAGCTCGGCCGCACCCCCAACCACCAGGGGGCCGGCCGAGCACTTTGCCAGGGCCGGTTTTAGTTCCCAGTCCGGCCCTGAATGCAAGTTATGGTAATCAGTGGGAAATGCACTATTGTACATTCTGAAACCTATTTTTAATGCACTGCACCAGAGAGCCACAGAATTGAATCCTGGTAGGTGAAGTGGATAATAGTGACTTGTGTATGTTTAGAGCTACAAGGTCTCAGTCTGTGATAGAAAACGCTGTGAACATGCAAATCATTTTAAACTTGCATTACACACCGTAGAAGATCTGCTGCTACAAAACACCCAAAAAGGTTTAAGATAAAAAAAGTTCTTCCAAAATATATCCAGATTGTACACAGTGCAACTTGTTTTATGGCGGTCTTGTAAAAGCACACACTTCATAACTTAGCTGGTAGATCCCTTATACCTCTTAAAAAGAATTAATGTGTGTCAAAAGGTAGCACTTTTTTAGGTCGAGCCTGGGCAGCCCATGCGCTGCTCTGCAAGGCATGCTGTATTAGAGTATGGACTTGAAGTTCTGCCCACTCTCCGCCCATATTTTTCATTGGCTTGTGGTTTTGTCCTCTGTAAATGCTGGCTTCTGATTCAGTAATCGGCTTGTTAGTCCCTCCTTAGTACCGCCTGGTCTTCATTTGCAACCTCCCATGAGGACTGGCCCGTTTACTTCTGTTGTTACACAGTCTGTGTTATTTAGTCTGCAAGCACTGTTTTTTTTAGTGAGTTTTGTCCTATTGCAGGCAAGACGTGCATTGCAGCAACATTCAGCGCGCCATGCACGCTTTTACTTTTCAAGCAGCCGGGACAATGGCGGCCGCTTCTTTGCAATGCAATAGGTCTAGCATTTAGGAGAGTTTGAGCTATTGGCATTGTAAATGTCAATAGATTAAACTCTCGCAAATGCGAGACCTATAGCTTTGCAAATATTTTTTTTGGGTTGTTTCCAAGCGCCTGTGCCGCGATTGCATTTAATAGAGGCCACGACCCTTTCTTTAGACGAGCCCCGTCTAAAGAAAGGGGCACGGGCGCCATCAAAACAAAAAAGAGCTGTTTGGGGCGCTTTTACAAAAAAATTCATTTTTTTTTTCTAACATGCTTTTTTGGTAAAAACTCCCCATACCGCGCTTTCACTTTAATGGCAGGGGCGCCCCTTTCTTTAGACACGGCTCGTCTAAATAAAGGGGCATGGCCTCTATTCACGTGCAAACTCAGCATGGGCGCTTGGAAACAAAAAATATTTGCAATTCAATAGGTCTCGCATTCGCGAGAATTTAAGCTATTGACATTTACAATGCCCATAGCTCAAAGTCTCGTAAATGCGAGACCTATTGCATTTGCAAATATTTGTTTATAACGGTCTTTTAAAAGCACACTTTTTACATCTCAGCTGGTAACTTCCTTGCAATACTGCTCAAATAGAAAAAATCTATGTTATCAGTAGGCCTGGGTGGAACTCGCAGAGTTTCACTCCGTGGAATTCTGGGGAGTTACCAAAAACTCTGCGAGATTCCATGAACCGGTGGAAATAGGCACGTTGCACTGCTCTCGCTGTGATTTAGCACCAGGAGCCAGTTCCGTGCTGAAAAATCATTGCAAACTGCACCATGCCAGTCGGCCCAGATTCTTGAGTTGATTTTACTGCCGCTGCAGAGTAGATTTTCTACACCAGTAGCAGCTTTCTGACCGCGAACAGTCGTGACTGCCCTGGTTGGAGAAATCTCACCGGGTGCCCTCCTAGCAACCGAAAATCAGGCTGGGGGATGGCAAATCTCACTCTCCAACTTACCATTTTCGAGCTGCACATGAGAAAAACTCCATCACACAGCAGTTGACAGAACTTGTCCGGAACTCTACATTTCAAGCGTAATGCGGAGTGGCCAAAATTCCGCCAACGAAGCGAAATATATTGTCCATCCCTAATTATTAATAATCTTTAAGTGAATCCATCAATTAAAGCCAATACCAGCTTCCAAGCACCCTTTACATTTGCAGATTGACCAGTTGCGCACGTTTACATTTGTTTCAGGCAAGCAGGAACCATGGCAAGAAGGCTTGTTTAGTTGTCTGCCCCACATTCTGTTTCACAGCACAGGAGTCTCACTGTCTTACACTTCAGCTGAAGCATCCCATCCGTGGACAATTGTCTTTTCGCAAGAAAGTAGGGGGAACTGTTTTTCTAAAATTAAAAAATTATGGGCACCTCGTGCCCTTCAGATCCCTCCCACTTCGACCACTGGGCTAAAGTGATCTGTTAAGGCATCAGAACGACAGCTGCACCAAGGCAGATAGTTCACGCAAAGCCTTTGGAAGTTGTAGTCATAGTCCCTGCATCACTTAAGGAAATAAACATAGATCGGGTCTCCACGTGGGACTCTCTTCTGAGGCGGTTCCCAACGCTAGTGCGCCAGCCACGCCTTCAAAGTTCGCCGTATCTACAGATGTCGGTGTTGAACCTCTGTTTAAGGCCGCACTTCTTAGTTCAGCACCATTGGCTAAGACTTTTAGATGTTCTGGAGGGTCCGGGACAAAGTTGGGGTACCCCGGAGACCCCAAAGGGCGGATTACGTCACTCTCTAAGAACATTTCGAGCTCTGCATAGCAGAGTCAGGCTGGTTTGATTTCTCAGCAGTTCAGGCATGTGCTTCTGAAAGCTGGTATGGCTGCGGCCTGGCACCACCCCAAAAGTAGCAGCCTCCCAGGGATAATGGCCTCCAACGGCTTAACATATAACGGACTCTGCCCATGCCCTACCGGCCTGTCATGGACTCCGCCCCAGCCTTTCAGAGGCACCGGCCAGGAGGGTCGGTTTCGCCAATATGGCAATCAGGCAGTGCCAGTAGGGCTGCTCTGCCTGGTCAGTGTGTGGGATGTTTTGGGCTGTTTGTGTTCCCGCTTTAATGGTCTACTGGGTCCGTTTTTACTGCCTGCAGCAAGCACATGCTGTCTCCCAAATCTTGGCGATACCTCACACAGGGTGGCTTTATAAGTTCGAAACAGCCCTTATTTGCAGATTATGAGCCCGAGCCTTTTCCTTTTTTAGCTGTCGGGTTCACTAATGGCACCGCTTTTATTTCTGTGTCCAGGTCTATTTTCTGTGCCAGTCGTGCACTGGCAGCCAGTCTACAGTTGTAGCCGAATCTTCAGTGATTTTTTTTTTTCACCGCCCTCTCCGTGACTAAGCCAGGGAGACCAGGACTTGTGACTGCCCCTGCCCCAGCCCTATTGTCCGTTGAAATGCGCCAGCTGCAGGAACCTTAGTCTCCTCCAAGAGGAGCGCAGGCCCTCCTAGGCACCTCTCTGGGGTTTACTGTGACCACCGTGCAAAGGCGGAGCAGGGGGGTCTAACGCCCTCCCATGAGAAGCATCATTGTTTTATTTTGAGATGTTGGCGTAGCACCAAAACGCCACTTTTCGGCCTCTTCGGAGTACTTTGAGACCTTAATGCCAAGGAGATGGGAAGAGGTGGGAGGGAAAGGAGAAAACACTTTCAAGCAAGGACTGCAGAAGCGCACACACAAGCCAGCATCAGAAGGCACAACACTCGAACGAGCCCACCCAGTTCCAGGCCTACCGCTATGGGACTGAGAAGGAAATGGATGCTGCACCAATGTGATAGCGTGTAAACACTTTTAGCGCTCTGGGCAAACCGCACAGCCTCTAGGTGCTGGTGCTCACAACTAGTTACATGTCATGTATCGTAATTTATTCCCGCAGATGAACAGTAAAGTGAGGGCACCATCACAGTGCGCTCCCACCACCTCGGGTCTCCGGAGATGGTGGGGAGAGTGGTCCACAAATCTACCCGAAAAGGGTGAAATTATCCCCCAAATCTCTGAAACAACCCACTTGTTTATAGGAAGGATTATATCTGACTTGTTTAATTATTAACTTTTTCTGCCACAGTCAGTGGCCCTGAAGTCATGCTGTACACACAGACGTTCAGATGCAATACCCAACTTTCAACAAACATCTCCCCGAAAAAGGCTGAAGTTTTCCACAGTTTCCATGAAATGCACACGATCAACTTTTAAACGAGGTGTCTGTGGGAGTCTGGGTTGAAAACATTCAGCAACGATCTTTCTCAAGCACGAGCCCAAAAATAAATGTACCTGTTTTCGCAGATCCAGAGCGACGCGCAATATACCATCATAAAAGCGCTCTAAACATCTATATTCAGTAATCGAGTTAGGTGCCACCACGGGCTTCAAAAAGAAAAAACTTTCAAGCGCGTGCGGACACGGAACTTTAATAAACCTGAAAGTAAATAAACTGCCACAGGTGAGGAGCGTGTAGTTCACAATGTTCCGTTTTAATTTGCTTTATGGCACTGGACGTTCTGCTGCTCTCGTTAAAACAGTAAAACTTCAAGCACCAGAAAGCAAAGGTATTCTCACCCACATGCACACATTTCAACTCGCCTTCAGTTGAAGATTGGATCTTTCACCCTCCCCGTTGTGCGTTATGTTCGGTTACTAGAGATTTGTATAGCTGTGTTACGTTAATGGAGCTTCGCAGCGCTGCAGGCTTCGTGCAAAACGTCCCTCTTAGACTTAAAGTGGGCCACCACAGGAGGCACGACGACTTGGGCTGTCTGGAGTGACGTGTTCCTTGGTGCAGCGCAGCCGCTTCTAGGAGTACTTGTGGTTAACGTCAGAGACTAATGAAAGCGCCGCAGACTGATTATCTTATACCCCGCGGGCTCACGCCTGAGGTGCAGCCCTGTCACTGCCTGCAGGGTAAAAGAAGCCGCGAAGTTAGCGAACTTCACCCCGCAGGTGTTCACAACCAGTGCATGCTCGGATTCCCTCTTACCTTGAAATTTGGTAGGTCTTTGATGTCTTTCGTGGGGATGCAGAGCAGCAAGATCCCTATGACGCCGGCGCAGAGCAGCAGCAAAGGCAACAAGACAGCGAGCACCTTCCGCGCCATACTTAGTCCTCAGTGCAGACAGACAAGTGAGCTGCAGGAGCAGCGCGAGCAGAGCCCAGCGCCGCCCTGGGAGAAGGGGGCGGGGCTATGCTGCTATTGGCCGGCTGGGACTTCGTAGCCGTCCACAGTCTCCTATTAATGGGCACGCTCATTCACCTACCAGACAGGAGACCGACATACCCACACACTGATTCACTTTAAAGTTTATGTCCCTAATTTTCACAAAATCAACCAATCTGTGAGAGGATGACTAGTGTAGAGTGCAGGTGTCCAAACAGGAGCTCAAAAGCTACTGGTAGCTGTCATCAACACCCTTGCAGTAGCTCTCCAAACCAAGGCGGGCTTTAGGGCAGTGCCACCGGTGCGGCTGCCCTGGGCGCTGGCATGGGAGGCTGGGGGGTACTGACCTCAGTGGGGGCGTTGTGTCTAGGAATAACTTACACCTGCAGCAGAGTTCCTTGTGCTTAATGTCCCTGCTAGCGAGAGAGATCAGATTTTTGTCTAGTGGCAGTTTTGACTGTTCATAAAGTAGCACAGAGGTTTAATATGCCTGCAAAGAACGCATAGTGTGTAGATCACAGATCCGTATTTTATGTGGATAGCTGAGTGGATTACTGCTTTTGTCACAGAGATCCTTTTGTTACCACAGTTCTTAAGATTCAACCCTAATACAGAACAGTGACTGTTAGAAAGTGTCATCAAAGAGCTGCATGCATCTCTATTACTTACCCGAAACCAATGAACATTGACAATGTGGCATATTGTAATTCTTTGTACTTACTGTTGAAAATCTCCAATGTGAAACAGTTTCTGTAAGCTGAGCAAATGCTCAATAAAAGGAAGTTAAAAAAAGCTGATTGCAAACTGCATGAAATAGGTTAGGAAGTTATGTCTCCCCCCCCACCCCCCCACTCTTTCATGACCTATTCCTAATGTTGCTGAAAAGGGTTTGTTTGGGTATATATACATTCTTATTAGTAAAGCCAGCCTTTACTTGTGCTTTAAAACAAATGAAAGGTATGTTAGAGAGGGGCTATGGAGAGAGATGGGGCACTCTTTTCCAGTGGTAGTAAGGGAATCTGAGGAGGAGGTTGTGGGGGGAGGGGGGTGCCAAAAGCACTAAAGCACTAAAGCCCAACAGTAGCCCAATGTGCCCCCAACGTGCAGGGGGCCCGAGCGTCAGGGGGCCCACTCAGGCACTGTGCAGCGCGGACAGCGGGCCCCTGCCCTTAGAACTCCTGACTGGATCCGGAGCATGGGGGGCCCCCTCCATGTACTTTGCAGGGTGGCCCCCTCAAGTTTCGTAACACCAGGTCTTTAAGTGGGATGAAAAAAGTGTGGTGTCCCTAAAAGAATCGTGGCCTATATAATTAATGGTGTGGTTAAAAGATGTTAACCAAAAATCTGCGCATTCCGTAAAGTGCATCCCTACCAGTATTTTGGTGCCTTTTTGAGGTCTCTTTTATTACATCCACATATATACCACAACTGACTACACCTAAAACAAGCCAGGACTATTGGCTTTACCAGTGGCTGTTAACTGTTTAAGATAAATGAGTAACAACAATGACTTTGTTGTAAATAATATTGAAAAGATTTTTATTCTGAAATTATGAGACTGTGAATTAAACTTTACTAAGTCCTGTGGAAGGGGTAGTGGTCTTTAGAGAGTGTCAATCACTCCTTCTCTTCCCTTCACACCCCTCTCTTCTGCAGTCTAAGTTAGTCACCAACGCCCTTTTTGTCATTACATCTTTTTGAAATCCTCCATCTGCACATCTCACACCTCATCTCTCTGTTTTACAGCACCCTCTTTACATTCTCTCCTGCATGTACGTCCGTGCATCTCTTTCACTTCACCAACCACCAACTTACCTGCAAGCACTGCATTTTCTTTTAATTTCCCCTTGTCAATATTTTGACAAATGTCTCCTTCTTTCTCACCTCACATTTGCACAGAATAACAACTGCAACTGGCATATGTGACCATTGCTTGGTGCCCTTTGCAGAGAGGCCAGGGATTGGATCACCATGTATTCTGAACAACTTTTTGACCCACTGACAAGCACAGCAAGAAGAAACTCGCACTGCCGTCTGCCACAACTCTCAGTCATGGCCCATTATAAATACCCAGAGGCGACTCAGTTGAAAATATTTACCATACAAGAGCAATATGCTACACAAAAAAATACAGAAACACTTCATCCTGGAAATAGATAACTCTGTTATGGACTGCAAGATTATTCAAAGCATGTGAAATATAAACAGGAACGATATTGATTACCTTAACGGTTTTTACATTTATTGTTCAGAACTCGAGACGTGTTTTTGCTTGTGCAATCAATGATCTGAATACAGGGCCCAAAATGGACCCGTTTCAATGTCTCTTTTTAATTACTACTGGTTCTGAGACCCGGGGGGACCCAGCCCACTTAAAGCCCTGTGTAATGCCACTGTCTACAATGGGAGCCCATCCCAGTATGTCATTCAAAGGATTTATGCACATTAAAGAAGACAGCACTGCTCATCTCAGGACCCTTAGAGTGGAGGCCAGCCACACCAATGGAAGGGCCTTATGCCAAGACACAAAAACAAACTCTGCTGGCCTTCGTGGTCAGCAACGTGGCCATATGTATCCACAAGGAGAATAAACATGAGCAAGGTCCACGCTATCAGTCACACTATGTTTGTGACCAGTGGGCCAAGAAAGAAGAGTGCCAGCAGAAATAGTGCACCTACCCAAAGCACTATTTGAGGATATCTGGGGAGAAATTGATTTTTTGGCAGTGACAATCTCTTCGGTGACAAGATAGTGAAATGGTGTAAATACATTGACAATATTTTTGCCATTTGGCATGGGTCTGAAATTGATCTCAAAGTGTTCGACGAATGGTGGACCACAGGTCGGCTGACCTTAAATTTACAATGTCTGCCAATTCTAAGAAAATTAATTTTTTGGAACTAAATATCACGGTTGAAGATGACAAATTAACCATGAGTCTATATACCAAACCCAGTGATAGGAACCCTTTGCTACATTTTACTAGTAACCATCCCAGATCACTAAAGAGAGCCTTCCGTTGGGACAGTTATTGAGAATCCTTAGGAATTGCACCAATAAAGATAATTATTTTAAGAATGGTGCCATCTTGAGTGACAAATTGGTGTCTAGAGGGTACCCAAAAAACAGGTACGCAATGCCTTGAAGAGGGCATGGTATGCACCCAGGGAGTCACACCTCACTCCACAAAACAAAGAAACATCTCTACCATTAACCTGTGTACAGACTTATGATCCAAATGTTAACAGGATAAAAAAGTAATTAGATCCAATAGGAAGTTATTATCAGTTCTTAACCTCCCTGATCCTTTGTTCTCCTTTAAAAAAGGAAAGAACGTAGGAAATATTTGGTACAGACAGCAAGAAAACCAGCTCGCAATGATTTATCTAGCCTATTAACCTTACCACCCGTACAAGACCATTATAGGTGCAGCGGTTGCACGGCTTTCCAATTCACCAATAATTCAAAAGAACTGAATATTAATGGGTTCACCAACCTTTAAAGAGTTCTTGAATTGCAACACCAGAAATATAGTTTATTGTATTACTTGTCCATGTGATAAGTTCTACCTTGGGCAGGCCAGCCAACCAGTCAAAAACGTCATCCTGCAGTATAGATTCAGTATTCGGTGGAAAACCCCAGAGGCTCCGTTTGAGCAACCATTTGAAAGTCAAAATCATAGTGAGAATGAAATCAGATGGTCAGTTATTTGGGTGGCCATCACCAATGTAAGAGGTGGGTCAATGGCGAACATCCTGCTAAGAATGGAGGCAAAAGTCATTGAAAAATCCAAAGTTGCAGAAACAGGTTAAAATAAAAATGGTGAGATATGGGTCCTCTGCATATTTGATCTCAGACATTCATAGATGTTGCTCCTTGCCTGATGAAAATTCAAATGGAATTCTTGAACAGCTTATGATATTGCCCAGTGCTTAACTTGAGCCAGTTGTTTCCGGTGCTCGGCACTGGCACTTAATTGTCAACACCGGCGCTTGAGACAGTATGCCACAAGGTGGCTCTGGGTGACTAATTTAGAGAGGACCACAACAACAGTTAATTATAAATTCAATATACACTAAAAATGGTTATTACCTGCCGCCCTAGCCATTCGTATAGCAGGCCTGAAAGAGTCCAAATTGTCACACTTGGAGGAGTGGATGGTTAGTAGTTGTGTTGGTACTGTCATTGGCAGAGCTGGCAGGGGCAGAGGGTGGTGCAAGCTGCAGTGACCTCCTGAGGAGAGCCCTGGCACTTATGTTTTTTACAACTAAGTACTGATATTGCCATGTATGTTGTGCTGCTCGACATTGTAATACACACACGGAAGTAATTCATCACACTGGTATTAATCACCTAGGAATGAGCATTTGTGTAATTACGTGTTGATCAGTTGATTTCTGGCAATTTGTTGTGTGTATTCTCAGTCAAAAGGCAAGTGTGAATATCAGTATAATTATCTGTATGCTATATGGCCAGGATTGTTTGTGCCACCACTGTGGGTTTGCTGGATTCATTGTAGGCACTGTACAATGTGGCCTCATCACTTGGAGAAATGACCCATATTATTGATTTGCCCAATAGATGTCTGCGTGATTTCTCCCAACTGAGTATGCCAGGTTCCTTGTAAATATATGTACATGTGTAATATATTGATGTGCACCTCCATGTTCTCCCGCCGGCTTTACATTCACATTCACCAGGGTACATTTTTATTTGGAGGGTTCTGTAGTGACCTGCTGGTCACTGTTCTAGTTGTTGCTGTGCCAGCCACTCCCCGAGGGCTGGCTTACACCCCACCCAACACCCATCCAACACAGGCATCACTGGACATGTGACCCTGGTAATAAAAGGGGCTTGGGCGCACGTGCCCTGGGCAAGTTCTACTAACAATAATACTGTGTCCATGTCGATACTCCTACTGCATGGGGGCCTAGTGCCCCACTACTTTACATTGGCGACGAGTGGGTTGGACCTGCGTGTGCTGCCGCTTTGTGGGTGGCTAAGGGGGAAAGCATTGCCCGTGTCGAGGGTACCTCTGCCAACAGTGAGGTGGAAGGGGAGCCTGGAGGGTGGTGGAAGCGCAGCGGAGTTGTGGCATTGCCCAGTGGAAGCGGGCTGGTGTGCCGTGCCAAGTCGGGTGCATGGACCCCGAGAGCGGAGATGATCAGGAGCCCACCCCGCATCGGTGACGCCACCCGACAGCAGAGAGCCCTGCGTGGCGAGTGCGGGAGCCGGTGGAAGTGACCCTGCCGACTGCCTGCAGAGACCCCAGTAAGAGTGGTGCCGGACTGCCGAGGTGCCAGCCCGCTGCAGGATTTGCGGCACGAGGAGGAGGAGTGCCCGGTCAACCAGCGGGCATGAGGTGAGCCGAGACCGTGACAAGTACCAGGCCGGGCTGTCCTAGGAGCCCGCGGCGAGAGTGGAACTTGCCCCTGAAGCACTGCAGTGCGGGGAGATAAGGGCAGGGCTGTACATCCAGGAAGGGAGCAGTTAAAGAGACTGTGTGCGGCCGGCACCGCCTAGAAATAAATGGGGGAGAAGTCGGGAGGTGGAAGTGGTGTCCCTCCCTTAGACGCTCGTGAGGCCTGGTGTGCCCTCCGGTGTGGCCTGTAAAAGACGAACAGACTTACTGCACTGTGGAAGAGGTGCCGCTGCCATGTGGGAGGTCTCCCGCCGAATGGAGACCAGCAGCGGCTTTAAGCAATGGCGCCCCGCCCGTGGGTGAAGTGAACACCGGAATGCCAGCTGAAGTGAGGAGGGTCCAGGCGTTGAAGAAAACAAAAAGGAGCGCCGCGCTGCGGCCTTACCTGGTGGTCGGCGTGGCTGAAGTAAGCGGGTGGGGCTGCTGCAGATCATGGTGCAGCGCGAGAGCCCTGCCCGTGAAGCCCGTGAAGAAAGGAATCGGAGTCGGGGAGCATACGGAAGTCTCCTGCCGCAAGAGAAGATCAAGGACAGCCATAGGCAAGTGTGCCCTGCCCACAAGGAGAGAAGGAGTGCTACCGACAGCATGAGGATTCTGACGAAGTGCTGCCAACCGGTGAAAGCTTCCTGCTGTGCCATAGTGGTGCGAGGTCCCAGCGCAGCCTGTGTCGGAGCCAAGAGTGCCGCGGGGGACAGGAAGGACTCCTACGGCAGCCCAGCCAGGCAGAGGCTGTGGCCTGGAGGCCGAGGGGAAGAAACGGTGGCAGCACCACCTACAGGTCGCAGGAGGCACCGCGGCCTTCCATGAAGTAAAATAAAGTGTTGTAAAGGAACATGATTACATGCCCCCAGAGAGACTACTTATGAACTGTGTTCTCTTCCTGTGGCCCAGTGCTGCTGAGACAGTGGAATGTAGGCACTGGAACCTCCCTATGTCAACATGGGGTTTAGAATGTATTGAGATGAAATACTGTCAGTTGGTACTGGTCGCTGCTGGGCTGTGGATGGGATCTTCTCCTGAGAATAAAATACAACCTGCACCTCTACCTTCTTTGGTTCCCTGCCTGTTCTTTGCCGCGATTACTACACTGGCGCAGTCGGCAGCTGGAAGATCCCAACAAACAGCTGTGCTGAGGACCTTCTTCTAACCCTGAGCATCTGATACACCAAAAGTTCAGCGCCAACCAGCCCCCTCTTCTGTGCGAGGCACGGGGTCACCTCCCTATGATTTCCGCCTTTGCCGTTCCCCTGATGACTGCCATATCAGCGTGTCCTGACCTCTACGTGGACTAGGCACTTATCACTGCGGACTAGACTCTGATCACTGCGTGCCTCGGTACTCGCTTAGCGATTTTACCCCGGGCTAATATTAATTCTGGGTTTGCAGCGATTTCACCTCTGGGCTAATTCATAATCGGGGTGTGCAGTGTAGCTTCAGTGTATGAGAACCTGCCTTTCCAGCGGCAGTGTCTACCAGCATCAGCACGCGACCACCAACACCTCAGCGGCACCAGCGCGAGCTCCCTGCGGCGTCAACACGAGCCTACCTCTGCTCGGGTTCGCTCACCGGCTGTCCCCGCTCCCTGCACCACTCACCTGCATTCCACGAGCTGCTCCCGGGCCTCTTGTGCCACGCCACACAAGTGCGAGAGTCTTCTTCTCGTGACGACATTGAAGTCCTACCTTCTCTGCTCCCCAGTTCTTCCTCCTTATTGGTGGACTTCCTCAGTCCTTTGTGACGTCTTCTTGGAAGCTGGTGCGCGTCTTTGTGGGGCATACTCTTCTTTGTGACGTCGGGTGCGCTGTGTGTTCAGCGGCCATTGCTTCTCCTCTACTTTGCCAACCATACATCCTCAGCATTGCCAACCAAGTTCTACTGGAGTGTTCCTTTTAGGATCACTGACGATGCGCACGCCTTTGTGTGTTGTCAGCATTGCCAACCACGTTCTACTGAAGTGTTCCCAACCACGTTCTACTAGAGTGTTCCTATTAGGATTACGACGATACGCACGTCTTTGCCTGTTGTTGGTCAGCTGGGCTCCTCTTCAGTTCTGCGCAGTGTTGCTAACCCAGCTCCTGCTCAATGACGACACGCACGTCTTTTTTTTTTACTTCTGTATTTTGCGGCATCATCTTCATTCACGGTATCCACGGTGTGTCACATGGTGATACATACTGTGAGAAGTCACCCACGGGAGCACTGGAGTACTCGAGTTACCTCACCCAGGGAAGCCGGGTGCATAGGTGTCAAAGGGTGTCGGGAATCGTCGTTGATTTCAATGGCGATCTGCTGCAAAGTGCTGCTGCCGTGAAGAAGAAAAGTGTCCGGGATGATCCAAATCTGGATCGAAGATGTGAAGAACCTGAAAGCAGAGGGGATAGAGTCTGGGTCACTAGCCAGTGACCAGGGGCACGATAGACGAATGCCCACCGATGTCGGGTGCTTCAGGTGCGAAGAGGTGAAGCTTGACTCTGCAGCCACAGGGTCCAGGAGATGTCGAGGATGACCAGGAGCCGGATTCGAGCTGTCCCACGAAGGATGTCGAGTGCTGGGGTGTTGGTGCTCAGATTGAATACAACAAGCCTTGGCAACAGCAACCCACGCAGGAAGAGAAAAGATGCTTCTGTGAGGACCAGCAAGGTCCTGGGGACTCCCCACACGATGGAGAGTCAGGGCACGTCTGGAGCAACCAGGGAAGCCCATTGAAAGTTAGAGTTGCCTTCTTGGGGACCCACAGGTCAACGGACCCGGGATCGCGAAGGGACCTCAAGAGGAATCACAAAATGGTGGCCCACGGGACACTCGTTGAGTGTAGGCCAGCAATCTTCGGTGTAATTACTGCTCGGGGTCAGGGCTAAAAGTAACCCAAAGCTCAGCCTCAGGGGTCGCTGGAAAGCTGATGCTTCTGCAAATGGACGCGGTGTCCAGGGGTTTGGGTTGCACGGTCACCACGAGGGATACGGGCCTCAGACTTGCTGTGGGCACAGATCGACCTCAGAGACCTCAGGAACCCACCTCCTGTGTGGCAATATTCTTCAGAGTCCTCAGGAGCTGCGGAGATGCCAACCGGTCAGTTGCGTTAAAGGTGCCTGCCTTGCAGGGGAGTAACTCCTTTACTCCAAGGAAGATTCTTCAGTCATCCAGCGTAGTGTAGATCGTCAAAGTACTTGGTTTCTGTAGCAGAGTTTAGTCCAGGTGTAATCTAAAGTCCTGTAGTCAGGGGTTCCTACTTTATACCCAAGGAAGGGGTGGGACAAACTCTGGGAACCCACCTATGGGAGGGTCAGGAAAAAGGGGTGGCTACACCCATTTCCTTTGTCCAGTTTCACGCCAGAGCAGGGGCTGGTAGCCCCTGCAACCGGTTTGAGCTGGACTATGCACAGGGACACCAAATGTGCCCCCAGTGCAGACTTCAAAGCACTCTTGGAGTGCACCCACCCAACCCCAATACACTAAAGCCTGTCTGGGAGGTGGTCACACCTCCTTGTGACAGGAAACCTATTGTCCAGGCCTCCCCTGCCGGAGTTTCGTCCAGCAGCAGGAGGGCTGACTCGTGTCTGTGGCTGCAGCATCCATTTTGTGATGCCAGGGTTCTGTCAAGCTGGTACCGGGTGTACCGGTGGTGCCATGTTTCTCCCTCTAGTAGGGTGGAATCATACCTCCCACCCCAGTTACTGGGGTGGAGGTATGATTCCAAGGTGTTTGACACCAAACACGACATGTTTCCATGCAGCCATTCTCAAGTTAGCATTTACCGCGAGGTCATAATGCACTTAAGAGTATATGGTTGGCTGCATCACAGACAACCCCGGAATAGTGGTTCCGAAGGCTGCAGAGGGGCTCTGCTCATGCATGGGCACCCTCTCACATGAAACCCAGCACCCTGCCTTCAGGATTGTTAAGACCTGCCATAGGGGTGACTGATAGGTTTACATGTGCAGTGATATGGAGAGATATAGGGAACCTATATCTCAGTAAGGGGTGCATACACCACCTTATACAGGCTGCTGTAGCAGACCTGTTGTGTCATTTTGGATGGCCTCTCAGGGGTGGCATAATACATGCTGCAGCCCCTGGGAGGCCTCTGGGGTACCTATGCCCTGGGTACATAGTATACCATATACTAGGGACCTATAAGGGTACCCCAGAATCCAATCTGGGGTGTACCTAAAGTACATGCAATCAATATAAGGGGAAAGCAGATAGGCTGGGGCCCTGAATAGCAGGATCCCAGCCAAACTAAGTCGAAAACCAGCAAAACACCAGGAAAAAAGTGGGGGCAACCATGCAGTCACATTCCACTTTCCTACATAACCCCCCCAAACGAAAGGAGATAAGGCTAACCTTGCCCAGTTGAGCCTTTATTGACTAAGTGGCCATATAAGGAAGAACCTGCACTAGCATGGTTACCCCCTGTCTTATGGTCCACTAAGCAATTCCTAACCTCAAGGGTATTGGATGATCTCCACCATTTGGAATTACTACCTGTAGTGTGTTTTGGCAACGTAAAAGGCTGGTGGGGTGTCTGAGTGGAGAAGTGAGGCCCTAATAAAGTTGGTCTCAGCTTCCTCAGATCACTGGTCACCATGGATGCCTTTCTTTCCATGACTGAGTTGTATCTGGCCCTAAGGGTCAACCTCTGGCTGCCTACAGCTGGGGGTTGGGTCCCTTTGGTTGGAACAATGGAGGGACATGGTAGGTTTGGAACCACTTGGTCCCAGGTTTGCCTTTGCCCCACAGAGTCCATCTGGGGGAGGTCCCTACACAAGGGTAAGAGGGATCCCTCAGTGTGCTGAGGAATTTTCACCTGGCTAGGGCTACTAGACTGGGTGCCTCTAATCTGTGGATGAGGGGGTTCCTCTGGACAGGGAGCCCGTAGGGGTCCACTGACCTCCCTGACCTCTGCAGCCCTGGGCTGACAGAGGGAGGGTAGAGAGGGGCAGGTTTCCTGCTCCAGACTGGGTACCACCTTGGAAGGCAACACCCCTGCCATCAGGGGTGTTGCCAGGCCAGGCCTGACCACCTCTGGGGCAGTTCCTTCACTAGGGGTAGGATCAGTTCCCTGAGGAAGCTGACCCTTACCTATAGTCTGGGGGGAAGAAGACTTTTCTTCAACCCTTCTGCTCTCTTGTGGAGTAGAGTGGGCCATTCTTTCAGGCTCCACTTCTCCAAAATTTCCCTGAGATGGGCTGAGGCCCTAACAGCCCCACCAACCTTCTCAGAGAGGCCCAACATTTTTAAATGGGCCTGGTATTCAACTTCAGCCCAGGCTGAAACTTCTAGATCATTGCCCAACAGGCAATCTACAGGCAAGTTTAGGGACACTGCCACTCTCTTTGGGCCAGTGACCCCTCCCCAGCTGAGATTGACTATGGCCATGGGATGATCTGTTCTGATACCATCAATGTTGGTCACCTGGTACTTGAACTCAGGTAAAAGCTGTTGAGGGGGGACTAGCTTCCCTGTCACCATGGTGACACTAGCCCCTGTGTCCCTGAATGCCAACGCCTTCTGACCATTGATTAGGGGCTCCTGTCTGTACTTGCCCAAAGTATTGGGACTCATAGTAAAAGTGGCAAATCCCATGCCACCATCACAGACTAAGGAGGCCTGTGAGGAGGACCTTGAAAAGCTGGGGTCCACCTCAGTTCCCCATACCAACCCACCTAACTTTTTGGGGGCAGTACTACCACCTGGGGGATTACTACTTGTAGTACCAGGAGGAGTGGTAGTATTGCTGGGAGGAACATTTTCCTCATTGCCAGCCTTGGAGCAACTGGGGTCATTTTTCCAGTGGCCAGGCTTCTTACAGTTATGGCAATAAGGTTTCTTTTCAGGGGAGGAAGGAGTTTGGGACTCACCCCCAGGAGAGGACTTTTGGGGCCCTGTAGGGGATTTGTCTTTTGATTTATCCCCACCTTTCTCTTGGTTTTTGGAAGAATCTTTCTTCTGGTCACCACCCTGATTCTTTGGATTTACTCTGGTTCTGACCCATTTGTCTGCCTTCTTTCCCAATTCTTGGGGAGAGGTCAGATCAGAGTCCACCAGGCACTGGTGTAAAAGCTGGTTTTGACAATTATTAAGGATTTGCTCCTCATAATCAAATTGTACAATCCTAGAAAGTCATGCACCTTGCTGCCATGTATCCAACCTTCCAGAGCCTTAGTAGCACAATCTACAAAGTCAACCCAGGCCTGAGTCTGTGCCTTTTGGGTATCTCTGAACTTTACCCTGTATTGTTCAGTGGTTAGGCCACACCCATCAATCAGAGCACTCTTCAGGACTTTGTAATTATCAGCATCCTCTTCTCTTACAGTGAGGAGCTTGTCTCTACCTTTGTCTGCAAAGGAGAGCCACAAGATTGCTGCCCACTGCTCCTGAGGGACCCTCTGTAGTTTACAGGCCCTCTCCAGTGCAGTTATCCATTTGTGGATGTCATCCCCACTCTGGTAGGGAGGGACAATCTTGTTCAGGTTCCTATGGTGATGAGTATCTTCTCTACTCCTAGGGACACTGTTGCTGCCACCATGGGGCTCTAGCCCCAACTTCTGAGAAGCTCTCTGAAGCTCCAGGGATTCCCTGTCTAAGGCCAATTGCTCTCTCTTGATTCTGAGCTTAGCTCTCTCAAACTCAAGCAGTTGGCACTTCTTCTCATAAGAGGACTCCCTTTTATGCGAAGAAGTCCTATGAGAAACAGAGCTCCCTACAGATGTACCAGAACGATTAGATTCCAGAGAAGGAGATCTAGATCTTCTTGGTAAACTGTTAACCCTTCCAGGTGGGGTAAAGAGAACCCCACTGGGGTTTCCTTCCTCACCTTCAGGAAGAATTGGATTTTCCAGGTTGGAATCATTTTGATCCTCCTGGCCAACATCAGAGTCTGGGTCATAGTAGTGTTCACTACCTGGCCTTTCCTCTTCTGTTGCCCCACCCACTCTGCCAACCTCATCAGACCCTGGGGTCTTATTGAGGTCATCTGCAAGCAACAACTTTATGAGATGTTGTGTGGTTGGGCTTTTCCCTGTCTTCAATTTCCTAGAGGCACACATAGTCCTCAATTCTTGGTATGAGACATGGTCATACTTAGTTGGGAGAGGCCCACTGACTTCTGCGCTTGAAGACATGACTAGTGTGGTGTGGTGTATGCACCTACCTACTCTAGTGGGGCCTACTAAACCCTCTTGAGTTGTAGAAAGGGTGTGCTAAGCCCTTGACACACAACTCTAAGTTCAGTAGAACTTACTGTATTCTAGACTTGATTTATATGTACCTATGTACCTATAGTGGTTTTCAGTTAGTCACTCAAAGAGATTATCTGGTAAAGCAATAGCAAGCTTGAATCCAACCGCTGCACACCAATGTGAGAAGTTGGCCTGGCATATGCTGTCCACTAGTTATAGTGGGCACCTTGCACCAGTCCAAACGACCCTTATTGATGATAGGTTTAAAGACAACCTTTATTGAAAGCTATCCTAGTGGTAGCTATGGAGAGCAGCCTTCAGGCTAAGTCTTGAAGGAGTGTAAAGCAGCTTGGTTTACCAGATTATAACCTCTTGAATGACCAAATGAAAGGAGAACCACACCAGGTATATATAAAATATATGTATTTATTTCTAAACACTCACTACTAATCTCTTTATGAGATTAGAGTCCAAGATACACAATATCACAGTATTAAAACGACAGTAAATAGCACAATATACAATGGGCCCCAGGGGGACCAAACCATATATTAAGAAAGTGGTATAAGAACCACGACTTGACTAGACACAGTGCCTAGAGCACGTAGAATCGCTGGGACCCCAAGGAACCACCCAAGGTAGTGACATAGGAGACCCATGGGGGACGTGTGCAGTGTGAGAACACAGCCACGAGCGCCGTGAGGATTCTATGAGGAAAGTCGCGGTTGGAATTTTAAAGATAAAGGACCCTTAGGAGAGGACTTTGAGCAAACCCCTTTAGACTTAAGGAGTTCTAGGGCCAACACCCACGGGAGCACCGGAGTACTCGAGTTACCTCACCCAGGGAAGCCGGGTGCATAGGTGTCAAAGGGTGTCGGGAATCGTCGTTGATTTCAATGGCGATCTGCTGCAAAGTGCTGCTGCCGTGAAGAAGAAAAGTGTCCGGGATGATCCAAGCCTGGATCGAAGATGTGAAGAACCTGAAAGCAGAGGGGACAGAGTCTGGGTCACTAGCCAGTGACCAGGGGCACGATAGACGAATGCCCACCGATGTCGGGTGCTTCAGGTGCGAAGAGGTGAAGCTTGACTCTGCAGCCACGGGGTCCAGGAGATGTCAAGGATGACCAGGAGCCGGATTCGAGCTGTCCCACAAAGGATGTCGAGTGCTGGGGTGTCGGAGCTCGGATTGAACACAACAAGCCTTGGCAACAGCAACCCACGCAGGAAGAGAAAAGATGCTTCTGTGAGGACCAGCAAGGTCCTGAGGACTCCCCAAGCGATGGAGAGTTGGGGCATGTCTGGAGAAACCAGGGAAGCCCATTGAAAGTTAGAGTTGCCTTCTTGGGGACCCACAGGTCAATGGACCCGGGATCGTGAAGGGACCTCAAGAGGAATCACAAAATGGCGGCCCACGGGACACTCGTTAAGTGTAGGCCAGCAATCTTCAGTGTAATTACTGCTCGGGGTCAGGGCTACAAGTAACCCAAAGCTCAGCCTCAGGGGTCGCCGGAAAGCTGATGCTTCTGCAAATGGACACGGTGTCCAGGGGTTTGGGTTGCACGGTCACCATGAGGGATACGGGCCTCAGACTTGCTGTGGGCACAGATCGACCTCAGAGACCTTGGGAACCCACCTCCTGTGTGGCAATATTCTTCGGAGTCCTCAGGAGCTGCGGAGATGCCAACCGGTCAGTTGCGTTAAAGGTGCCTGCCTTGCAGGGGAGTAACTCCTTTACTCCAAGGGAAATTCTTCAGTCATCCAGCGTAGTGTAGATCGTTGAAGTACTTGGTTTCTGTAGCAGAGTTGAGTCCAGGTGTAATCTAAAGTCCTGTAGTCAGGGGTTCCTACTTTATACCCAAGGAAGGGGTGGGACAAACTCTGGGGACCCACCTATGGGAGGGTCAGGAAAAAGGGGTGGCTACACCCATTTCCTTTGTCCAGTTTCGCGCCAGAGCAGGGGCTGCTAGCCCCTGCAACCGGTTTGAGCTGGACTATGCACAGGGACACCAAATGTGCCCCCAGTGCAGACTTCAAAGCACTCTTGGAGTGCACCCACCCAGCCCCAATACACTAAAGCCTGTCTGGGAGGTGGTCACACCTCCTTGTGACAGGAAACCTATTGTCCAGGCCTCCCCTGCCGGAGTTTCATCCAGCAGCAGGAGGGCAGACTCGTGTCTGTGGCTGCAGCATCCATTTTGTGATGCCAGGGTTCTGTTAAGCTGGTACCGGTGTACCGGTGGTGCCATGTTTCTCCCTCTAGTAGGGTGGAATCATACCTCCCACTCCAGTTACTGGGGTGGAGGTATGATTCCAAGGTGTTTGACACCAAACACGACATGTTTCCATGCAGCCATTCTCAAGTTAGCATTTACCGCGAGGTCATAATGCACTTAAGAGTATATGGTTGACTGCATCACAGACAACCCCGGAATAGTGGTTCCGAAGGCTGCAGAGGGGCTCTGCTCATGCATGGGCACCCTCTCACATGAAACCCAGCACCCTGCCTTCAGGATTGTTAAGGCCTGCCATAGGGGTGACTGATAGGTTTACATGTGCAGTGATATGGAGCGATATAGGGAACCTATATCTCAGTAAGGGGTGCATACACCACCTTACACAGGCTGCTGTAGCAGACCTGTTGTGTCATTTTGGATGGCCTCTCAGGGGTGGCATAATACATGCTGCAGCCCCTGGGAGGCCTCTGGGGTACCTATGCCCTGGGTACATAGTATACCATATACTAGGGACTTATAAGGGTACCCCAGAATCCAATATGGAGTGTACCTAAAGTACATGCAATCAATTTAAGGGGAAAGCAGATAGGCTGGGGTCCTGAATAGCAGGATCCCAGCCAAACTAAGTCGAAAACCAGCAAAACACCAGGAAAAAAGTGGGGGCAACCATGCAGTCAGATTCCACCTTCCTACACATACACCTCTGGTTTTCCGCCCCTCAGGTCAGTGACACACTCGCTTTCTCGTTAATCTCAAGGCAGTGACAGCTCCGCTACTTTAAGACGTTGCAATTCGGACAAGTAGACTTTGTCCATTTTGGATTATATCCTTGTACTCACTTTACAATTTTGTCCATTTTGGATTATATCCCTGTACTCACTTTACAATGCAAAATGTTCCTACACCACCTTTCTTCCTCCAGACCCCACGGGATCCACATATAAAATGGCAAAAGTGGAAAAAAGTTTTCGAGAGGTATGCTAGAGTGTGTGGTGTGCCTTTGAGTGCAGAGAAAAGGTCATCACTTCTTCTTCACTGTTTGGGGATGGAAGGACAGGAAATTTACAATCACCTTCCAGACCTTCATGATTCGGAAGCTGATGGCCTGAATGAATTTGAAGTATGTCTAAAGAAACTTGATAAGCATTTTCTTCCAAAGGTCAGCACTATACCTGAGAGATATCGTTTTGTCAAAAGGATGCAAAAGGAGGGTGAGTCAGTTGAAGTTTATGTTACTCAATTGAGAAAGCTTGCCTCCTCGTGCAAATTTGCAGAATTGGTCGACGAATGCATAAGAGATCAGTTCATGTTAGGTTGTGACATGGAGAGAGTGAGAGAAGAGTTGGGGATGAGGGCTGAGCCGTCACTCGATGAGGTCATTCAGGTGGCAAAAAGGGTAGAGCACTCACCTAATTGTGTTGCCACAATAAACAAGCATTGGCATAGCCAATAGGTCTCGCCTTTGGGACATTATAAGTGTTTAGCCATGCAACAGTTGATGTTGCACCAAGGATATTGTGCTGCATAATTAAATACTTATAAGGTCCCAAAGGCGAGACCTATTGGCTATGCCAATGCTTGTTTTGCATTTGATACCTAATGGAAGAGTTTGCCCCTTTATAGGCTTCATGATAAGCATAATGGTAGATTTGCTTTCTACAGCCTCATGGTAAGAGACATAAAGTCGTGTAAACTGGAGAGACATAATACAATCAAATGTTTGCAAACTCCTTTATGATTGCCATAATTGTCACCCATTTGGAAAAAATAAAGACCTTCTCATTAGAAGGGCTTAAATATGCACACACATTTTCGCAACCCCTCGAAAAGACCACAACACTGAAAAAAAATCAAATCACTGCCACATCTAACTAGGATTCGTTGTGATACCCCAGCGGTGTTGACTTCGGAACTGGGGAATTCGGTTCGAATCTCGGCGTCGGATAGAATCTTGTGATTCTGGGCAAATCACTTCTTCTCCCTGTGCCGACAAAAAAATGAATGTGTCCTTGTGTAATGTAACGGAAGCGTGTGTAACGCGCTCCAATACCCTCGGGTCGAGTTCGCGCTAAATAAAAACTGTAAAAAAAAAAACTGTTTAGCGCTATAGAATCCTGCTGCGCGTCACCTCAAGAGACTAGTTCATGGTTAATTTTAGACGAAACCCGCATTGCGTAGGATTACAAAAATGAATCTGTACTCAGAACACACAAGTGCAGGCATTTTTCCGCATGACTCAGAGCTGGGAGAGCGAAGTGCCTGCAAAGTAGAATACATTTGCGCATCTGCTACCACAGTGCATCTCACCACGTGAATTTCACAAGAATCTGGTCAAAATTAGCATAAACTGTACGCGAGCATATCGATAGGCAGCTATCACATTATCTGGCCAGGAAACTCTAATAACAATTATATTAATGTAGGCACTTATTAATGCATGCGCTGTTACCGGTATGCCGCTCGTCGGCGCTTCGGTGCTTCCAAACGCCAACAACCCTCCCAAAAAAATAACAATGCCTTTTATTTATGTTTAAAAAACAAAAATAAAAGGCATTGTCATTTGCAATGTTAATAGCTCAAACTCGCGAAAATGCGAGACCTATTGCAAAGCAAATGCTTGTTATTTTTACCCACCACCCATTTGCCCACCCCACCACTCCCCATAGATGCCAGCCGTCATTTCCTCTTTGTGGTCACAGAACTCTTTGGTGACTTGTAATGACACCATAACCTATGGTTAGGTATATTTTATACTACGTAGCATAAATATTACTTGCTATCTAAGTACAAGTGTCAACATTAGCTTAATATCTAGTTCCGCCCGTCTCTCAGCATTTGAAGTTGCTGTTATTGTACCTAGTTTGTTATGTGTTCTCATAGCTCCAAGATTCTCTGCATACGTGCGCTCAATGTGTACAAATAACATTGTATCCATATCGTTTTTCTTGCTGGTGTTATTATTGTTTGCATTTTCCTGTTGAAGGTGTGAAGGTCCCGGCAGGGTGTGAGCTGGTGATGGGAGGGGAGCCGCAGTGCTGGTCGGAGGGACATTGCCTCTTGGTGGACGATTCGTTTCTGCACAAAACATCCCATAATTGTACAGGAGAAGGGGGCATGCGGGGGCTGCGGAGTACCAGTAAGGAGAGCACGGATTACTGGGAAAACAGCAGGGAAAGAAGAGATTTTCAAAGAGAGTGGGCACCGGAAGGGGAAGGGACCACTGGAGGAAGTAGCAGGAGAGTCACAACTGTGACGTCATAACAGGGAGAGCGTGAAACCCAGCAGATAAACAGTGAGCGCAGCCGCTGCTTTTGGAAACTGTAGGGGCGCAGGAACTGCTGTGGGAGTAAGCGAGAGGGGCAGGAATGTAAAAATAAGGAAGAGCTGGAACTGTTGAGGGGTGAGGCGGGACAGAGAGGGGAAGTGGAAACTACTGATGGAAAGCAATGGACACTGAAGTAAAAATGCAGCCTTTAATGTTGGTTGGCAGAGACTGCAATGGATGCCTGGTGCCAGATGCAGAGCGCACTGCCATGCCCCTGCTGTGTGGGACTGCGCATGTGAATTAGCGGCCACTCTTAAAGTGGTAATGGATGTTCGAGGAAAATACGGAAGTGCTAAACGCGCGCGCCTCACGCTAAAAGTAAAAAAAACAAGTGGCGGCAAAAGTGAAAGTGTTTCCCTTGCGGGAGCGAGCAGCGCCAGGAGCGATAATTGCTAACACATGGCACCAAAGCTCGCTCCCGCAAGGGAATCGCCAAACGTGCACGCGTTGCCATTGAAAGCAATGCAACGCGTGCACGTTTTTGGCCTCAAAAGCGAATAGATTACAAAAGGTCTTTTTCCTATGCAGCGCATGCGCGCTGCGTAGGCGAGACCTAAAAAGGATAAGGAGCATACTGTTCAGGTGGTCAAGGATGAATTCAAAAGGGTTCCCATCAAAGCTGAAGGGAGTGTGTCGAGGGACAAACCGATGGTACGCAAGTGTTTTAGGTGTGATAAGACTGATCACTTGGCGAATGACAAGGCGTGTCCAGCTCTTAAAGTGTTTTGTTCTAGATGTAAGAAAAAAGGTCACTTTGCCAGTGTCTGTAAAGCAAAGTTGCGATCTTCTAATGTTAAGTATGTGGAAGTTGAGTATGAGGATGAACATGCTAATGGAGATTTTGAATGTGGTCAAATTGTCATTCAAGTTTCTGGCACTGACAAAAATAACACCAACTCCCCTATTGATAGTATAATGGTTGAAGGGGAAACCACCAATGTGTTGTTTGATTCTGGTGCCAAAATCACAATCATCTCTAGGAAATTCTTTGAGGACACATTGAAGGACAGTATCACATTGTCGAAATCTGACATCAATCCCTATGCATATGGGGGTGAACCTATAAGATTGAAGGGTTACTTTACCGGCCTCATAGAATATAAGGGATGGTACACCTCAGGAAAGGTCTATGTTTCGGGAAAGGGTGACAGCATTCTAAGTTGGATTCACCAAGGTGACCTAGGTGTCATGCTGGATCCAAGTGGTAGTCCCTCCATTTTGTTGAAGGAAAGAGTGTGTGAGGTCCCTGATGTTAACCCCAATGTTTAACCCGTTTGCCTTGATGTTGAGGGGGAGATAAGAAAAAAGTTCCCCAACATCTTTAGAGATGAACTAGGATGTTTGAAGGGCTTTCATCATGAGATGCGTTTTACCTCTGGTGCTCAGTCTGTGTGTTGCAAAGTGAGGAACGTACCCAGTTCCCTTAGGGCTGAGATGCAAGCTGACATTGAGAAATTAAAAAAAGGGGGTATAATTGAAAAAGTTGAGGGCACTGAATGGCTCGCTCCGCTTGTTGCAGCCCAGAAGTCCAATCGCAGTTTACACGTATGTGTGGACCTGAGGAATTTGAATAAATGTGTGATTGTTGACAGGTACACTCTTCCAAATATTTCAGAGCTGCTACTGATGATTGGTGGGGCCAGAATTTTTAGTACAATTGATCTTACATCCGCTTACCATCAAGTAGCTCTGAAGGAGTCTTCTAGGGACTGCATGGCATTCATCACTCCCTTTGGAACCTTTAGGTATGTTCGGATGCCCTTTGGTCTCATATATGCGGCCTCAGTTTTCCAGCGGGCAATGGAAAGGGTCTTAAAAGGTATTGCAGGTGTGTGCATCTACCAAGACGACATCCTGGTCCATGGAAAAGATAGGGAGGAACATGGGGTCCGCCTCTGCAATGTTTTGAGAAAACTTGAGGAGTTCAACTTGACCATTAAGGCTGAAAAATGTCGCTTTGCTACCACCACGATTAATTACCCTGGCCACACCATCACAGGGGATGGAATCGTACCCAAGGAGGAGTTAGTTGGCACCATTTCCAGAATGAAGTCTCCTTCTTCTCGCGAGGAGTTGATGAAGTTTTTGGGAATGGTCGAATACTATAATAAGTTTGTGAAAAATTTAGCTGAACTGAGCATGAACATGAGATGATTATCGAGGAAGGATGCTAGTTTAGTGTGGGATGAGGCGTGTGAACAAGAGTTTGTGGTCCTGAAGGAAAGACTCCAAATGGTTCCCAAGCTTAAAAGTTTTGATCCACTTAAAGTATCTGTTGTCACAACAGATGCCAGTGTTCAGGGCCTAGGGGCAGAACTGCAACAGAAGGAGAGTGCAGGGATGAATACCATCATGTTCCTATCACGTGGTTTGAGTGATGCGGAGTCTCTATATTCTGTCATCGAAAGCGAAGACCTAGCCGTGTTTTGGGCAGTAAAGAAATTGAAGAGGTTTCTGTGGGGAGTCCAATTTGAGGTCAGGACTGATCACAAACCCTTGGTCGAAACATTCATGAGTAAGGGGATTGATTTGGTGTCGGGGAGGGTAACCAAGTGGGTTATCACGTTACAAGAGTACGAGTTTGTGATGAGATACATACCAGGGGTTGAGAATGGTGTTGCTGACACATTGTCAAGGCTGGTCTCTAGTGATCATGATGTTTGCGGTGATCCAGAGTCTGACTCTGGGGAGGATGAGACCGAATTTGTTTGCGCAGTGGAGAGTGCAATTATTCCTGAGGAGCAATGGCATCAGGAATTGCAGAATGATGCAGTGCTGTCTGAAATTATGTCGCTGGTGAGGAATGGTTGGCACTCTAAAAAACAAGCCTCAGAAGAGGGCAGGGTTTTTTGGGGTGTGAAGGATGAGCTGAGCACGTGTGGGGACATCTTATGTCGCAGTACACGGCTCATACCTCCAACCACTCTTCGAGAGAAGTTAATGGGTTTGGCACACGATTCCCACCGCGGTATGCCTAAAGCAAAGGAAAGGCTTCGCTCGACATATTGGTGGCCTGGGATGGACTTACAAATTGAGAGATTGGTGCGCAAATGCTTGCCCTGCTCTATGAGTGAGAAATATAAGAAGGTCAGAGTTCAACCCATGGTTCCCAGAGTCTCTCCCTCATGCCTCTGGAGAGAAATAGCTCTCGACATCCTAGGCCCTATCCATGGTGAGGGTCATCAAGTCTTCGTGATCGTGGTAATGGACATGTTTTCAAGGTGGCCTGAAGTGTGTTTCAGTGTTGGGGTGGAAACCAAGCACGTAGTTACCTTTCTGAGTGAATTGATGTCTTCCGAAGGGTATCCTGAGGTCCTTTAGACAGACAATGGTGTTCAGTTGGTATTACAAGAGATGAAACAGTTTCTGGAGTCAAGAGGGGTAAGGCACAAAAAATGCGCTCTGTACCACCCAGAAACAAATGGCATGGTGGAAAGATTTAATAGATTACTTAAGGAGACCATATCACTGGCTAAAGCGAATGGTCTGAACTGGAGGGAGGAATTAAGGAAAAAGATGGAGTTGTACAGGATAACCCCACACAGCACTACTGGGTAGTCCCCTTTTGAGCTTTTTAGGGGTAGGTCTCCCATCACTGCGGTTGAACCAGCATGGGAGAAATACTTGAGAGAAGGTAGTCATGAGGGTGCTCCTTATGCACCTGCAAGCTCTTGGCGTGTGAGAGAAGCCAAGAAGGTGCAAAAATGGAAAATAAACTTTGATTGTAGGAAGGCTGTGAAAGGAACTGTTGAGGTGGGTGACATGGTGATGATCAAATGTCCTGGGTGGACTGGTGTTGGGCCCAAGTTCTCGAAACCCATCCGTGTCATCAAGGTGTTTGATAATGCTGTAAAGACGCAAGACCATAGAAAATGGAACCTTGGGAGGGTTGTGGTGTACAAGGGTCCAGGTCTGGTATGTGAGGATGTAAATCGTGGACATGCAGCATGTATGGACAGTCCTCCTTCTAAGAGTGTCACCAGGAGGCCTGTGAGGGAAGTGAAGAGGCCTTCATATCAGAAAGACTTTGTGTAACAAAGATCATATCTCTGTGTGACATTGTTTGGTTTTAAACTGCCGTTTCATGCACTTGAAACCTCTTTTACCTTTTTATGTATTTTTCTATTATTTAGGTTTTCCGACGATAGCTTTGTGTGTAGGAGGGAGGTAGGTGGTATCTAGTTCTCTTCCTGTAGCCTAGTGCTGCTGAGACAGTGGAATGTAGGCACTTGAACCTCTCTATGTCAACAAGCGGTTTAGAATGTATTGGAATTGAATACTGTCAGTTGGTACTGTTCGCTGCTGGGCTGTGGATGGGATCTTCTCCTGAGAATAAACTACAACCTGCACCTCTACCTTCTTTGGTTCCCTGCCTGTTCTTTGCCGCGATTACTACAAACTGCTAGGCTCCGGGGCAGAGACAACAACATAAACACAAGCACATCTGAGTGTCCGGCATGCTTGGTAAATATGAGCACTTTACAGGGAATGAAAAAAAGAGGTTTTAGATCTCCCATGAGGAACAGGCAAGAATCCTCGAGATGCACAAGGAGCCTGTGATGAGAGCTGCAGTGATACCTAGTGGCCATGGGTGGTCACTGTAGCAGTGAAGGGTGACTGTTGGCAGAGTCAAACGCAAGAGGCAGGAGGAAAGCTGCTGTGGCAATGGGGGAAGAGGACCAACTGGCAAGAATTACCTAAACAGCCCTACGCCCCAAGGGTATTGAGAGACAAAGAAAGTGCGCAACAGGTGTGTCCAGTGACGTAAAGATGGCACCGCAGGAGGAAGAACCGGGTGCGCAAGGCACCAGGAGTAGGAGTACCCTCAAGTGACGAACGAAGGGCTCACAGTCGGAAGCGCGCCGAAGACAGAGGATGATTGTCCGGGCTGGAGCCCGAGAGGGAGTGCCCAGTGAAGATTACCGGCGAGAGATCAGTGAAGATGACCTGTCAGAGGTCAGCGAAGATGACTAGCCAGAGGTCAGCGCAGATGACCTGCCAAAGGTCAGCGAAGATGACCTGCCAGAGGTCAGAGAAGAGATGACCGAGGAGAGGTCAGAGAAGAGATGACCGAGGAGAGGTCAATGAAGAGATGACCGAGGAGAGGTCAGAGAAGAGGACCGAGGAGAGGTCAGTGAAGAGGACCGAGGAGAGGTCAGCGAGGAGGACCAAGGAGAAGTCAGCGAGGAGGACCAAGGAGAGGTCAGAGAGGAGGACCAATGAGAGGTCAGAGAAGAGATGACCGAAGAGAGGTCAGAGAAGAGATGACCTGCAAGAGGTCTGACAAGATTGACCTGAAGTCAAAGTATGAAGGCCTCCGAGAGGTCGTGAAGGGAAGAAGGTTGCGGCGAAAGGTTTGGTCATCAAACGAGGAAAATGCATTGTCCGAGGGGTAGGACATGGCCATGGAGACCCGTGTGAAGTGCACGTCACATGGAGGGGCCTGGTCAGAGAAGACGAGTAAGACAAGATGGGACCAGACCACGTTGCGAATTGAAAGAACATGCAAAAGGAAATTGTGTGGAATGAGGCCGCCGCTTAAAGGATCCCAAAGAAGGAAGAGAAGAGAAAGAAGAGAAATGAAAAAAGAGAGGAGTGTGTGGTTAGACATCTGCCAGACCATAAGATAAAAAAGACGAATGAGTGCAAGAACATCCGGAATGGAGCACAGTACCTTGATAACATCGGTGGTACCATGAGAGGCTAGCTGTCCAGGAGTCTTCGGGTAACACCAAGCAAACCTGGTGATTGCAGATGTGAGCAAGCTGGATCATTTGTGACATTCACCTTTGGGGTCGCACGGGAGACTGGATTGTGAGACTGCTCGGACGTCCTGAATGACCTCGGAAGTGGGATCTAGAAGAGGATCAGACCACTCCACACCAAACCGTGGCGATCCAGGGGCAAAGGCCTCAGGGACGGCCGGTGAGAGCGGGTCCCGCCACAAGAGATGAGTTTACAGCAGCTCCCCCGCAGGTCCCAGGAAGACGAAGATTTCGGGTAGCAAGCTGGTTCTTCTAAAGGCCATCCCATCAATGCCGGTGCACCCGAGTCTAGGTGGCAGGAGTAATCCTATCAGGAAACAACTACCCTCCAGGTGGAGCGAAGGACTTGAAGGTGGGACTCATAGCGGTTTCTCTACGAACCTAGAGGGTGGTGTTGGAGTGACACGGCGAAGTACACCCAGTCCAGTGGAAGCCTGGTGAAGAGGGCCTCTGGGACATACTGTGAGAGGGGAACACCCGGGAGAGGTGCATCCTGGTGAGAGAGGGATGTTTGTAACTACTCCACCATTCTGCAGCTAGAAGCACTGCTGCTTCTGCAAAGACGCAAAAACAACCAGGTCGCATTTGTGGAAACGTAACATCTGCTAGATTCACTATCACTCCACCTGCACAGTCACAGTGAACTGTGTATATAGAGACTTTGGTTGTCAGTCAGTCAGTCAAAACCACTTTATTCGGTTAATAAAAACCATAAAAGTACATAACTATAACATATAGCACATCAGAAAATAATTATAAAAATACAATTCGTCAAAAGGCTTGGGCGACATAAAATATTTCAAGACCAAATTTCATGAATTTACTAATAACACCGGTTACCAACAATTCATATATAGCAGCAGGTGATTTAAAATATGAGTTAAAAAACAGAAGCTCAAGACAGAGTACAAACGTTAAAACAGAATACGTTTGATCATTCGGGTACAGTCGGATCACATGTCAGAGAGTACCGTTTTCTCCTATGTCTCACGGCAACGACGAAATAGCTTGCAATATTAAAAATCTCCAAAGGATCATTCAGCATCTGTAAATAAAGTAAGGCAGGTCTAACCTGTAAAAAACCTTTTCCCCTTAAAATTGGGATTAAAAACCTGCTACGAATATCACTGTAATAGTCACAAAACATTATAAAGTGCATAGTATCCTGCGTTGAAAAGTTGTCACAGGTGCAAGGGCCCAGGTCGCTCACTCTGCTCCACCGCTGTGCATCAGCAAGTAAACAGTGAATCAGATTAAAACGAAATCTGGTTAAAAGCAAGCGATGGAAAGGCTTGGTAACAGTTGCCAAATAAGGTTCAATCTGTGGGAAGGTTTTTAGCAAAAGGTATGCTTTCACAGAGGGTTTCATTAACTCCGTCGCCTCTCTTTCAACAGACAATAAATTTTAAAAATGTGTCTTTGCCCACGCCAGGTCCTCTTTTCTTATTTTTTCCGGAGAGTCAAAGAGTTCTGGACGCCCTAGTTTATATAAAATTGACTTAACGTATTGTAGCCACAGAATACTACTAGCTCTCTCCATGGAGACACAATCCCTGACAATCTCTTGGTTCAGAGCTAGTACTGGGTTAGTCCAGATCGTTAGCCAACATACCACTGGGGCCAGCCTTATCAAATCAGCAACATAGCCAATGCCTAGCTCTTGATGTATGACATAGGTGGGGGTAGATTGAGGGACCGACAAGAGGGATCGTAAGAACTTGTTTTCAATTATCTGAACCCCCTCAACCGGCTTATATCCCCATATAGCAGACCCATATCTCGCAATAGCTATGCATTTGGACCTAAAGATATTGAGCATAGCTGCAACTGGCTTGGCCCCTAGTCTTTGAGCGAAACCATGGACAGCAGACGTAGATCTTGCCAGGGCATGTTTTTTTGCTTTCTGTTGGGGGACCCATGAACCCCTCTCATCGAACAGTACCCCCAAATAGGTGAAAGAGGTCACCTTTGACAACTCTATGCCTTCACAATAAAAGGTTTTTTGCTTTTTTGGTCTCTGTCCCATGGTCATCGTATGTGATTTAGCTATGTTGACAATTAAGTTCAGGGATTGCATAAAGGCCCCAAAAGAATTCAAAAGCCTCTGGAGCCCTACAGCTGTACACACCAACAATACGGTGTCATCTGCATATAGGAGGGCAGGAATTGCCCTGTCCCCTACACGTGGAATGTCTAAGCTAGCAGAGTTTAAAGAGTTGCCTAGGTTATTTATGTATAGGGTAAAAAGCAAAGGAGCTGGAATGCAGCCTTGACGGATGCCTCTTCCAATCCTAAAGTGCTTTGTGCAATTGCCTTCTTGATTGACTCTCACCTTCGCGGAGAGATCCCTGTGTAAGTCGGCCAAGAAGTGAACTAAACACTGTTCAATTCCCATGTCAATCAAGATGGCCCATAACTTCGATCTGTTAACCAGATCGAAGGCAGAGGATAGGTCCATAAAGGCCAGCTGTAACGTCCCCCCCTTAGCCACTGTATATTTGCCTGCTAATAAGTGTAAATTTAGACACTGGTCCAGTGTGCTCCTTCCTTTTCTAAAACCGTATTGAAGATTTGTTAAAACACCACTCTCATTCAGCCAGTCCATTAACTTACTTAAAATCACTCTCCCTAGCACTTTTACAGCTGAGTCAATTAGAGATATCGGCCTATAATAGCTTGGGTCCCCTCTCTGGCCTTTTTTAAAAACTGGGATAATAAAAGAATACGACCATGACGTCAGAAATCGCTGCTGACTAGCGACATTAAAAAACGTTTGTTAAAATTTTAGCCCAAAAAATTGGGTTCTGTTTATACAGATCAGCCGGAATACCGTCCGGGCCGGGGGCCTTGTTGCTGGTCATTTGCTTGATAGCCAACTCAACTTCACCCTCATTGAAAACCACTACAGAGGAGTTCCCTTTATAATGTAAGCTAGCAGGGGAATCCATGGGGGTAGGGACCTCATATATAGATTTAAAATGAGAAAACCATTGAGCCTCTGTAATATTACATTCTAAAGGAGAATTGTCAGTTCCAGAGAAAAAGGGTTGATTTACAATGGCCCAAAATCTGGAACTATCCTTTAGAACCTCTACTGCTAATAAATCATTCCATGCTTCCTCTTTAATTTCCCTTTTACGAATATTTAGAGCACACTTATATGCCTTTCTTAGCGTGACTATATGGGTTTTGTCTCACGGAACCTGTTTCAAGGCAACTACCAGCTTGTGATGTGCTTCAGAGCAGTTACTATCGAACCATCTCTCACCGGTTTCTTGACGATTTCTGGTAGGCAAGGAGAGGCCTGTCGCTACCTTCGCACAAATGCCTTCAAATGCTGTGAGTACCTCGACCCCCTGTTTTGTTTGATCAAGGCAGATGCCGAGCATATCCTCGGCATTGTGCCAAAGGTCCTGAAAGAAGAGGTCCGGGACTACTTTGACTTTGGTTGTCAACTTCCACGCCTCCAGTCCAGGGACGACCAGATCAGCAGTGCACCACTGAACTGTGCCAAGCCAAACTGGTGATCTTACCTGCAGTTGTACCATCGTCCTGTTCTGAAAGTAGCTGAATAGACTCAGTGGAAGTTTTCTGTTTGTTGTTTTATTCTCTCCCCAGGTTGGACTTTGTTGTCCCAGTTTGAATAAAGTTTGGGAGGGATGTAGTGACCTGCTGGTCACTGTTCTAGCTGTTGCTGTGCCAGCCACTCCCTGAGGGCTGGCTTACACCCCACCCCCATCCAACACAGGCGTCACTGGACATGTGACCCTGGTAACAAAAGGGGCCGGGCGCACGTGCCCGGTGCCAGTTCTACCAAACATAATACTGTGTCCGTATCGTTACTCCTACTGTATGGGGGCCTAGTGCCCCACTACTTTACAGGTTCTGGGAACTCTAATTGTATATGACAGCATACACAGTTTTCCGGGAGCGGTTGAGCACTCCATGGTTCACAGACCAGCCATTGTTTGATCTACAATGTAACGGTCATGTGACGTAACATCAGACGCTTCTCCAGGGGAGCCGCAGTAGTCGCCGTAACCGCCCAGGTGTTTCTGTGGCAGTCTCGAACGCCCTTGCTGCGTCATGACTTATCCCAGCACTCTCACGAGGCCCAGCTCGAGGACTTCGGATCTTGGAGAGCCAGGAAGAAGAATGGGTGGGCCATAAAGATGAGTGGGGTTGTTCAGAGACGACCAGGTGCCTGAGAGCTGGGTCTGCGTATGCTGGATAGTCTTGCATGTATGTGAGCTGCATACTATACATACTGCCAGATTCTATTAGTTTTAATCGTGTCCACCGTTAATCTGTCCACCTCAACCTCCTTTCTCTCTGTCACACCCTCTTCTCTCCCAACTTCACCTTCCTCTCTTTCTACTTCGCCCTGCTGTTCCGATTACCTCACCCTCTACTCTCTTCCACCTCACTCTCTTCACCTGTCACATCATCCTACTCTTTCTCCATCTTATCCACTGGTTTCTGTATGTAGCCCTTCTATTTCTCCACTTCAAGCTCGTATTTCTCTCACCTCACCCTCCTCTCTTTCCACCTTATCCTACTTTCTCTCTCTACTGACCTCGCCATCCTCTCACTGGGTGTTAACATACACTCACTCCATCTTTCAGTTCCACCTCACCCATCTCTTTCCACCTCACCCTTTTCTCTCTTCTGCACCCTTCTTCCTCTTCCTCCCCCTTTTCATTCTTACTCACACTCCTCTTCCTCTTGCCCACCCTCCTTAGTCTTTCCGACTCGCTGTCCTTTTTTCTACCTCACCATCCTTCTTTTTTCTCACTATCCTCCCTTCTGCCTCTACCTCCTCCCTATCACCCTACTGTTTCTTTGTTTCACTTTCCCTTCTCTCCACCTCACCCTCACCCTCCTCTCTACATCTCCCTTTTCTCTCTTACCAGTTTGGGACCCGAGGAGTAACAGCAGCACTTCAATTAGGGCCACAGGAATTATTCAATAGGGAAGGGCCGAATTATGCAGCAGCTTTGACTAAATTATAAAGTGTAATGCGGGGAAGTATTTATTATTTTGTTGTTTTTTGCACATTAACACTGTCTGGAAATAGGTTTTACCTTATTAGTGCCAGTTTAAAATGCAACTACAGCAATAAGCAGCTGAATTATTAACAAGTAAACCTTTGAAAAGGGCCTTCCGCTGTGCAGCAACACACCACTGCATATTTAGTGATTTTTGATCCGTTTACCATGGCTTTTTGTTAAAATATGCAAATTATGCAGCAGATGAGGGATTATGTGACAAACCCATTATCACACATAAAACGGTGTGGCTGCAGAATCATATAATTCCAGTGGCCTTGACTATAATCCATTTCTGTCTATCTACCACTACAAATACAGAGGTAGCTCAACTACTGGCAGATTTGGAAATGTTAGGACTACAACAGAAGGTGTCTGGCCCCACTCATACTACAGGTCACACTCTAGACTTGGTGTTCACTACAGACAGGCCCGGCCCAGCCCTTAACTCAGTGGCGGCCGACGCAGATAAAGAGTGTGGGGCAGGTGGAGGGGGTACTGGGGAGGGGGCGTGGGTAGCGGGCAAGGGGTTAATAATAAAAAAATAAAATAAAAAGACTTACCTGGTTCTGCCTGCCGCCTTATACTTCTCTGCTTCCAGTTCATTGAATCACGGACTCCCCATCCAATCCCTGTGCTGCTCTCAAGCATGAGGCATGAGAGCAGCATGGGAATTGGCCTGAGCGGGCTGGATTAATGCTCGCTCAGGCACAGGGAGTCTGTGCTTTTTCTCCAACCCAGCTGTGCAATAAAGCTGGGTTGGTGAAACCTAAGTGCTCATGTCAATTTGGTCAGTCTAAGACAGCAGGACAAACAGACATGCACACTTAGAAGTGCACATACCACTCCTCCCTCTCATGGCCCGGCTCCACCCCTCCCTGCACACTCTGGCCCAGCCAGCAGCTGAAAAATAAAACAATAATAAAATATCATTTTATTTTGAAGTTGATGGCTCTGAGCCAGTGGGGTGAAGCTCCTCCGGCATTGCGGAGGAACCGCCACTGCTTTAACTTGGACTGAGCACCACTTGATCAGTTTTCATGTTCTGAGGGCTGTGGGGAATGGTCAGTCCTAGAGATCAAGTAGAAGAGCTTTGAGACATTGGAAACGAGTCACTCATGCCTCTTTCAGTACTGCTTTTCAGCCACCTGATACTACATATAATAGGGATATAAATTCTGCTTTGTCTGATTATTAAAGTTCTCTCTCTCAAGCTTTTGACAGTGTCGCCCCCCTTCAAACAAATTTAATCTAATCCAGATAGACACCAATACACCCTGATACTCAGAGGATCTGAGAATTAAGACATCTAAGTATAGAAGACTAGAAAGTAGCTGGCGTCAGACTAAAATTCCCACAGACAAAGATGCTTACAAATTAATGCTCTCCAGCTATCATAGAACAAAGAAGCACGTAAAAGCCATATCACTAATAAGGTTGATCAGGTGGGGAACTCAGCAAAAGAACTATTCAAGGATCTTAATGAATTCACCACACTGATCGCCTGTACATTCACGATCCTGGCATCTCAAGAATTATGTGACTCACTTGCCGATTTCTTTGAGGAGAAAAATAAATAAAATCTACCAGAACTTTCCAAAGCTTCCATTGGAGCTGGAGGATTTCTACATTTATAATTCTCCTCCTGCTTTCGCCCCACACTGCCTGGAGAGGCTTACTTCCCTCTCTCAAGCTCAAGTGCAGGATATGCTAGAAAAAGCTAAATCTGGCTCCTCCTCAGACCCTTGTCCTCCCCAGATAACCATTAGCCTATCAGCCATATTAACACCTTCCATAACTTCCCTCTTTAATCTTTCTATAGAGTCAAACAAACTGCCGCTAGACTGGAAAGCTGGTCAAGTCTACCCTATCCTAAAGAAGACCAATGCGGATTCAAGAACCTTACCGTCTCCCGGACCATCTCTTTCCTCCCTCTGCTAGGTAAGACCTTGGAAAGTCTGGTAAACAAACAGCTCTCTGTCTATCTGGAGGAACACAGCATTCTAAACCCCTCTTAATCCGGTTTTAGAACCTTCCATAGCATGAAACTGGGTTGGTGGCTGTGACTGATTCTACTAGACTTTCCCAGGATGTTGGCAATCCATCAATGCTGGTATTGCTCGATTTATCAGCTGCCTTCCATACTGTTTCTCACACCATCTTGCTTCGTAGGCTGTACGAAGTATGCATCCATGATAAAGCCTTACACTGGCTCATTGACTTTTTTCGGAAAACGGGATGCAGACGGGATGACAAGTCTTGTACAATGCTTGTCAACAAGAGGGTTCCTCCCTGAGCCCCACGTTATTTAACATCTACGTGGCCCCCTGGCTCAAATTGTCAAATTCTTCGGCTTTGAAGTCCTATCCTAAGCAGATGATACCCAATTAGTTATCTCATTTGGCAAGATCTTGACAAGTTCAAATTGAGATTCACCGACTGTATGAGGAAAACAGCTACCTGGACGAGGCACAATTAACTACAGCTGAATGGTGATAAACCCAGTATTTTTTTGTTTGGGAAGGCAAAGACTCTTTGGTCCACAGATTGGTGGTCATCCGAATTGGGACCTGCTCCTAGTCCCAGGAGGATAGTAAAAAATCTCAGCATTTGGCTCGATGAGACCCTCTCCATGAAAGACAACATATCCTCTGTCTGTGGTACCTGTTTTGCAACCATGCGCCTGCTTAAGAAGGTGTCCCCATGACTCCCTTTAAGTTCCAGGAAAACTCTCCCTCATGCTGTGATCATGAGCCGTATTGACTATGACAATGCCCTTATGGTTGCGTTAATGAAGCACTCCTTTCCAGCTCATGGTAGTGCAGAACACAGCCGCATGACTGGTCTGTAATCTTTCTCCTGTTACATCATCTGCTCCTACTCTAAGAGACCTGCACTGTCTTCTGGTCAGAAAGCGCTGCTTATTTAAACTTGTTGTGTCACGCATAAATCGCTGGCTGGTAAAGGCCCAACTTATCTACAAAGGAGAAGGAGGAGCCAACCCCATCATGGCTGCTTGAAGCTGATGCTCCTCGGTGAACCATCTTACCAGCCTCCGGATCGGCATTCCGCCGCACTGTTATTCCTCCTGGAACAACGATTCAGCTTCCGGATTTCAGGCTGATCATTTGAAGATCAATATCGCCTTTCTCCTTCCGGCTTTGCTGAGAAATGAGCCGTGACTTTCCATGCCAATGAAGATGCAAAGATGGCGCCCGGTGCTCGGGGAGCTTTGAGAACGCTCCAGGGGCCAAAAGAAGTGCTCCAGGATGCCTCTGACCTCCGTCTTTTTCCATCTACAAAAAGCCCCCAACACTCGGCCCACATCCCGACTTGCCAGCTGCCCCCCCGGGGAGATTACCGCGCATTGTGCCACTCGTTTGCCCGCACTGCCACTGAGTTACGGGTGCGGCTGGAGGGGGAGGGGCACACAAGCCTGACTCGCAGCGTCCCATGAGACCGGTCCTTGACTGGGGTCTCAGCCCGCGCCTACCTCTGTGATACGATTTGCGGCGACTATGGACGCGGCGGCTGCAGGTACGGAAGTCTGATCTTGCTAGACTATTGACATCTTCCTAGCAGCCCCCGGCGGCAACAAGGGGACCCGGGAGCACATCGTCTTGTATAGCGAGCGATGGAGGGGCACAGGGGAGAAAGCGCCTTCGATGCAGCCACGAGTGCATTCCTGCACACACCACACGTGATGCCTGCAGTAAGCGTGCACATCAAGCACCCCCCTCTCTTAGAGAATGATTAAGTGGGGACTGGCGGTATGTAACACCATGGACATAACCCTTTACATGACCTCAAGATGGCTGCCTCAGTGGACCCTTCCGCCCTGTACTACTACTCGGGGACTAAATCTGGACTTCGAACAGAACTCGAATCATAGCCCCCATCTGGCCTACCCATCTAGTCACTGAACCTGCGAGCGACTGTGGAGACCTTGCTTTTTGGCCGAAGCCCAGTGGAGCTACATGATAGCTATAGAGGAGATGGGCCGCGGACTTCCCCTCTGCCCTCACCTACCCAGCTGGACTTTGAGCAGACTTTCCCTCATCTCTCCGTCGTTCTCTCCCTCCTACCCCTTGACCCTACCCTTTCCCCTCCTCTCTCCTTTTACCCCGTCCTCTTTGCTCTTTTAATGTTTTCCCACAGAGACCTAGCGTTCTGGCCGTTGCTCGGTGGAGCTACCTGATAGCTAAAGAGGAGATGGGCTTTGGACTTCCCCTCCTGCCGTCACCTACCCAGCTGGTCTTCGGGCAGATATTCCTTCGTCTCCCTGTCCTATCTTCCCCTCCCCCCCTTCCCTGCCCCCTTACCCTTCTTCGCTTCCATGCTCTTGAAATGTTTTTCTAGCAACTGATGTTACCCGAATTTAATGTACTCTGTAATTATGTGGAACCTTATGTAAAGCGCTCTGATACCTACGGGTCTAGCCAGCGCTATATAAAACTCATTAAATAAATACAAAGGAAACTTAGCTCCTGGTGCCCCACTAGACACATTAGATCCAAGGATAAAACCTTTCTCACTTTTGTACTTCGAGATTTGCAGCCGGTCCTTTTCTTACCTTTCCCCTGGAATAAACTACCTTTTCACATCTGCTCCTGCCTGGACTTTGTTAGATTTAAAAAACTTCTGACGACCTGGCTGTTCTAATTAGTGTGTTTTGCTCTGTGTCAGGTAAGCGCCGAGGTTCGTCTGCTCTATATTAAGTATCTTTAACATAACATCCATGTGACAAAATTAGATAATTTGTTGTGAGAGTGTTAATATTGAAAAAGTCGATGCATGCAGTGAAACGTGTGTGCAAAAATGAAATCGAATTATTGTTGTCGAAATCACCCGATATGACCTCCCCATCAACCCGGGTCAGAAATACGTGGTCAGGCAGGCCCTGCGATCTAAGCCTGATGCAACTGGTTGATAGATCACAGGTAGGTTGACACTTAACCAGCAGAACAAATCCACAAACAGGAAAGACCCGGATTAATCACACGGATAGGCAGTGACACCACAATGGTGCAGGCTAAATAGCCCCAATAAAACGCATATGGCCGGAGGGGTGCAGCGTTCCCAAAACACCATAAAATTAGATGCCACTTGAAGTTAGGAATACTCAGCCAATCAAAACACAGCACACACAGTATACGCAGTGATCACATGCTCCTCATGCCGGACATCGGGACACGTTACCCACTGGCCCACATTGTGCCCACAAGAGGTCGAGGCCCACCTGCATTTGTTATCAGGTGGCCAAATTTACGGCTCCAAGTCCAGTTCCACATTCCTTTCCCTAAAAAAAATCTACAAATTGTTTTATGATGCTCCAAGAAGTGTACATAATGACACTCAAATCGATTGTACTTTGAGACAGTCCTCAGACCCAGACTCTGTAACAGTGCTCCCAGCAGAAGCTTTGAATTAAACCAACTGTTCCTGTTTTGCCAAACGCCTCTTGTCTTTTGTTTTTTCAAGGTAAATTCACATTTGAGCAACATTTTGGGGAGCCAGATAGGAGAGAGTGGTTCTTCGAATCCGACTGCAGTTGAAGGAAAAGGACCCAGCCCAAACGGATTCACATCTGCGCAGCAAGGAAGGTGAGCAGATGCCGCAATTGAGTGAAAGTTCTGCTGAATCCTCAGGGTAGAGGTCCATCCTGAAGCTACCATCAGTGGGTAAAAGACTGCACCTGATCCTTAGTCCCAGCATTTGGAGTATGGCAAACTAGGAAGAAGTGCAAGAATTTAACCTGAGCGCCCCACACTGACAGAAATCTGACATATTGCCTATTTTATGTGTCCGAACTGAGTAGTCGCAAGGCGGCCTCAGAGGCGTTCCCGCGTAGGTCACCTTTTTTTGATAGTCAGCACGCTAGGAAAGGTGAAAGTTGTTTAGTCGCTTGGACCACTAGGCATGACACAGAAGTTACACAGAAGGTACACGTAGGCCCTGCGTGTGATATAGGGTGTAATTTGGACATTAGGGAAAATTTGGACCTTGGAGATTAGGTGTAGCTTGTGCTTGGCCAAGGAGGGCATGTGGTTGTCGAGTTGTTCCATCTTCTCTGCGTAAATTGTTGTTATCTTTGTCCCAGAGCCGATATTGACAGACTATCGGGCTCACTTAATCCTGTGTACCACGCAGAGCCTCCCCTCGTCATCGTGTAGCATACGCTAGGAGCAGGCTAAGATATTTTTGACAAAGTCATTATTTTTACTCATTCAGTTTTTTCTCTCTTTTTCTTCATTATGGTGTCAAATTGATGCATTCTTGATGTTGTGGTACTGTGCAGATGTGTTTCATGTTGAGTATTGTGTTTTATCAGTAATTTAATGTGCGTATGTAGGCATTGCTATTTCTCACAAATCGTTATTCCATGTCTGCTATTTTTGCTGCCAAATTCACGTTTTGAACTAACCATTGCACTTACTTTCAGGTTTTGACCCTTCATATGTGTTGTTATTTGTGTTTATGAAATGTTTATTTTGATGCATCCATAGGCAGCGTTGATCTCGTAGTAGAGTAGTTATTGCAGGCAAAATGTCCTATGTATATATTTCCCCACGACCCGAGAAGATCTTAAGATTATTCAAAAAACTTGAGAAGCCAGAGTGTAGAAGTCCCTTAACCCCTTGGATGCGTCGGACGCGCGTGAGCCGTCCGACGCATCAGTGCTCATGTGCGTCGGACGGCTCCCGCGCGTCCGACGCCATGGCACAGGGAATCCCTCTGGTGCGGGCACCAGAGGGATTTCCTTTACCCCCAAGAGCCTCGGGAGCTGGAGAAGAGCTTCCCCAGCTCCCGAGGCCCCTCGGTTTCTCTGAAATGACGATCAGCGCGCACGTCGCGCTGGCGTCATTTCAGTGAGACCGAAACTGAAATGAGCCAAGAGGCTCATTTCAGTTTTGCTTCTACGTGCTCAGGGGGTATCTCAGCCCCCTGAGCACGTAGAAAGTCAGGAGCGGTATCGTTGGAAAGGGAGAATCTCCCCTTTCCAATGGTACCCCTCCCTAGTGGATCCCTGTTTGGTGATCGCCCCAGGAGGGCGATCCCCAAGCAGGGATCCACCCACTAGGCACCAGGGAGGGGGGAGCGGCCCCTTGGGCAAGGGCCTTTGCTCCCCCATATTTATTTGGGCACATTTAGTCTTTCTGCCCCCCCTGGGGGGCAGATGGGGCAGTAGCCCCCAATCTGCCCCCCCGGGGGGGCAGAAAGCCCACTAGATACCAGGGATTTTTTTTTACATTATAATTAGGGGTGGGGGCTGCCCAATATGGGCATGCCAATGCCCCCACCCCCCCCGGCCGCAAAATGACAGTCTTTCTGGCCCCCCTCGGGGGCAGATGGGGGCAGTAGTCCCCAATCTGCCCCCTGGGGGGGGCAGAAAGCCCACTAGATACCAGGGATTTAAAAAAAAATTATAATTAGGGGTGGGGGCTGCCCAATATGGGCATGCCAATGCCCCCACCCCCCTACCACCCAGCATTCCCCCAGGTCTCCCGATAAAAATGGTACCTCACTCGCGTGGGTGGGTCAAGTACTCGCGACAGGCACGGGCCCAAAACCTATTGAGGCGACATCAAAATTACCTATCACAAAGCAACCTGGTTTTGCAAGGGAGGTCACCTGGGTTTTTGGCCCTGAGCTCGGCGACCATCTTGGAAAAACTACCAAACCCACACATTTCTGAAAATTAGACACCCGGGAGAGTCTAGCGAGGTATGGCTTGCGTGGGTCCCCCAACGTTTTCCTACCCAGAATCCACTGCAAACCTCAAATTTAGCTGAAAAAATCACTTTTTTTTCTCAAATTTCTGTCTGGGAAAGTTCTGGAATCTATGTGGATCCACAAATTTCATACCACCCAGCGTTCCCCCAGGTCTCTCTATAAAAATGATACCTCACTCGCGTGGGTGGGTCAAGTACCCGCGACAGGCAAGGGCCTAAAACATATTGAGGAGACATCAAAATTACCTATCACCAAACAACCTGGTTTTGCAAGGGGGGTCACCTGGGTTTTTGGCCCCGAGCTCGGCGGCCATCTTGGGAAACCACAAAACCCACACATTTCTGAAAACTAGACACCCGGGGGAGTCCAGCGAGGTATGGCTTGCGTGGGATCCCCTAATGTTGCCCTACCCAGAATGCCCTGCAAACCTCAAATTTAGCTGAAAAAACCACATTTTCCACATATTTTTGGGTGGAATCAGCGTGCCGGCACAAATGTCCTACCCCACAGCGTTCCTCTCAGTCTCCCGAGTAAAATGATACCTCACTTGTGTGGGTGGGGCAAGGGCCTGTGACTGGGAAGAGCCCAAAACATAGGGATTTAGGGTATAGCACCGACAATTCTAAGCGCTACTTTTAAAAAAAATACGTTTTTAGCCAATTCTGCATTGGACACCCACACAAGTGAGGTATCATTTTACTCGGGACACTAAAGAGAATGCTGTGGGGTAGGACATTTGTGCAGGCACAGTGATTCCACCCATAAATATGTGGAAAATGTGGTTTTTTTCAGCTAAATTTGAGGTTTGCAGGGGATTCTGGATAGGGAAACGTTGGGGGATCCACGCAAGCCATACCTCATTGGACTCCTCAGGGTGTCTAGTTTTCAGAAATGTGTGGGTTTTGTAGGTTTCCCTAGATGGCGGCGAGCCCGGGGCAAAAAAACCAGGTGCCCCCCCAAAACCAGGTAGTTTTGTTATAGGTAATTTTGAAGTCTCCACAACACAATTTGGGCCATTTCCCTGTTGCAGCCACTATGCCTACCCACACATGTGAGGTACCATTTTTATCGGGAGACCTGGGGGAACGATGGGTAGTAGGAAATTTGTGTCAGCCCGGTGATCCTACAACTTTCTCACACAGAAATGTGAGACAAAATTGATTTTTTTTCAACAAAATTGTGAGGTTTGCAGGGGATTCTGGAGTAGGGAAATGTTGGGGGACCCACGCAAGCCATACCTTGATGGACTCCCCCGGGTGTCTAGTTTTCAGAAATGTGTGAGTTTGGTAGGTTTCCCTTAGATGGCCGCCGAGCCCGGGGCCAAAAACTCATGGGACCCCCCTTGCAAAACCAGGTTGTTTTGTGATAGGTAATTTTGATGTCGCCTCAATAGGTTTTGGGCCCTTGTCTGTCGCGGGTACTTGACCCACCCACACAACTGAGGTACCATTTTTATTGGGAGACCTGGGGGAATGCTGGGTGGTAGGAAATTTGTGGATCCACGCAGATTCCAGAACTTTCCCACACAGAAATGTGAGAAAAAAGTGATTTGTTTCAGCTAAATTTGAGGTTTGCAGGGGATTCTGGATAGGGAAGTGTTGGGGGACCCACGCAAGCCATACCTTGCTGGACTCCCCTGGGTGTTTAGTTTTCAGAAATGTGTGGGTTTGGTAGGTTTCCCAAGATGGCCGCTGACCCCGGGGCCAAAAACTCATGGGACCCCCCTTGCAAAACCAGGTTGTTTTGTGATGAGTAATTTTGATGTCGCCTCAATAGGTTTTGGGCCCTTGCCTGTCGCGGGTACTTGACCCACCCACCCACACAACTGAGGTACCATTTTTCTCTGAAGACTTTGGGGAATGCGGGTGGGTGGAATTTTGTGGATCCACACAGATTCCAGAACTTTCCACCACAGAAATGTCAGGAAAATGTGTTTTTTTTTGCAAAGTTTGAGGTTTGCAAGGGATTCTGAGTATTAGAACCTGGTGAGAGCCAGACAAGTCACCCCATCCTGGATTTCCCTGGGTGTCTAGTTTTCAAAAATATATAGGTTTGCTAGGTTTCCCTAGGTGCCGGCAGAGCTAGGGTTCAAAATCTACAGCTAGGCACTTTGCAAAAAAAGGGTCCGTTTAGACTGTGAAAATGTGGTGTGTCCACTTTGCGTTTTGGGCCGTTTCCTGTCACGGGCACTAGGCCTACCCACAGAAGTGAGGTACCATTTTTATCAGAAGACTTTGGGGAACGCGGGGTGGGTGGAATTTTGTGGATCCACGCAGATTCCAGAACTTTCCACCACAAAATGTAAGGAAAATGTGTTTTGTTTTACAAACTTTGAGGTTTGCAAGGAATTTTGGGTATTAGAACCTGGTGAGAGCCAGTCAAGTCACCCCATCCTGGATTTCCCTGGGTATCTAGTTTTCAAAAATGTATAGGTTTGCTAGGTTTCCCTAGGTGCCGGCAGAGCTAGGGTTCAAAATCTACAGCAAGGCACTTTGCAAAAAAAGGGTCAGTTTTCACTGTAAAAATAAAGTGCTTCCACGTTGCGTTTTGAGCCGTTTCCTGTACCGGGCACTAGGCCTACCCACACAAGTGAGGTACCATTTTTATCGGGAGACTTAGGGTAACACAGAATTGTAGAGCAACTGTTATTACCTATTGACTTTTGATGCATTTCTGCCTTCCAAATGAAAGACAATGTGTAAAAAAGAAGTCATTTTGAAAAATGACCTATAGTTCTCATGCTAGTGTGGGTTCTCATAATTTCGGAAATGTGCAAATATCTACTGTTTCTAAACTCTATATTTTGTTCCAATTTCAGAAATACATAGGTGTCTTTCATACCGATTTTTCCATGTATATATTTTCCCAAATTAATTGCTATATACCCGGTACATAATAAAAAACCATTGCAAGACACTGCTCAGTTATTGGCTCTGGGTTCGTTGGGTTCTTGCTGAACCGACAAGTCCTATATATCCCCACAACCGGAAAGGTCCAGCGAATGTAACGGTATATTGCTTTCAAACAGCTGTCATAATTAGAAGAAGTTACAGGTGAAAACGTTGACAGAAATGGCTGTTTTTTTCAACTAAGTTTCAATTTTTCCTATATTCAACTGTTAGTTTCTATAAAGAAACCTTGAAGGATCTACACAAATGACACCTTGCTGAATTCAGAATGTTGTCTACTTTTCTAAAATGTATAGCTTTCCAGGATCCATTATTGATTTCAAACCCATTTCTACCATTAACTGGAAGGTGGTTGAAAGCACAAAAAATAGCAAAAATAGGCTAAGTCCCAGAAAAATGCCAAAACTGTGTAAAAATTTTTGGTTTTCTGACAAAAGTCTGCTTGTCCCTGAAAGCTGGGGAAATGGTGATTTAAGCACCACAACCCCTTTGTTGATACCATTTGCAGGGAAAAAACCAGACACTTTTATCTGTAGCCCTTTTTTCCCATTTAAAAAAATAAATAAAAACTTTTGCTATATTTTGGCTAATTTCTGGGTCCCCTCCAGGGGAATCCACAAAGCCTGGGTACCTTTAGGATCCCCACAATGTTGGAAGAAAAGGACGCAAATTTGGCGTGGATACCTTATGTGGTCAAAAAGTTACAGGGGCCTAAGCGCAAACTACCCCAAATAGCCAAAAAAAGGCTTAGCACTGGAGGGGAAAGGCCTAGCAGCGAAGGGGTTAAAAAGTTCCCAACTCAACAGGGAGTCACTGCTAACCCACATGCAAACTAAATTCCCCACAGGCTAATAAACTTAGTAAGTTTTGCCATGAATGGCACGCACACACTAAGGCACACGCGTTCCCCTAGCCAGAGGGGGGAACCTTTGTTACCAACATAATTGAACACACAAGGACACGCATTCGGACCAAATATGTAGGGCAAATGAAGGCTAGAGGAGAGGCACTGCCAGAACTCTGGGCCATCTTCGAGTAAGGCCAGACCAACAATACGATCGCAGAACCAGCAAGTAAGGCATACGCGCCTCTCCCACCGTATGTAGGAATGGAGGTGTTCTCCCCAATGCCTGTTTTCCCCGCATTAGGGTACCCCAATCTGCCGGTCGAGGGAGCCTGAGTGCCCTCTACTGAACAACGAGCCGTTGGATCCAGAACTGGGAGGCTAACGGACCAGCAAGCCCAGGCAATCCCAGCATCACCCCAGTTCAGAGCTAGAACTCCCTGAACCTTGACCTCCCCGTCTGCTGCGTTCAGTCCATCGAACCCCAATGGCACGGAGAACATGCACTCCCACCCATCTGGGTTAGCACGTTCAGGCAACAGGGAGATTCATAGCGGGTATGGACAGCGATACGACTAGCCATAGCAAGGAAGAGGGCTCCAGTCCCCTGGGATCTGACAGCGAGGGTGAGATTACAGGGTTGGTCCAACAGAACAGAGAGAGAAATATGGAACCTATGCCAGAAACCGACAAAACACCCAGGAACACACACATCCTACTATCCGCCCCAGGCTGGTCGGAAGACCCAGTGGTCACGGTGCTTGTGAACAAGACACCATACAATTTTCTGATAGATAGGACGGTGTCAAGGTCATGGCTGTGTGAAGGGACAGTCCCCCTATCAAGTAGCACCGCAATTATACAAGGTGTCTCGGGTACACTGGCCAGGATCCCTTTTACAAAACCCCTTGAGCTGGAGATAGGGGGGAATAGGGTGCGGGAACATTTATTGTATTTTCCCTCATCCCCGACTAATATAATAGGGCGAGACCTAATGACCAAGCTAAACCTGTCCATCCAGTTTGCCGACAACTGGACTATAGCCTGCTCCTCCCCTGGGGCTCCTTCCCTAGAACACGGACCAGCGAAACACTCCTGCAACGCATGTACACAGGCAAGGTCAGTCTCAGCCAATCAGACCCCCTTCATTGAAGCAGCCCTGGAATATACAGGGAATTTCTTTGAGCTATACGAATTAGCTCAGCAGTGGGTATGTCGTGCACACCACCTCTTAGTTGAAACCACCAAAACGATGAGAACCTTGATAGCCAGTAGAGTATGCAAGGCGGAAGAGGTCCAGGACCGCAACACACACATACCTACTGGGTCCCCCAAGACTATGTGGAAAGCAGGGCCCAGGTCCATGGGGCAATGGCGGTAGCAGCCAAACCACGTGTACCCCGGGATTACCGAGCTCAGCCGCTACTGCCATCTTATCACCTCCACGAGTGAGGTAATGGCACAGACGAGGTTGCCTGGCACTATGCGGTAAGCTCCCCGCATCTGAAGCCCCCTTCCTGCTGCCAAATATGGTACCCAAGCGAGCAACTATGATAGGAAATTCAGCACACAAAATGAGTAGAGAACCACCCAAAGAAAGGGTCCCCACCGACACCATGGGGAGGGTCCCGGAGTCTGAGATGAGCAGGCAGCCACGCGTACCCACACGCAGCAGTCCACTGGAAAGGGCCAAAACCAGGAGAGAGCCCAAAGAGACACCGCTAAGTCTGTCCAACACAAATCAAGTAAGGCCACTGTCAAGTTGGCCGCGTTGGCCCCAAGCATGCATATGGCACCAGCCTTGAAGGGGGCTCCTCCGCATAACTCCAGGGGGTTTCAACCAGTACTAACGGAAGAGGTAAGGAAGGTTGGCAGCAGCCAGACCTCAGAGAATACTACTATTGCCTCAGAATCGGCCACATGGCCGACCGATGCCACCTAAAGGCATATCATGACCAAAGATCAATAAGCTTGGGCCAGTCCTCGGCAAATCCTCATCCACAAAACCAAGCCCAATTTAACCCGAATGCACCTTACATTCAGTCACAAGGAAATCAGACAGCAACTGTACCACCACAACAGGGACCAGGTGGTTGGTCTAATACATGGCGAAAGTAGCAACAGACAGGGAACCCAACCCAACAAGGGCCAGGGTCACAACCATAGTAGGGAGGGGTGACTGTCTGGGGAGGCAAGGCCTTTACACAATCGCAAAACACAAACACGCAGTAAGTTCAAACCCCCCATTATGAAACATCTACTTCACACACTTCAAAATTAATTTCAAAATAAAGACTACTGAGACAACATTAGGAAAATTCCAGCCTTTACTTGCGTCTGGTAAAACTCAGGGCTGCTGTACTTTTTGTCAATCAGGAATTCGCACTAGAGTCCGCCATTTGGGTGCCTGCGGGGGCCTAGGTCCCACTCTGCTGCTTATCCCCCATGGGGGGGTGGCCGGCCATGCCTGGGGGGAGGGCAGTCTGATGAGGGGGCAGGGCGGCCCCCAACCAGTGCATAAGAGCAGGCACCCAGGTCGCCTCACCTAAGTCCAATTGGGATGGGCTCTAATACCCAGATCAAACAGGCCCCATTCTCGGGCACCCAGCCCGGGACCAAAGTTCCTTCATGGCTTGAGTTCAAACAACAGTGCAGCCAAAAAACATCAGCCTCCAGGGCAATGGAGGCCCCCTTTTAGTTCTGAAATGAATCGATGTTCCGGTGTTGGGAGCCAGGTTTTGCCCACACTGGGTAAAAGAAGAAGTCTTTTTAAATCGCACAGGGGTAGATGTTCCTGAAAAGAATCAGGCCAAGTTGGCACAGGGAAAACAAGCATTGGCATAGCCAATAGGTCTCGCCTTTGGGACCTTATAAGTGTTTAGCCATGCAGCACATTATCCTGGGTGCTGTGCCACCAGGGATTGAATAGCTATACAATTACTACACACTGGATCATGCAGTCCGATTCAGGAATACATGCTTGCCTGTGCCGTGCACTTCTTTCTGGGCGGCATTATGATAACAAACACTCGGAAGGCTTGTGCGACGTCAGATGCAATGAGCACCAGAAGCCAGTCTATACAACATGGACGTCAGATGCAATGAGCACCAGAAGCCAGTCTATACAACATGTATATCTCTTTTCCAGTGTGGTCTTTGAATATCCAATGGCTCGGACAACAGAGAGTTACTGGAGAGAAGGGGTGGATACCTAACCATGAGAGGAAGGAGGGGTGGTACATTGGCTCAGGACATGCCTATAGAAAGATGGGTCACTAGTCAAACGATGGTTGATGCAAGGAGCGGGTGGTTCAATGGTCACTGAAAAGTTGGGTCACTGCTCACCTCTTCCAAAGCTCATGCTTATATCTGTAAGTCTTGCCCTTTGCCCCGGATATGCCCTCACCTGCGACTTTGCCTCTGCCCCGTGCTTCTTCTTCCCGGGCGGCATTCTGATTTGCCAGTGCTTGTTTGCTCCTGACACAGATATAGCAGCCCTTGCTATCAGAGGTCATGGAGGCAGGAACATGAATAGCGAGAAGCTAAGAGTGGGATAAGGGTTCAACTTAGTGATTTTATCAAGGCCAAGGGGCGAACAATGTCACTTCCCTTACACCTTGCATTTTGTTTCATGAAAGATGGGAGACGTCACTTTAGACAAGACTGGTGTGAGGCAGCCATACCCGGTGTGATGTCACTTGTTGTTGCGTTCCAGGAAGAGGGGCTAACCGCAATGCTTTATTCAGTGATTTACCATATGATCATTTTAGCAACGCTTGCAATTTTCATGGGTAATGAATGTTTGTTTGGACATGTTTCTACGAGTGACATGGGCGTCACGCTCCGTTATGCCCTAGATGACTTCATTGGCGTGTTAGGCAATGACCACTTTTAAAGACCAAGGCCCTCATTACACTTGAACTAATAATCCTGACACGGGTGTAAACGCGTGTTTGCACACTCAGGATTACTATTTGTGTACAAAATCTGCACACACCCTGGGTACAGATTTCGTCTGGTGAAACCCTGTGGAAAGTGTGTGTGAAAAAATGTTCAAGATGCCAGGTTTTGCAGGCTTTGAACTGAAGAATTCGTTCGTTACCGCTTTGTTACACGGTTCGACAGGCCGAACTATGGATGGGGAAGTAATGTCTCACCGAGGAAAACTTGAACACTACAATATTACCACACGGTATTTCACTGAATTAGAGAATGAACATCCTTAAAGAATGTTCAATTAATATTGCCTGGATATCGGCCAGGGGTTTGTGTGCAATGATTAATGCTGCTGCCCTGCACGTGTGGTTTTTGTTCTGTCTCTGGACGTATCTGTTTCACAGATGGAATTTGGCATGGCAGGATGATTGAAAACTTTAGAATGGACCATTTACTTTTTGTCTAATTTAGGGGAAAACACTTTTGAAGCCTTTTTCTTTTGTAACGTTTGAAACAATCTTAATGTATAGCTGAATGAATAGAAAATATGACCGGTTATTAGGCATACGAGTGCCTCGTTAGTGATGTATGACACAAGGCGATTAATAGATGGAAAGCTACAGTTTTTATCAGTCAAAACCATAAAGTGCCAGTCCAATAAATAAATAGGCACCTAACAGGGGTTATTTGGCCCAAACGGGCACAGTGCTGAAATGTGACATTCCTGCAAGTTACCTTATACTAATTTTGGCAGTATAAGCAATGTAAAGAAACGTTTATGGCAGTGTGTGATCTTAAACGTACTTAGCTGGAAAGGGAACACCAGTTTTTATTGTTGGTATGATACTTTAGTGAGTTATCCTGTCAGACAACCCCATGAACACTTCCAGCGATACAGAAACATAGCCTTTCACTTGAGGATGATGTCATCAAAAAAGCCAATTTATGGGCTCTATTACTGTCTTTTTCAACTGAGAAAAAGATATTTAAAATTCATAAAAGAGAGAAAATTAAGTCTTGTTTACATTATAGAAGGTAAAATGAATGTGTTGTATGTTTTTGACCCTCCTTAAAAGGTTAGTTTGCCTTACATACCATGGTTAAAAAGCAATGCACCTTGTTTGTATTTTAATGCTGACAAGCAACACGTTCTCTTCTGGGACCTCCTGTGCTCCCTACAAACCAAAGGGGTCAGAGAAAAAGCAACATACGTCCCAAAATACTAATGCATTACACCGTGCATAATCTGGTCATACGAGCTGTTCACAGGCACCGTCTGTAGTAGAGATCCCAAGAGTAGCAGCAGGGTGAAATTGGAGACCTTCAGCGAGTACTTCACCCCTCACAGCGCAGACTCGACCCGAGGTATTGGAGCGCTTGACATGAGCGCCAGCTACATTACAGACGGACACATTCATTAGGTCTCGCCTACGCAGCGCGCATGCGCTGCATAGGAGGGGACCTCTTGAAATCGATTCGCTTTTCCTGCCAAAAACGTGCACGCTTTGCATTGCTTTCAATTGCAACGCGTGCACGTTTGGCGTTTCCCTTGCGGGGGCGAGCAGCGGTGCCATATGTTAGCAATTATCGCGCTCGCTCCCGCAAGGTAAACGGTGCCTGTCCCTGCTCTCGGCCGCACTCCTCCCACCCCTCCCACTTGTTTTTATTGCCTGCCACCAAGATGCTCCTTGCCAACAGGGCCTGTTGCCTCTGGTTTTAAATTATCGTGTCCTTAGCGCCTCTCATTAGGGCTTCAGCAGGCCGATCCAAAGTCCACTACTATTTCTCCCCCCTCACTTCTTCCCGCAACCCTGGCTCTGGCAGTAGCAGGTTGTTCTTTGTTCCTGGGAAGGACGGGCAAAACACACATTCGCAGGATTTGAGTCACTGAAGCTATAGCAGCTTGTAAGGGAACGATCCACTGCCCGGGTCTAAAGGTGTGCTCATTATCCATGCACAGCGCTTGCACTGAGCGTACAATAATGTTTACTCTGCACAGCGCTTGTGCTGTGTGGACTTTAATGTTTACTCTGAGCACAGTAATGTATCCCACGCCTTCCCCCTGAGCACACTGAAAGAGTTTCCCGCCACTTCCCCTCTTTGTCCATGTCAGCGGGATGGTGAGAGGATTGGGGAGGGGGGGGTATCGGCATCTGCATCCAAGGTATTGGCACTCCTCGCCCTCTTCACACTCACTCTAGTGTATCGGCGCGTTTCGTTTTCGAGGAGCGAGTATCTTCAAATCACTGCAACATCAACGCAGGCCCGCACTGCAGCCGGCTTCCGTATTTGATCCAGAGCTGAGACGGCAGATAGAGGAGGTCTGCTCCCAGACTCCTAGGCGCGAGACCCCGGGGAGTTCGGGGCAGTGAATTTATTTAAACAGGGTGTCACTGAGAGCCAAGGAGACGCCGGTATGAGCTGCCTTGTGCTCACTTGTGTTCAAAACGGAGGTCTGGTCACGGGAGCCCTGATTCCATGCAGGTATGTATAATGTAGGACAGGAATAACTTCATTTCTTTTGGGCTCGGCGGGAACACCCGATATTTAAAGTGGTGCTTGTGCTAACACCGTTCCTCATGAAACTCTTTCTGTGGCGCATAATGCAGTCTCATTCCTTTACGTGTGTATTGGCTCTCCTTACCCATTCCGGAGTCTCGTCTGTTTTGCTGAATATCCACGAATCCATGCGTTTTCATGCCCTGGTAGAGCTGAGCTTCTGAAAGGGCAGTAGTCTTAAGTATATGTATTCATTTTTTGCCTAGCTCAAAACACTACTTCCAAGAATATCTGCTACATTAAATCATTAAAATATGTTTCGAAACTCTGAAACGAAACCCACAGTTACGTTTTTTTAAGTATATGCATTCATGTTTTGCCTAGCCCTGAGCACTTACTTCCAAGATTTTTAAGATCGTCTCAGAGTTTCTTGTTGCTCAAATGGGTGTAATTTCTGATAATTTTAGGTTTCCCTCCTCTTCATTGCTGGATTTTGCTTGCGAGAAAGAGTCACTCATAGTCGTTGAAATGTCACTCATAATTACAGTGAAATTATGAAAATGTCACACATAGCAATCTGAAACCTTGGCAGCTATGCACATTAACTATGTGCAGACCGGACCGTGAAGTGGGGGCCAGGCTGACAATACATCAGGAGGCGTCGTGGGTGCTGTCTACATAACATGCCCTGTGCGTCCCGAGATTGCAGAATATTAAAAACACCTTAATCAGTAACCCGCAGCTCACCTGGGCATCAGTGTGAGTGAGGTATCCGCTGGCGTCAATACCAAGGTTTTTTTTGTACACAACAGGCATCATTATAGCACTGTGAAGTACTCCAGATTACACGATCGCACGTCAAAACTGACACCTCACCCAAAAAGATTTACCCTCTTGTGCCTAAACTCATTATCTGCCGAAGTTAGGAGCGCTCAGAAACAGCCCCTCGCTCCAAATAAGTCACATGCGAATGGATTTAACATTGTTAAAAATGTAATATTTTTTCTTATTTGTGGACCTGGGGGCGAGGGGGCATTGTGCAAATCAGAAAATAAACCACTCTGCGTCCACTGTGAAACGTGTAAAATAAAAGGTAATTCCCATGACCCCTCAGTGTTGAAAAACTTAACACCGACATATTGCAAATGACAACAGCACAGCTAGATTGGGATGATGTCATGATGACATTGTCATCCGCCATGTCCACATTGCTGCAAAAGTCGTGACTTGAAATGCGTCCCACTGTGATTGCTACTCTCACATTGCATTAGTCCGCCCTTTATTTTGCTTGCACAGTCACCACACTGTACTCAGCAGAGCAGCAAAGCGTCTACGGAGGACAGAGTCGATGAATTGCCTCTTTGTACATGAGCACCACTTCCTTTTGCCAGGATCCTCGTTTCATTCAGAATATGTATTTTCTAAAAAAAAAAAACTGGGTGCCAAAAGAAGACTCGAATCTCCAAACCATCTGAACTGGTTATTGACACTTTTGAGAGCTAAAGAGGGACGGTTGTAGTGCAAAACTAGGCAGGTGCCTTAAGCGCCACCAGCAATGAGACGCCCCATCGCCCAGACAGCATTTGAGGTACAAAGTTTGCATTTTCAGGATAGTGAAATACTTGGAATATTCTCTGATCCCTCGGCCAGTCTTAAAGGGGCGACCCAGTGTAGAGAAATAAAGTGCTCTCTTTACCCAGTCCTGCATCTCTAGAAAGCTCCAACAAGCATTGGCATAGCCAATAGGTCTCGCTTTTGGGACCTTATAAGTATTTAGTTATGCAGCACAATATCCTTGGTGCAACAACATCAACTGTTGCATGGCTAAACACTTATAAGGTCCCAAAGGCGAGACCTATTGGCTATGCCAATGCTTGTTTTTTCTAGGAACCGGGAGATTAAGTGATTTGCCCAGAATCACAGGATGTTGAGCCAATGTAAACCCCCGATGTCAACATACCAGTTTAACTAAACCACAGTTAACTAGTACCCTGGAACCATAAAGGGTGCTCAGATTCTGAAGCACAACGATCCTAGAAATGGTACTAAGCGCTATAAAAATGCAAATGGTATAACAGTCACAACAGTGGGTAAAAATCCTTTATACCTAGGGCCGCATCTCCTCCCACTACATATGGAGATTCATCTTGATTTGTACAAAAAACGACTCAAACTCAAGTGGCAATCAATGCAAGGAGGGCACAAAGGAGAAGACGTCGCTGGACATTTTATGCGACAACGGGACGGATTGTCCTGCAGTAGTGTCAGGAGTACCACGGAGCGGAGACTGACGCCGAAGCGGTGGGGGCGGGGGTTTTACAGATGAGGATTTTGGGGGGAGGAAAGAGTTCGACTGGCTGAGTGGCATTAACCTAATTGCTATAAACCGAGGGAGATGCCTGGGGACAATGACTTCCTGCCTAGCCCATCAATAAACCAAGCTCTGCTCACAATTGCCTTTCAGCAATTCCATTAGGAGAAACAACATTTGCCCCCCACCCTTCGCGACCACCTCTTCCAAGGGTTGCTTTCATTTCACCTTCCCTTCGAAGAAAACAAATCCGTGTTACTGCTGTCTGTTAACTGCTGCTAGACAGGCTCTGCATCCGGGTACTGCCGCTGTTCGCCACCGCTAAAACGTATTAATCACAACTGTGGAAAAGTGACCGCAGTAGAAGCACTACAAACAAGAAAAATGTAAAAAGTACAATTCAGGCGTGTTTAACGCGCACACAGTATAATGCTAAGTTTAATTGTATCCCAGCATTCCAAATTTTAACACAAGGGAAATGAACCACAACAAGATGAACAAATGTATCCATGTGTTATGATTCAGGCATGTGAGGAAAGAGGAATACGATCCCACATATCCTACTTACAAAGACCAGTTTGCTGTTAAGCAACATCAGGAATAAAATCTAAAAATCAGTAAGAAGTGAAGAAGGCAAGAGCACGTTCCAGCGGTGATGCGGCCACTTCTTTGAAGTGAAATAGATGTCGCATTTACAAGAGTTTGAGCTATTGCCATTGTAAATGCCAATAGCTTAAACTCTCGTAAATGCGAGACCTGTTGCATTTCAAATGCTTGTTTAGGCTGTGGCCCTCCATAGTACAGCTAGGGTCCTAAAGGCCAGGCCGGTACTTTCATGACAACTTCCTAAAGTGCTGAGGGGTCCATCACACCTCTGTGGAATGTGATACCTGCAACTAGCAGGAAGAACCTTACATCTTCACCTACAAAAGCAGACAAGTCGACACATATCACACCGAGCTGTCCCAGCGCGCCCACTCCCTCGCTGTTCTGCATCCCTCATTGTCTGCTGCAGTCATAAAGCCGAGCTGTAAAAATTCCTGAGGGTTGCCAACTAGGATTTAAGTCTATCACATCAGCTCGCCTCTTGGGCCACGGCCAAGAACATGGGCTGGAGCAGAATGCGAACAAAACATCACTTCTTTTGTCCTTTTGGAGGTATTTCACGTCCTCGCTGCGCCTCGGCGTGTTCCGTGAGAATGAATAAATTAATGGAATTAGTAAACTGTGTTTTAGAACATTATTAAATGTCAACGTGCTGTAGTGAACGTCTCAGAAGATACCAAGATAACAGCATCTTCTGCTCTATCTGTCTCCTGATGCCTTCTGTTAAAGAGCAAGATGCGCAGGCGTCCAAGCAAGCACCTAAAGGTACATTAAAACAAGATGGCGTCGGCTTGTCCACATGGGCCGTCCTAAAAGTGGACAAGGCGGTAACCCCAAAGGCCGTTTTCTAATCACGCGTCACCGTTTAACATAAACGATGACGCGCGCCAATTAAAAACATGGGCGTGGCTTTAAGCCACTTCAGAATCTGTATCGATTCTAAAAGGCCCTCGCATGGCGAGAGCAACGCATGCGCGCTGCTAACGCCAGGCGAGACCTAAAAAGGAGAGAAAAGGTTTTCCAGGATGGATGTATAGGTAAGGGGGGAATTCCCTTATTTGGAAATGTCGCCCTCACACACCCGAAAAGGTGTCATGCTTCATCATTGAGCGTTAACCACCGTAGCACACGCACAAATCCGACAGATTGCGAAGCACCACATGGCACCAAGTCAGTAGGGAAATTCACCAGATCAGTCAGCCATCCCAGTTCATTACTCACATTGGGTAATTTTCGACAGGTTCTGGCCTTGCACTGGACTCTCATCATAGCAAATGTTCTGCCTCCTCCCTTCCTCAAAAGTCTTACAAACATCAAAAGCTCGCTCACCGGGTCATGTCCCTCCAAAACAATGAGAATAGGGTGTCACCGGTTAGAAGTCCCTGGCCACAGCCGGGGGCGGCAGGCCCAAATATCTTGGATCCAAGGGAGAGGGGGGTGCCGGAAGGAGAGAGAGTCCGCAAATGTCCATCACAGCTTTGTGCGAGGTGCAGAGATATGCTCACCGCCTTATCCAACCTATTGATCAGATCACACAAGGCCTTACACGCCCACCATCTGAGGGAGCAAATAAGCCCAAAATCAGACAACACCACATCAGTAAAGACATGGGGGCCGTGGGACAGCTCTCTGACCCCCTCCGGTATGTGACAATAGAAATGAGCAAATCTCATGAAAACCTAACGAAATGCCCAACAGACCAGTAAAAAGAAGCCCAAAACAAGTCCATAAAAGAACCCTCTAGAAAAAATGCATAAAGACACCTGGCGCAGTTAGGGGGGGTCCCACTGTCACATGGTCCATGGGGACATTGTTGTCTTCTCTTGGTTGGCATGAGCGTGTTGCAGATTGTCCACTGCTTTGCGTACGTTACTACATGACGTTATTTTTGCAAATGTCTCCTTTGCCGTTTTCACATGAGAATCTATCGTTGTGTTCACTCTCTGCAGGTTCCTGGGATTTAGTCTGAACATTGTGAGCAAGGTCGAACAACAATGCCCCTTGTTATTTTGTTCTGGCCAGGCCTTAGCACCTAGACAAAACATACCGATGCAGCTGTTTGGGGCAACGTACTTTGGTCTAATACACGAATAGGTAGCACACACTTGGAGAGGGCCCTTTCTAGAGAGAAGAGCGAGACAGCACCTATGATGTAGATCTACAATCTATATGCAAAGGTATGGGGTCTGCAGACAAAGCCCAGAGATCTTCTAATATATAATCATTATGCTTCTATGCAAGGGGAGGGAGGTTAGGCTATACTGTCTTTTCATAATGACATCTCCTTTCATGATTTATGGATTGACTGCTATGCTGACCGTATTTGTATTATGCATTTTTCTTCTTTTTGTGGCACGTATACTGCATATTAGAGCACGTTAGTTAAAATAAATATTTTAAACTGGTTCCTGTCTCTGTCAGATCTTATTTTGGACAAGTATAAGAGTGCGAGCGAAAGAGTGTGTCTTGCAACCGCGATTCCTGAGAGATTCGGGACTGCTGTGTTCTGGGGTGTCTAATCACTTGTTTCTCTGTGAGTGAGTGGGAGAGCAAGTGAGACACTATAGCTAGTCGGTCCTGGGCTCATGGGTACTAAGGTGGTAGGATGACTCAGTCCCTATGCACTAAGGTCCCATAATCCGACACATAGTTCTGTGTTTGTGGAGAATCCCTGCAACACGGCGCCACCAACGTTTGGTCTGGTACTTACACACTGGACCCCTGAGTAGCGCTTGTGCTTGTCCACGATATCCTCTCACCGGTTCCCGGAGACGGGAGCTGCGCTACCACCAGCATATCGTCCTTATGCATAACTTGAGGTTCCGTTGACGTCCTGGGAGGATACTATTTGGTTCACTGGCGCCCTTCCTCACCCTGTATCTTTTGTTCGTATGGGCCCCTTGTCTATCGATGGGGCTACTTGGCCTGTTTTGGCAGGTTTTACACCACATCCAAATTATCTCAATGTTACTATCGTAGAGCTATGTCTATAATACACACAGTTAGTTCATCTTCATAGACGAATCATACAGTTTATGTCTCGTGCACTTCAGGCAGCTCCGGCTGGAGCTGCTCCCCAGGCACCAAGTCAGGGCAGAGGACTTGTGATTAGTCCCATCATGATTAACTCCGTGATGGGAAAACATCCTCAAAATCGTGAGGAATTATCGTTTTAGGTTGCACAAAAAATTGAGCCGCTTGAGGCTGTTTTTCCACCTACGTCTCCTGTTGAAAAACACACGATCCTTACAATGAGTTTGTCGAGTGGTCTGATTCCTCATTTAGCGGACTGCACCACCTGGGGGACAATGTTTGCTTCAGTGTATGCACTGTGCTGTGGCACCCCCTCCATGAGCGTTCTGCTGAGCGCTCTGAAAAAGATACAGGATGAACACGGTGCTGGTCCAGCCCTGGATTTGGGGATGAAGTTAGTGGGCATATTCCCTATTGTCTCCGATATGATTCTGGCCAACAATAAAGGTGAAGCAGTTTGCTTGCAGGTGCGCCAATGCCTGGCGGCGGTGGCGGACATAGATCGGGAGCGACAATTGCCGATTATTATTGCGGATGTGTATACATACTTGAGATGCAATAGTATAGGGATTCAACCATTTACTCATGCACAAGGTGAATCCCCTCCTGAAAAGGAGGGTCATCCAGTCTTTCCTAAAAATGCTTGGAATAAAAATGTGAGGCAGCAACAACAAAAGCCTGGTTCTCGTGCTGGTTCGCCTCCACCTGAAGCTTCTGAACATAGATATGATTTGCGTGACCGCTCAAAAATTAAGGCACCCGAGAGGTTTCAGGTTCCTGATCCTCGTTCTTCTCGTTCCTTTCAGGAATCGACGGATCAACAATTCGGCGGAGGAGGGCGGCAGGATCGTAGACAAGGCAAGTCCACGCAGACGAGACGTGACCCGCAGCGCCAGTTTGACATAAAAGTCAAGCAGGAGGAACCACCTCAATATCGAGCCCCCTTTCAGAAGAAAAAAGTTGCCTCTTTGACCGCAAAGTATGCTTCAGATGGTGAGAACCCTCCTCCTCGACAGGAGTTGGGTGGTAACCCTCCTCGACAGTGTGGCGGAGGTTACCATAGTGCGGCAGACACTCCACCAGCATCTAGAGGCAAAAGCAACGGACACTTTTATTACAGTTGAAACGGCTGACACTCGTGTTGCTCCTCCTGATAGGCTTTATGAAGTGAGCCTCCAAATTGAAGGTGATATTAAACGCACTTTTAAGGCAGTCTTTTGGGACAATCTCACATCTTCTTATGATATTTTGTTGGCGGAGGTTGATTGGCCTCCCCCTTTTGTCCTTGCTTCCTCCAAAGGGGAGGATATTATTCTACCATGTCTTCCCAATATGTACCAGCAGAGGCTAAAATTGCTTATGCTTCGGAGTGGGCACTATCCCTGGCTCCTGCATTATATTGCAATCAGGTGGGTTGGGACAAGGATTCACCAGTTCATGTAATTCCTTTGCGTTCTACACCACAGCCCCAACCGCAATATCCAATTAAACGTGACGCTAAAGGGTCCGTAGGTGACATTTTGACTCAGTTGGAATATCAGGGTGTGATTGAACCCTGTGTTTCGTCGATGAATAATCCTCTTTTACGATACTGAAACCGGACGGTTCATATCGTATAGTTTTATACTACAGACATTTGAACAGTCATGTTCGTACCTTTGCGGTACAGAACACACACAGCTCTGCATTAGTAAACACCATTGTTCAAAAGAAATATAAAACTACTTTGGATATTTCCAATGGATTTTTCAGCCACACTTTGGCTCCTGAAAGCCGTGATTTGACTGCATTCAGCGCTTTAGGTAATCAGAGACGATGTGCGAGATTGCCTATGGGATATAAGAATAGCCCGGGCGTGTTTGTGGCACGCATTGTTTCGATTTTACATGCGATAGACCCTGATACCTTTTCCTGCGTTGATGACATTTAGTTGACCGATGATGAAATGAATCCGTATCTTACATGCGTGGACTGCATTGTCACACATTTTGCGAAGTTAGGCTACAAATTCGATTTTGCGAAATCGCATATTGCGTTTTTGGCAGTACTTTTCCTTGGTTATCAACTCAATAATGAAGGTAGGGGGTTGGCCCCCCACGTTTTGGAGAAATGTGCTCAGTTCAACCCTTAAAAAATTGCAATCTTTGATGGGTTTTTCGAATTTCAGCAGGACTTACATTCCTGATTATGCCCAGCGTATCAAACCGCTATACACATTGATACAGCCTACCTTTTCATCTTCCAGTTGGCTTCCGGAACATACCGCTGTCCTTAGGTCTTTGCAGTCTGATCTGCTTGCGACTCAATTCTTGTTAACAAGAGACAATACAACAAATTTGTTCATACAGATTGTACCAGGAGCGTTAGGATTTACTTACGTGACTTTCAATGAAGGGGACACAGTTCCCATAGCTTATAAATTGCATTTGTGTACTCCAGCTGAAATGCGCTTCTCTTCAACAGAAAACATTTTGACAGCAGTACAGATGGCGATTCTAAAAGAACGCTCTCTGGCTCAAGGTAAACGCATTTTCATGGTTTCGCCCTTGCCTGCTTTAGAAGCTGTCACGAAGGTGAGTGTACCGAATTCTAAAGCTCTGCATCCCCGGTGGATACAAAGGTCTAGTTCATTGACATCGGCTGATGTCAACTTTATCTTTGATCCTTCTTTGCAAACACAGGAGTTTTTACAGTATGAACATGTTCATCCTCCTCCTTTATCACTACTCCCTCTTGATCAGTATAAATGTATAATTTACACTTATGGGTCTGCACAGCCTCCCATTAGTTCTAAACATGCTTATTCCACAGCCTGCGCAATTGTGGCAGGCACAATAGTAGATGGTGATTTCAAATCCTCCTTGGTGCACACACAATCCCTTGGGGATTGCACGGCACAATTGGCCGAGTTACGTGTTTTGGTTTTAGCTCTTCAGTTTGCTGATCCTGAAGTCCCTACACTTGTAGTGTGCGATTCCTTTTACTGTGTACAATCCTTTAATGACAACTTGTTCTTTTGGAAACAAAATGATTTTCGTGATTCTAAAGGTGGCGCAATTAAGCATAAAACTCTTTGGGACCGAGTGGCCGCTCTAAAGGAATGTTTGCCACTCACACATGTTATCCATACATTGGGCCATCAGCGTGTGGGAGCACACGCTGTTGGTAATTCGCTGGCTGATGAGGCAGCCAAATCTGCAGTAGCCACATGCTCAGTAGCAGCCGTTACTAGGTCTATGATTAAAATTGATGATGACATTTTGGCGGCTATTGCCGCGATGAAGGAAGGAACTCAGTTTCCTCAAGGATTTCCTTTGCATTATACTTATCACTTAACGCCTGATCAGCATCCATTTGTAACTATTCCGTCAGTTGGTGATCGGCTGATTCCCATCAAGGACCGCAGACTTTCTTTGATCGTGGCTGCACATGAAGGCGGGGCTTCTGCCTAACTGCAACTATTTCACTTTTACAGCAACGTTTTTGGTGGCGTGGTTTATACCAACAAACACATAAATATGTTCTTTCCTGTGACATTTGTCAACAGATTAAACCTTCTACTGTTTCGCGTCCACCACATACTCAACTTTACATTTCAAATCAACCGTTTGGTTGTATTTATCTAGATCACTGTGGTCCTTTTACATCTGATAATGCTTTTAAATACATTTTGGTTGCAGTGGATTCATGCACTAGATTCCTTTGGGTTTGGCCGCAACGCAGTGCTGACGCTCGAACTGTTATGAAATATTTGCGTGTTTTTGTAGGGACATTTGTCTGTGGCACCTTCCATTCAGACCAAGGTCTGGCTTTTGCCTCTAAGGCTTACCGGGATGCGATGAAGTCTTTGGGGGTGCAGGTGCAATTCAGTCTCCAGATCGGCCTTAGGGCAATTCTGTTGTGGAGCGGATGGACTGTGACTTAAAGCAATCTTTGACAGCTAGGGTATTAGGTACTGGTAGGGGTTGCCTGACTCATCTTTATGGAGTCCAACATGCACTTAATAATCTCCCTAGAAGATCTCTGGGTGGACGGACCCGATACGAATTGCTCTTTGGCATTACAATGTTTGTGCCAGACCTTGATGGTCTAGACGTTGTGGTGGCTGCCGCAACGTTTGACGTAGATAACCATTGTGCTATGTTGCAGGATCTACAAAAGACTCGTGACACACTGGCAAAAGCTCATTTGCCCTCTTCCCCGGATGCAGCGGTGCTGATTCCGGTTTCTGGCTGGCTTCCTAAAGTTGGTGATCTGGTCCGAGAGAAGGTGGAGAACAAGAAAGAATTTGGTCCATCGTGCCGGGCACTGGTCGCAGTCCTTGGTTTGAAAGGCACCCTTACTGTGATTTTACCTCCGGTACCTGGTCGCAAGGAGAATCGATACATTTCAATCGAACATGTCAAGTTACACTATATGGCCGATACTAAATAGTATGCCTACCAGCATTCCGAGTCAGGATGTTTCACTTCATCCAATGGCTTCTGTTTCCCCGACATCTCCCCAACAAATGGAGGGGGAGATGGAGGTTTCAATTGATTGGTTGCCTGTTTTGTGGAAAATGAGTATGCTTCCCCATGAGTCAAATTTATAGTTGACATTCCTGAAAATATAATTCATTCACCTGCCAACGTAGAATAGCCCCTGTTGTTTCAGCTAAGTTCTAGTGGTTACTATATGGACCAAGATAATTTTTCTTCAGATACATCTTCGTTGTCTTCGTCTGTAGCAGAGCCCCCTACACGTATTTGTGTTTTCATCTCCTGGTTAAAAAGAACTTACCTAGTCCCGCCATGGACATACATCTGGATTGTGCTGATGATGGTGTTCCTCTTCATGTGGATTGGTTTCGTGAGCGTTTGTTTCCTGATTAATGGCCTTTACTTACCTGAACACTCTGCTGTAGACTTGGTTGATGGAGTTCTGGCCCCTCATTCCTCATCACTTAAAATGAAAAGAGATCAAGCCCTAGATAATATTTCAGCGTTCCCAATTGTTGATGGTATCGTTTGGGATAAGGTACCAGTTGATGACTATGGTCCTACAGAAACTTTGCAAATTCCATACGTATTCCGCGTTTCTTTAGGTGATGTTGTTTTGCCTGGAATACACTCCGATGACTGGGATGTTAACGCTGTATACTCACTGTTTTCGGATTTGAAATATTATACTGCTTTTGATACTGAAGATCTGTATTTAAATTCTGCAAATTATGCTGATTTATTCTGTTACCAACATTATGGCCATCTTTTTTTACACAACACCAATACTCAGACCACATTTTAATTATACACTGGGAGCATTGCCCGACACCATTACAGGAGACTTCAATGACCCAGAAAAGAAAGTTTGTATACTTTACTGGTTACAATCTATCCAACCCAGTGTCCTATTTTTACAAATTGAATATTCCTACCCACACCAAATTCATGCTGACCCATACAAAATTGGTCTATTCCTCATCCTTCATAACCGATTTTTCCTGAAAGGTTATGATTACTGGAAGGACACGGTTGATCTAAAATCTATTTGGGGTACTAAAGATTGGCAAGTGTAGGGCACTGAATCTTTGCATCGTGCATGTTTAATACCATCTCAGCTAATATTTTTACATCAGACGGTTCAGCAAATTACTTGTTTTGGTTTAGCTACTGCTAAAAATTTGAATACTCCCTCCATTCTGTCTCTGGCTGCCTATGACACATGGCATATAAATACCAACTGCACAATTGAGGATTTGACTGTTATGTTTCAAAACGGAACTTTTAACTCTTCCAATATTGACCCTTTGGGTTGGTTACTGTGGCCAACGAGCACCCATGCTTGTCAATTACGCTTTACTAATGCCACAAAAGGGTTTACACAAAGTAGACCAGATCCTCATTTTCCACATTCTCATACAGTTACCACATATTCTGTTGGTAAATTATGTCAACAATGGTTGGAACATTCCACTCTGTCATCCGTGAAACAACATCTTTCCCTTTTGTCAGGCGACATCGACCTTGCTGATTTCCTTTTGGGTCCAAAATCCCCTTGCATTAAACGTTTTGTTTATGCGGCATATAATGAGTTTTGGAAGTTGTCGCAGATGGAAGCTGCGGTACGACTACGTCAAATAGATCAGGATAACTTAGAGAAAGTTCTTGCATAGTTGATAACAGTATTAACACTCTGTCTTCACGTATATATACTTCGGATAATATTGTATCATCTGTCATTGACATTGTTCAAAATGAAGTGTCTGTTTTATATGATGGTCAAAATCAGCTACGTTCTGTTATGCAATTTGGTTGGACCTTACAAACACTTAAAAGTGGGAAGGTCATACACTGGGGGAACAAATTTCAGATCAGGACTTGTCATGGCTTTGGCGAGACATCCCACGGTGTAATCACTCCATGGGACTAAGGGAAGCACACTATAAGCTCATGTACGATTGGTACTTCTACCCCACTAAACTCAAGAAAATCTTTCCCCACTCATCAGATCTATGCTGGAGAGGCTGTGGCCTGTTAGGAGACTTTAAACATATATGGTGGGACTGCCCGAACATCCGCCCCTTCTGGATGGAGATCCTCGCCCAGATGAAAACCATATTAGGATACCCGATACCAAATGACCCCAAGATGATCCTGTTGGGATTGCGTAAGGACAATCTTCGCTACGTTACGAGCAGTGATAAAGCAGTGATATGGCTGTGTTTAGGGGCGGCGAAGATGGCGGTGGCACCCGCTTGGAAGCGCCCTTCAGCACCTTCGCTTACGCAATGGCACGCCAGACTATGGCGAGCGGTCACAATGGAACGAATGGCAGATATTGCCTCAGATTCATACAAAAATTTTGAATACGTATGGGGTCCCCTGGTGGGATACCTCTCCACGGGTTTGCCTCTTTTCGCATGCCCCACACGCACTAGAGCATTACACCTGTTTCAATTCTAACTCGTAACGCCTAAGGGACGACCCATAAGAAAGGGGAGAAACACTATAGTCTCCTGTCTAGGCGACCTCCCAGAAACCTCCACAGACCACTCTAGAATCCACGACAGAGACTGTTCCCATGTACCACAGCTATGTTGAACGGGGTTGGGGGGGCATGAGGGGGTGTAAAATGGTGAATCCAGGGAAGGTTCGGAGACACGCTAATGTAAAATGAGGCACTTAAATTCAGCAACTGTAATAGAGATGTATCACCAGACAGCCTGTGCCACTGTAATTGGACTGTTTTGAATACTTGCCTGAACAACCAATAAAAGCAGTTTTGACAAAAAAAAAAGTGGGAAGGTACCATGGGATTACCTGAATGGTTCCGCACTATTTTTACTGTTTAATTTGACAGATAAAAAAAAACAGATGTCAATGATGGAGGCAACATACACAATGTTACACATTGAGAAACTAGAACAGTTACCATTTTCTGTGGCAGAAACTGATTCAGCTGTGTGGTTAATACATGGGGTTATTTCATTGCCCATCTCACTGTTCCAGTTTACGGCTTGTATGAAACACTATCCTGTAGGTAGATATGAAACACTTGGGAGTAGCTATATTTATGAATTGTGGTCCTTGCCATTTGTGTTCCGCTGTCAACGAGCGGATACGGAAGTCTTCCTTACAGGGGAGGATTGTGATTCTACAGTAGGACACTCCCTGGTCTGTAAACAAGTAAAACTTCACTGTGCCTGCAACAATTCAGCCCCTAATTTGGATTGTTTTTTAAAAGCGACCCTGGTCTCAGCTATTATTCCCACACTGACTCTGCTTTCTAACAGCAGTTATCGTATCCTAAATAACCACAAATGCAGCAGCTTACGGGCAGGCATCCCATATAGAGTAACAGTTTCACAACGTGTTACTTGTTGCAGCAATGTTCTCTTTCCACCCCCACATGGGATTGTAGATAGTTTGCTGTGGCCTTCCATTCCTACTTTGTAAACAGATTTCAATAAGGTAGGCAGACTCAAAGCGCTATTGTTTCAACAAGAAGTGGCTCTCACATCAGCTCTTGAGACCTTCAAATTGCAGGTGGCGAGAACCTCGAGTGAGATTCAGTCACTGCTAAACACAAATCTCCCCCTACATTTTGGAGAATTAATTCACCAAATATTTAATGCATCTGATACAGAGGGCCTGGCCCACTTTTTTAAACTTGTGGGATCCGGCCTTGTCACCTCCTTTCAGACTATTTTTGGAGTAATCCCACCTTTTATCCATTCTATTGTTTCCAGCGCCTTCGGAGGGTTTCCCTTGCTGCTCCTTTTGGTTTGCGGCATACTTGTACTTCTACTGCTGCTCCGTAATGGCTGCTTGACCTGTGGTGTTTCCAAGCCAGGACCAGTTGCAGCTGTGCCGTGATCGGATGTGGCAGCTTTTTCGGTTTGATGCCTTTAGAAGCTCTTAACATTGACTATTGGCTGACCTTCATTATGCCTACTTCACCTGCGTGCAACATGTGTTCTACTGCCTCCGGTGCCCCTTTCAATGGGCCCTTGATGTCTGCCTCTCCCATACGTCACAATCTGCCCTGGATTAGGAACTGTTGATGGGTCCGTTGATGGCCCATGACCAGGACTGTTCAGTGGGTAGGAGCTTTGTGTACAATCCACCACATGGAGCAACGGCAGGCTCGAGTACCTGTGCTCGTGCACAGTGCCTCTTGGATCAAAGCTTCATCGAAGTTAATGCAGGTTGCCCTGACATGTTCCTAACGGCCTCTGGATATGAGGAGCACATGTGCTCATTCGAATTACTTAATTGGATGGCATACCTTTTTAATATTGAAGGTTCTGACAGCTTGTTGAAGCTTATGGTATTCCATTTTTCCCGTGAAAATTTTGGCCCAGAGAATGCACTGTGAATGGATAACTTATTGGATACGAACAGGAAAAGGAAGTGGGACGTTTTCATATCTCACCATTCGTTTTAATTTTTTATGGATTTTACATTTATATTTGGCCTTTCAATTAGACGCTTTGCCTCTGCTTGCCTCTGGATTCTGTTTTTGTTTAGGGCTACCGACCTGACCAAGGGGAGGGTGTCACATGGCCCATGGGAACATTGTCGCCTTTGCTAAGTTAGCATGAGCCACGCTGCAGGTTGTGCTATACTTTGCACACGTTACTACATGACTTTATTTTTGCAAATGTCTCTTTTGCCATTTTCACATGAGAACCTATCGTTGTGTTCACTCTCTGCAGGTTCCTGGGATTTAGTCTGAACATTGTGAGCAAGGTCGAACAACAATGCCCCTTGTTATTTTGTTCTGGCCAGGCCCTAGCACCTAGACAAAACATCCTGATGCAGCTGTTGTTTGGGACAACGTGCTTTGGTCTAATACACGAATAGGTAGCACACACTTGGAGAGGGCCCTTTCTAGGGAGAAGAGCGAGACATCACCTATGATGTAGATCTACAATCTATATGCGAAGGTATGGGGTCTGCAGACAAAGCCCAGAGATCTTCTAATATATAATCATTATGCTTCTATGCAAGGGGAGGGAGGTTAGGCTATACTGTCTTTTCATAATGACATCTCCTTTCATGATTTATGGATTAACTGCTATGCTGACCGTATTTGTATTATGCATTTTTCTGCTTGTTGTGGAACGTATACTGCATATTAGAGCACGTTAGTTAAAATAAATATTTTAAACTGGATCCTGTCTCTGTCAGATCTTATTGTGGACAAGTACAAGAGTGCGAGCGAAAGTGTGTGTCTTGCAACCGCGATTCCTGAGAGATTCTGGAATGTTGTGTTCTGGGGTGTCTAATCACTTGTTCCCTGTGAGTGAGTGGGAGAGCAAGTGAGACACTATAGCTAGTCAGTCCTGGGCTCATGGGTACTAAGGTGGTAGGATGACTCAGTCCCTATGCACTAAGGTACCATAATCGTACGCATAGTTCTGTGTTTGCGCAGAATCCCTGCAACACCACTGCACGCCACATGCTGGGACTGGCGGGGTATACACGTGACCTCAGAGCATGTTGCGATCACCAGCAACCCCCAATTGCGACATGCCCCCTTTTTCTTTTTTCCACATCGCCCCTCGCAAGTGTAGGTCAAAAGGCGCCACCAGCATCAATAAAGCACCCACACACACTAGGGAAGGTAAAATACTAGAACACTGATGAAGCCCACAAAAATATAATAGTTAAATAAATTAAATCATCCACATGCTCATGAAGACCACCATAAAAGATCCTCTTCTGTCATGGTGAGGGGAAGAGCCAATGACCCCCAAGTAAAAATCTAGGTGACCCGTGAATAATCGCTCACCATTCTTTAAACTAGCTAGCACAATTGGGGCCACCTTCCGGTACCCCACTGAAAGTTGTGCAAATGAATGTAAGAGTAAACCCCAGAAAAGAAAGACACAGGAACCCCCAAGAATGAATGATGATGAAGGATGCAAATGTTTTTCTAAACTAACCAACAAACAACAGCTCTTATACAATGGGTCTGCAATTGAACCACAAAGTGCATCACATTTACAGCGGCCCACCACCTCTTCAGCGACCACTTCCATAAGCCCAACAAGACCCAAGTGTGCAAGTCAAAGACCACAAACATTTCATCACAAACCTTTCCACAAACTCTTTCGAACTCTTCCAAAGTAAAGAATCCCCCCATCACCATCACCCCTGGAAGTCGCACGTGACCTGCAATGTTCAATAAGTTATGTATTGTTGTACAATTGTACACCCTCTGTTTACTGTGGGTATGGCCGCATCTATCCACTGCCAAAAATCTGCATAGTCAAATGGCACCTCGACATTCTACAGCGCTTGCGGAGGGACCTCTCTCATATCACCTATAATTACACTGAACCCAACACTAGTGTTCCACATGCACTACACAGCGCACTCTTACACAACACATTGTATCAGCACATTAACACCGTGGGCGCCCAGACATCAGCCAGGCCATGTTACGTCTGTTCGCTGTTACCATATGTAGTAGGCTCAGATAGGCTTTTTTTATCCCAAGAGAAAGCCCCCGAAAATAGTGAAAATTCTTATCCACCTGTACCTATGTAGGATTAGGGCCAAGATACAACCCAACGGAGTAGAACCCCATAGAGTAATAGTAAATGTAACCCGATACAAGACCAATCCCACAGCACTGTACCTTTTCACTGAGCCTAGCGATAGACAGGATGCACAGATGGGGCACAATAGGGGAGGATACTGTTTGGACTGAGACTTTCCAGAAGATAGATTCTTCGAGGTAGCAAAACCACTGAACCAGTGCGCAAACATGTCTACTCCTGCTTCCGTCTGTGGTCCCAGGGTGGCCCTTAGCGTATCTGGGGCAGTCTTCTTTAATAACAAATGGACCCCTGACAAGGAGTTCCAGTGTAGGACCATCCACCTCAATGATACAAGGGGAAATAAGTCTTGTAGGAGAGGGTTGAATACCAGCATAGATATCCCATTTCAAGAAATCTGGGGTACTGAGATAGATAGGTGCACAAGGTTAGAAGGGAAGGGACAACCCCTAATTGTATGGAAACTCACACTGTATTCCTTGTGTTTCAGAGGTACGAATGAGAACTGTGGAGCAATACTGCACATACTGGACACGCAATGAGGTAATTCCCACGCTGATGGATATGTACTGGCAGTGTGGTGAATTTGCCTACGCTCAGCTCATCCCTGGATTACGGGGCCTCTGCTCCTTTGTGACCATACACCCCCGACCCTGTTCATTCCTGGAGAAGATCTGTCAGATTTGTTCCAACATCCGCTACAGATGAAGACACTCTGTAGCATCAGGCTTGAGAAAAAACAACTGCTGATTATTTTGGGCTGGGCTCAGTAGTAGGACATTCCGGAATAATTCAGACTGTTTTCTGACGCACAAATAAAAAGAGGACGGTCCATACACTTCTTCACCTTGCAGACGAAAGGCAATGCCCGCTGGTTACAGATAACCAGGTAGGAAATGTTAAAGATGATGAACAGTACTGAGCTTGGCTTAATGCGATCAAGGAAGAACTAAGTGCCATCCATCTCATGGTGATGCAACATCGATATGTATTGGACTTGATAACTTCGATGGCGGGTGGGGTGTGTGCCAAGATCATGCATCCTGCTGCACGTTTATCCCAGGCAACGACATGGATAACGGGACCCTGACGCTTGCCATCTAAGCACTGCATCGTTTACAAACAGACATGCGTAAGGAGGGAGGTGCCACTGAGCAGGAATGATACATTAGTTGGTTTTCCTTGCTCCCCCGGTGGGTGATGGGACTGTGTACCTCATTGCTGCCTGTTCTCATTCTTGTACTGGTTTTGAGTGGTTTCTAACAAGTAGGGGTTTCCTGCTGTAAAAACACAGTCCTCAAATTAGGCAGAATGCAAGTAACTAGGGAAGTAGTAATAGTCAAAACTGAAACACAACCAGCCCTCCTGAATATTGTAACTGTCATAAAGTGTGGAGTAAATAATATAGTTGAAAACTAGAGGGGACAATGTTAATATTGAAAAAGTCGATGTTGATGTATGCAATGATACAAGTGTGCACAAAAACTAAATTGAATCACTTGTGTTGAAATCACCCGATATGACCTCCCCATCAACCCAGAGTCAGAAATACATGGTCAGGCAGGCCCTGCGACCTAGGCATAATGCAACTGATTGACAGATCACAGGTGGGGTGACACATAACCAGCAGAACAAACGCACGAACAGGAAAGACCCAGATTAATCCCACAGATAGGCAGCGACACCCCAATGGCCCAGGGAAATGTTCCCCAATAAAACGCATATGGCCGGAGGGGTGCACGCATTCCCAAAACACCATAAAGTTAGATGCCACATGAATTTAGGATCTCTCAGCCAATCAGAACACAGCACACACAGTACACACAGTGATCATGTGCTCATCATGCTGGACATCTGGACACGTTACCCACTGGCCCACATTGTGTCCACTGGAGGTCGAGACCCACATGCATTTGTTATCAGGTGGTCAAATTTATGGTTCCAAGACCCGGCCCACGTTCCTTTCCCTAAAAAGAACATACAAATTGTTTTATGATGCTCCAAGAAGTGTTTATAATGACGCTCAGATCAATTGTACTTTGAGACAGTCCTCAGACCCCGACTCTGTAACTGTGCTCCCGGCCGAAGTGCTCAATTAAACCAACTCTTCCTGTTTTGACAAACGCCTCTTGTCTTTTGTTTTTTCAAGGTAAATTCACATTCGAGCAACAAGAGAATAAATGCACAGTCACCAATTCCCCAAAGTTGCCTATTTCTGTATTTTGGTCTTAAACTGGTACTAACGAGGTGTAAACTTTGCCAACATAGTGTTAATGTGTAAAAATGTAAAAATAAGTAAAACTATCACAAAATGTGCTGCGTTATGCAGCGTAATTTGGCTTTTCCTGCCACATAATTTAGTCAACCTGCTGTGTAATTTGGTTTCCCCGACTGCGTAATGCCAGTGGCCCTGGCCATAAGTTAGAAATAATATCACAAAAGAAAGAAAATATAACAAATATAACAAACCACTACTAAGATATATATCCTAATTGAATGCACATTTCAACTTACTTTTCTTGCAAAAATCTTCCACACTGTTTCTGCCATAAAACTGTTTTCAACTCTTAATTAGTGTGTGAAGGGAGCTTGTGGTGTCAATACAGTCAGGGTGTCTTAGGCCCCCCTCTGTTTACACATGCACAGTAGCAAAACCTAGCCCCCTTGCCCAGGGGTGGGTGGGACTCGTGGAGTTGCACTCTGCGGAATTTCGCTGAGTTAATTAAAAACTCTGTGAGATTCCACGGAGTTCCGCCTGTCACTGAACATCATTCAGAAAAACAGCGCCGCACAGAATAGCACACAAAATATAAATATATGTGTACACAAAATTCACCCTCATCTTTCAAAAGCATGACACTCATACCAAGGTGACGTGAAACAGAAAGACAGTAGGCAACTCACAAATACAAAGCATTCAAAGCGGAACTGCACACAAATGTGACCTGGTGATAAACACTATATTCAAGGATCTGAAGAAGTGCACACCAAGTCTGGCTCCCCTTCCACCAAACTGTGAACAACAACGTTTTGCCTAATTTGCTTAACTGGAAGTTGGCGAGTGTATACACAACATGCTATATGTTAAATATTACATAAATCCCTGAATTTTTGTACAAAAGCACTTTGAATGACATGTTGAAAACAAGAATAATCGAAGTGCATTCATGTAGAGTCAGTGGCGGCACATACAATACAAATGCACTGCTGTGTGTGAGAGTGAGAAGTCACAGACAAACTCACGCTCACAATGTACTAGAGTGTGAAATGTGAAGATATAGTACATGAAGTGAACATCAGACCTGCTGGGAGGAGTGTGCAGTCTTCATGGGACTATCAATGACCCAGCAAGTCAACGCCGTCTCCTCCTCCTGCTTCAACACCCTCCGCATGCTCCGCAAGATCTACAGATGGATCCTCACCGGAACCAGAAGGACGGTCACCCAGGCCCTCGTCAGCAGCAGACTGGACTACGGCAGCGTCCTCTACGCGGGAACCACGGCCAAACTCCAGAAACGATTACAACGCATACAGAACGCCTCTGCATGCCTCATCCTCGACATCCCCCGTCACAGCCACATCACAGCCCACCTGAGAGACCTGCACTGGCTCCCCGTCAACAAGAGGATCACCTTCAAGCTCCTCACCCACGCTCACAAGGCACTTCTACACCCCGAACCGCCAGCTTTGCTCTGCTGACCTCGCCCTCGCCACGGTTCCACGTATCCGCAAAACGAACGCCGGCGGCAGATCATTCTCCCACCTCGCCGCCAAGACATGGAACACCCTCCCCATCCACCTGCGGCAGACCCAGGACCTGCTGACCTTCAGGAGACTTCTCAAGACCTGGCTGTTCGAGCAGTAGCAGCTCCCCCCCCCAGCGCCTTGAGACCCTCACTGGTGAGTAGTGCGCTTTACAAATGTTTGATTGATTGATTGATTGATGGGACAACATGGCACCCACCAACAGAAACATGCACTGAAATACATCTTGGTGAGCTCACACTGCTAGTGTGTGCACACGAAGGAGCGGGCGTGTGTCAAGACTTGCCCGTGGCCACACACTGCACCCACAGGTGCTCTTTTGTGTTAATAACAATTTTGGGGATTGCTGTACTGGAACGAACAGCTGGGGGGACAGCTCACCTGGCATTGCGGGGCTGGGGAGTCCAAGGGATCAACGGCTCCTATCAGTCAGCCCAGCAGCACGCCAAAAGGGATATACGCATGCACAATCTCTCTCTTCCAAGGCGTGAAGCAAGCACAATCTGTTGTAAAAAGAAGCCTGACTCAAACCCAACCTACAAAATGGCAGTAGCGAGCAACAAACTATCTGCAAAAACATAAATCGTTACAGGGGGTAGGTGCCGCCAAGCTGGTAAACTCCGCCATGCGGCGATGATGGAGTTTTTGCCAAACTCCGTGCTCCAAGCGGAGCGCGGAATGGAAAGACTGCTAACTCTGTCTGCGGAGCGGAGTTAACCATCCTCCCCTACCCGTGACCTCACCCCTGTCCCCAGGGACTTAAGGAACCCCAGGGCATTAGCGTTATATATGAAAGTACCACAATTAGGCTTTGTTAGAGTGTGATATTTTCATTGAGCAAAAGAACAAAAGACTGTTTTCTACTTGTGAATGGGCATTGGGTAGGCCTCAGGGCTATATTAGGAGGGCCAGGCCCACCTGGCGCACCCTCTAGAACTGGGCCTGAATCTCACACTTGATTAAGTTCCTGTGAGGGTCCTATTTGACGCTTCCTTAATGGTTGGTAGAGTGCAGTTCGATCCTTGCAGCCGCACAGCCTATTCTAAATAGTCCAAGAGGCTCGGCGCTCATTGGGCGGCGTGCTTGTAAATGCCCAATAAGCTTGAAAGCCCCCTGGCATACTAATAAGCATGTGAGTAGGCATTTTGTTAGTCTTTTAACAAAGCTATTCTTTTAACAAAGCAATTAGCCATTTATTTGTCTTTGTGACTGTATTTCCGTTAGTTGCAGTAATTTGACTGCTTCACAGGAGGCTGCCTTTACCATTGTGGCTAGGGGACAAGCTTTGTATGTAGGTACTCTTTACTTGGCATGAGCTAACACCCTGTTACCCACTTTCACTGTTGTTTAACCGCATGGGATGTCACCTGTGCTGACCACAATGTAGAAATATGGATTTACACTAGCGCTTTTATGGTTTTGCCACACATACTGGCTTTTCATCTAGGCAATTGTTTCTAATAGCCATCATTAGATTGCCTACCTCCAGTTTTCCACCATGGTCTCACCTGACACCTTGGTGCCTTCAGTTACCGGCTTCACTTGGTTATTCACTTTGCCACGGGAGTGGAGTGGTGGCGATATATGAACACAGGTGTAGGGCACATGTGAGACACATTTGGCATGTTCTGTATATATTGCAAATTACAATAAGTGTGGTGATTTTATCTTTTATCTTGATTTTTACATATTGACACATGACCTTGTTGTTTGTCCCGAGGAGGCCTTTACCCATAGGCCGAAACACGTTGACACCTACCCATAGAATCACAGCAAACAATTAAAGAAAGATACAAGTATTTATACCTGTAGGATATTGCTTTTGCTAATGACTTGACATATATAGTCCTTCGGAACTTGAAATTGTGCAAACATAGTGAAGCTACTGCGTGGACACCTTGATATTTAAATATTGGACAACAGGGATGAAGTGCAGATGGACTTGGTATAGATAGATAGATAGATAGATACATATATATATATATATATATAATGGTCTAAATGACTAAATACATTTATTTGTTAATACCATATAACAGCCTTATGAAAAGATTCAAATGCTTTCTTCCTTGGATCTGAAAGGATGTGTGCATTATAACCTGGTACAATTAACTTTGGCTAAATAATTACGCTGGTCCAATAAGATAATGTGATTATTGTTGATGAAATAATTGGTGACTCTAATCCTACAAGGAACTCCCTTCCATGAAACAGTTGTGGAACAGCAGGAGCCAAAGAGAATGTGTAGGAGTTGGGTGCAAGGCCAGCCAGGAGTTGAGGAGAGCAGTGGCTGGATCTAGAACTGAGATCCACTTCCGAGCCTCATTGGCATGGATCTTTGTGTGTGCATGCATGTGTGCACAAATGAGGGTGTCTTTCAGCATGTGTGTTTGGCATTATGCTTCTCCCTGGTAACAATGTGTTGCTCATTAGAAGCTCTGCCTGATGTCAAGACCCAACAAAAGTTTATGTTGCTTCCTATCATATTGGGTTCATAGCTGGCACATTGCAACCATCACTGGCATAACAGTGAACCCGGCAAAATAATTGTCATCCTTGACATATTTTGGGCATTCTTGGTCTAGCTGTGCATACTTGCAGAAATCATTGACATTTTGTGAGCATGACGGGCCTAATTTTGGTCACCCCTTACATAATGGTAACAGCCCTTGGCATAATAATGGCCAAGACTGACGTTTGTGAGCATCCTGTCGGTTATAGTGTCTTGCTTGAAACACTGGCACCTCTGATATAATGGTGAGCATTATTGGCATATTATGAGCATTGTTTGCATTATGGTGAGCATTCATGGACTGTGGGCATAAAGCCCGGACATTTGAGGCAGATTGCTTCTACATCAAGCAGTTGTACATCTGAGTACTTGATGAAAATTAGACCAGTTGGTGAGACTCACGCACTCACTGTGATACCAATTGCTTTGCTGCAGTTAAACTAGGTTATTGTTGCAGGTTGGTATATCCTCCTGAGTATGAGGTAAATGAAACTGAAATGAAAGCGCTATCCCTAACAAGTAGGGAGCGTCCCCAACCGCACTCAAGGAAAATTAAGTCACACGTGTATTCCGGTAATCAATTGAAATTTTATTTCATTTCGTCTTCTTTCAAGAATCCTATTCATTTTCATCACTTAAAATCCATCATGATTATAGATTAGTAAATATTATTTTTTTAACATAGCTGCGCCCAATGCATTTCGGGCCCTGCCCTTCGTCAGGGGCTTGCTCCTACAAAAATAGAAGAAACTAGGCTATAAGTCTATTCAGGTACATGGCGTAATGATCATCTTAGATCTCCCGCTGATACCAATTAATTGAATGTAGCAACTATGCCTAATCACGTGATGATGTCATGGCATCTAATTATCACAACCATCTCACCAAAGTGCATTACTGTCCTGTATATGCATGTAATATAGACTGTTGAAAAAATGAAAAAAAGTGCAAAACTTTTTTTAAAAAGACCTAAAGTGAAATTCCATACTGGAATCCGTCCACAACGTGAAACCCGATGTTTGAAAAAGAATGCAATAGTCATACTGTGTAGTGCGTAACAACCGCGGTTCACCACTCCTTATACCCCGCGTTTAAAAAGCGCTCTCAAATGCGAGTGACTTACTTCCTGGATTTGTAAATGTGCTGTAACCAATTCTCGTCTATGTCACAGCTGCAAAGTTAAACATGTGTGGCCGTCAAAAACCACGGCATAGTAGCGACATTGGATATTACATAGATACTGAGTCTGAAATGATCACTCACCCGTGACGGTCTTCAAAATGTTTCACGCGTCTCCTGCAGTGAAGTAGAATGAAAGAGTTACTGCATCAGACCTGACCTGGAGTTTAAAAGCGTTATCGTACCCGGAAGTATATCACCGCGTGTTTAATCCTAGCCCAAGCAGCGACCCACAGTAACAGAACATGCATCACGAAAAACGTGAAATTATAATAAAAGCACACAAGTTTCCACCATGTCCATCGATGCGTGTGATGAGAATCTGTGAAGTGATAAGAAATCTAAAGTAAACGTGAGGTCCTAATTGAGAATGATACTAAGAATACATGATAACCCTCTCTTACGAGGTTAATTGATGATAAATCCCTGGTATATGACCCGCTAAGCGTCAATAATAATGATGAAGTCACAACTGTAACTATCTGCTTGAGAAAAAAGCTATAAGATGAACAATCTGTATACAATGTCACTACCACATTAAGTCACAATGTATTCGTAATACATTCTATCTTCTTGTCCCCATGAGCTGAGAATAGAAATAAGGTGATTGAAGCATATACGTGATTAACTAACAGTCAAATTCGACCACTCCACTGTAGTTGTGGTCTATGATAATGGAGGCAAACATGTAACACGACAGTTATAACCAGAAAAATACTGTGTCAGCAAAAAGTAGAATGATAAATAATAAATAAACAGAGGAAAGTCTTATTCAATGCATAGAATGTTCTTATACAAAGCGTCCGACAGAAAACAATTAAAGTCTATGCGTTCATTGAGACCCTTGGGATTTACTGTATCCAAATAGTTTATCCAAAACATTTCTCTTTGGAGTAAGAAACGAGTATTGTCCCTCCCCATTCTGATGGGTACTTGCTCAAGTATCATATATCTGAGTTGACTAACATTGTGGTTGATGTTATTAAAATGTGTGGCCACTGTAGATTTCTGATTGTTTGTACGAATATTGCTTTTGTGTTCATAGAGTCGTGTCTTTATTTTTCTCTCAGTTTTTCCGATGTAAACTTTGCCGCAGGGGCATTTCAACATGTAAATGACGTTGCTGGTGTCACATGTTGCCGTGACCTTCAGTTTGATGGTAGTTCCCTTGGTGGGGTGAGATAAAGTGTTCCCTTTGATGATGGAATTTCAGCTCCCACAGTTCATGCATGGTAGTGTACCTCTGTGTTTTTCAGGTTTTTGAACGTATGTTTTGTTCAGAATTTGTTTGAGATTGTTAGGGCGCATATAAGCAAATCTTGGTTGATGCTCAAATATATTTTTTAAATCCGTTTCCATTTGTAACGTCGGCCAGTATTTTAGTATGGCTTTCTTTATCCTGAAACTGCGGGTTGAAAATTTCGATACAAACACTGCCCTCTTTTCGTCTTCTGAGGATGTTTCCTTATTCTTAAGTAAGTTTTCACGTGATCTGTTCTCTACTTTGTGTACCGCTTCTTGTAGAATTGATGTTGGGTAACCCCTCTGTCTAAATTTCTCCACCATGGTATATGAACTGCTTTGGCAAAGGTCATCATTGGATGATATTCTTTTTAATCTAACTAGTTGTGAATATGGTAAATGATTTTTTAACGAAGGTTGGTGGAAACTTGTGTAGTGAAGCAGGTTATTCCGATCTGTTGGTTTGGTGTAAACGCTAGTGACAAATTGATTGTTTTGTTTGGTTATTACAACATCCAAAAGGTCATTTGGTTCCTACTGATTGTTGAAGTGAATCCAATTCTATTGTCCACTGCGTTCAATCTCTTGATTGCCTCAGATAATTCATCTTGTGATCCCTTCCATAGTATGAAAATATTGTCAATATAACGACGGTACATAATAAGGTTGTCAATCCACTGTTGTTGGTTGAGGATATGGTCAAGTTCAAATCGGTACATGAACAAATTGGCATATGCTGGTGCAGCGCAATTTCCCATAGATGTTCCAGACAGTTGGGTGAAAAATTCTGCCTGCCATTTGAAATAACTGTGATATAATGTGAAATGTAGTAACTCCATTAGGAATACTTTGAGGTCATTATCCATGTCAGATTGTGTTAAGAATGATTTCACTGCTTCAATTCCCAAGTTGTGAGGTATAGACGTGTATAGTGATTTTACATCAATTGTACATAACAGTATGTCCTGTGTCCAATCTAAATTCAATTTTGTACTTTCTAGAAAGTTTAAGAAATCAGTGGTATCCCTTAAATACGTAGACATGGGGGGACATGGCCTGAAGCGTCAAGATGGCAGTCGCACTCTAAGAGTGCTCTGGACCCCTCCGTCATCCGCTTCACATCCTACTGCCTGCAGCTGCCATCCGCACCCTCTGCCTGCACGCTGAGACTCCCTGAGGCGGGCTCGGTGCACCGGTGACTCCAAATTGCGGCTTCGCTGAGCCTGACGCCCGCTTGACTACGGGCCCGGTGAGGCACTCGGGCTGTGACCTGGCGGCCTCCACTGCGGGCTGCCCGTGATCCAGATGCACCTAATTGCGGCGTGCCCGCCGGCGGGTGGCTCCTGCTCTGGGCCCCGCGCGGCGGGTCACTTGTTCCTGGAGGGCACTGCCCCGCTGAACCGGAGACCCGTCCTGTGTCCGGACCCCCAAGGTGCCCAGAGACACAAAATGGCGGCTCCCGACACCCGAGGCTGGTGAACCCGCAGCTGACTGCGGCCAGACCCGTGGATGTGGATCCTCTGTCTGGGAGGCGGCATGTGGAGGTGCCGTGCTCCGGAGCAGACCCGATCCCTGCGCTGTGGCTGACTCTATCCTGCCTGGAGCCCGAGGCTGGGACTGGTCCTGGCGCCACGTGAGCGGTGACACCTGGTGAGTGGGGCCGGGGATCGGCTGTCACGTCGGACAGCGGGGGGAGGATCGCCTTGTGGAATTCCCCCCGGTGCTGTGCTGAGAGAGGGCCAGCACTGACTCCACAACATCACAGGCCTGTCCCTGTCTGGCGGTGGCGGTCTCGCCCAGGGGTGCAGCGTGGGGCCGATCAGCTGTTTACATCGAGCAGCGGGCGTCCCAGGAGGGACACCCTGGCCCACCCATTTCCTCTCCAGGCCCCAGCGTGCATTTTCCCGGCCCCCGCGCTTGTCTCCAGAGACAGGGCAGACTGGTTGCCCACATGGGCTGTGTGGCGGACGCTAAGAGAGGTTCTCCCCTGCTCACCCTCCCCTGCTCTTGTGGCTGTCTGGACCCGGCTGCCCACATCCTCTGACCTGACCAGTGCCGGGGTGGAGGCCCGGTTCCTACAAACCTGCCCTGGGCCCTGTGGGTGTGGTGCACGTTTACTCCTCTCTCGGCTGCTATTTCAGGCGGCAGCAGGCAGCGTGACCTGTCCCTCCCGGCGCTTCTCTGTTCCTCCTGCTCCGGCCACCCTAGGGCGCGGTCCTCGGGCTGCGTGGTCCACCATTCCGGGGGGCCCCTAATGGCTGGGGGATACCTCCTCGTTCCTGTGGCGTCCGGTGTGTGCGGTAACAGAAGTGGGGTCATCAGGACCCAGCTAAAGCAGCGCCCATTGGACAACGTGGGCTGCCTGAGCGGAGGGTGGAATCGGCTGCATCCATCGAGCAGCGTGGGGTCCCGGGAGTGGGGCCCCCTCCACTGTGCCCCTCGCTTCTTCCAACAGCGCCTTCCCCAAGCTGTGCTGGTTGCCGGACATTTACACCCCCCTAGGCACTCACAATAACTCTAACCAGCGCCCTGGCACACTGAGGTGGGAGATCTCCGCCCTCAGTCACGGCTCCTACCCTTGGGTTCCTGCTCTGAGAGGCCCACATGAGTGTCTGCGCTGCCGGCCCCTCCCTTTTAGTGGCCACTGACCCTGGAGCCGCGATCTTAGACCCTGGCGGAATCTCGCACTATCGCCTGACCACTCTCGGCCTGCCGGGGCCCTCGCGCCGACCCTTCTTGGACCCAGAGCCTCTGCCAGGGTGGGGCTTCTCATCCGCCATGGGGAAAGACCGGACCTCCAAATCCGCGGCCACCCACACGCAAACAAAGATGGACCAATTTACCACCTCTGATCACAAGCCCAGAGGACAGGATGAAGGCAGCCCCCCCCCCTCCCGGGCAAAGACTTAGCCGCCATCCTGCAGGCGATCAGCGCGTCACAGGCATCGGTATAGGGGAAGATCGGGGAGGTCAGGGTGGACATGTCCCTTATTCGGCAGGACCTACGAAACGCCACTGCCCGAATTACGGAAGCTGAATCTCGCCTCTCCACGGCAGAAGATGATATCCACCAATTGAAAGACCAGGTGGCCAGCCTGCTGACGCACACCAAGGAGCTTCATCGGCGTGCGGAGGATGCTGAGAACCGATCACGTCGCAACAACCCCTGCCTGGTGGGCTTCCCCGAGGGGGCTGAGACGAATCAGGTATCCAACTTCATCGAATCCTGGTTCTCCTCATGGATGCCCAAGGACGCACTCTCTGCGTGGTTCGTGGTGGAGAGAGCCCATCGGTCCCTGGCACCTAAGCCGCCGCCCGGGGCCCCACATCGTCCCATCATAATTAGAATCCTTAACTACAAGGACCGGGACGCAATCCTGCGCGAGGCACGCTCTCGGGGACCCCTCATGTTCCAAAACCACACCATCATGGTATTCCCTGATTACACCAGGGAAGTGCAGGACCAACACCGCTCCTACACGGATGTCAAAAAGAAGCTGCGGACCCTCGGCCTACAATACCAGCTCCTGTTCCCGGCCCGCCTCCGCGTCATTTTTCAGGGAAAGACACAATTCTTTGACTCGCCCCAGGCGGCCTGGGCGTGGTTGACGGAAGAACGTCCCCTCGGAATACGACTAAACCTGTCCCCCGCACCTTTGGACCTTCAGTCCGCGCGGCCCCTGTCCCCCAAGCAACAGCGCCGGAGGCGAACACACTCCCGCAGGAGGCGTCAATCCCAGAGAGCGGGGCCCAGATCGTTGAGCCTGGTAGCCCACAGGCTCAGGGACTCTCCTAGCCCTTCGGGCTCTTCATCTCACCACAGACATCATTCGACCGGCGGCTCATCTAAAGATCCTCCCTCATCGGCCCATCGGGACTTGGCGGCCGCGGACTCGGACTTGTCCCGCAGCCCAACAATCTGATACTCCTGAAGATGCGTCCCTGGTCTGGGGGATGGCGCCACCGCCCGGTCTGAAGTACAGTCAGTGAACCCTACACAGCGGACTGGGGGTGCTACTGAATGTCTCCTGTGGCCGCTGCTGGCGGGGACCCTGCCACAGTTCTGATGCACGGCACCCTAAATCGCCCTTTGATGACCCTTCTCCCCACACGGTGCGGGGCCGGGACGGGGCCCCCCCACAGCTTTGTCCAGATGCGCTCGGATGTGCTTGAGCCTCCGCGGCCCTCTCCAGGGACACGCCCTCACCGCTCTAGTGGCATGGTGCCACGGCAGACTTATTGCTCTACTTTGTTTGTCTTTCTGCCGAGACATTGTATATCCGTCTACAAGGAGGGGTCCTCCACGCAACCCAACCCGAGTGTTCTAGTTTGGTTCTTGTTTGCTGCAGTTGGGCCGACAGATGCTTCCGTTCTCGAAGTATAGGGTGGGGGGAGGGGGGAGGGGAAGGGGATGGGACTGTTTTTCCCATTGTTGTTGTTTCCTGTTGTATTGCTATACCAGCCTTATTGATGCACACTACGATATTCCCACATACCACTCGCACAGCTTACTCACATGCACTTTCCCGTGCATGCACCAGACCCCATACGCACCCACGGCTTTCCGAGGAACAGCGAGCCATTACACCGACCAACAACCACCATGACCGACACACCCATCCCAAGAGCTTCCCTCCGCACAATGTCCTGGAACGTTAACGGGCTGTTAGACAGACTCAAAAGAATTACTGTTCTACGCTATGCTCAACGCTTAGGCGTTGGAACGGAAGCGCAGCCTGGCATAAGGTGAGGGGAACTTCTAGACCTGCTGCCGGTTGAGCGCACTGTGGCTCACTGTGGCTCTTCTCAGTGTAATTGCGGTATTTTTAGTCGTTTTAAATTTGCTCGGGCATATTGCTGTTTAATCTTTTTTTTAAAACAAAGTTGATTGTATGTACTGCTGTTTTTAGAAGGGTTTACTTACTGAGCTTGTGCTCAATAGCTGTCTCCTCTTGTCTTCGCTTCCTCGGTCCGCCACGGGAGAGCCGATTGTGCGGAGGGAAGCGAACACACCTTCTTTCCCGGCCTGACCGCCTGACTTCCGGCGGAAACGCTTGGATCGAAGCCTGCATCGCGTCGGCCAGCTATAAAAACTAAAGCTGGAACGGACGCGCAGCGGACGCGCGCAGCGGGCGCGCCAAAGGCAAGCCCGTCTGCGCCCATCCGTGCCGAGATCGCGCCGTGCACCAGAGATGCTGTCTGTTTTGCACAGACTATTGTAAAGAGGATAAAGTGGTCAGGTGGGTCTCTTTTGTCCTTTAATAAACCTAATGGAGGGTGCCCTTTAATTGATTTGACCCAGGATTCCCCTAGCTTACTATGCCATAAGTGTGGTTTCAAGACTACCAATCCTGAATCCTCCTCCATTTGTCAAATAGTTGACAGTAAAAATATTAAACATCCTCCCACCTGTAATTATCAACTGGCCTTAGTCAATGCACAGTCTTTGGTAAAGCATGCCTTTGAAGTAGCAGAGCTTATTGTGAACGAACATCTTGATGAACTTTTTATTACTGAAACTTGGGCTAACGAATATTCTAGTCCCGATTTATTGATAGCCACTCCTCAAGGGTACTCAATGATGAGAGCAGACAGAGGGGGGAATAGGGGTGGCGGTTTGGGGATAATCTATAGAAAAAAGTTCAAAATTAAAATTGATCTCTTACCAAACGCAGATTGCGAACTATTATCCTTTAAGATCGATATAACTAACAATTACTCCCTGAATGGCCTGCTTATTTACCGTCCTCCAGGTATTAGACATAATTTTCTCCAATCAGTTCATTCACTAGTAGAGGGTGGAGCATGTAAGAACGACTATACAGTACTCGGAGATTTTAATTTCCATTTAGACTGTAATGAGGATAAAGATACAGAAGCTATTTTGGAGATTATGAATTCTTTTAATCTCCCTCAACTTGTTCATCAGCCCACTCATAATAGAGGACACACGTTGGATGCGATTTTTTCGAACAATAAGTCTATTTCAGTTAAAGATATCCTTCCTCTCACATGGTCTGACCATAAAGTGGTATTATTCCAACTGGCAGTCCCTCTTCCCTTTCAAAACAGGGAACATGACACCAGTCAGTTACCTTCCTATCAGTGGTCTAAAACCAATTTTGATATTCTAGAACACCATCTTGGACAAGCCACGTTTACTCTGTGGCCTGACCCAAATGAAGTCACAGAGGCGTACACCAACTGGCTTAAATTGGCCATTTCAAAAGCGGTTCCAAAAAAAGGTACCAATAAAAATAAACACAAAAAATCTGCACCTTGGTACTCGGATGCTCTCCGGCTTCAAAAACAAAATTGCAGGAAACTGGAGAGAACCTGGAGACTAAAATACAGCCCCGCTGATAAAATAACATATTAAATGGCCCTGGCCAACTACAAAGCAGCTATCATCCGAAATAAATAATCTTTTTCACTCAGCAAATAGAAGCTTCTAAAAACTCGGCTAAAGAACTTTTTTAGTCATAAACAAATTGACTAAACTCCCTGAGACGAAAAGTAATAACATCAGTCAATCTTTTTGTGAAGAAATTGCCTCACATTTCCGTCACAAAGTGGAACTAATATATAATAAATTTTCCATCGCCAATGACCTTCCAACCAGCAAAGGTTCCATAAATGCCCTGGATGTAGATAATACTAGTTGTTTTGCTAACCTTAAACAATTTACAGTTACCACTTCGGATGAAGTTTTAAAGTTAATCAATTCTACTAAGTCAGGATCACCATTTGACCCATGCCCTCCTTCTGTATTAAAACAAATTTCAGCTCCCACTGCAACACCTTTAGCAGACATCTTTAATGAGATGTTCAGCACAGGTATCTTTCCTGACCTTTGGAAAATGGCTTCAATTCTACCACTTTTAAAGAAATCAAACTTAGACCTGGACAACCCAGCCAATTACCGTCCTATCTCCAGGTTATCTTTTCCAGCCAAACTTGTGGAAAAACTGATAAACACACAACTATCAAAGTTTATTCAGGATAACCATCTGTTGGATCCTTCTCAGTTCGGCTTTAGGGCCGAACATAGTACTGAGACGGCTCTAATAAAAACAACGGATGAGTTAAGAACTATCCTGGATAAGGGGGGCTCTGCAGCACTCATTCTTCTGGATTTGTCGGCGGCCTTTGATACGGTTGACCATGTCACCCTTGTCAACCGTCTCAGTAAATTGGGCATTGCCGACAAAGCCTTGGCTTTACTCCAATAATTTCTGACTAACAGAAACCATTCAGTTATGTTGGAGAATTTTCTTCTGATTCCTTTCTACTCCCTTGTGGTGTCCCACAGGGATCTTCATTGAGTCCGCTGCTTTTTAATGTTTATGTTTCAGAACTAGCCCCTCTGATTAGATCTTTTGGTTTTTCCCCTACGTCTTATGCAGACGACACCCAAATTGTGGTGGCAGCCTCGAATAACACAGAAACAACTACCTCTCAGTTCTACAACTGTATGAGAGCAGTCAGTGGCTGGATGGAAACGCACTGTCTTAAGCTAAATGCTGAGAAAACTGAGGTTATACTCTTTGGTAATAACCCCTCTTTTTGGAACCCGGCTTGCTGGCCAACAGAGATGGGAACTCTCCCAATTCCTGTACAAAAAGCTAGAAATTTTGGCGTAATAATAGACGACCAACTAAGTTTTAATAAACACATCAGCTCGGTTGTTTCGGCCAGTTTTAATACCCTAAGGATTATCAGAAAGATTCTTTCTTTTATTCCTTTAACCACCAGAAAAACAGTTGTCTCTTTATTAATTTTATCAAAATTGGACTACTGTAATGGTCTTTTGCCAACCTTCAAAAACAACATATAAAGAAACTTCAGAGTGTGCAAAATGCGGCAGCCAGGCTGGTTTTCAACCTGCCCAAATTCCACCCAGTTTCATCGGCTATCAAGGAACTACATTGGCTGACGGTATCTAACTGTATTAAATTCAAGGCATTATGCCTTATTTTCAAAGCTCTGCACGATGTAGGTCCTTGTTATTTAAAAAAATCTCTTTCATGGTATGTTCCAAACAGAGAACTTCGTTCTAAAAATACCTTGACAGTGCACTGCCCCAGGTTTAAGAGATTAAAATGGGGAGGCAGTTGTTTTACCACCGAAGCCCCTGCCCTGTGTAACAGTCTACCTATAAACATCAAGGCAGCACCAACATTGCTGGGCTTCAGGAAGCTAATAAAAACCTGGCTTTTCAATGGTTAGGTGCTTAGTCATTTCTCAGCACCTAATTACCATCACCTTACTGCCATTCAAATAGCGCCAAGACACCTATGGGTATTCAAGCGCTTTAGAAACCTTTTAACATAACATAACATAGGCGTAGACGTGCTCCTGCTTCAGGAGACCCACCTGATGGGTAACCATTGCCCCTTCCTGGCACGCTATGGGTACGACAGTGTATGGCATTCTGGGTTCACCCAAGGTTCCCGAGGGGTGGCTTTCCTCTTGAGGCGTACCCTTCCCTTTGTGCTCACGCGAGCCATGCACGATCCTCAGGGAGTGTCCGTGGCCCTCTGCGGAACACTGAGCGGAAATCCCCTCAGCCTTGTGTCCATCTACTCACCCCCCTCGATGCTCACAACGACCCTAGAACACTCCACCGACCTTCTCACCGCCTTGCCATTGGGAACCACAATAATCGGGGGAGATTTCAACGTGGTTTCCAATCCACACCTCGACACGACAGGCCCGCTATCCAACTCTAGAATTGCGCAAGCGAAACAATTAACGAATTGGTCTGACTCCCTGGGCCTCTGCGATGCGTGGCGAATCTGGCACCCTCACACCAGACAGTTCACCCATACATCTGTGGCACACCATACTCAGGCGCGCATAGATGCTGTACTCGTCCCATCCACTGATTGCCAAATGATTCAGGACGTCCGTATACTCCCCAGAGGTATCTCCGACCACTCTCCACTGCTCCTTAGTATGGGAGCCCCTCCCCCCTCGACACGTCCTACCTGGCGGATGAATGCCTGGTTCCTCCAAGAAAAAGAATTTAGAAAGGTGGTGGGGGAGTAGCTCAGACAGTACTTCCTGACCAACGCTGGCTCTGTCCCCTCTCCGGGTACCCTATGGGAGGCGGGCAAGGCTACCATCCGTGGCTTTGCCAAGGGCCAACTCAAACGTCAGCGGCAGGCCCAGCTACATCAGATCACTTCACAAGAGGCGCAAGCGTTACGCCTCGAGCAATCCCCTCCTATTGACGGCGACACCACCCAAGAGAGGCAACTCGCTCGCCTTCGGGCTGAAATCCAGCAGCTTTCATTGGACGCTGCCAAGCTCCTCTGGAGATCCTCCGTAGCTAGGGTGTATGGATGGGGCGATAAGAACGGAAAGATTCTCCACAGACTAGCCACATACCCTAGGGCCAACCACATTATCCCCGAAATTGTAGACCTGGATGGGCTAACGCACCGATCCCCACTGGCAATGGCCCATGCCTTTGCTTCCTACTAACGCACGCTCTACGCGGCGAGGAGCCCGGTAATGTCGCTCTCCGACTTGCTGGATGCCGGCCGTGCCCGCCTTCCCCATCTGGGCCCTGCCGCACAAGCTGACTTGGACCGCCCCATCACCCATGAAGAAATCAGCGAGGCGATAGCTCTCGCCTCGTCGGGCAAAACCCCAGGCCCGGACGGCCTCCCTCAGGAATACTACGCTATATACCGCGAGACCCTCATCCCACGCCTCGCAGATCTTTTTGACGAGGCCCTGGAGAAGGGCTCCTTCCCACATGAGACGGACATGGCCACCATCGTTGTTCTCCCTAAAACACAACCCCCATCTCCTCGATGTACGGACTAGCGCCCAATTTATCTTATAAACACGGAGGTTAAAATATTTGCCACAATTCTCGCCCAACGGCTGAGGCCCTACCTCGCCACATTGGTCCACCCGGACCAGTGCGGGTTTATGCCCACGCGTGGGACTAGGCATTGCCTCCGTCGTCTTCACCTGGCCTTGGCACACCGCCACCTACTTACTCCCTACCTGGCAATTCTTCTTGTCGATTTCGAGAAGGCCTTTGATTCGGTGGATTGGCGGTATCTGGGCGACGTGCTGGACATGATGGGTTTTGGCCCCCGCTTTCGCAATCTGGTAAAGGTTCTTTATGCCCGGCCCCGGGCACGAGTCTTAGTCAATGGGGTTTTATCGGAGGCCTTCCCCATTCAAAGAGGAACGAGGCAGGGATGCCCCCTCTCGCCCCTCCTCTTCGCCCTGGCAATGGAGCCCCTGGCGACCCTGATTCGATCTGAGGACCGCGTCTGGGGCTGGGAATGGCCCAACTCGGAGGCGGACAAGATTGCACTCTATGCAGACGACGTTTTAATCTTTCTGGCCGAACCCGCCCAGTCAGGCCCTCACTGCCTCTGGATCCTTCACTCCTTCGGGCAAGCTTCCGGCTTACGACTCAACCGCAATAAGTCGGTCCTGTTCCCTCTACACTTAACCAGGGACTGCTACGACTGGCAATCCACAATACCTCTTAGGCGACAATTCTTCAAATATTTAGGGATCTGGGTCGCCCTGCTCCCTGACCTCGGCTGGTCCCTCAACGTCACCCCGCTTGTGAAAAAAGCAAAGGAAGACCTCCACAAGTGGCAGGCGCTCCCCTGAATCCCTTGGGAGAGTCGCCCTGTTTAAAAGGATAATTCTCCCCAGATTCCTCTACGTCCTCCAAAACACCCCCTTCTATTTTCCGCGGGCTTGGTTTCGGGAACTAGATAGTATGGCCATCAAATTCATTTGGGGGAGGGGGAGGCCTCGTCTGGCTCTGACCCTCTGCCGGGTTCCTCCCTTCGACGGGGGCATGGGGATGACACATTTAAATTTATACTACTTGGCGACTCGTCTACTCGCCATACATGATTGATTTAGTGGGGGTTGCTCCGACCCGGCCTATAGGCTCGAACTGAACGAGCTAGGTCTGCCTAAAATTCAATCTCTGATGTATGGGGGTCCATACCTTCCACCTTGCCGGAGGTGACACGAACCGCGCTTCTGGACTGGCGGGCATCTCTGCGTCACACTCAATGGACACACAAGTTAACTCAGCATGCGCCTCTCTGGCATGGCACTTGGCTCCGGGAAGTTAGTGGGCTGAAGGGTTTCAGATTGTGAGACCTTATAGGGATCTCACAACTTGGGGATGTGTGGGCTAGCGGCCACGTGTGCTCCTTCCAGGACCTTCAATCCAGGTACTCCCTACACCCGTCACAATTTTATAAATATCTGCAACTGCGGCACGCCCTCCATGCACACATATCGGAAGACACAGCAATCCCGGAGTACAGCCCTCCCAAAGCGCAAATTATGTTAGGCAACCTGGGGAAGGGGGGTATCTCTCGCATTTATCGGACACTGGTCAACAATACCCCGACCTCACTGGACCGGCTCAGAAGCCAGTGGGAGGAGTGGGTGGGTCCATTGGATGAGGAAGACTGGAGGGATGCGCTCATGGCACCCAAGACGATCACTGCATCAGCTAAACTCCGCCTGATCCAACTATACTACTTGCACACTGCCTATTTAACTCCGGTACACCTTCATAGGGCAGGCTTTTACCCAACTGCCTCCTGCACACGCTGCGGACATGACCCGGCAGACTTCTTCCATATGGTATGGGCATGTCCCCATTTGGCACGGTTCTGGGGGGACATTGAAGAAGAACTCACAGAAATCCTGGGGTGGGAGGTTCCTCATGACCCGCGACACTCGCTCTTGGGGATTACGGATGGGCTGGACGGATCCAGGAACGAGAAACTGTTTTTCAACACGGCTATGGTTGTGGCAAAGCGGGACATAGCCGCCTCCTGGAAACTTCCAGTCCCACCTTGCTCCAGGAAGTGGCGGAGGGGGGTGGACTGGTGCGCGACACAAGAAAAGCCTATGTACGAAGCACATGGATGCCCGAAGAAATACAAGAGGGTGTGGGGCAAATTGCTGGGTACCATGGATTAAGTCTGGATTGTTTGCTAACTGTTTACACCCAACTAAACCTTGCGGGGTCGGGCGTTCTGGGATCACTTATTCATCCGATTGGGAATTGTCAACTTCTTTGCACTTTGCTGATCTGCTGGTATTTGTTTAATGTCAAAAACAATAAAATTGTTTATCAAAAAAAAATACGTAGACATGTTCTGTACCAATGGTTGCAAATGTTTGTCCAAATACTTCCCAATTGGTTTGTGAATTGAATTGACTGTCGATACGATTGGTCTAAACTGTGGTTTTAATGCATCTTTATGGATTTTTGGAATCATGTATATGTAAGGAATCCAGGATTAGACTTGATGAGGTATGTCTTCTCATTCGTAATAATTCCTCTTTCAATTGCCTTGTCAATCACTTCCATGAGTACCCTCGTAGGGTCAGAGGACATTCTCATGTAGGTGTTGGTGTCTTTTGCGTGTGCATTGACGTTTTCCAAATAAAATTCAGTGTCCATGATGATAAGTGCACCACCTTTGTTGGCTTGACTAATGGTAATTGCGGAATTTGAGGCCAATTGAATTAAAGTCTGTTTATCTTTGTGTGTGATGTTTGTCGATTTTGATCTTTTTTGTTTACAAATAGTACCTAATTCTTGTTGTACCACGGCTTCAAAAGCGTCTAATACTTTATGACTGATTGGGGCACAAAATGTACTCTTGTTCCTTAATCCTAACAAGGTGTTGGTTTGTGAACGTTGTTGGGGTTCCACAATGTTTAAAAAAAAATGTCTCAATCTTAAAGCTCGCATAAATTTCTAAAAACTGATTTGTGTTTCCAAGATGTTTGAATGGTAGGTGGGTACAAACGATGTTCCTTTCTGTAAGGTCTTAGTTTGAAATTTTGTCAAACTGTGATTTGAAATATTGATCACTAAGGTTTCTGACTTCTCGTGAATTTCGCCACAGGATGTTGTTTTGTTTTTGTGCCCCACCCCCCCCCACCTGGTTCGGCTTCTGGTCCTTGGCCTTTCTCTAAAAAAGAGGAGGAAGAAGAAGAAGTCTCCTTCGTAATTCGTGTAGAAGTAGTTGAACCCCCGTTTTCTGGTGTATCCCTGTCTCATTGTAATGGAGGTTGACTGATGCGTCGTGAATCATCTGACGATGATGCCTTGGTGTCAGATGATCTTCCTGTGTATGGTTTCTGTTGTCTCCTCCATGCATAAATGTCTGCCCAGTTATATACTTCTCCAAGTTTGTAATCAATGGTGTCTCTCTTAAATTTTCTAATTTTTCTTTCATTGATTTCTTTGGTATATTTATCTAGCTGAGCATTAATGTCATTCAGTATTTCTTCCCAAGTTTCCTTTGTGGTTTTTTCCATGAGTTCCTGTTTAAGTTGACTGACTTCTTTATTCAGATCCTCTAATAGTTTTGAAAGTTCCTCAATGATCAATAAGATCAAATCCAAAGAACACTTATTCAGTATAGCGTACCACTTTTCAGTAAATCTAGCATTGTTTTTACATAAGGTTGACTTTAATGATATCCGTAATCTTCTGGGAATGCGTTGTACTTTATGATATTTAATCAACGTGCTGGCATGGAATCGTTGGTTTATCTCTTTCTTAGAAATGTATAGTAACTGCTTAATGGTTGATTCAATAGATCCTGTGCTGATATCACTGCTTTCTGTTTCTTCTATTAATGAATATATGCGCTGAGTTTCATCGTGTGTAAAACCAAAGGTTTCTGCTCTGTGATCAGTGAGACCAGATATCTCCTCATATGACATGGTAATATGGGGTGCGTGGTCTTATACTCAGTGATATCGATTCACAATTAGACCTGTTAGTGAGACTCATGCACTCACTGTGATACTAATTTCTCTGCTGCAGTTAAACCAGGTTATTGGTGAACGAGGGATTCGAACTCAGAGACAGGCTGTGATTGCATGCTTCAACCCCAAGGACCCGCAGCTAAATGGGAAGCTAGTAAAATTCCTGTTATTAGTAGAATCTAAGCAAGGATCAGATGCACCCCGTGCAAACACAAAAAATACATAACGATTTTAGCCTACGCAACTGTAATCAGTGAGCATAGATATTGGATCCTTTTCAGAATAATCCGAACAAGGGCGCCTTTTACACTGGAGACTTTGTAGTTTTTTAGAAACGCATTCGACTTGTTTTAAATATACAACTTTTATTAATGTGTATTTTTGTAATGGTTTTAATTAATCGAAACAATAAATTACTTACCTTACCTTACTGAGTATGAGGTAAATGAAACTGAAATGAAAGCACTATCCCTAACAAGTAGGGAGCGTCCCCAACCGCACTCAAGGAAAATTAATTCACATGTGTATTCGGGTAATCAATTGAAATTTTATTTCATTTTGTCTTCTTTCAAGAATCCTATTCATTTTCATCATATAGAATCCATCATGATTATAGATTAGTAAATATTCTTTTCTTTAACATAGCTGTGCCCAATGCATTTTGGGCCCTGCCCTTCGTCAGGGGCTTGCTCCTACAAAAATAGAAGAAACTAGGCTATAAGTCTATTCAGGTACATGGCGTAATGATCATCTTAGATCTCCAGCTGATACCAATTAATTGAATGTGGCAACTATGCCTAATCATGTGATGATGTCATGCCATCTAATTATCACAACCATCTCACCAAAGTGCATTAATTTTCCTTGAGTGCAGTTGGGGACGCTCCTACTTGTTAGGGATAGCGCTTTCATTTCAGTTACTTGATGAAAATGACATGCTGATGTTTGAAGAGCATATATTTACTAAACATGAAAACTGGTATTTGTAAGGCAAAAATGATGGTTCCATCAGAGAATAAATTTGGCAAATTGAGTTTGTTTTCCCAAAATGGAAAAGGTATTTGAATGAAAAATGTTTCTTTTCAAAATCTGATCAGCATATAAAGACAACATGTTTGCATTTCCAAAACATGTTTAAAGGTGATAGTTGGTAATTTAAGCTGAGTTGGGAAGACTTATGGCTGTGGTTGTCCTTTGTGCCAGAGGGTGTGTGCTGCTTCAGTGTTTTTTCATTAGCCATGTAGAGGTACTGCATATTGATAATCCTTTTCCTGACATTTCTGCTGGTAACCACCCCTGAAATGTTTGGGCGGTCACTAGTGTATTGTTAACAGATGTGGTCAATATTGTATAGTGAGAACATTTATTCGTAGATCTGGATGATCTTGAGCAGAAGTAGCACTCATTATAGAAAAGGTTGGAGACCCCTGTTATAGAGAATGATGCATATGTTGGCAACCAGGGCCAGCTTTAATGTTGGTGGCGCTTGTTGCAACAATCTTTGTTACTGTTTCACCCTACCTCCACATGACCTCCTTCTCCACGGATTCCCTCACTTACCGACCCTCCAACGATGTCGCTTGTCTCTCCTAGCCACTCTCTCAAATGTATTCTTTTATAGCGCTACTAATCCAAATGTAGGGTGTGAGAGCACTTTACATAACACATATTATTCTGAGACAATGAATCATACTGGTGTGCATTATATGTTAAGAATGCTTTGCTTAGAGAAAAGATGGAATAGATTTACTAAGCTTTCAGGCAATGTAGCACAGCACACAAAGTTGCTCCTCTGCATTGCATGAAAGGGAGAGCGCACAACAGAGCCATAATTACTAAGATATGGTGCTGTTGTTCTACTCTCTAGTGCCGGTGCACTTTAGGATGCCTTATGTCAACGCACACACCCTTGCACCATAGTTCAAGGGTGTGTGTGTGTGTGATGTCATAAACGTTGCACTGGAATGGTACACTTCCAATTCAAAATACTGTGCTTTGACAAAGTTGAATACTTTCCCCAGTTTATATGTGTGGTGTACAGTGTAGTACATATGCAAATTTGGTAATATTTGGAGAAATTTAAGTTTTCTTCAATGCTGTGCCTGCCTTGAGGAGTCATAAATATTTGGATATAAATCCCTTTCTACCAATGTTAGTTGATAGGGATTAGTGTGAAAAATCTATGGGGGGTTGCGTGGGAACACCCATGTTCCACCCTTTGACACAAAGTAGCACATAGCGCAACTTTTTGTTACTTTAGGCCTACTTTCCAATACAAATCCGGATTTGCACGGAAAAGTAAATCCCAAAAGAGCACTTTGCGCTGAGTGTTCCTCACTGTTGTGACACAAACCTGGCACAAAGTGTTAGTAGAACTGCCCCACAAAGTCAGGATTTAAAATGTAACAAATTGGTTGGAGTTGTCTATACTACTAATAATCTATTACTACCCAAAGGAACCCTTTCTATCAACATTAAAGTAACAAAATATTGAGAAAACCCAATAAATTCCTAAACCTATGAGTGGCAGTTTGCATGCAGCTATTTCACAGCTAACTTTGGTAGATTAGAAAGATTGTAATTTATGATAGCAAATACCAACAAATGCATCTCTGTGAAGAAAATAAGTTTTCACTAGGTCCTATTAATTTCCTTACATTCCTCCATTCCTTGCCATCTCGTGACAAAACCCTGCCTACAGCCTCCATTTCTGCTGACGCTAAAAAAAACTATCACATACCCAAGCCCCCTGTTCTTTGCAGTTAGCCAATTCATCAACAGAAAGCCATGAGACACCTACGCCCTGTGTAAACAAGCTTGTTTTTCATCTTCTGCTCCCTGCTTGGTAAACATCCTTGACACCGTGATCAGGTCATCTGGACAATGGTCTGACTGACCGAGCCTTGATCAAGCTGATTGAACAATGGTCTGAATGCCGAGTCTTGATCAAGCTGATTGAACAATGGTCTGAATGCCGAGTCTTGATCAAGCTGATTGAACAATGGTCTGAATGCCGAGCCTTGATCAGGTCATCAACTACAAACACCGCCCTGATTGAACAATGGACTGAATGCCAAAAGAGTGGAATAAAAATGTATATAAGGCTTGTTCGCTGTGGAGTAAAGCAGCAGCCTCCTAGGTTTTGTCTCTGACTAGCTTGGGACTCTGTTCCATAGCCCGGGCTATTGTAATAAAGGTGGTTCTCTCTGCAGACGAAGGTTTCCGGGTCCACTTTATTATATAAGGAGGGTAAGAGTAGACTCGGGTGATTCCCACACCGCCAAGCCCCCACTCCTCCTTGAGGTGGGCTTTTCTTGGTTCTACAAATGGCGCCTGAACAGGGACACCACGGAGACGTAGGTCTGGCCCGGTGGTCGTGAGGGGGCCAGTGGTGGAAGTCCGACGGAGGTACCCTACCCGAGGGACCATTTTGAGTCCGGTAGACCAGAAGTCTTGCACACGGTCTTCCCCATCCGGTCTGGGCCACCTGACTGCGTCCCGCTGGTGCCCCCTTTAGTGCGGTCTCTGTCTGGATCTGGACTCGTGCCTACGTCTGCAGAAGAGAACAACATTTTCGGGTAAGGGTGGACTGATCATCCACCACTTGTGCTCTGTTTTCTGTCTGTATTGACTTTTGCAAAAGCCAAGCCAGTGAGGTGAGTATTTTTCTCCCACTGTTGTCTGCCTGAAGTAAAAATATGCCAGTCAGTAGTAAGTTCCGAAAGTTATGTTGTTGCGTATGTACAGAGGACTCCCTTCTGGAGGCAGCCTGCCCGCTTCCTCCAGAAGGAACTCCAAGTTATGAGATGTATGTTAAATATGGGCCATCTGCTATCATGTTTTCTTCCTTATGGGTAAAATATACGAAACGAAGCAATGTTGAATTACAGTGGCCACAGTTTGGCTCCTTTGATCTCCAGGCCCTTTCGAGCCTGGAGGAGCAGCTGCTCCGCAAACGGTCTCGTCAAGCCATGTTTGACGCCACCGCGTTGTGGAGGAAAGAAATAGATCAAAAAATGAGAAAAAAGCAAGCGTTGAATAAAAAGAAAGAGAGGATGTCTATGGCTGATCATGCGAAAGCGCATTTAGAAAATAAGGTTCAGGAAGGGGTTGAAATGGCAGATAGGCATCATAGGGCTAAGGCGACAAAATGTTACCCCGCCCGTTCTCCCAGGGACCTTGAGGTTGAAGGAGAAGAGGGGGACTCGTTGTTGAATGCTATTCTTGAAGGTCCACCTCCTGCCTATGCTCCGGCTCCTATGTATCCCGCTCTTCCTCAAAATGTTCCTAACGCTCCACCCCCACCAGTGGTGGTTCAGGCTGCCCCACCCATTGTACCACTGCCTGATCCTTTGACTCCCGTCATCCTGCCAGCACCCCTCCCTCCGACAGTTCATACCGCCCCACCTATTGACCCAACCCCGACCATACATTCCCGTCTGCTTGATAATCAGTCTATTGGTACCCCTGTTGGTGACTCTTATGCCACTCTGGACCGAACAAGATGGTCCTCCCTTATGCCCAATACCCTGTTTGGATTCTTCGGTACCCCTAGAAAGGAGTCTTTGAGGTCTGCTGAACTCGCTGGGAGTAGTGAAAGGGACGCTATGTGAAAACAATGTGCATTTTGGGTAAATAATGGTAATATTTATGGCGTTAAAGATATCTGGTCAACGTTTAGACAATGGACGGCCATACAACAAACAGACATGGCCGAGTATATGTGCACACTTGTAATGAAAAGATACGAAGCATTGTTCATAGATACTCCCCGGGGATTGATTGATTTAAAACTAACTATTGCCAAGGGTCATGTTCAGGGAGATGATATGCATGAAGCCCTTGTTACCATGATTGCGTTCAGAGACACAACGGCTTTTCCGCCATCTCCGAATGACAAAGCTATGCCTATGAGAGAGACAGCTCCCGTCTTTATCCCTGCAGTGCTCGCCAATAACCAGGGTGTTGGAGCAGCCCCAGCCCACTGGCGTAGGATGTGGGTGCATGTCCCATGGAAAAGAGCGGATGTTCTTCAATTGAAATCCCAATTACCAGACCCCCGTAAGAATCCGGCTCTTTACTATCAGGAATTAGGTCAAATTGTTTCCTCTGGTGTCCTTACCTTAGAGGATATTGACTTATTATTCGGGTCAGTAGTACCACCCGACATATGGGACAAAATACGGCATGCCAACCATAATGCCGCTTTGCATGGTGTCTGGACCGACTTTGAGAGGATGGAGAATGACAGAGAGGGAGGGACTAAGCCTGATCCGGCTATTCTGGCTCTCCCAGGCCATCTGTTGCAACTCATGAAGACCCTTTTGCCCGAAATAGCTGTTAATTGGGATAAGATAAATGCATGTAAACAACGTAAGGATGAGTCTGTTGCTGATTTTTTCACCCGCTTCGAAACTGAGTACAAAAGTCACAGTGGATTGGACGCTAGAGCCCCTGGCTCGGGCTCAGTGTTTATTGATAAATTTGTATCTAATTTATTACCGGATCTCTCGGCCCGCCTTAAGAAGGTTGAGAGTACGTGGTCAGCTCAGACTATGGCAGGCATCCTTGCCATGGCCCAATATCATGAGAATAGAGAGAATGAAGATAAAGACAAAGAGGTTAGGAAGAATAAGGACCTTAAAACGAAAGTTTTGTTACAACAAGATTATCCACCCCGGGGACAAAATGCTAGAGGCCAAGGTCCACCTTCGGACCAGTTCCAGAGGCTGCCCCAGCGCCCCCTTCAGTCTCCTTTACAGAAGTCCATCAGTTCGGCAGGTCCCGTTGATAAAGACCAGTGTGCCTACTGTAAGGCTTATGGCCACTGGGTTAGTGAATGCCCGGTATTAGCCCAGAATATTCAGTCGGGAAAAACTAGGCCCCGAACTCAAAGGGAAGGAAATATGGGACCTCCTAGGCAGAGGCGTGCACCAGATCCTAATGTTCGACCCCGTATGGGTCTGCCCCAGGGTACAGTTAACAGATTTGACAACGGGTATGAGGCCACTAGGACATACTTTAACGATGATTATGATGAGACCGATGAGACAGGTTTCTACCAGCCATAGGAAAGCCAGGAAAGGGGTAATGTAAGAGTGCCGATTCCTCTGGATCAGCGAGGTCCTTATGTCCGGATGTCAGTTGCAGGGGATAAAAAGAAGTTTCTCCTAGACACCGGGGCTACTAGATCCTCGGTTGCGCACACCTTGATACCGGAGGCACCCCTTTCTGGCTCTCTTGATGTCTCCGTGGGTTTTTCTGGGGTCCCTGTCACCAACCCCGTCTCTAAGCCTCTCCCGCTGGATCTCGGTCCAGCTCATATGGATGCTCCTTTGATTCTCACGACTGGATGTAGTGAAAATTTGCTGGGTATGGATTTGTTAAAGGCTTTACATGCTACCATTTCTTGTAGTCCTGATGGCGTGTCCCTTACCATATCACCAGATTCCTCCGCCACTATGTTCCTCTCTGGACCCCTCCCTCCCGTTCTGCAGGCCTTACCCTCATCACTTTGGGCCACTTCTGACACTGATGTAGGACTTCTCGACATTTCTCCGTATACTGTCCGTATCCAGCAAGGTGCCCAACTGCCCCGGCTTCGCCAGTATCGCCTTCCCCAGGAAGGTGAGGCTGCCCTATTATCTATAATATCAGATCTCATGAAGACGGGAGTAGTTGAGGAGACACGTGGTAATGAGTGTAACAGCCCAATTATTCCAGTTCTTAAAAAATTTATTGATCCCTCTCCCGCGGCCCCCAAAATTTATCGGTTTGTCATCGATCTGCGGGCTCTCAACAAAATTACGGTCTCACAGTATCCCGTTGTCCCTGATATCACAGCCCTCTTGACCATGGTCCCAGCGACCGCCACTCATTTTTCTGTTATTGACCTAAAGAATGCGTTTTTCAGCATTCCCATACATCCGGACAGTAGACATCTTTTTGGTTTCTCCCTTGGAGGGCGGAGTTTCCGGTTCTGCCGCGCCCCCCAAGGTTTTACTGAAAGCCCCAGCATCTATAGTCAGGCTCTCAAGAATCAGTTGGACTCCCTGATGCTCCCAGCAGGAGCCACTCTGTTGCAATATGTAGATGACCTCTTAATTGCAGCCACGTCTGCTCCACTTTGTGAACAAGCAACAGTACGTCTGCTTCACCACCTTGCCTCCCACAATCATAAGGTTTCCTTGAACAAATTGCAATTTTGTCGAGAGAAAGTGACCTACCTCGGCCACCTCCTCTCGAAGGAGGGAAGACAACTTACCGCTGACCGAGTGTCCCTTATTACCTCCATGCCTCCCCCTTTGACACAGAAACAAGTACGTGCCTTTATAGGTCTCACTTCCTATTGCAGACAATGGATCCCTAACTTCTCGGCCATTGTCAAACCTCTTTTAGCTCTCACTACTAAAGATATGCCAGAAAGAGGTTTTCCATGGACAACTGAGCATGTGGCTGCCTTTCAGACACTCAAAGATGCCTTATGTACAGCTCCAGTGTTAGGCACCCCAGACTATGGCAAACAATTTTTTCTTTTTGTCCATGAGAAAACATGGCTGCGCTTGCGCGGTCTTAACTCAGATTTTTGGAGACAAACATCGCCCTTGTGCTTATTTCTCGGCTACACTGCACCCAGTAGCCCGAGCCCTCCCTGGATGTTTACGCGCAACTGCTGCTGCTGCACTTATGGTCCGCCAGAGTGCAGGTATTGTTATGTCTTCACCCTTGACCTTAATGGTCCCACATGCAGTAGATACCTTGCTCAACAACACCAAGACACAACACCTTACCAGTGCACGACTTACAGGTTATGAGCTCACTCTTTTTCCAGTCACATTGACATTAGGAGATGTAATATTCTAAACCCAGCTACACTACTCCCTACTGAGACACAAGGGAAAAATTCTGACCCTCATGACTGCATATTACGGACTGAAGAAGAGACAAAGGGTCGTGTGGACCTACAAGACACCCCCTAACAGACGCTGAGGGAACACTATACATAGATGGTTCATGTCTTAAAAGATCGGATGGAACTACATCTGCTGCATATGCCCTCACCACTCTTGTTACAGTAGTTGAGACAGCACAAATTCCACAAGCATCGGCCCAAGCGGCTGAATTAATGGCCTTGACACGAGCTTGTGAAATCAGTAAAAACATGACTGTTAATATCTATACGGACAGTCAGTACGCCTTTGGGGTGGCTCACAATTTTGGTAGACTCTGGAAAGAAAGAAATGTTCTCACCTCACATGGGACTAGAATACAGCATGGCCCCCTGATACACAGACTTCTAGACGCCTTGACATTACCTAGAAAAGTTGCAGTGATTAAATGTAAAGCCCACCAGAAAGTGACTGATGATGTAGGGGAAGGCAATGCCCTTGCAGACCAAACAGCAAGACAGACTGCTCTAAGTAAATCAGATGGAATGTTTGTGACAGGACCAGCCAGATGGGTGGTGGAAGGAGGAATTTTGGAAAATACTACTCAGAGTGTGGTCGAGATTCAATCTCATGCCACTGCAAAAGAACTGCACACATGGGAGGAACATCTGGCAGAGAAAGAGATAGAGGGATGTTGGGTGCGTATATCCGAAGGGAGGCAATGGATGTTACCAGACAGTCATGTCCCCCCAGTTGTCACTATGGCCCATGGCCCTGCCCATATCAGTGCAAAGGGAATATGCAAGTTACTAGAGCCAACATGGTATAATGAAAAAATACCCCTATATGCTGACCGAGTGGTTAAGTCATGTATGATCTGCCTTATGCACAATCCAGGAAAAGGTACAGTTACCCCCGCTGGTGGCTTCTCCCCACCTACGTTTCCTTTTGAGGCCATCCAGATGGATTATATCCACATGGACAGGTGTGCAAATTTGAAATATGTCCTTGTAGTGGTCTGTGCCTTCAGCAGATGGGTGGAGGCCTACCCTATCAAGGATTGCACAGCTATTACAACGGCCAAAGTTTTGTTGAAAGAATACTTTCCCCGATTTGGGTTGCCCCGTTTGATTTGGAGTGACAATGGCCAACATTTGACAGCCAATGTGGTCCAGTTTGTGTGTTCCGGGCTTGGTGTCAGACAAAAGTTTCATGCTGCTAATCACCCTCAGTCAGCCGGATTGGTGGAGAAATACAATGTGGTACTTAAATTAAAATTGGCCAAAATAGTGGCGGAAACAGGTGTTACCTGGGTAGATGCCCTACCCCTTGCTCTCTTGTCAGTAAGGACGACTGCCCACTCAAGGATAGGATTATCTCCCTACGAATTGGTATTCGGTAGACCAGCTAATGTATGGGGCGTACCAAGGCCAAAGAAATTGTCTGATGTTGAGTTCCCAGTATTGACTGACTACCTGTACCAGTTAACCGATTCTTTTCGTACTCTTTATCATCAGGTACACGCTGCTATCCCCGACAAGAGCGAAGGCCCAGGTCACACCATTCAACCAGGTGACTGGGTGGTGATCCGAAATTTTCAGCGTACCAAGTGTCTGGAGCCCCGCTGGTCGCACCCCCGACAGGTCCTTCTGGCCACCTGCACTGCTGTAAAAGTCGAAGGGAGAAAGAACTGGACACATGCTACCCATTGTAAAAGGGTGCCTCTCCCCCTCCCGAATGACCAATGGGTGAAAGAAGGACTGCCGGATTGCGACACAGAAGTAGTACCGACCTTTGTCCCTTTCAGTGATGCTCAGCTTCATTACCCCACTACGGAAGCCGAAACTGATCAAATCTTAGGGGGTCCAGTCATCCCTCCTCTGCAGGATCAGAGAAAGGAACAAGAAGCTCTCTTTCCAGACCACTCCATACCTTCTTCCACTCACTACAACTTGAGACCAAGAAAAGGGGCTGGCCCTTGACTCTGTCTGGTGTCTAATAGGCTGTATGGCTGTGATATCTCCAGCTGAGACCGGTGCTGGTATGCTGGACCAATGGGAAGTCCATAGGACTCTTGGTATCCACACCCAGTGAAGCAACCACCAATCACAGACAGCCGCTAGTGACAACAGGCTGAGCACAAATGGCAGCGGTCCGAGGGTCTGAAGCGCACAAGAAATATGTCAAACTTCTGAACAATAAATGCTTCCTTTCCACGATAGTTATACTTTTTGCTCTCCTCATCCTGCTGGTTGTGGGATGGTTTCTGTTGCTGACCTCTCCCCCAGCTCCTCTGGCTACGACACCGATACCTGCAAAACATCTCCACGCCACCTTGTCACCCCATGAACTACCACGACGCCTGGAATTCATGAACAATACTTTTGTACAATTATTGCACCAGCATCAGCTTGTGATTAATACCTCGAACTGTTGGGTATGTGGGCTCATGCCACACTCTATGACACACGCTGTCCCCTATTTCGTCTATCCATTTTCTGTTTTTGGGTCCTGTCTGGCTTGGAGGATGCTCGTCACCGATGCATATACGATCAATGGAACAACGAGCTCCATCATTGGCGATTTTTATGACACTTTCACCTGAAACAGAACAGGCAATGTCAGTAATCCTTTCTGCCCTACTATGACATCTGACATCTTGAACATCTCCCGTGCTGAACGCAATGAGATGGTTGTGTTCAACACCTCAAGTAGAATAATCTTCTCCCGCTTTCGGTCCAGACGCAAAGTTCCCACCAAATTGCAGGCTTTCAATGTGATCAACACGCATGGCCAGGTGTGCATAAAAGGACTGGGGACCCGGGAGGTAGGAGTCAGTGACTGCGCAATAATCAGTACACTGAATATTACCTCACCACCACTCCTAATCGCTTCTCCAAATACCTATTTTGTTTGTGGACAGTCTGCTTATACCTGGCTTCCAGGAAATTGGTCAGGTGTGTGTTATTTGGCCTTTCTTCTTCCCCCTACCTTTACTGCTGTTGGGACACATCACTTGACCAATCCCCACCTCCACCATCGTATGCCTAGGGGAGTAATTGAGGCCGATGACACTGCAGGACAGGAGGCGGGAGACTTCTTCAAAGGTTTCCTGCCGTTCTTGGTCCTATGGTCAACAGCCGCAACATACGACACCTTACCCGAGTGGTGGAGGCAACCATTAATGAAACAGCAGGGGCATTGGGCAACATCACCGCAGAGCTTCAGGCGGACCGCCTAATGACACTACAACATCGAATGGTACTTGACATCATCCTTGCTGACCGTGGTGGTGTATGTAAACTAATCGGATCCAGCTGCTGCATTTACATACCTGATAACGCTCCATCAGTCTATCAAGCTATCCAACGTCTGCATAAACTTTCCTCTGAGATTCATCAACAACAAGACAACTGGTCCCTCATGGGCTGGATTTGGGGCCTCCTTTCCAGATGGGGATGGGGGATCCTCATTTTTTTGCCTTGGGAATAGCAGTCATCATCTCATGCTGCCTGTGTATTCAGTGCTTGCCTATGCTTTGTGCTATGTGTACACAGGCCCTTAAAAGTTCCCCGGTCAGTACACGTGACACCAACGTAAGGATAATGCTTCAACAAGAGATTGGCGACCTAATGAAGGTAGACATTTCCTAAGAACATGTTTTGCCACTCAATGGCAAAAGGAGGGTCTGAAGAAAATAAGTTTTCACTAGGTCCTATTAATTTCCTTACATTCCTCCATTCCTTGCCATCTCATGACAAAACCCTGCCTACAGCCTCCATTTCTGCTGACGCTAAAAAAACTATCACATACCCAAGCCCCCTGTTCTTTGCAGTTAGCCAATTCATCAACAGAAAGCCATGAGACACCTACGCCCTGTGTAAACAAGCTTGTTTTTCATCTTCTGCTCCCTGCTTGGTAAACATCCTTGACACCGTGATCAGGTCATCTGGACAATGGTCTGACTGACCGAGCCTTGATCAAGCTGATTGAACAATGGTCTGAATGCCGAGTCTTGATCAAGCTGATTGAACAATGGTCTGAATGCCGAGTCTTGATCAAGCTGATTGAACAATGGTCTGAATGCCGAGCCTTGATCAGGTCATCAACTACAAACACCGCCCTGATTGAACAAGGGACTGAATGCCAAAAGAGTGGAATAAAAATGTATATAAGGCTTGTTCGCTGTGGAGTAAAGCAGCAGCCTCCTAGGTTTTTTCTCTGACTAGCTTGGGACTCTGTTCCATAGCCCGGGCTATTGTAATAAAGGTGGTTCTCTCTGCAGATGAAGGTTTCCGGGTCCACTTTATTATATAAGGAGGGTAAGAGTAGACTCGGGTGATTCCCGCACCGCCAAGCCCCCACTCCTCCTTGAGGTGGGCTTTTCTTGGTTCTACAAATGTGACAAAAGCAGTAATCTACTGACCTATCTCTATAAAATATAAATCTGTGGCATGCTACAAGTGGTGCTTTGTCCAAGGAACCCTAACCCTCTAATCTATTTAGGATGAGTCAAAAATGGAACTAGATAAACCACAAATCTCTCCATCAAGCGCATTGCCCACCAGAGTTATCTTACTGGTATTATACTCCTCTGAAAAATGCTAGGCACACAGAAATCTCTACAGGCTTCTCTTGTCTCACCTCACACTGTCAGACAAATGGCTCATCTGAGCATGGCACCCAGTGTGGGGACACCAGTTGCTCTGCCAGCGGCGGTCCGTGCAGGTAAGCGCAGCCGGGCGGGGATGTTGACAGACGACAGAATAGGAATTATTTATTTATTCAATTTTTTCTATTCCGTCGTCTGTCGACTTTCCCCCCCTCCCACCCCACCTTGCCCCCACCCTGCCCCACCACGCTTACCTGCACGGACCTAAAGCCAACACTGCATTTGCACCTATGTATGCTGGGATTTTCTTTTAACCAGCTATATGATGATATAACCATTTGCAATCGGGCCAATGTTACATCTTATGGACCAGAGATCTGAGCCTCAACCTTTGCATTGTCCACCTGACTGGGAGGTGCTCAGAAGTGACTCTCAATAAAACACCCAAATAAATTAAAATTGACAAAGGCACACATTTCTTCAACCATAGAAGAAACTGAGCTGGGCACGGGACCTGGCCGAAGGCTCTTCAAGACACAGAACCGGTATGCATGGAAGGTAAATACAGTACATCAGAAATAAAATTGCTAGTTATACTATGGAGCTATCACCAGAACTCATTTCGCCTCCATGTTTTGCTCTTGGTAGTCAGCTTTTATTTCCTAATACCTACTGCAAAGTCGTTTATTGAGTATAGCACGAGAAGACCATAACTGGCGAACTTCAGGTGCTTTTTGAGTAAATATTCACACGCACACACACACATATAGGATCTGAAAATGATGTCAAACTCACATATATTTACCTACAATTAAATGACTCCTACAGCAAACTGCAAAAACTTGTCATAGCGGAACTTAGCTGACTGAAAAAGTGACACATTTGGTGCAGATCTGTTCACAGGAGCCAAAGTTACAGGCAAATCATAAATTACACTTTCAAAGGATGAAATCTATTTTTTAATTGAAAGAAACTTAAAGAAACAACGTTAAAAACTGAAATATGGAGCCAGCTCAAATGCAACAAACCACTGAAATTTACCAGTTATTATCAATGCAAACAACACTTGCCATATCTTGTGCCATCCACCATATTGTTCTCTTGATAAAACCTTTCTTTTTCTCTCTACCTTTTGTAAATTGGTATTTTGAGTATCGTGGTCTGTGAAAATCAGGACACCTGTTGTTTGGTTTAATACTAGATTCCTACAAACGAGCACATAATAACAACCAAGATGCTTTTAATTGAAACCGAATATGCAACAAGCTCGAGGTAGATTGATAAGTTTCACAACCTTCTCTCAAATCTTCAACAAATTAGAAAAAATAATTGTATAACATTGGAGGATCCTAAATATTGGGGGCTATATTTATGGGAAAGTGGCGCAGCGCAGAGCAGCAAGTCACCTTGCTGCGCTGCGTCACAGGGAAAGGGCAGGAATGCACTGTATATATCCCAATACGGCGCATTCCTGTCCTTTCTACGGCGCTGGCGCACAATGGGCTGCCTAGCGCCAATGCAGGCACCCTTGCACCATGGTGTAAGGTTGTTTGCATTGAATGCAGGATTGTTTTGTGCAAGAAGGGACACCTTCCTGCACAAAAACAATGCTTAGAGGCATATTCCTCTTTCGATGTGTGCCGCAGAATGCAGCACACATAGAGGAATTAACGAGGAGAAATAAAGATATTTCTACTAATTAAGCCTCCCTGAGAAGGCGTATCTCTTTGGGCCATTACCAGGTCTACCACTTTCTATAAATCTGGGAATGCGTAAAAAACCACGGGACTTGCGTGGGAACACCCACACAATGCCCATGGAATGCCTTCCCAGGGCAGAGTAACAGCAATGGAGCACTTTGTACTGTGCTGCATTACTCCAGATTTATGACGCCACTCGGGGCCACACAAAGGGGCCTTGCCTGGCTTCATAAATATCATTTTTGAGCTGCGTCGCTCTTGCGCCATGCTGCTTGATGCAAGAGTAACGCAACTGGGCTCATAAATATGGCCCTGGGACTCTACCTAAGAAAAACACTGTTCTTATATAAGTGAGGAAGGAATCTTCACAACATTCTCATTCACACGACTCTCCACCAAAAAAGAATTCACAAATCTAAGCCGATATTTGTGGTCACTCTTATACTCTTGCACTCTTGGTCAAACAGCATCCATGTGGCAGCTGCAGTGCATGTAAATACACAAAATCAGAACTGAACTGAACCTGTGTTTACTGTACACATGGAAAGAGAAATCCCAGATAAACTGTAATACAGGATTATCCATTGCATGTTGACATGCCCTTGTAATTTAAGATGCATAAGGATGGCTAGAAGAAATGTAAAAACACAAATCATGAGACATCACAGCAATATAAGGTCCAGATGCCTCACAACCAAACAGGTGTCCTATTTTTAACAGAGTAACCCCACATAAAATTACGTCAAGTGGACAGCAATTGAAAAAGTTCCCAAATATAATAAACACACGCTTTAAAAATGTGAGCAATGCTCGATATATAGACTCTACAAGCCTGTAACCATAAAGAAGGCCTTAACAATGAGACTAAATGGCCTTTGACTCCCATTCCTTCTGTTTGAAGGCCCAATCTGAGTGCCTGTTGGTAGTGCAAGGTTTCATTTTCTATTTCCCTTACGTTTTCCTGTTTTATAATGTGCTGACCAGTGTCCTTTCCAAAACCACCTGTTACCTCCTTTTGAGCCACCACCACCGTTGTGCCCTTAATTTCCCGCCTCCCCCTTTTTCAACTAACATCTGGTTTGCCACAGCCCTCACCGGGACCTTTGCGGAAATAGACAACTTTTTTTACATGCTATTCAGGGTCCTCATTGCACGTCTCTTCCTCTGCATGGCTGCTGGTTTCTGCTTTGCCTTCTGGGACATTTTCGCTCTCTGGTGTCTTTACTCTCTTCACAGCATTCCAGGTCCTCTTCACGCCATCCTCAGGCTTCTACTTTCCCGGCCCCTTCTTGTGTGTATCCCTCCTCCTTCCTGTTGCGAGAATCCAAACAAATCTGGAAGAATCTATCATTTAGTTCTATGACCATTCCCCTCCTTTAGTCCTTCCTCTTTATCTCTGCCTGTTCCCCCATGTCTCTCTTTTCTTTCTAACCTCCCTCCTCCTTTTAGGTTTTGCCTGCACAGGGCTTGCGCTGTGCTTGTGAAATTTCTTGTATTTAATATAAATCTTAAGAGTGGCTTACATCCCGCCCTTACTTTTCATTTGTTCATGTGCTGGCCACTTACTTTTCCTCCATTTCTATTGGTTATATCATATTATTTCCTCTTGTTCTTCGTGTGTTTTTCTTATCAGTGTCCTATGGCCCAGCCCTCCTTTTCATCCGCTTTTGTCAAACTTCTTTTTTTATTTACAAGCGAGCATGCCATCTGCACTCTCGCCCTCCTCCCATTCTTGGCTGTGTTTTTACTTAAATACATGCCCTCTTGTCCTCTGAAGGTATTGGAGCGCTTTGCATGAGCACCAGTTGTATTACACACGGACACAGAGTACAGGAGCTACCAGGGAGAGGCTTTTCTTTTGTTTGATATTTTATACAGCACAAATTCAACCCTAAGGACACATATTTATTCCAATCCTTTACACCCCATCCCAATAAAAAAAAAAAAAAAAAGTCTCCAAATATATCTCCTCTCACACTACCTCTTCCACTCTTTGACCCTCCCACCCCCCCTCCCTAACTAACCAAACCCACACTATGGAGCCCATGGGCCTGCACACCTACTCCATCAAATACCCCCCTTGCCTCTCAAAAAAGGCGGCCAAAGGCTTTAAACATAGTCTATTAAAATCCCACCCAGAAACCCCAATCTCTGACCCCTACTTCTCAAATAAAACAGGGCACATAACGAACAACATTATCCTCTACACCAAAAGAAGAGCACAATGGCGGAAAGCCTTTCTCGCCCTATTCGCGATTGCATCCACTAAGAAAACCGCACACGGCCTTACATTATTGTTGGAAATGGGATTTCCATTTCTGGTTGGCTAAGGCTTGCGCCAAAGCCAGGCAGAAACCACCACTCTAGTCAGGGCAAGGGAGTTACACACTGATGATAACCCCTGCTCACCCCCTTGGTAGCTTGGCACGAGCAGTCAGGCTTATCCCAGAGGCAATGTGTAAAGCGTTTGCGCAACACACACAAACAGCAGCAACACACTAGGCACACTACAAAAGAAACTCCACACAAGGTTATATAAAAAATAGCCTTTGTATTATCATAAACATATTAGAAACATAATCACACATTTACACTGTGCCAACTGGCAATATTCACAGGGGATTATATACAGGACCAGGCCAATCGGGCCATGGTCAGAACCATCAGAATGCAAATAGAAAACACAACCAGTAACTACTGGTACCATAATGACCTAAGCATTATCATATTAGCATAAACCCACATTAGGCCCAAACCTCATCAGCATAAACACATTACGCACTGGGCCTCACCAGCATAAACACATTATGCAATAACCTCATAAGCATAACCACATTACGCTAATAGGTACTACCCCAAAACATCATAGCATGACATTAGGCATTAGCATAAACACATTATGCAACACTCATGGTGCAGGAATCACATTTGGCAATAATCAGATCAGGCATAAACACATTACGCAATCCTTGTAGCGCCTTGCGCCCTACCCATCACCAAAACAGACCCCAGGCCAACTGGCCTCTCACAGGGGGCCCAATGCCCTCTGTCCACAATGTCAGGGTTCGGCTGCCGATGCAGCAACATCAACAGTGCGCAATGGTGCAGGCCTAAATGCTGCAGCTGCCCACTAATTGCTGGGCAGCTGTGAAACTCTCTGTAGGCATGGGCACTCCGGGTGCCCTCTAAACAAAACGTGCCCCCTCGTTGCAGCTGCCCACTGTCAGGCGGGGCAGCTGGGAATGGCAAAACTGGAAGGCACAGGCCCCTCTGGGCCCTCTAACAATTGTGCCCATCGTTGGGGCGGCCCGCTCTCTTGCGGGTCCGCCCAGAATCCAAACAGGACTGCCCGGGTGCTTCGTGAGCATCAATACCCAAGAAAAGAGAACGGCCTCGGCCCCACTCATCGGGGCTTGGATCAGGCTCCATCTCCTCTCCTCGACTCGGGAGGCTTCAGCTGATCTCTTCGCCGCCGACACCGCAGGGCTCTCCCTCACAAACGGGAGCCTCGCCGCACCGGACCTCCTCCTCTTCATTGCGGCTACCACCGCGGGGCTCTCCCTCACACACTGGAGCCCTGCTTCACCACTGGCGCCGCTCTGGCCGGATTTCCGCTCCCTCTTCCGGCCCTATGCTGCGGGACCCGCCCATAGTCATGCGGACGCGCCTGACTTCCGGGTCCCATTCGGCAGCGGCCCGGCAGTTCCTTTCGGCGACTTCTCCCTCTTCGGCCGCGATGCGGGGTGGGCACCCGCTGTTCAAAATAGCATGAGAGCGGGGTGGGCACCCGCTCCCCAAAATAAAATCATCCATGCGGGGTGGGCACCCGCGAACAACTCAAAACGCGGGGTGGGCTCCCGCTTCGGTCCGCAAAATGCGGGGGGAATCCCCACGTCGGGATTCCCTCGGAAAGGGCTGCAGCTCCGCGCTGTAAAGCCCACGTTTTCCTCTCTTTGGCAAAATTAGGATATAGCGCTCACAGGGCGCAAGGGCACAAAAAAGAAGTCCTTAGAGATGAAGGGGGCCAGGCTGGGCCCAGGGAGGCAAGCCCTCATGGCGGTTCCTCCTGGGCCCCAGCAGCAGCACGCCCCCAGCAAGTGCAGAACAGCACCAGCACAGAACTGAACAATTTCATGGGGTCACAACCCCTATATTTATACTTAGCATTCCTTTGTCTACAGTGCAGGGCATGGGGGAACCAGATGCAACTGGTTCAGGGGGGATTTGGAGCACTTTGTTTTCCAAGCTCCTCTTCCCCTTTGTCAGGTGGGGGCTCAGTGATCAGATACACCACAGGGGGCGGAGCCAGCATTGTACATGCTGGGCACAGTCCTATTCAGGGTCAGGGGATTACTCCTCCCACTACTCCCAGCACAGATGTCCCATTCAGCCTAGTGCTGACTCACCCTGCCCCTCCTGGAGCCACACACACCTCCCAGCCCCTGTCACTCACAAGCCAGACATGCAATTCACATCAGACAGGCAGGCACATAGCACACAGAAATGCCAACTTCTAAAAGTGGCATTTCTAAAATAGTTATAATAAATCTGCGCACACCATTGCACAGCATTTATTATCACTATTCCAAATATACCAAACTTGACCACGCTGCGCCTCTCATATCAGGAATTACCACTGAAACACTTATCAGGGAATCCCCAGTGCATTCCTATGGGAGGAGCAGCCCCACAGTAGTGAGAAACCAAAATGGCTGTTTGTCACTACCAGGACATGTCACACACTTAAGGTACATGTCCTATCTTTTACCTCCAATGCACCCTGCCCATAGGGCTAGCTAGGGCCTACCTTAGGGGTGACTGACATGTAGTAAAAGGGGGTCATGGACATGGCACACACTTTAGGTGCCACGTCATAGCGGCAGTAACACTGCGCGCACAGGCCCTGCAATGGCAGAGGCCTGAGTTAGGTTTGAAAGGCTACTTTGGTGGGTGGCGCAATCAGCGCTGCAAGCCCGCCAGCAGCATTTAATTTACCAGCCCTGGGTATAGGGGATACCACTTTACAAGGGACTGACAGGTAAATTAAATAGGCCAAACAGGTGTAGACCAATCTTACCATATTTATCAGAGAGAACACATGCACTTTACAATGAACAGCAGTGCTAAAGTGCCCAGAGTCCTAAAACCACCAACACCATGTCAGAAAAAAGGCTAGGAGAAAGGCAAAAAGTTTAGGGATGACCATGCAAAAAGGGCCAAGTCCAACACAACCCCCTTCCAGCCAAAACGCAGGGTAGACCAATCACCACCTTGATGGGCTTCCCTGCCTTGGGCGATAGAACACGGACGCCAGCCCGCAACTGCAGGGACACCCTCCAGTTCTACGCCACTCTGAACCCACGTGGTTCCCTCTGTCAAAAGCTCTCAGAACCAACTAGGCTACCCCACTGGTACTCCCTAGCTATCCACGGGCAGGACCAGGCCCTAGGCCACCCAGATGTATCTGGTCCTTGCCACCTCACTGAGTGGGGGGCGGTAGCCCCTGGCACATAGTAGCCATTCTCCACTCTTCCTCCCATCAGGGCAGTTCCAAACTGCCACTGATCCTCCAACCTAGGGTCCGCACCCTCAGGCTGACCAGAAGTCATGGGAGAGGCTCTCCTCCCCCTACCTCTTCTTCTGGGGTTCCGTACCCTCCTCCTTGGAGAGGCACCCTCAGAACACAACTGTCCAACCAGCTGAAACTCCCTAACAGGAGGCCAGCTCACTCAGACCCTCGGAGACTCTTGTCTTCAGAAACACAAAGCACACAGCACAGTTCCTCTTCAAGCAGGGGGGACACAGCACACAGCAAAGTCCCTTAGTCCTCTTCCTCAGCAGAAACAGCAAACTGTAGGTCAGCCCCCAGACACACAGCAATGGCGGCACTTTTCCTAAGTCTATTCAGCTGTTCTCTTTGGTAGGGATTCCCCCTCGATCACGAAGTTTCCAAGTCTCCCAACCTAGGGTCTAAACCCTCAGGTTGCACCAGGGTCAGAGGCGAGGGCTCCCTCCCTCTGCACCCCCTTCCAGAGTTCTGCACCCTCCCACCTTGGAGCGGTACCCCTGGAAGCCAAAACCGGTCAGGACACTGATTACAGATGTCCTTCCCTCCAGGTCAGGCTGAACCTGAACCTGGCCTCCCAACCTTGGGGCTGAGCCCCGCGGCTGAGCACTTGCCTGGCACGCCAGGACTTCTGGGGACTCACACAGTATCCCCCGAGGGTAACACATGACTAATGTGTTGTGTGACAGTCTGCCTGGCGCAGATCTCCTGATCCCTGTCCCTCTGACAGTGCGCGAAGATCCTCCAGGACAGAAGTGGTGTCGCCATGGTCACTTCTAGGAGACTCAGCCCTTTTGGCTGGTCTCTGACCCACTGGTTCTCCCACTGGGGAACACATCCCCCTCTCACCCCTCACTCTGGACTTCTGCACCCTCCCAACTGGAGCGGCACCGCCAGACACCAGAACCGCTGGAGCTCTGATTACAGACACTCCACGTTCTCCTGACACTAGGAGATCCTCCTCAAATGGCCTACAAGTACAGCCTAGGCCCCCGACCTGGCGCTCCCTTAGGGAACCCTCCAGGCCCTGAGACTGGGTTTCGGGCACCTTGGGACACACAGTCCCACACTCACTCCTTCTCCCCTGAGACCGGACGTGAGCCCCTACACCCCTCCCACTACACTGGGACCTAGCTGGGCTACACTGAACCTCTTCCACCACACAGGACCGGAAGATACCCAAGCCACTACTTTTGGAATCACTCCCCAATGCCTCTTCAGACCCTCTAGCACACAGCCAGAGGTCTGCCTCCCGTGCAAGCTCCCTGGGATCAGAGAACTTACACCCCAACAGGTGTTGGCGCAACCCCGGAAAACAATTACTGAACACGTGCTCTCTGACAACCAGATTGAACAGCCCTTCAAAATCATTTGCCCTGCTAACCATCACCCAATCGTCCAGTGCAACACAACATTCATCCACCAACTCCCCCCAAGACTGGTGAGACAGTTCCTTACTGCCCCTGAATCTCAACCTGTACCCCTCTAACTGGGAACCAGGTACCATACTCTGGGAACTGGGAATGGGACTTCCTGCACTGGACTCCATATTGCTGCCACCACTGGATCCCACCCTTACTGGTGAATCCAGACAACTCAAACTACACTCAGGGGGTAACCTACACTCCAGAGCTAGCTTTTTCTCCTCCACACTCCCTTTCTTCCCTCCTATCCACCCACACCTCTGGGGACAGGGAAAGGGATGGGCCACTGCCCCCGGCACTGGACCCAGCAAGGGACTCCCTATATATGGGATCCTCCCCACCTACTGGCGTCCCCGCCCTGTCATTTTCTCTCTTCTGCCACCAAAATAAAAGCGCAGAAAACACCATTTAAAAATGACACTCTTGAGGAGAAAACAAAATCAGTCAAAATAATCCCCAAACATGTGATTATCTAAATGCAGAGTTTGTAGTGCAACCAGTTGTCGCTGTGGTACTGTGCAAACGCAAGTCCTATCCTCACCGCTGCCAACCAATGTTAGAAATGGGATTTCTGGTTGGCTAAGGCTTGCGCCAAAGCCAGGCAGAAACCACCACTCTAGTCAGGGCAAGGGAGTTACACACTGATGATAACCCCTGCTCACCCCCTTGGTAGCTTGGCACGAGCAGTCAGGCTTATCCCAGAGGCAATGTGTAAAGCGTTTGCGCAACACACACACACAGCAGCAACACACTAGGCACACTACAAAAGAAACTCCACACAAGGTTATATAAAAAATAGCCTTTGTATTATCATAAACATGTTAGAAACATAATCACACATTTACACTGTGCCAACTGGCAATATTCACAGGGGATTATATACAGGACCAGGCCAATCGGGCCATGGTCAGAACCATCAGAATGCAAATAGAAAACACAACCAGTAACTACTGGTACCATAATGACCTAAGCATTATCATATTAGCATAAACCCACATTAGGCCCAAACCTCATCAGCATAAACACATTACGCACTGGGCCTCACCAGCATAAACACATTATGCAATAACCTCATAAGCATAACCACATTACGCTAATAGGTACTACCCCAAAACATCATAGCATGACATTAGGCATTAGCATAAACACATTATGCAACACTCATGGTGCAGGAATCACATTTGGCAATAATCAGATCAGGCATAAACACATTACGCAATCCTTGTAGCGCCTTGCACCCTACTCATCACCAAAACGGACCCCAGGCCAACTGGCCTCTCACAGGGGGCCCCAATACCCTCTGTCCACAATGTCAGGGTTCGGCTGCCGATGCAGCAACATCAACAGTGCGCAATGGTGCAGGCCTAAACGCTGCAGCTGCCCACTAATTGCTGGGCAGCTGTGAAACTCTCTGTAGGCATGGGCACTCCAGGTGCCCTCTAAACAAAACGTGCCTCCTCGTTGCAGCTGCCCACTGTCAGACGGGGCAGCTGGTAATGGCAAAACTGGAAGGCACAGGCCCCTCTGGGCCCTCTAACAACAATTGTGCCCATCGTTGGGGCGGCCCGCTCTCTTGCGGGTCCGCCCAGAATCCAAACAGGACTGCCCGGGTGCCTCGTGAGCACCAATACCCAAGAAAAGAGAACGGCCTCGGCCCCACTCACCTGGGCTTGGATCAGGCTCCGTCTCCTGTCCTCGACTCGGGAGGCTTCAGCTGATCTCTTCGCCGCCGACACTGCGGGGCTCTCCCTCACAAACGGGAGCCTCGCCGCACCGGACCTCCTCCTCTTCATTGCGGCTAGCACCGCGGGGCTCTCCCTCACACACGGGAGCCCCGCTTCACCACTGGCGCCGCTGTGGCCGGACTTCCGCTCCCTCTTCCGGCCCTATGCTGCGGGACCCGCCCATAGTCAGGCGGACGCGCCTGACTTCCGGGTCGCATTCGGCAGCGGCCCGGCAGTTCCTTTCGGCGACTTCTCCCTCTTCGGCCGCGATGCGGGGTGGGCACCCGCTGTTCAAAATAGCATGAGAGCGGGGTGGGCACCCGCTCCCCAAAATAAAATCATCCATGCGGGGTGGGCACCCGCGAACAACTCAAAACGCGGGGTGGGCTCCCGCTTCGGTCCGCAAAATGCAGGGGGGAATCCCCACATCGGGATTCCCTCGGAAAGGGCTGCAGCTCCGTGCTGTAAAGCCCACGTTTTCCTCTCTTTGGCAAAATTAGGATATAGCGCTCACAGGGCGCAAGGGCACAAAAAAAAAGTCCTTCGAGATGAAGGGGGCCAGGCTGGGCCCAGGGAGGCAAGCCCTCATGGCGGTTCCTCCTGGGCCCCAGCAGCAGCACGCCCCCAGCAAGTGCAGAACAGCACCAGCACAGAACTGAACAATTTCTGGGGTCACAGCCCCTATATTTATACTTAGCATTCCTTTGTCTGCAGTGTAGGGCATGGGGGAACCAGATGCAACTGGTTCAGGGGGGATTTGGAGCACTTTGTTTTCCAAGCTCCTCTTCCCCTTTGTCAGGTGGGGGCTCAGTGATCAGACACACCACAGGGGGCGGAGCCAGCATTGTACAGGCTGGGCACAGTCCTATTCAGGGTCAGGGGATTACTCCTCCCACTACTCCCAGCCCAGATGTCCCATTCAGCTTAGTGCTGATTCACCCTGCCCCTCCTGGAGCCACACACACCTCCCAGCCCCTGTCACTCACAAGCCAGACATGCAATTCACATCAGGCAGGCAGACACATAGCACACAGAAATGCCAACTTCTAAAAGTGGCATTTCTAAAATAGTTATAATAAATCTGCGCACACCATTGCGCAGCATTTATTATCACTATTCCAAATATACCAAACTTGACCACGCTGCGCCTCTCATATCAGGAATTACCACTGAAACACTTATCAGGGAATCCCCAGTGCATTCCTATGGGAGGGCAGCCCCACAGTAGTGAGAAACCAAAATGGCTGTTTGTCACTACCAGGACATGTCACACACTTAAGGTACATGTCCTATCTTTTACCTCCAATGCACCCTGCCCATAGGGCTAGCTAGGGCCTACCTTAGGGGTGACTGACATGTAGTAAAAGGGGGGTCATGGACATGGCACACACTTTAGGTGCCACGTCATAGCGGCAGTAACACTGCGCGCACAGGCCCTGCAATGGCAGAGGCCTGAGTTAGGTTTGAAAGGCTACTTTGGTGGGTGGCGCAATCAGCGCTGCAAGCCCGCCAGCAGCATTTAATTTACCAGCCCTGGGTATAGGGGATACCACTTTACAAGGGACTGACAGGTAAATTAAATAGGCCAAACAGGTGTAGACCAATCTTACCATATTTATCAGAGAGAACACATGCACTTTACACTGAACAGCAGTGCTAAAGTGCCCAGAGTCCTAAAACCACCAACACCATGTCAGAAAAAAGGCTAGGAGAAAGGCAAAAAGTTTAGGGATGACCCTGCAAAAAGGGCCAAGTCAAACAATTATCCATCATTCCCTCCCTGTTCTACAAAGCGACTGCTACAATTACCATCTATCATAATGGGATCATCCTCATGCAGGCATCAGACCATAACCTTAATATACTGGATAACATCTTCCCGATCATCAAAGCGAAGGTTGCAAGACCCTATCCCACCTCACCAACAAACCACTCTTCCAGCGCTCTGACTGACTCCCCACCTGACTCCCCATCTAGACACTCTCCCTCGGTATCCCATAGTGCAAATACACCCACCCCAGGCTTAACCGACACCCCATTAAATGACTTACATCTCCACAATCCCGACTCCTCCCCCAGCACCACCATAATTTCTACTATACCCACCTCGCCTCCCACTCGCATCACCTCGCCCCCAGCCTTCCCATATGCCCCCTCGCCCTCCACTACCATTCCCCATCCCCACAACCAGACCTTCGCCCACCCTTTATACAGCACACCCCTCCCCACCTCCCTCTCCATCCCCAGTAACTCCACTGCAGATTCTGCTCCAATCTCTCCTTACACACCTACTCCTGATCAGTCCGCAGTCCCACCTTCTCCCTCTCCCTGCACTATGAATCTCACTGTCCCTCTTCCTACAGCTCACATTAATACCCCCTCCCGTCCCCTCCTTACTCCCCCCCTTTCCAGTGACTACCACTCTGAAATAATGCCATACAACGAAACAGATCCTCCTAAAGTACACATCAATACCCCTTCACGTCCCCTCTCCACCCCTCCCTTCTCCATGGACTATCACAATGAAAAACCACCATACGTCGAACCAGCCCACGACATGCCCCAGGACCCCACACAAGCAATAACCCCTCCTCACCTAACCACAGCCCAAGCTAACAATACGATAGCTCCTACATCCGACCACAGACTCGATGAGATTCTACTATCCATACAACAAATCAAAGAGGACATCCAAACCCTTCATGACTTCATCCTGCAACAACCCAAGCCACAAGCGAAACTCACTCATCGGCCATGCACTAGCCCCCCGCCTCAGTCGCTCCCCAGATGGAAAACAGTGCCTTACCCCAATGCTTCATCTCGTCCGACCAGGAAGAAAATCCCCCTATCACCGAAAGATCTTACTTCCCTACTTCATTCCTACGAGCTCCCTTCCCCACCCCCTGAACCTGTGCACACGGATAACACGCAGAAACTGTCCTTAATCCAACCCATCCACTCCAATGCCTCTAGAGTTACAAGACACACTACCAGAGGTATTGTTGAAAATAATCTCAAGAGAGTACCCATCTTTCACAACCACAACATTACTCCCACCAAGGCCCAGCTAAAATGTATATTACTAAATTGGAGATCGGCAGCACGTCATGCCGCTGATATAGCTGACCTCATAATAACCAATGAACCCGACCGTATAATTTTAACAGAAACTTGGCTAAACAAATCATCCACGCCCATCTTAGACATACTAGTTCCCCCAAACTATTACATCACAAGACTAGATAGACTTGATAGGCCAGGGGGTGGTATTACCTGCATCCATAGGAACAACCTCTCTGTGAACCTCTCCAACTCCCCGGCGCTTTCTTCCTGTGAATACCTGTGCCTAGACATCACGAGCAATAACAAGCCAATATGCTCACTACATTCATTCTACCATCCTCCTGGAAACAACCCTATCTTCATCGAACACGTAATGGATATCCTAGCCACAAATGTCGGACAACAGAATACTCAGATCTTCCTGGGGGACTTCAACCTCCACTGGAACGATCCTGACGACCCAGAGGCCAATAGCCTCAAAGCTTTCCTGTCCGACCTTAACTTGTCCCAAATCTGTGACAACCCCACCTACGAAAAAGGTTCAACCCTCGATCTAGTAATCTCCAAAGCAGACTCTACCCAGCTGGAATCGATCCTCCCCTGCGACTGGTCCGACCATCACATAATCACCTTCCATATCAAGGAAGTAGTTAAATTACTCTCTGTCCAACCTATGAGAACGAAAATCTGGAAGAGGAAACTAGAAAACGTCAATCCTGCCTCACTCGCAACCGCTAGTCACATCCTCACACCCCCACCGGATGGATTAAAGGATGTACATGATCTGACCAATCACTACTTTCACTCTATGAAAGGGTACTAGACAACCTAGCTCCCCTACAATTGAAAAGAGTCACCACAAAAGACTCGAACCCCTGGTATGATGGTAGGTTAAATGAAGACAGAAGATCACTGAGAGCAATTGAAAGACAATGGAGAGCCGCTCCATCCGCTGCCCACCTCAAATTACTAAGAAACACGAGAAATTCCTACTACAGAAAGATTAGACGATCAAAAGCTGACTTCATATGTAAACAATTAGACCAAGCCAAGAATCGTCCCAAAAGACTATTCGAAATTATCAAAGCTCAATCTAAAGGTGCCTCCCACTCCCCCCAAGCTAATCCTGAAACACTCCCCAATTGCGAGGAACTTGCCTCTTTTTTCACAACAAAGACTGAAAACTTAAAGACAGACCTACTTAACGATCTATTATCCCATACCGACCCACACATGAACTCCTCACTGACCACACCAGGGACCCCGATTAACTGCTCTGCAAAGCTCGACCTCAAGAACAACGCCTCCTGGACCGCCTTCAACCTCTACAGCGAAAAAACTATCTTAAAAACGCTCACGGCTCTGAATCCCTCCAATCACTTCACAGACTCTCTCCCAGCAACCCACTTAAAAGCCTTCACTCCACTGCTAGTGCCCCTAAGGACTAGGATATAAATACCTCTCTTCTGCAAGGAACCATCCCAGACATCCTCAAAGCTGGTCAGGTATCCCCCATCTTAAAGAAACCATCGGCGGACCCGTCAGACCTGAATAACTATCGCCCAATTTCCAACATCTCGACCCTGGCCAAACTAATAGAAAAATGTGTCCACACGCAGCTTAGTAACCACATAGACCACTTCAACCTGCTCGATCAATTCCAATCAGGCTTTCGATCAGGGCACAGTACCGAATCAGCCATGACCCACATAATAGATGACGCATTTCAAATATTGGACCAAAACAAAGCCTGTCTGCTAATCCTGCTTGATCTATCCTCAGCCTTCGATACAGTCAAACACGACAACTTACTAGACCTCTTGAAACATAGAATGGGTCTATCTGGCACGGTGTTAAACTGGTTCGCTTCCTTCCTCCAAAGCAGAACACAAAGTTTCAAGATCAACCAATCTCTATCTAACCCCTCCCCAGTCACTTTGGGAGTACCCCAGGGATCCTCCCTCTCTCCGACACTCTTCAATCTGTTTATGGAACCACTCACTGAGCTTCTCAACTCCTCAAATATCCAATATCACATGTACGCCGACGACACACAACTCTACATTAAGGTCCACTCACTTGAAGACATCAAGTCCCTGAATTCAACGCTCCAAAAAACACAGGCTTGGCTGGCAAAGAACCATTTAAAACTAAACACCCTTAAAACAGAATTTCTCTTAATCGCTCCCCCCAACCAAACAACCATCATCCGCGAGTGGATGAAGCACCTAACAGCACTCAATGGTCAACCTCTCATCATTGATTCTGCTAAATCACTAGGAATAACCCTGGACAATAAGCTAAATATGCAGAAGCACATCAGCGCTGCAACTAAAGGAGCAAACTTTCAGATGAACACCCTGAGAAAACTGAAACCCTTCAGACACGCAAATGACTTTAAACAGGCAGTTCAAACTCTAGTAATTCCCAGAGTGGACTATGGGAGTGTTGCTCTCTGCGGCCTGCCCAGATCAACGACCGCTCCTCTAAGAGCCTCAATCAATACAGCTGCTAGACTCATCACAGGCTCCAAAAGAAACTGCCACATTTCCCCTGACCTTCGTGCCCTCAACTGGCTACCTTTTGAGGACAGAATCCATTTGAAAATCGCCTGTATGACACATAAGGCATTGCATCACAAAACCCTGAGATACCTAGCGGAGAAACTAGTACTATCGGGTGGAAACAGGTCTACTAGGAGTTCTAACAATGTGCTACTTAAACCACAACGTTTCTCCAAGAAGAAAACATACAACCGTACCTTCTCAGGAATGGCTCCCAGGATTTGGAACGCCTTGCCCCCAGAAACGAGACTTAACCCGTCCGCAGCTTTTTTTTAAAAAGAAGTGAAAACGATACTCTTGGCCAAATTCACCTGAACTTTTTGATACACTCTTGTAAATATTTGCTAGTCTCTAATTTTACCACGACTGTATTCACATAATTCATTGTACTTTTATGTATATGTCGATATATTTGCCCTGTAAAGCGCTCTGATACCCGCAAGGGTCTTGTTCGCGCTATACAAAACCGTCAAAATAAAATAAATAAAATACATTTTAATGCTCTTGTGTCTGCAATCACTGTTCGGCAGGTTCCCATTTTTTAATGCACGTATTATAGACAATAAATGCTTCATTTGCAGTTGTGAATTCCAGACACCAGCTACCCATTTTAGAAGGAAGCAGAGCCACGGGAAGGAACGATGTACATTAACACAAACATGCACACTAAGCACAGAGAAAACGGTCTTCTGAGGTTTTCTTGAGCAAAGTTTGCTACAATCATGCTTAAATATCCAGAATAACTGTACATCTTGAGGTCCCCTAGCATCTGCCCTCCCACCCCCCGGTGGGACGAACATTGGTCGTACCATCTACTTTAGAGCCCTTCCTTTGCAATGAAATCACTCTCTCGATAGTTTGGCAAATTGCATTCCTTAAATGACATACAACTGCTGCCTCTCTTATGATTACACCGCCTCAGCTTTGCTTCCTGCAGCAACCTATGGTAATTCACTCTTCTTGGAGATATTATAGCCCTCCTCGGTTTAATGGAGGAAACTAGTCTTTTTTCCCTCTTGATGGTTCTTAGCAGGCGATGCCTCTCAGCAGCTGGCAATGTAGCTCAATGAGGTTCACGCAGACCGGCTAACAACAAATCAGTGTCCACAGTTCTACTATGTGATTACTGCGTTAGGCCTCACCTTAATCTGGTGTGATATCTTCATACTTCAAACAATGGCATTCGTGTTTTTTCTGAAAATTATTATCTCACTTTCTGAGGAGAATTCACTGGGTAGCTCCAAACGAACACATTTTGCAGTAATCTTAATTTTCCTGCTGAAAGTCTCCGAGTAATTTATCTACACGGTAATAAAAATGAAAAAGTATTCTGAATTCATGTTTCACGAATACAGTCACAGATACTTGTGTAATATGAATATCACAAGTGCAATATCAATATATATTTATAAAAGCTTGCACTTTATTTTATTACTACAGGTTGGTTGTGGCTTCAGAACGTGCCTTTAATTGTTACTGTTATCTGTAGGCAATTAAGGCTGTTAATGCCCCATATCTAGGAGCAATTTATTTATTTATTTATGCGTTTTTATATAGCGCGGACATTACCCGAGGGTGTCAGAGCGCTTCACAACAGGAACAGCACCATTACATAAGGAGGAGGATACAAATGAGCATAATACAAAGGCAAGCGTTACATTGCATGAGGAAAAGTGACAATTGTGCAAAAAAACAAACAAACCAAATACAAAAAGAGGAATAAGTTCCAAGAGGAAAAAGTGACAGGTGTGCATGAAACATGGGGTAAAAAATACAATAGAGGTATAATACTGCAATAAGTGGCAGTCACTCATAACACACTGGGAAGGCACTTCTATAGGCTTGGAGTACAGAATTTCCTATCGTGGAAGAACTTCCTTGAGGTAGTAGAGAGGGCGTGAATACAGCAGGGGGTACATGGGGTACAAAATACATGATACATGGGGTACAAAATACAACTAAAGGCATAATACTGAAATAAGTGGCAGTAACTCAAAACACACTGGGAAGGCACTTCTATAGGCTTGGAATACAGAATTTCCTATAGTGGAAGAGCTTCCTTGAGGTAGTAGAGAGGGTGTGACTTCACAGGGGACTTGTAATGAGGGGAACACGCACATAAAAACCAACACAACACACAAAATAAGGAATGAACAGACAGAAGTACAACTTTACACTGATGAGTGAACTTCCTAGAGGGGTCTGAGAACGAAACTTCCTAGAGGGGTCTGAGGACGAAACTTCTTAACTGAGAAACGTTGACCCAGGATGCCACGTTTCACCGGAATCCATGAAGGCAGGTGTAGTTCTGATATTTACTGCTAATTTACAGTGGCTTCTAAATCAGCACAACCCTCGAGTTCAATCCTGCTCCCCTTGGTGAAAGATAAGCTACTTAGAAGTAATGGTACAGCAGCTCAACCTCTTGCCTCTCTGAGAGGGAAACAAGCGCACCATGCTCAAGATCACACTATTTGTAAGATAGAAATTAGCTCCAAAAGTGCGAGTGTAGCCCAGACTGTGGGTAATCAAGCAGCCAGATGCCGGCATAGGACCAAATGCATGACGAGTAGCACAAATTAAGGTGCCACTTTAAATTGACTTTGTCAACAAAATTATAGATCTCTTAAAGATGTTTATTAATAACTGACACATTTCAACCTATTCATTTTTTGCCTTTGGGATGTGATTGTTAGTTGTTGAGAGTAGCTCAAGGGGAAGGAAGCAAATAGTAAAACACCTCCATGCCACGGCGAGTACAAACAAGTATTGTCAAAACCAATAGTTTTCGCCTAATGTCCGTGTTATGGCGCTTTTTTTTAACTTTAAGTTCTATTGCACAGAAGCTCAACTGCTCTGGCTCTATTGCACATCAGCTCAACTTCTGTGCAATATGTAAAAACAAAAATTGACAAAGCCAATAGAATTCGCAGAGGCGAGACTTATTGGCTTTGCCAATGCTTGTTGTTTTACTTACAGGGGTCTCCTTGTTTGTGGCATCGGAACCCATGGAACCCTCTCAGGTAAGTGCTCTTGTCCCCAGCTTCCCCGCTTACACATCTCCCTCCTGTATTTTTTGAACAGGAAGATTACTAGTGATGGGGCTAGGTTCCCTTTTGTCAATGTACTCTGGAACCTCCGGTCAATGGACCATTTGTACCTGCTTTAGAAGTGTAGAGGGGAGAAATAACCCACTAGGTCAGGCTCACAAGCATAATAGTTCATGACTCTGAAGAATCACAGACTCCAGGTTCTAGGTTAGTGGGTTTATTACAAAGCCAAAAATAACTGGACATACAAGCACCTCAAGACGAGGTTGTAGAAATACATCGGAACTAATACAAAGCCAAACCTACGTGTGAAATTCAGACTCTGGAGCATGAAAAGAATGACAAATTCCAAAATCAGAAAGCAGGCAATAAGTGCCCCCACGTGAAGATCAAACTTCATCGGAGATTTGTAAGTGAAAACATTAGTCTGTCCCTACTCTACAACTCTTGTGACATCCCTATTTAGCATTCCCCAGGGAAGTTCAGGAAAAGGTGTTGTATGGGTCAAGTAGCATAAAGCTACAGAGCTTGTTTTAAGATGCTCCTTCTCCCTACATCGATCTCCTCTCGTCTCCTAACTCAACCCCCGGGGCACTGTCCCTAATTCCAACACCAAAATCATAGGACATGCCCTTTACAAATCATGCGATCGCCTCATCCAGCTGGACACCTCCTCATAGGTGATTTTCCATTTAGTTTCGATACTCCCGGCCTCTGCCTCGATGACCTTGATTCCCAAGCCTTCTCAAGTGAGAAAGAACACCCTCTCACATTATCAGCACTCCTTGTACAAATGTATCCTCTCCTCCCTGAGCCTAACTCCTAAAACAAAAGCGTTATTCTAACTAACAAAGATGAATTTCTCCACCTGCAAAAGAAACGTGAGAAAGAAAAAGATTCCACATACACATGAACATTATGAACAAACTCCTTCTATGAGAGCCAGGGAAATACACATGAGGCCTACTAAAAACGGCTAACATAAGAATCACCATGGAGCTTCATTAAGCACGCATATACGCAGACATTAGAATGGTGCACGTTTAAATCAGTACATTATATTTCAATGAATAAACGTCATTAGTTATTTATAAATGAACATTAAGGATTTCATCAGTTTAAAACGTGGTTACCATGTTAATTTCTTCACATTACACGAAATATTTCTATCATTTCACTTTTACACGTTATTCCATTTCACATTCTAACGACCAAATGTTAACACAACAAAAGATAGACTGCAGGTGCAAACTACTCGTGATTATAATGCACCCCAACAAATGAAAGAGCACAATCGCGCTCTATCAGTCCCCCCTCTGATGACAAGTATCATCACAACCAATCCCCGTAGAAAGAACCGACCTAAACAGAAGTCGTAGCCAGTTTTCCCTGTCGAAACTTTTCTAGAATTTTGAGATTCTCATAGTGACTGTCCTGCAGTCTCTCCATTCTCCTCTCTCGCTCTCTAAGGGATTTCTCAGCCAGTCCTACCTTGTGCCATTTATAGGCCCTTACCACTCCAATCAAGAGGATCACACAAATCACTATTATGATGATGGGCTTCAGAATATAACCAAGAATTCCCTTACCAAGGTTGGAAAACCAACTCCCGATCTTTCCAAATCCTTTCCCAACCTTGTCCCAAACTCCTCCTGTTGCCAAGTCATGCACCGCATGGTGAATCTCAGTGATGTTACTTATATACTTCCTCAGATCCTTGCTATGGTCTGGGATATAAGTACAGCACTGTTGGACCCTCAGCATTTTACATACTCCGCCCTCTTTTGCTAATAATACTTCTAAAGCAAGGTGGTTCTGCATCAGCATGGCTCTTATCGATCACCATTTCTCGATCCACAAGAAACAACGACTGAGCTGTATTCGCTGACAACTTATCCCCAATAGTTGACAACCTTCTAATCATTATATTGTTCAGAACCACCCCCAAACTTGGTATCATTGCTCCAAATACATCTACAACAATCTCTCCTGCACTTGCACCTCGCTTCTCTCTATGGTGTAATCCACCTTTCAACGGTCTCAAGTCTTTAACATGATAAATCTTTGGAATTACAACAGCCATGTAACACGTGCCATACCAATTCAGTGGCAATCGCACATGTGCATTTTTCCCACACACAAAATAGACATTCGGTACCACTTGCACTGCTTCTTGCAAAAACTTCTTCGCAGTGGCTTCAATTGTGAAAATGTGATTACACACACTCTGTCCAACAAAGATTTTATCATAATAAGTCTGTACTTGTCTAATGCAAATTTTCCCTCACTGTTCAAAGTCTAAAGCTGTTGGATCATAGCTCCCTTTCGCCTTATGTGCTAACTCCTCCTTGGTCAACGCAAATTTCCCTTCTCTACTATTAAGCTTTACTGCTAATTGCCTATGCCTATCTTCTACTTGATCTATTAACTTCTTCTCTACGTCAGTCAACATGCACGTTAAATTGTGATGATGAGCATAAGCTGTATCTAATGTAACAGTAGGTATGAAATGCTTCACCATTCTCTCTTCCTGCTTGTAATAATCATACTTATTCAGGTGCTTATAAGCTGGAACTTCTGAAAGCACCACATCATAGTTTGACTGTTAACCCTGGGCGGAGTTCGCATAGCCGCGCTACGTGGAATTCCGCAAAGTTGCAGAAAAACTCCGCGAGCTACGTGGAGTTCCGCAAGCGGAGTTGCTTGTTCCGCCCGTTCGCGATGCGTTTTTGACGTTCTGGAACGCGTATTGCGTGTTTGGGGACACTTATTGCGTACTCGGGAGGAAATATCGCGCAAATTTCACCACACGGTCGCCAATGGGTGCGGCCATCCTCTTTTTCACTTTTTGCTATGGTTCTGGGCCAGTTTTTCTATCCTCCCTATATCTTTTCAATCCTTTGTTTCTAGAAACTATTTTCTGAACTTTTTTATTTATTATCTATCCCGCTCTATTCCTGATTGTATATTTTGCGTTTTTTTCTACTTTTTGTGTGTTTTTTTGTGCGTTTTTCCACTCTTTTTCTATTACTTGCCTTTTAATTTTGTTTTACTTACTTTCTTACTTCCTACATTTTCTTTTCCGCCCCCGCCTACCCAGAACCATGGTGAAGAGTCTTAAAAAGACTAAGGGCCAGGGGAAGAGGTCCAGGTCCAGGAGGGAGAGCCGCGACCGCCTTCCTTGCGGAAGGTGACGCCCAGAAGGGGTGCAGCCACGGACCTTATTCTCTGAGGTGGAGGTGGCCGCACTAGTTTTTTTTCTCCAGCGCCACCTCCCCTTAACCCTGGCAGCAGCCCTGGGTCCGGGTACAGGCTCCGGGAGCTGCTCTGGTGTCCAGCGCACCCATAACCAATTGAAGCACCGGTGGTCCGACATCCTGGACCAGGAGCAGGACCTGCTGGACCTGCTAGGTGTCGAGGTCCCGCCAAATAACTAACATGCTGCTGCTGCATGCAGGTAACCTATGTTTAAAAATCTTATATTATGTGATTGTTACTTCCAGACAGGTGCTCGGCGCTACTAACTAATCGTACTTGTTTGCAACTTTGCGCTCTCTTGGGCTGGTTATGTAAGAGAGGTTAGAGAATTTAAGTTTGGTAATGCAGATAGGAAAGACTCCAGTCCTTTCCTTTGTCCTGTCAGGCTGTCCTGTCACTAAGATAGTGGTAGTAGTTAGTTATTTAGTATTATGTAATTTAGCGGCCTGCATGACGCATCCTCTCATATGACTTCAGTCCTAGTAGAACCTTTTGTAGTTCGTATAGTAAAGTGAGTGAATAGCAACCTACCAATTTGGTCTATGCAAATGCAATATGCATGCGTCCATCTATGCATTAAGAAGAATAAATGCAATTCATTCCAAAGTCTGGAATAGGCAGGCTAGGTATGTTTAGGATTCAGGAATCGGAATTGAACTGGGAATAATAAAGATAGGATGGTGCACGACTGTGATACTAGTCTACTACTAGTCAATATGATTTAGGATAGGTCAATGTTATTGCAATTGCTGTTTCCTGTCTAAAAATATTTTTAGAGTGATTATATTTATTTATTTAACACAAATCATTTTTTGTCTCTTTAATTATGTCTTACATGATCAGCATCTAGGGGCAAGAAGAAGAATGGGTCTGCTGGCAGTGTTGAGGCGGGTGCGTGAGCCAAGTGGCCTCCCAGGAGCAACAGGAAGCAGCCTCAGGTGCAGATGGCTCTGCTGCCGGCCCCAGTAAGTCCTCCTAGTGTTGTTATATTAATATTTCCCTAACTTTTACCGCTCTATTATTTCCATTTCCTAATTTCAATTTTTCCAAAATCCTGTTGAATCTATCTGTTTCTAAATTCTTGTTTTTGCTCCATTACCTACTACTACTAACATTGTTTCTAGTGTCTGTTTTTTTTTTTTACATCAAATCAAACTGCCTCTGACTAACCTCAAACTCTGTATTAGTCTGTCTGTAGCTTACTTTCTTCTGGGTTTCCACTCAGCTTTCCCTCTCCCCTTATATGTGGATTGCCTAGTAATGGTACTGTAAGACTCAGAGAACCCATTGGTCCTAGGCTACTACTAATACTAGTAGTAGTAAGGACTCCTTACTACTACTAGTACTAGTAGCACTAATCTGCTGTGCAGATTGCATGCCCAAGTAAGGTATTCTACGCAGGTTTGTGAGATGAGAAGGCTTTCTTTTACTGTCTCATGCTCAATCAGTAAATGGTGGTCACTCACGTTGAACACCCCAAAGTGGTGTATTTTACTTTTTCTAATCCAGGCTTAGTACTTTTTGTATTAGCAGCAGTTGATGGTGAACATTGAACAACTGATTACCGTGCACCATGGCAGGAAGTAAGTATGAGGAGGAGGAGGACGGCACCATTATTTTCCAACTAAGAGAGACCTCATGTCTGCCCAGTTGGCCACTCTTTCTTCTTTTCAAAAAATGTGATGCACCAGTAGCTCTAGCCACTAAGTCCAGTCCTTGGGGTTGTCCTCTTCTTGAGAGGCTTTTCCAAAAATTGCCACCAACAAAATGCCCAACCGGTTATTATTTTGTTATTTTTGATAGGACATACTGTCCACTCTACTCTAGTATCCGAATTGTAGATAGTGAGCTCGCCCCGCTACGCAACCCTGACAGACAACGCCCCAGGAAAGCCGCTGTAGGAGAGTAGGATCTGCTTCACATGGGTACCCCCACTTTTTGCTGATGCTTTACTGTTTTTCGACATTAGTCTGGCTGGGGCCCTGCTAATCAGAACCCCAGCCTAGCTGCTTCCTCTCTAAAATGGTTTCCATGTGCCTTAGGCACATCACTGATTGGGATCTGGAGTGCCCTTATAAGTCCCTAATATATGGTATACTATGTACCAAGGGCATAGGTACCTCAGAGGCCTGCCAGGGGCTGCAGCATGTATTGTGCCACCCCTGGAAGGCCATCCAAACTGACACCACAGGTCTGCTACTGCAGCCTGGGTAAGGTGGTGCATGCACTCCTTACTGTGATATAGGTTACCTATATCACGAAATACATACACACATAGAAACCTATAAGTCACTCCTAAGGCAGGCCTTATCAATCCTAAAGGCAGAGTGCGTGGTTCCTATGTGAGAGGGTGCCCCTGCGTGAGCAGGGCCCTCTGCAGCGTTCGGAGACCATCTCTGAGGCTGTTTGTAGTGCAGCCTGACCATATACTCTTAAGCGCATTATATCCTCGCGGTAAAATGCTAACTTTGGAATGGCTGCACCTAAACATGTCGTGTTTGGTGTCAAACATCTTGGAATACTACCCCCCACCAATTCTGGCGGCGGGGTAGCATTCCACCCTTCTAGAGGGAAAGACATGTTAACCCGGTAACTTCTCTCCAGAGCCCTGGCATCACAAAATGGATGCTGCTGCCACAGACACGAGTCTGGCCTCCTGCTGCTGGACGAAACTCCGGCAGGGGAGGCCTGGACAATAGGTTTCCTGTTGCAGGGAGGTGTGACCACCTCCCCAGACAGGATAATGTGTATTGGGGCTGGGCGGGAGCACCATCTGTGTGCTTTGAAGTCCTGCACTGGGGGCACATTTGGTGTCCCTGTGCATACCCCAGTTCAAACCGGATCAGGGGCTTGCAGCCCCTGCTTTGGCGCGAACTGGACAAAGGGAAAGGGTGTAGGCACCCTCTGCCCTGACCCACCCATAGGTGGGGCCACAGAGTAGTCCAACCCCTATTTTTAGAATAAAGGTAGGAACCCAGTCCTTAGGACTTTAGATTATACCTGGACGAAACTCTGAAACTGAATCCTGGACCTTCGACGCTCTACGACAAGATTAGAGGACTGAAGAATCTCCCTTGGGGTCAAGGAGTGACTCCCCTGCTTGGCAGGCACCAAAGACGCATCTGTCCGGTTCGCATTTCTGAAGCTCCCGTCGGACGCCGAAGTCATCGTATCACCAGAGGTAGATTCTCAGTCTTCCCCGAGGCTACCCTGAGTCCCCAGCAAAGCTGAGGCCCGTGGCTCTCGTGGGTGACTTGAGACCGTGACCCCTGGACACCGAGCACACTTGCAAGTGCACCATCTTCTGGGTCTCCCAAGAAGTCGTGCTTTGGGCTCCGAGTAGCCCTAGCCTCCAGCACCACCTGCACCGAAGATCACTGGCCCCCACTCCACGAGTGTCCTGTAAGCCAGCTCCACGTGCGGCGTCACGAGGCTCCTTCGCGGTCGCTAGCCCGTTGGCTAGTAGCCCTTAACGAAGGCCAATCCTTTTTTTACTTGGCATCCTGATTGCTCCAGGCCTGCCCTCACTTACCCTCACTGGGTGAGTTCCACAGACCTTGCTGGTCTGCACCATCGACGATCTACATCTTCCTCGAGACTTGCCGTTGCCAAGGCTTGTTGGGTCCAATCCGGTCGCCGATACCTCAGCACTCGACAGACATCGTGTACCAGCCCGAATCCTGCTCCTGGTCGCCGACAACGCCTCCTGGACCTCGTGGCTGAAGAGTCAAGACGACCGTCAACGCACCTGAAGCACTCGACATCGGTGGGCATCCGTCCATCGCCTTCCTGGTCACTGGCTAGTGACCCAGACTCTGTCCCCTCTGCTTTCAGGTTCTTCAGAACTCCGATCCACTCTTGGATCCACCCGGACACTTTTCTCTTGGCCGCCAGCAGCACTTTGCAGCAGATCGCCATTCGAATCGACGACGAAACCCGACCCCGAAAGGCACCTATGCACCCGGCTTCCCTGGGTGAGGTAACACGAGTACTCCGGTGCTCCCGTGGGTAGAGACTCTTCAAAGTCCTAGATCTCAAAGGGTTTTGTCCTAGTCCTCTTTTAAGTGTCCCTTTTCTATAATTTCCCGATCCCGACTTTCTTCATAGAAGTCAACGGCGTATCGCGGTTGTGTATTTACACTGCACGCGTCTCCCGTAGGTCCCCTATGTCACTACCTTGGGTGGTTCCTTGTGGTCCAAGCACTTCTAGAGGCTCTAGGCCTAGTGTCTAGTTCAGTCGTGGTTCGCATACCACTTTATTGGTATATGGTTTGGTACGCCCCTAGGGCCCAAACGTGTATTTGTGCTATTACTGTGATTTGATAACTTATAACTTATGTACTTCGAACTCTAGCCTCATAAAGAGACTAGAGGGTGTGTTTAGCAATAAATACATATATTTTGAATATATACCTGCTGTGGTGCTCTTTCATTTGGTCACTCAAGAGATTATAGACTGGTAAAACAAGCTGCTTTACATTCCTTCAAGACTTAGCCTGAAGGCTGCTCTCCATAGCTACCACTAGGATAGCTTTCAATAAGGTTGTCTTTAACCTATCTCCAATAAGGGGTTGTTTGGACTGGTGCAAGGTGCCCACTATAATTAGTGGACAGCATATGCCAGGCCAACTTCTCACAGCCGCCTGGTTCACAACCGCTCTCCAAGAAGCCAGACGCACCTGCAGACGCCTGGAGAAGAACTGGAGAAACACCAAGACAACCGAAAACCACACCACCTACAAGGACGCCTTGACGGACTACCACAACCAGATCAGAGCCACCAAAAGGAACTTCATCCACAACAAAATCCTGGCCAACTCCACCAACTCCAAGGAACTTTTGAGTGTCATTCAAGAATTCACCAACCCACGCAGCGAAGCCACAGACATCACCCCATCCCAAGACCTCTGCGACAAGCTTGGAACCTATTTCCACCTCAAGATCAAAAACCTCTACGACAACTTCATCGACCATCCACCAGGCGCCACAGACGGCCCCCCGCCCCCCAGAAACACCAGCCAGCCCACCATCTCCAACTGGACACCGATCATGGCCGAAGACACCGCCTCGACCATGAAAAGCATCCACTCGGGGGCCCCCACCGACCCCTGCCCCCCTCACATCTACCACAGAGCCGTGGCTGCCATCGCACCCAAACTACAATGCACCATCAACACCACCTTCAAAACAGGCACCTTCCCAGACGACTGGAAGCGCGCAGAAATCAGACCCCTGCTCAAGAAGCCCACAGCTGACCCCACCGACCTCAAGAACTATCGGCCCATCTCGCTCCTCCCCTTCACAGCCAAAGTTGCAGAGAAAACAGTCAACAGGAAACTGACACGATTCATTGAAGAGAACGCCGTCCTCGACCCGTCCCAATCCGGGTTCCGAAGCAACCACAGCACAGAGACCGCCCTACTCACCGCCACAGACGACATCCGCACCCTCCTGGACCAAGGCCACTCCGCAACCCTCATCCTACTCGACCTATCAGCGGCCTTCAACACTGTCTCCCATCGCACACTAGTTGTCAGACTACACGACGCAGGCATACAAGGAACAGCCCTGGACTGGATCCGATCATTCCTCACCGGAAGAAGCCAAACGATCAGACTCCCACCCTTCTTCTCCGACCCCACGAAAATCACCTGCGGAGTCCCACAGGGTTCATCACTGAGCCCCACCCTCTTCAACATTTACATGGCCCCCCTCGCAGCCATCGTCCGACAACACGGCCTCAACATCGTATCCTACGCCGACGACACCCAGCTCATCCTCTCCCTCACCAAAGACCCCACCACTGCCAAACTCAACTTCCAGAAAGGAATGCAAGACGTCGCAGTCTGGATGACCAACAGCTTCCTGAAGCTCAACGCCGAGAAGACAGAAGTCCTCGTCCTCGGTACCACCCCTTCTGCATGGGACAGCACCTGGTGGCTGACCGCCCTCGGAAGCCCACCTACCCCCTCAGACCACGCCAAGAACCTCGGCATCGTACTCGACTCATCACTCTCCATGAACCGACAGGTCAACGCCGTCACCTCCAGCTGCTTCAACACCCTCCGCATCCTCCCCAAGACCTTCAAGTGGATCCCCCCTGAGTCAAGGAAGACAGTCACCCATGCACTCATCACCAGCAGACTGGACTATGGAAACGCACTCTACGCCGGCATCAACACGTCCCTACTCCGCAAACTCCAGACAGTACAAAACACCGCCGCCAGACTCGTCCTCGGCATCCCCCGACACGAACACATCAGCCAACACCTACGAAGTCTCCACTGGCTCCCCGTGGAGAAAAGAGTCACTTTCAAAATCCTCACTCACGCCTGCAAATGCCTACACAACAACGGACCCAAATACCTCAACGACAGAATCAACTTCCACGTACCCAAAAGAAACCTCCGATCTTCCAACCTCGCACTGGCCGAAACCCCGCGCATCCACAGAGCCAGAGCAGGCGGAAGATCCTTCTCTCACATTGCAGCCAAGACCTGGAACGAGCTACCGGCAGACATCAGACGCGCCCCCTCCCTGAACACTTTCAGGAAGACCCTCAAGACCTGGCTCTTCGGCTAAACAGATCTGCGGACCCCCCCTCAGCGCCTTGAGACCCTCACGGGTGAGTAGCACGCTTTCAATTCCCTGATTGATTGATTGATTGATGTGTGTGTGTGGTGTATGTATTATTAATTATGTATTTTCAATCTTGCTAATGAAAAAAATAAATAGGGGAGGCGTATATGGCATCTAAAAAATGTGAAATGTTTTTTCCAGGCATACCGACCACCAATGCCGGGGCCAGCAGTGAGGGCCATGCCACTCCGGAGGGAGCGGATGAAGCAGCTGCAGTGGATGAGCCAGCAGCAGTGGCGGGCGGTGGTAAGTCATTTCATTTACTTATTGAGAATGATGAATACACTCGCTGCAAGGGTGTACACTCAGTACACTGTACCTCTGCTGAGACTATGGGGTCGATTCCGATCTCGGTCGGAAGGCCTCCGAATCGGATTCGGCTTTACCGGATCCGAGTCGGAGGCTTTGTTACCGACCGAGTTGTACAGAGGTCCGGACGCCCAAGTATGATGCGAATGAACGCGAAATCGCCGACCGACTCGTTTCCGGGTCCGAACCGCTCCGTACGACTCAGTCGCAGTCGAACCGTACCGCGCAATGGAGTCGATTCCCGACCGAGCCAGTACGATGCACGATTCGGACAGCCGGATCGAGTCGGAGTCTCCGGGACGAAAAAGCTCTGGGAAGCGGACTTCGGGGTCCGTGCCGGACCCCCTTCACCCGTAGCCTTACGAGTCGGGACACAGGGGGACCCAAGGGTCCCCCTATACATGCATGTACGGTGCGGATGGCACCAACGCTGCACCCACTACAGGGGGCACCCTTTGCGCAACGTACCCATTGAGTCAATGGGAGGCCATGTACGTGTTGTACGACCGGCTCCCATTGACTTCAATGGGAGTCCGACCGAACCTAATCCGGCAGCATGCGGCCGCATTGTACTCGCTCGGTCGGACTGCAGGAGTCCGGCTCGGTCGGAAAACAATCCGTATCCGGATCGGTCGGAGTGCTTTCCGACCCAGATCGGAATCGGCCCCTAAGTTGCTGTGAACACTGAACAGTTGAAGACACCCTTTACTTAACATTAGCATTAGCGGCGGGGGTTGAGTAACTAATGGCCTATTCTATTCTATCTTCAACTCAGCAGAGAAAGTTTTATGACGAAGACAAAGAGTCAGACGACATGTAATATATGACTGGTAGAGAAGGATGCATGGGGGAAGGAACGGGCCCCGGGAGGCATATAGGTGGCTGATGATAGGATGCATGGGTAGTTGAAGGATGGGTGAAAGGTGAAAGAAAGCAGAAAGGATGCCTTCCTGGGTGGGTGAAACTGTATGGGTGAAAGGAATCCTCCGGGGGGTTTGAGGGGTCAAACCAAAGGCAAGCAAGGACTCATGGGTGGTGGTTGGTTATATCTATGACAAATGTATGTTGTCGGTGAAAGGTTTATGATAGCCATGTTTGGATGGATGGATGCCTGGATGGTATCATAGTAGGTGAGAAGAGTCAGACTGGATGAAGAGAATGTAAAAGAAAATTAAACCGTGCCAGAGTACCAAAGCCAAGGGTGAAGAATAAAATAATGCTAGAAGAGCAATGCAATGATAAATGAAAAAAGCCCTGGGAAGAACAAGGACAATTTTTTTGCAAGGTTTTTGAATCTGATTAAAAGGTTTGAGATTGTATTTCAGAATGGAATACTCCCTTGACTCACAGTAGTTTGCAAGCTCAACATATATATTGTGCATGACTATTATGTACCCTACCCACCCATCATCAATCGCCTCCCTCTGACTCCAAGGCCCACTTCCGCTCCTACCCATGTCATTTTGACCGTGTCAGCCATGGGTGGCCTATCGGCTGCATACCTGCAGACAGTAGTAAAGTAACATGAGTCTGCGACACGAGTATGTCTGTCTAGGGCACACACTGACTGAGCTGGCATGCCTACAAGATTAATTGTGCTAAACAAGAGAGAGAAGAAGAATACTTGTCTACTCCATAGTGCCTAGTGCCTGAGAGTCTAATCATCACATCCAAATCTTAGGGGCAGAGGAAGTGAGGAGGATACCACAACTGCTAGTGTTGCTGTGCCACTATAATTTTTATGTGTGTAATTTTGTGTTACTGTTTTGCTAAGAGTATTGGTTACAATTGTCTTTTTTCTTTCTTGGTATAGCTACTCCTTCCCAACCCAACAGGCAGGAGTTAGCAGCCAGGGCCCAGCAACGGAAGCTAGAGGCCATCCGGCAAGAATATCGCCGGCTGGTTGTCCTGGCGGAGGAGGCGGCAGCTGCAGCTTCCTCCAATGCCCCGGGCCCCAGCCAGGCCCTCCGGTGGTACGGCGCCATGCTCTGGCAGCCGCCCGCCACCCATCATCATCACATTCATCATCATCCACTGCTGCCCACCCCTGTTGTTCCTGCAGGAACGTTCGGCACTGCATGCTCCTCCGGATGGCGCGCCTAGAGGCCAGGCTTGAGGAGGTCCTGGAGCGCACTAGCCGGCACCCCCACCACTAGACCTCAGTCTTCGAACCTTGCCCTTTTTTAATCTTTTTTTTGGTGGGTGGGATGTTGGGAGTTGGGGAAACTTGGGGTTTTCTTGAACTTCTTGACTTGGACAATCATGGACATTTATTTAATTTACTGGACATTGGTTGGGGTTAAGGAGAGGGGTGGGACAGGTGTTGTGGGTTTCTTCTTCTAGTTTACATATGTTACGGTAATAAATTATTATAGCTTTACAATTTTGAATGATGTAAATCTTTTCTGGGGGGTTACTCTTTTACGTCGCCTTGTTTGTTTCCTCCTTTTGCTGCAGGGCCGCAGCCAGTTTTTGAAATCTGCCAATTGTGTAACACACCAACAGATAGATGCAGTACCCTCACTTGTCCTACTACTGTCAGTCTCTCCTCCTAGTCTATGCATTCTGCAACTAAAACCCCTTTGTAGTATGTACTTAGAAGGATGTGGGTGCGTGAATTAATTAATTTCCATAGTATATACATTATTGCCTCCCCCACACTTCTTCTCTTACCTGTGATTGATGTTTAGGCGAAGCGATGGCTGCATGGTGATGGTTTGGTTTCATAAGGTGCCATGGTGGGTGGTGGTAGCAGTAGTAGACAGTTGCATTTGCAGAAAAAGAAAATGAGACCATCAGCCACCTGAGGGAGACTAGGGAACGAGTAGTAGAAGTACAGTACACAAGAAGAAGACTGCCAAACAAGAAACCATGATGATGAATGATAAGCAATGCTAAAGTAAAATAAAACATAATGGTGGCAGGGATAGCCTAGTACAAGTTACAAACTGAAGTTGACTAGACCTATGAAGTGGACAAGCGAAACCTTTAGTGCTGGAAGGATGATAAATTGATGCCGGCAATTAATAAAATATGATGGGTTAATTATGTTCCTCTGGAAAAAAAATTTGAATAGCGAATACTGAGCATGGGTGGGCAATCTAATCTATATGTTGCCAGTGTGGCCGATATACATATATACATATAACCATGCAAATGAGGATGTAAAGAAAATAAAACAAAAATTGCAAAAAGCTACGGGAGTGCGATCCGTTTGTCCTTTGACTTGAAGGATTGTGTTGTAATATATATATATATATATAACTTAGAGCAGAAGAAGATCCTCGCCCTGCCTTGAGTTAGTGTTGCTTTCACCACATCCGCCCCAGCAAGTGTGTGATCAATTATTGGTGTAAATTTAATTTAGTCACACCTCAATATTATAAATCACACAGCCCGGGGGAAGAGGGTTAGGGTTTGATGAATGGCTGGGAAGGGGTATTTGCGGGAAAGGTTTGACAAAGACAAACACTCCACATGGACAACACACAATCTTGGCAGGCAACCATCATAAATCTGTTAAGAGAGAAAAAGGAAATGCATGCATAATGATGACTTGATGATGATGAGTAATACTAGACTAGTAGTACAGGGCAGCAGTATATTATTAATTATTATTATTATGCAATTGCCTTGCCTGTCTGCCCACAGAGAGAGTCGAGAGACCCAAATTACATACATTTTATGTTCTGTTGTACCGGGCTTCCTTTTAAGCTAACAAAGAAAATTAAAAAATAGCTGTAGGGGTCAAATATATAAGGAAACATAATACAAAAACAACACACACAGTCGTAATGATTGAAAAGAAAAAATTAATCAAATGAAAAATAAGAGATGAATAAAGTAAGATACTTACCAACTGCGGAGTGCGGTCTCAAATCTGGGCAATCCTGTTGTGTGAATATAATCGCGGCGGTTCCAGGCCGCGTGAGACGACGCACCGCCGATAAATAAAGGACCCGAGGAGTGAAAATTTCACCTGGACACAAGCGCAGAAGGTACATGGAACGCAGGCATCCAAAGTGCCATCCTGAAGCCCAATGGAGGGCTATAAACATTGTCCCATAGTGCGTGCCAGCAGACATACCCACTGGAGGGTTGTGAAATAAAATATAAGAACTACATCTCCCAGAGCACTCAGTGTAAAAATGACGTTTTCCATCAAGGAGGCGCACCAGAAGCCAAGCCAATTAAATAAAGCTCGAGCGGGAGAATGCAGGTGTTTGAATTGTAGCTGCTGACACGGGCCTCTGAAGAGAATCGTAAAGGATTCGAAACGCGTCAGGCCGGGGACGTTACATGGGGATGTTAAGTTGGATGCCTTTGAAAATAAAGTAAGATACTTACCAACTGCGGAGTGCGGTCTCAAATCTGGGCAATCCTGTTGTGTGAATATAATCGCGGCGGTTCCAGGCCGCGTGAGACGACGCACCGCCGATAATTAAAGGACCCAAGGAGTGAAATTTTCACCTGGACACGGGCGCAGAAGGTACATGGAACGCAGGCATCCAAAGTGCCATCCTGAAGCCCAATGGAGGGCTATAAACATTGTCCCATAGTGCGTGCCAGCAGACATACCCACTGGAGGGTTGTGAAATAAAATATAAAAACTACATCTCCCAGAGCACTCAGTGTAAAAATGACGTTTTCCATCAAGGAGGCGCACCAGAACCCAAGCCAATTAAATAAAGCTCGAGCGGGAGAATGCAGGTGTTTGAATTGTAGCTGCTGACACGGACCTCTGAAGAGAATCGTAAAGGATTCGAAATGCGTCAGGCCGGGGACGTTACATGGGGATGTTAAGTTGGATGCCTTTGAAAATAAAGTAAGATACTTACCAACTGCGGAGTGCGGTCTCAAATCTGGGCAATCCTGTTGTGTGAATATAATCGCGGCGGTTCCAGGCCGCGTGAGACGATGCACCGCCGATAATTAAAGGACCCGAGGAGTGAAAATTTCACCTGGACACGGGCGCAGAAGGTACATGGAATGCAGGCATCCAAAGTGCCATCCTGAAGCCCAATGGAGGGCTATAAACATTGTCTCATAGTGCGTGCCAGCAGACATACCCACTGGGGGGTTGTGAAATAAAATATAGGAACTACATCTCCCAGAGCACTCAGTGTAAAAATGACGTTTTCCATCAAGGAGGCGCACCAGAAGCCAAGCCAATTAAATAAAGCTCGAGCGGGAGAATGCAGGTGTTTGAATTGTAGCTGCTGACACGGGCCTCTGAAGAGAATCGTAAAGGATTCGAAACGCATCAGGCCGGGGACGTTACATGGGGATGTTAAGTTGGATGCCTTTGAAAATAAAGTAAGATACTTACCAACTGCGGAGTGCGGTCTCAAATCTGGGCAATCCTGTTGTGTGAATATATATATATATAAATAACTTAGAGCAGAAGAAGATCCTCGCCCTGCATTGAGTTAGTGTTGCTTTCACCACATCCGCCCCAGCAAGTGTGTGATCAATTATTGGTGTAAATTTAATTTAGTCACACCTCAATATTATAAATCACACAGCCCGGGGGAAGAGGGTTAGGGTTTGATGAATGGCTGGGAAGGGGTATTTGCGGGAAAGGTTTGACAAAGTCAAACACTCCACATGGACAACACACAATCTTGGCAGGCGACCATCATAAATCTGTTAAGGGAGAAAAAGGAAATGCATGCATAATGATGACTTGATGATGATGAGTAGTACTAGACTAGTAGTACAGGGCAGCAGTATATTAATAATTATTATTATTATGCAATTGCCTTGCCTGTCTGCCCACAGAGAGAGTCGAGAGACCCAAATTACATACATTTTATGTTCTGTTGTACCGGGGTTCCTTTTAATCTAACAAAGAAAATTAAAAAATAGCTGTAGGGGTCACATATATAAGGAAACATAATACAAAAACAACACACACAGTCGTAATGATTGAAAAGAAAAAATTAATCAAATGAAAAATAAAAGATGATACTATATGTTATGGTCAAATTGGGAGTTGCATCTCGGCATTCCTTTTGGTCCTTCCTTCCATGGACGCTCCGTCCGTCAATCTTGGGTGCCACTGCCTGCCAAGCGGATGCGGATTGGTAAGGTAAGTGTGAGTTATTTTTCCCAGTATAGCACAGGGTAAAGGCCGGCCTGTAAGTGTAGATGGAAAAACAAAAGGGATATTTAAAAATTAAGGAGAAATGTAAAAATGCATTAATTAAGGAGGAGTGCAACAAGAACACTTTCAGAGGCGGCATGGCTAAATCATGTCTACTCTGTTTCCAGCATTAACCTACAACAACAACAGGACAGAGCAGGCCAGCGACGCCCACCCAACCTCCACTTAGCTTAGATTTTGATCCAGACAGCACTGAGCACACATACACAGCAACATAGCATTTTCCAAATTAAGTAACTAAATCAATGCACTGCTGTCAGTCATACCACTACACTTGCCTACACCACTACACAGACATGTAGGTCTAGTGTGGTTGTTGTTGACTTGTTTACCTCTTAGGCCACTTCATGAAACGCCTGAGTTAGTCCATCAATCATCTCCGATCCTACTGACTGACTATGAGTATGGTATGGTCATCATGGTGTCCAACTCTGTAGTGTACCGAGTGAGTCCAGAATCAAAAAGGCAATGGATCGGCCTGCAGTAGTACAATTTTGTTATTAAACAACAAGAAGGGAAACATTGACTTGAGTCACTTTTTTGTGTGTAGATTAAATACTAGTAGACATCATGCATAACAACAACAAAAACACCAATCACTCAGAGTCAGTGTCCAATGCATGCCATCATTTACCTGTTCTTACGGGGCAGTCCGTCTCGGGCTCGGAAAGGAGGATAGCTATAGTCAGGTTCTTTGGAGGGACTCGACGAGGCAGGCACACATTTCTTGTACTAGTATTCTCCATCCAATGTCTAGCTTGAGGAAATGGATTTAGGGCGAGTCAGGAGTGGACTGGAGCAGGACTCGGAGGAGTGGACTTACTTCTTCACTGACTGCACACAGTTGCAACTCCATGCCCTGCAATAAAAGAGTAAGAAGTTGGTGATGGATTTGTTGTGATTCGAACCATAAAGACAGAGACACACACAAATAATAAAAGTAAATAAGCAAGAAAGAAAGTAACAAGTTGAAAGACTAGTTGTTGTCAGGGAAGTTGAGCTCGTCCTCAAACTCTGGTGGTTCACCCAGAAGTAGGTCATCTAACACACTACTTCCATGACCTAAGTCGCCGTTATCATCTTCCTGCTGTGCTACTTCAGGTATGGTGTAATCCGGTGCTATAAAGTGCTGATTCATTTTGATCATGGTTAACCTCTCCACGTTTTGGGGCAAGAGACTGGTCCTTCTCACTGTCAGAACGGCACCAGCAGCACTGAAAACACGCTCAGAAGAGACACTTGCGATAGGGCAAGCCAGACAGTTTATCGCCAGCCTGCTGAGCACTGGCCATTGGTGCCTTTTCCCATACCAATACAGCAATGGGTTTTGATCAATGAAGACCTCTGTTGGGTCAACCAGATAGGCCTGGACCATCCGCTCAATGCTCAGGGGTGCTCCCCTTTGCTCGGCCTCTTTTGCCTTTGCCTCAGCACTGGACCTAACAAGCCCTTGCTGTAGAAACCATTCCTATGCCTATTTTGGTGGGGCTGATGCTCCTGTTCTTGTTGTTGTTGATGTTGTTCTCGGTGTTGTTGGTGGTTTTGACTGCTGTGAGCCAACCGTACTGCCCTCAGGCTCTGAAGTTGAACTTGACACCGGCTGCCCTGCAGTACTTGTTGTGGCCTGGAGTAGCAGGCCTCTAATTCCCAGCCGTTCTTTTTCTAAGCGACTGGCTTCCGCAGCTATCCAAGTTTTGTACTTGGCAACATCCCCTTCTAAAAACGGAATCAATGTGTTCAGTACTTGTTTGTACCGTGGATCCAGAATTGTGGCAGAAATGTAATGGATGGATGACACAATGCCTCTTTGCACCCTTGTATTTTCAGATATGCAAAGGGTTAAGCTCTCCACCAACTCATATGCTTCTTTTTTTTCCTCCACACCTGCGTACATTGCAGACACCCCCTTCAGCTGTTCCTGTAGCATGTGCAACAATGGGATAGCTTGGCCCATAGTACAGTCCTCCTTGCTGACTTCACGTGTGAAGAGCTTGAAAGAAAGTAGCATCTCTGTCAGGCATTTAACTAGGCCCCATTGGTCCATCTCAATGATCATGCCTTTCACAGTAGCATCCCCTCTTTCGCATGGCATATTCATTGATTGGTCTGTACTGCTCAAACAGATGTTGAAGCATGTAATAAGTTGAGTTCCAACGTGTTGGCACCTCCTGGATGAGTGCTTTAACTGGCATTCTATGCTCACGTTGAATGATCCTCAGCTGCTTCCGGGCTTTAAAAGAATGGCTTAAATGTGTGCAGATTTTTCTGCAGGTGGTCAGTAAGTTGCTGACTCGGTCTTCTTTTTTCAGAAAGTCTTGAACAGTGATGTTAATGCAGTGCGCCAAACACAGGACCCTGAAATAGCCACCATCAACATGGCCTTAACTATATTACTGCAATTGTCCGTGGCAACAAAACCAATGTTAAGCCCTCTTGGGTGCAGCCATTCAAAGACCTTGCTGTCAAAGTCTTCCAAAATGTTTGCAGCAGTATGCGATTTCTCCATGGCGAACATGGCTACAGTTGCATGTTTCCGAGTGGCATTCAAAATCTCAGCAGTGTCAACAACACCTGCTGCAGATATCTTTTCTCTAACCCCCACCAAAAAGATTCAGTGTGCAGTGATGCACATGTAATCAGTGGATTGGCAACTGGTCCACATGTCTGTTGTCAGGTGGCTAGTGTGAACAGCACTCTGCTGCAAAGCTTGTCCAAGCAATTCCATCACGTCGTGATGTAGTGCTGGAACAGCAACTCTGGCGAAATAGGACCGGCTGGGAACCTTCCATTTCGGGCAGATGGCTGTCACAAATTCAAGAAAACCCACCCCTTCCACAAAAGAAAAAGGGAGGAGGTCCAGTGCTAATATTTTAGCCAGTTTTGCATTGTACAAACATGCCGTTGGGTGGTTGCGTTCGTACTGCCCTCCAACCTAAACATGCTGAGAATGGTAGGCTGGATATTTCTGGTGCCACTGATGCAGGTGACTTCTTGACGCCAGATGCTGTTAGGCTGAACGCATATTTTTTCGTTGTGGTACTCTCTTGCCTGGGACCCCTTGGTGTCTCAGCCTTACTCTTACTTTTGTGCCACTGCGATGTTGCTAATGAGGATGTGGGCGGTACCACTGCACTGCTGGGGACAGGGCTACTTTGTGTACCAGAGAAAATGTCTCCCTCTTGTTCACCTTCCACCGCTATCGTATCTTCTACTTCTTCATCCCCACCAACAGCAATGGGTGCAGTTTTGTGGCCGCTAAGGTTCGCCTCCCACTGGATCAAGTGGTGTTTTTTCAGATGGGTTGTTTGGCCTCCGGTACCATAGTTTGTACCAAGCTTACCCCGACTGACACCTTGTCCACAAATGGAGCATATAGCAATGTTCACCTCCTTCGTGCTAACCGAAAAGAAGTCCCAAACTGGGGAGGTCAACTTTCTGGTGCTGCTGCTGGTGCCACTTGCAATGCCGGATGAACTGGTAGGTGGGCCTGAAGTTTGACTCTCTGCAGTACCTACTTCTACTGAGGTGGTACTTGTGGTGGATGTATGTGGCTGCCAGCGAAATATGGAAGCTGGAGGTGGTGTTGGTGGTATGATCTGTGTTGGTGGTATCCGTGCCACATCCCTCACAGCAATTTGGGATGGGGTAATGTCGGTCTCCACTGGGGCGGAACTAATGTCCATGATGATGACTAGCTTGTCATCATCCTCCTCTTCTACATCTACCTCCATAACTCTAAGGCTTTCTGGAACCTTCCTTTTCCCTAGCCTTGTCTCGTGGCGTGTCTCACTCTCAGACTGAGGTGGTGGGATCCAAGTGGCGTCTAGATCATCAGAAGGGGGCTTGCAGAAGAAGTTGAGGGACTAACCCTCCTTTTCCTTGCTGGGGATCTGGAAGACAATGGATCTTCTGAAAGAGTGGCTTGCTCTTCTTCCTCTGCAGGAAGCTCTATCTCCGGAACTGCCCCTACTTCAGGGGGAACAAATACTATTGGGGGCAGTTGCGGCTGTTGTTGCCCACTTATCTCAGTTCCCTGCATTAATTGGGTACTACTTTGCGATAACGATAAGTCAATTTAAACATCACTGCTCGTCGGTGTTGTCGTGATTAGACTGGCTGCCTCTGTGACAGACATGGGCTTGGGCCCAGGTTGGTGGGGTGGGTCCACTGATGCGAGGGTGCTGCTCCCAGCTTGCTCCCCGGACGCCGCTGCTGCAGGTACAATTTTTGTTTTCCCAAAAAACATCTTTGGCGGCACACCAGTCTTGGTAAGTGGCAGTTCCTTCTTCTCACTGGCAACTTTCTTGGTACTGAAGGACCTGGTACCTTTCTTTGGGGCCATCTTCTTCAGATGTCAGCAGTACGCAGTGGCACAAGTTGAAGAGATGTCTGTGGTCACATGTCACGTGACGTCGTGCGCAGCAGGACTTCTGTCTGGCAGTACAATGGCTGATGACGCCTCCTCCTCTTTTGTGCAACTAAAAGCAAAGAAGCAAGAAGAACATCAGTGAAATGTGGTATTCATTGTTGTGGTTCAATTACTACTAGTACAAACAAACAAATATAATATATAACTTTGTGTGTGGTCTCACTTATTAGTATTATTATTAAATGTATTACCTCAGTTATTTAAAAAAACATAACAATACAGTGTAGACATTTGTAAGACTGACAAAAACAAGGGCTTTCATGGTTGGTGTACTAGTGTACTGTACAGTACACTGAGGAAGGATAGGAAGAAAGAAGAAGAACAACAAAAATACAAATGTAACAGACCCTGTTTGGCATTGTGCATCATGTGGGATTCAGCATTCAGGGAGCTGCAGATAACAATGGAAAGAAGCAATGAGCCAAGAGTCAGGAAGGAAAGAGAAAGACATGCAGGCCTAATGCAGAAGCACACTGGCTGCCTTCACAAAATGGCTGCCAGCCACATGGCCAGGCCACAACAACAAGAAAGGGAAGACAGACAATGCAGGCCTATGGCAAAAGCACACTGGCTGCCTTCACAAAATGGCTGCCAGCCACATGGCCAGGCAGGCCACAACAAGAAGCAATAAGCCAAAAGGAGCAAAGGAAAGAAGACATGCAGGTCTATGGCAAAAGCACTACTACCACCACCACAAAATGGCCACCAGCCACATGGTCACTCACAACAACAACAACAAGCAGGAGGCCTGGAAAACAATGAACTCAAGCAGGCCTATTATGGACACAGACTTTACAAAATGGCCTCTGGCCACACGGAGAGGCTCCGCCAAGGCAAATGCTGGCCCACTATGACTAACAAACACACTCACACACTGGCCAGACAAAGGAGGCATGCTAAACAACACAGCTTGACAACAATGCCAAAACCGAAAATCCACAGGACTAAAAAAGGTTTACAAATTGCAATGCAAGTTACACAACAACCACACACATCCAACAAAGGCATTTATTTAACACACGTGAAAAAAAGTGAAAAACCCCAAAAATCACATTTTGCATTTCAATCCAATGCCATCCATGCCCTAAATGATGTTTAAATTCAACAGACGCCACAGAAACAGTTGTTTCATGCACCCATGAGTAGCTCTGGCCTGGGCCTATTGGTTGGAAAACCCATTGGCAGACTAGGACACATAGTGAATCAAATCAAATCAATAATATTGAAAATGTATTAGAAAATGTAGTGAACTGTGCTACATTTTTTACTGGATAAAACATAAAAGAAGAAAAAATTGCATGCAAATTTTGCAAAACTACAACCAGCAAGAAGGCATGGCCACCACAAAGAAGGCTTGCAGGCCTAATGCAGAAGCACACTGGCTGCCCCTTCACAAAATGGTCGCCAGCCACATGGCCAGGCCACAACAACAAGAAAGGGAAGACAGACAATGCAGGCCCATGGCAAAAACACACTGGTTGCCTTCACAAAATGGCCGCCAGCCACATGGCCAGGCAGGCCACAACAACAAGAAAGGGAAGACAGACAATGCAGGCCTATGGCAAAAGCAGTGCACACTGGCTGCCTTCACAAAATGGCCACCAGCCACATGGCCAGGCAGGCCACAACAAGAAGCAGTAAGCCAAGAGGAACAAAGGAAAGAAGACATGCAGGTCTATGGCAAAAGCACTACCACCACCACAAAATGGCCACCAGCCACATGGTCACTCACAACAACAAGCAAGAGGCCTGGAAAACAATGAACTCAAGCAGGCTTATTATGGACACAGACTTTACAAAATGGCCTCTGGCCACAAGGAGAGGCTCAGCCAAGGCAAATGCTGGCCCACTATTACAAACAAACACACTCACACACTGGCCAGACAAAGGAGGCATGCTAAACAACACAGCTTGACAACAATGCCAAAAACAAAAATCCACAGGGCTAAAAAAGGTTTGCAAATTGCAATGCAAGTTACACAACAACCACACACATCCAACAAAGGCATTTATTTAACACACATGAAAAAAAGTGAAAAAACAAAAAAAACACATTTTGCATTTCAATCCAATGCCATCCATGCCCTAAATGATGTTTAAATTCAACAGACACCACAGAAACAGCTGTTTCATGCACCCATGAGTAGCTTTGGGCCTACTGGCTGAAAGGCCTATTGGCAGACTACTGGGCTAGTGAATTAAATAAATATTGCAAATTGATTTCAAAAGTTGGAGAAAATGTAGTGAACTTTGCAACCTGTTTCCTTTCTAAAAAGAAAACTAGAAGAAAAATTACATACAAAGAAACAACTAGGCCCCTACTGAAACTACAGGCCACCCACCACAATACATTTTAAAAAAAAGGTGAAAAAAAATGTAGGTTCAATGCCCCAATCAAACAAACAACACCAATTTTCCAACTTACTTGTGAAATCTCAAATCCAAAAGTCCTCGAATCCAATGATATATGATGCAGCAGACAAAAAAAGGGATCCTTCCAGCTCCAAATCCAAATGAAAAGTGAACAGTCGATGGACAAAGCACTGGGAGGAGCCTGCTGGACAGGAACAGGAAGTTGGAGACACTGGGGCACTTCCTTCCTCTTCAAAAAAAAAGTAAAAAAAGAAAAAGGACTCCTTGCACAAAAGTACAGCCAAATGTCAATCTGAGGAGTTTTTTTAATCCAAATCATCATTTCGAGAAGGTTTTGATGCTGCTCGAGAGAGATTCTTCTCCAGATTGCAAATTCTGCGTGTTCGGGATCGCGATCTTCACAAACTTCCGCCGGAAGTCTGATGGTGCGCCCGAATGACGTGTTCGTGATCGCACACTCTTGCGGGACCGTGCAGCCGGCTACAAAATCTCGTGGCACTCGCGAACGGATGAGAAATCTCGTCGGCGATCGCAGGCATCCCGGTAAGTTGCTCCCGCGCATAAGAAAACGCATTTCGAGCGCGCAAACACAAAAAAACTCTGGGTTTTCGGTAACTCCGCATTCTACGTGGAACGCGGAGCTGCCAAAAATCCGCAAACTCCGCGAGCGGAGCGGAGCTTTGCGCCCAGGCTTAAGTTTGAGAAGTAATACTCATAGTGGCCCTTGCCGTAAAACATACTAAGCAACAGACTACATGTAACACCATACGTCAGAGGTAGGTGGTGAAAACGGACCCCCTCCTCCACCGACACAGGCAACTGCATACACACATAACAATCTCTCACATCCATCGTATTCACATACTCATACAATAATTTTGCATAGTCATTCAACGTATAATCACCCTTGGACAAATCTACATGCAACAAGCGTCTAGTTTGATCTAGCATAGCTTTATCCACTCCTAGTATACCCTCTTTTGTGCTGGAAGTAATAGGTGTGGATGTCCCTTGCATTCCCACCCCCTCAACTTCCGCATCATGTGAAATTTTATAAAATTATATAATAATATAATAATTACTGCTATCACTACTATTGCTCCTACTTTGAGTGTGCCTATCACACACTTTGCTCTATGGTTCGGATTTTCAGACTCCATTTTAAACTGAGTTCGGTTCAGCACAGCAAGACGATTAACGCAAAGTCTCTCTCTCTGCCTCTGATTGCTGTTCAACAAATTCACGCATAGCTCATTGGAGTCCTGGAAATCAAATTCACAGTTCGTTGTACAATTATTTACACAGTTCAAAAGTCTTCCTTAGCCCTCTTTCTTCTTCTACGGAAAGTCCCTAATTTTGTTGTTCTTCCACTCTAGGACCTAGGTTATATTTCACAGCTCACAGTTCACTCAACAGTCTCTTACAAGCTCAGAGTCAATTTCATCAATGACACGCTGTAGAATCTCACTATGAACTGCTGCGATCTCCTGAGCAGGTGGTTGATGCCCAAAAGTGGGAAAAGACAAATCTCGCTGAATCAAAGCCCTCACACCACTCAATATTGGAGGTCTTGGTACAGTCACGGTCAACAATCCATTAGCTTCTATTCCAGAACTGACAGTTCGATTTCAATGATCAGTTCTGGAACTCTCCTGGCCACTCCCAAAGACCTCAGTCTCCCTGTCCCCACTGTTCCTGGCATCTGTGATCAGATAAGTCCAGTCTGGTGCAGCGTACCTCTGACAGGGCACCCTTGCTCTTCTCGATCTCCTCAGGCCCTCTTGTGCTTGCTCTGTGTCACAGCTCTGATTCAAACGTTTCAGACACAGGGGCAAGATCTCTCTCAGATGCCAATCTCAAGTTTTGCCTCTTCTGCCCCACAGGTCACAATCCTCTTGCGAACTCTGCTCTCCTTCTCTGCACCCAATCACCTTGCACACCAGTTCTTCTGGCTGAGTCTGACTTTGTACCGCTCGCAATGTTACAGTCTCCCTTAGAATCAATACCTCGGCCTTGTGTATTGTGACCCCCCTCAGTTTGCTCTGGTGGGTTGACCAGCCTCGTCAGTAACCCCCACAGCTTGACATGCCCTCTCCAGTGGCCTCGCAGCCATGGCTGGATTTCCTTTTGGGAGAGGAGCTGTTTCTACCGAGGGTCCTGAAACTCTGCGGGTGTGTGAGGCGTGGATCCATTTCGGCAAGCCTCCACACTTCACGGCTGTATTTGTCACCAGAATCACTTGGTATGGACCTCTCCAGCGAGCATCAAGACTCACATGCTTTCGAACTAGTATTCAATCGCCTGGACACAGATCATGGCAGAGGTCCTTCGAGGTCGGGGCAGTCGCAGCTTCAACCTGGTGAGACACAGAACGTACCACGTAGGCCAGTCCGTTGCAATAATCAAGGATCAAATCATCGGTGATGTATAACAACGCTGTTGATGGCATGGCTGACAAGCTCATCACCCTCCCCATTAGGATTTCGTGGGGCGAGAGTCCTGTCCTCCTATCGGGGATGCTACGCACACTCATCAACACCAGAGGTAATGCATCAGGCCATTTCAGAGATGTGGACGAACAAACCTTTGCCATTCGCATCTTGAGAGTTACATTAATCTGCTCCACGAGGCCAGATGCCTCTGGTCTGTAGCTACAATGCAGTCTCTGATCAACTTGTAAGGCAGCACAAAACAGCTTCATAATCTCACTATGGAAGTGTGTTCCTCTATAACGAAGTTGGAAATCCGAAACGTGGTATCAAGTCTCTAAGTTCCAGCTTCGCCACTGTGAGACTATCACACCTTCTTGTTGGATATGCTTCTACCCACCGTGAGAAGACACACACCACCACTAGAATGTACCTCAATCCATTGCACCTAGGCATCTCAATAAAGTCTAGCTGGATCCTATTGAAGGGCCCCCCAGACCTTCCAATGTGACTCAATGCAACCACAGTTTTCTTTCCAGCATTAATTTATTGACTTGTAACACATCTGTGACACACCGCTTCAGCAAGAAACTGTGGATTAAACCACGTCTGTCTGAACACTCGCACCATGGCATCCCTTCCAATGTGAACTGCTCCATGAATCTGCCTCACCATAGGGCTCAATAGATCTGGCAACACTGCTCGACCGTCAGTTGAAACCCAAATGCCATCCTCTCTCTTCTCACAACCTCCTTTAATCCATCCAACTTCTTCCTGGTCTGAAACTTCCCCCGGCAGACGCTTGACCTCATCCCAAGTGTCCGCTATGGCTAACATCATGCTGAGCTCGGTTCTTTCTGTGCTCTCTCCAGTATATTTCCCATTGAAAATGCACCCTTTTTCAGCACAGAAACGTGCAACTTCGTTGGCATACCTGTTGCCCAACGTCACAAAGTCCTCCCCTTCCCATGGGCAATGCATTTCACCAAAGCTATCTCTCTTGGCCATTGTAAGGCTTCCAGCAATTGTCTCACATATTCCCCATTTCTGATGGGAGATCCCGATGACGTTAGGAACCCCCTCTGTGACCATAGCTGTCCGAAGTCATGCACCACACCGAACCCATATTGGCTATCGGTGTAGAAGGTGACTGGGATCTGATCAGAGACCAGGCATGCACGTGTCAAGACAATGATTACAGCTACCTGTGCGGAGTGTACTCCCTGTAAACAAGCAGCTTCCACAAAACCAGTAATAGTACAGACAGCAAACGCTGCTCTCAAATCACCCGCATTGCCCCTTAAACATGAACCAGCTACAAAAAGGATTTAATCTGATTCAGGCAGAGGTTCATCAACAATGTCGGGTCTCGGTTTAGTACAACGTTCAGTCACATTGAGACAGTCATGGTCCTCACAATCATCATCTTCAACATTTGGAATAGGCATCAAAGTAGCAGGATTCAGTACAGAACATCTTTTCAGAGTCACATTCTCTGATCCAAGTATGACTTGCTCATAGCGTGTGAGTCTGTTATTCGTCAAATGCTGTGTTTTGGTTCTCATCATCAGAAGCTCAACTGAATGTGGAACATAAACAGTAAGAGGATGACCCATCACAATACTCTCACACCTTTCAATGCTGACACCTGTTGCAGTAACGGATTTGAGACATCCGGGCAACGCTGAAGCTACCGGATCTAAGGTAGTTGAAAAGTAGGCAACTTGTCTACGGACACCTCCATAAGTCTGTGTGAGCACTGATAATGCTTAACCCTCATGCTCACAACAAAATAACGAGAATGATTTGTTGTAATCAGGCATTCCTAGAGCTGGAGCGCGACAAAGGCTTTCTCTCAACTCTAGAGAGGCAACCAAACAATTGTTATCCCATGGTACGGGATCTCTCACATCCTTGTGTGTCAACCTCTGCAGAGGTTTTGCCTTCAACGAGAAGTTGGGAACCCACTGACGACAGTACCCAACCATTCCCCAAAACATCCTGACTTCCTTTGGTGTGGTAGGCGCCTTTATTTTCATGATCGCCTCAATTCGGTCTGGTGACATCTTCCTCTTGCCCTTCTCAATGCGATGACCCAAATATTGTACTTCAGGCAAACAGTACTGTAGATTGCTTGGGGACACCTTGTGTCCATTCTCTCCCAGGTGATTTAACAGTGCAACATTATCAATCCTACAAGCCTCTTCAGTTTCAGAAGCAATCAAGAGGTCATTAATATACTGCACGAGAACTGAGTTCTGTGGCAGCACCAGACTCTCAAGATTCTTTTTCAACATCTGATTAAAAATCGATGGACTCTCAGTATACCCTTGTGGGATACGACACCACGTTAACACATGATTTTCCGGAAAGAAAGCAAATAAGAATTGGCTTTCCTCGTGCAAGTGTATCGAGAAGAACGCCTGGCATAGATCAATCACTGTAAACCATTCAGCGTCACAAGGAATTTGAAATAGGATCACTGATGGATTAGGTTCCACAGGACAACATGGAACTACAATTGTGTTGACCCTTCGAAGGTCTTGCACGATTCTGAACTTCCCACTCGGCTTCTGCAGTCCCATTATAGGGGAATTGCATGGGCTCCCCATTATTTCCTTCAGAATGCCCTGCTTGATCATAGACTCAATCACAGGCTTGATTCCTGCCACCGTTTCTGGCATCAGGTTGTACTGGGGCGTTTTTGGGAATTCCGCATTTGGCTTGATCTGTATCTTAACTGGCTCAACCCCTCGGATCAATCCTATCTCGTCCCTCGTGAAACTCCACACCACCGGAGAGACTGAGTCCCTCAAGTCGTATGGTAGATCTTCAGTTGTCAACACGGGAAACATTTCTATGCAGAGATTCTGATTAGCCAATTTGAATGCAATGTCATCATCATTAGTTTGCAACTCCACTCCCTTGGGTGTGCAATAGATGGTACAATTCAATTTACACAAAGGGTCACGACCCAACAAGCAGACTGGACTTGAATCACACACCACAAATTGGTGACGATCCTGAAAAGTTCCTATTCTCACAGGTACCTCATCTGTCAATGGATTGGTCATTCTCTTATTCGCAACTCCTATAACTTGGATTGACTGTCCCGAGAGGGGTAGGTTTGGGACTACTGTGGACCTCACAGTAGAACGGGTAGCACCAGTATCAATCAAGAACGTGATGGAATGACCGTCCACATCTGCCTCCACATACGGTCCTCTCTGGTCTACCTCTAAGACTGCTCCAAGGGTACAGTCTTCCTCCCCGTCAGGCACCGTCATTGCAACGGGTCTGGATTGAATTTGTCTAAAACTTTGATAACGGGCATCTGCTGGTACACTCGATTCCCCTGCGGGACCCTCGGAGGTTGGGGAACTTGCACTTGTGGACTCAGACCCCCTCCTTGTATGGACCTGGTCCTCGTCACAGTATTTACGACCTCAGGTACCTGCACTATCTCCTCATCTTGGATTTGATTCGCTGGGTTTATTCGGCACTCGCGCTTCCAATGCCCGATTTTGTGACAAAAATGACATGCAGTGGTTCTGTTTAGGGTACCAACATCTATCCCCGTCTTGGTATCTATGGGTTTCCCTCTTCTCTGACTCGACGCGTTCTTGGCTCCTCCTTGTTTGTTTACCTGCTTCCGACCCAATGTTCCACCACTGAACTGCACTTGGTCTACCCTATCTGTGTTCCTCATCTGGACTAGCATTAGCTTATCCTTCTGTTTCCTATGTTTTGAGTCTACCTCATCAATACAATATCTGGCATACTGTAGAATTTCGTCCACTGATTTGTTTTGCCAACAGATCAGATATTGCTGGATCAAAAAGCTAACTTCTTGGCTCAATCCTACGACAAATTTGGAAACAAACTGTCCCATATCCTTCGAATCTAACGTGTCCAATCCAATATACTGCTTGAAGGCTTGCAAGAGCCTCTCATAGTAAGCATGTACTGATTCCTTGGGCTCTAGTTCGATCTATTTTGACCCAATCAATATCTTGTAGTGAAATCTTGGACTGTAACCATGTGATTACCTACTCAAAGTTTTTCATAACCACAGGTGAAGGACCATCCGTTATGGGTTCTCGATCGGGTTTGGCAGACGGCCATTCAACTGCAATTTTACAGGCCGACCACAAATCACTCGGCACCACAATGTCAAACAAAGTATTTCAATCAGTCCACAGCACCTTTGAACTCTTGACAAAGCGATCAACTTGCTTGTACCATTCAAAAGGCTTTTCACTCAGCTGAGGAAAATCATTGGTAAACGCTGCCAAGTCACCCCTACTCCAAGGCACATTCACATACCCTCCGCTTGGTACCTCTTGCAATGGGTAAGCTTCTACTCCTGCTGTTACTCCTCCTGGAGGCGGCGTATCTCCTATCCCTTTCTTGACACTCTTTTTCTTGGACCACCTTTCCTCCCACTTATCAAGCATGCTCCATGCGCCTATCCCTATAATCAATTCTCGAATGTGGGTTTTCAATCCTATGACTTTTTCTCTTCCAATTCCTGATCACTGCCACTTCTATCAGTTTCTCATGTGCAACAACTTATCTTGCTCATAAAGTTCTATCCTTTCCAGGGGCAAATTTCCGCTTATTATCTAATCTACTTCTACCTTTAATCTTACTACGTCTAGCACCTTAGCCTTTACTGCAGCCTTACTCGTTCCCTGACTTGATGCACTACTCAGCCCCTCACTTTCACTGCTCTGATTCCTAAGGGGATTTCCTTCCGCTATGTTCTGAGGAACATATTGGTTCCCAGAAGTTCCCTGACCAACTCCTCCTCCTGTTACCCTCCCCGTGGGTCCTCTAACTCGAGCTTCCCACATCCTCAAGCTAGAACGCGAATCTGCCAATGACACTGATCTTACTGCACTAGACCCAATACGCCCTCTAGAAGAGTCTACAGTAGCTGGCAATGGAGTACATGCTTCTATAGGCACCAAAATGGGCCATCTCCGCTCGCAGCACCATTCCCTCGGGAATTGATTCTTCCTCTTACTCCTGACTGTGAAGGGCTACTGTTTTACCCCTCCCTTGGGTCGTACACTGACACTATGGATCCAATGGTGACCAGTACTGTAAGGGCTTCTGGCAACCGAGTAGTAGTATTAACTCCGTTCATCTTTATACCTCTCGATGCTGGTATCCCTGTGCCTTCCGTTCCTGTTGAAATCTTTCCCACTACTCTTGCACTAGGGCTCGTCTGTGGTTCTCCCTTTTTCTCCATGAGTGCTCGCCTTCCCTCATCTGAATCTGGATTGTTTGGGGGCGGACGTTCTGCTTGCAGCTGATCCAACAAGCTGTCATCAGTGTCACTGTCATCCTCCTCCTTCCTCTTCCGAGCATCTCCTGTTTTCACTAACAGTGGAAATAGCCTCTCTCCCTCAATGGTATCTACCCTCCACTTCTTCAGCTGTGTGTCCCATCGCGCATCCTGATACACCTTCATCGCTCTTTTCATCCTTCTCTGACTTCACTCTCTACTCTTTACCTGTGCTGCTCTTATCCATGCATCTAATGCCTCAAACTGTGTTGGTCTAGGTGGAGGTGGCAATGAAGCCATCACTCCCCTCAACTGATACAGCACCTCTAATCTAAACGAACCATAATGTGCAAAAGCCAAATCTCCCTCTTTTTCAGTAATCTTATGCCAATTTTGGAGCCAAACTATGGTATGAAGTCCTACATCTGTGGCCATGTAATGTGCTGAGGTATCCTCGGGTGGTGCGTCCTCACCCACTCGAGTCACTACTCCTCTATCTCCCCTACAAAGATCTCGTAACACCCAGAAGCAACGCATGATTGAATCAAATTCTTTTACCCACAAGATGTCTTCGTTTCCACTTCCTGATGACAATCCACCAATCCCAACGCAGCTTTACACCAACTGACCTATCGCAGCACGGCACACTCTGACGTCATCTCTCCTCCTCACACAGCAGTTCACCCTCCTTCACAATCTCACTTTGTGCATTCACGCACTTCACTCATAGAATCTAGTAACTGTCTGTCCACCAAACGACATGACAGTTAAATATCCGACTGTCTGTCCACAAAACGACCGGACAGTTACATCTCAGATTGTCTGTCCACGAAATGACCAGACAGTCATATAAATAAAATCGATAGGATCCAATCTCTCAAAACCATTCACACACCGTGACCCACGACCCGAGTTTGCCACTCGAATCGCTGTGGTCCGCACTTGTGCACTAGCTTCCCACATGATTCTATCAAGCTCACTCACCCACGTTTCCTAGCTCCAACAGGTCGTCGATAGTTTTTCATGACTCCCACAATCACTGGTCAGACAATTACATCACGCGGTGTCTTCTACACCTCAAATCTATAGCGGGATCTTAGGCTACTCGTCGAGCCTGACATCAAAATCAAATCATATCACATGGACCGCGCACGTTCGGCCCGAAACCACATTCACTCGACTCTCATCCCAACTCCGCAAGACATCACACAATCAAATCATCACCGCAATCTAACACACGCATCCCTATTCATACTCACTCCACTGTGAACTGCTGTTCCCGCCGCACCATCACTCTCCGTCGGTCTCCCCCAAGTCCCGTTGTTCTCCGCTCTCGATCCTTTGAGCTCTCATCCTTAGGGCTCTTTGGGGCTCTATGGGCTAAACTCTCCCTAACTTTTCTCGATTCTCCCCTCACTCCAAGAGGTAACCATCCGACAGTGCTACCAACTGATGGGGCCGCGTTCCCTTTTGTCAATGTACTCTGGAACCTCCGGTCAATGGATCGTTTGTACCTGCTTTAGAAGTGTAGAGGGGAGAAATAACTCACTAGGTCAGGCTCACAAGCACAATAGTTCATGACTCTGAAGAATCACAGACTCCAGGTTCTAGGTTAGTGGGTTTATTACAAAGCCAAAAATAACTGGACATACAAGCACCTCAAGACGAGGTTGTAGAAATACATCGGAACTAATACAAAGCCAAACCTACGTGTGAAATTCAGACTCTGGAGCATGAAAAGAATGACAAATTCCAAAATCAGAAAGCAGGCAATAAGTACCCCCACGTCAAAATCAGACTTCATTGGAGATTTGTAAGTGAAAACATTAGTCTGTCCCTACTCTACAACTCTCGTGACATCCCTACTTAGCATTCCCCAGGCAAGTTCAGGAAAAGGTGTCAGCGTGTGAAAACTTCCTAAGAAGTGCACTCACGTTGTATGGGTCAAGTAGCATAAAGCTACAGAGCTCGTTCTAAGATGCTCCTTCTCTCTCCAGCGATCTCCTTTCGTCTCCTAACTCAACCCCCGGGGCACTGTCCCTAATTCCAACACCAAAATCATAGGACACGCCCATTACACATCATGCGATTGCCTCATCCAACAGGACACCTCCTCGTATGTGATTTTCCATTTAGTTTCGATACTCCCGGCCTCTAGCTCGATGACCTTGATTCCCAGGCCTTCTCTAGTGAGAAAGAACACCGTCTCACATTATCAGCACTCCTGGTACAAATGTATCTTCTCATCCCTGAGCCTAACTCCTAAAACAAAAGCGTTTTTCTAACTAACAAAGATGAATTTCTCCACCTGCAAAAGAAACTTGAGAAAGAAAAAGATTCCATAAACACATGAACATTACAAACAAACTCCTTCTCTTATAGCCAAGAAAATACACATGAAGCCTACTAAAATCGGCTTACATAAGAATCACCATGGAGCTTCATTAAGCACGCATATACGCAGACATTAATATGGTGCACGTTTAAATCAGTACATTACATTTCAATGAACATTAAGGATTTCATCAGTTTAAAACGTGGTTACCATGTTAATTTCTTCACATTACACGAAATATTTCTATCATTTCACTTTTACATGTTATTACATTTCACATTCTAATGACCAAATGTTAACACGACAAAAGGTAGAATGCAGGTGCAAACTACTTGTGATTATAATGCACCCCTACAAATGAAAGAGCACAATCGCGCTCTCTCACTAGGGAAGCAAGGCAGAAAATTTCCATTAGTTTATTCTTTTCCCTTTCTGTGCCTGATTTGGAATTTTTATGGTTGGAAGACAAGGAAGCATCTTAAGATTCATCAATCATTGCCATAATCATGTCCATCCAAGTAAGGGGAGCGTGGTCAATGTTTTAATTTAATTCTCAATCCTCTAGAAAGTAGCTTCATTTTTTATTACCCACTTTAGCACCAAGCATTCTTTCCAACAGTGACATATCTCAGTTGTCTTGGAAAGAGTTTCAGACTAATAACAACTACAGGTTTTTCTAGGCCCTTATGGTCTACTTGTAATATGACAGCACCTATGCCCATCTTTGAAGCATTGTTTGAACAATTAATTCTTTGGAAAAATCAGGAGATTGTAAAATGGGTTTAGATGAAATGATTGTTTTAAGGTCCCCAAAAGCTTGGACGTCAGCTTTAGGACAATTTATCAGTAGTTCCTGCGGAATTCTTCGGACTGGTTAGGGGGTGGCTGCTTCTGAGAACCTAGTAATGCATTGATGGGTAATACCCTACTAGTCCAGGAAAGGCTTGAGAAGCCCTCCTACTTTTTGGAAACAGTACCCCGCTTAGGGCAGATATTTGTTTTCTTCTTGTGGCCTAATCTCTCAGTTCCCTAGCAAATACCCCAGATACTTCACTTTTTGGTCAGCAGTCTTAATCTTGTTAGGAATAATTTGAGCCGGTGGTTGCTGTTGGAGCACAGCGGCACTCATTTTTGGGGACCAGCACTTATTTTTCCTCATCCGATATTAACCACAAGTAAAAGAGAGAAAAACACACAAATGGGAAAGGAGGAGGAACAGAAAGATAGAAAAATGGATGCCAAACCTACCATCCTTAGGGTGGTCTTTCCCCAAACTTTTGCCTGCTTACCTTCTCTTTTTGCTATATCTATTTGTTGACCATAGGACTCTGAGCACTTTACCACTGCTAACCATTGCTAAAGTACATGTGCTTCTGCTAAAACATGGTGACATTGGTGCATACACAAATGGTATATTTACTTTACTTATAAGTCCCTTGTAAAGTTGCATATCATATACCCAGGGCCTGTAATCTAGATGTAAATAGTGGGCCTGCAGCAGTGGTTGTGCCACCCACATAAGAAGCCTCTCAAACCTGTCTCAGGCCTGCCATTGCAAGGCCTGCGTGTGCAGTTTACTGCCAATTCAACCGGCATTTAAAACCACTTGCCAAGCTTTAAACTCCCCTTTCAGTACACATAAGCCACCCCTAAGGTAGACCCTAGGTAGCTCTAAGGGCCGAGTGCTGTGTAAGTAAAAGGTAGGACATGTACTCCTATGTTTTGCATGTCCTGGTAGTGATATAGACCCAAATTCATTTGTCACTACTGTGAGGCCTACTCTTCTCATAGGCTAGCATGGGGAATTCTTTAATACACATTTACGCTATAATTCCTGATTAGAAAGGAGTAGCTGCATCATGTTTCATATGTTTGGAATGATAATAATAAGTCCTCTTTACTGGTAAAGTTGGATTTAACATTATTGTTTTAGAAATGCCCTTTTCCGGCGTGTGATATAACAAACATATAGTGCGAAATTGCTGCAATCGCAGATTGATGGAATGCACTGACTTGTCTATAGTACTTAATGCTTGTTCAATAGCAATAGGTGTAACCTCTGTCCCCAAAGCCTTGCTCCAACGTCCCGCCAATCTTTCAAAGTCGTTTTGCCTAGAATTTTGGATACAGTTATACATATGGCTTATCACAGATTTTATCTTCCTGCTATACAGACAGTCCCATATATCAGCCCTAGATATTTTTGTCAAGTTTAGGTGTCTCACCAAATAGTCCCTGATCTGTAAATATTTTAAAAACATACAATCAAGCCTTTTATACTGCATCTGCAGATTCTTAAAAGAAGCAAAACCATTATAGTCATAGAGATCTCCTAGGCATGTAATCCCAAACCTAACCCAGTGTTTGCTAACAACATCCTGAAATAAATCCGGAAATATTGGGTTGTCCCATAAGGGGAGTTTATCATGATAAAATGACAAATTGCATCTAGTAAATATAGCACGCCGTATAAATGTACTATCCCTTATGGTCTTAAACTTGACTCTTTTGAAATAGTTTGGGTCATTGGTCCTGTATAGATACATATTGCTATCCTCTCCTAGTATAAATTGATGGGAAAAAAATGTATACTCAGGGTTTAAAAGACTGCGAAAACGGACAGCGAAAGCAGCCCAAAAGTACTTTTTAAAATCAGGAAAGTCAAGTCCACCCTGTTCATATGGGAGCTTTAACAGATCAATAGCTTGCCGGGCTTTTCTATAACCCCAAATGAAACTACCCAAGACTCCCTCTAGTTTAGTCTCTAAATGACTTACGTCTGGTCTGGGTAGTGATCGGACAAAATGCCCTAGGTGTGATCTGTATGCAGCTAGCATTACGCATATGTTTGCAACTTGTCCTGAATTAGAGACATTTTGGCAGAAGATCGGTCAAGTATTTTCTCAGAGGTTGGGGATAGTCGTACCAATGACGGTCATAGAAATTATGATGGGTTTTAAGATAGTGAATTATAGACTTACTCGGCTATCTTCAATATTGTTGGTGGCTGCTAGATTAGCAATTGCCCGGGTATGGATTGCTACAAAACCGCCCTCTATAAATGATTGGTGGCTGTTGGTTAAGGAAACGTATGAGATGGAAAAAGCCTTAGCTAAGGCAAGGGGTACCCGCTCCGTGATGAAGTTAAATGCAATATGGGGGCTATTGTTTTAGGAACATTTTTGTCTTTTGTATAATATTATTTGAGGTATGGATAGTTGCTATGTGCTGATGATCCCCTTTGTTATGCTACTCATTTTTTTTTTTCTTGCTTCAAGTTATCCAATTATGCTCTGTTGCTGTTTTCTTTTATTTATGTAATATTGTGTAAAGTTTGTGCCCCACTTGTTGACAATAAAAAATATTTTAAAAAAAGAATTGCCCTTTTAAGAAAGTGCGCATGTCACTGCTCTTACTGCCCTGTGTGCCTTGCAACCTGTCTCCAATAAACGTCTTGGGTGGGTGATAGCTAAGCTTTGTGTATTCCCTCTAGTCAGCCACAAGCACAGGGATGGTGGGAGTGACAGAGAACTCCTCTGCATTCTGATAGCTCTTCCTGTGCAGGAAGAGATGGGAGAGCTGACACGTACTTTTTTTTCTGTGAATTTTTTTTTTGTCTTCATTACTCCATCTCCTTCTTCCAGCTTAGCTTCCACTGCAAGGGGAAACAAACCACCCCGAAGATAAGAGCTGTTTCAACAATCTGGCCAAGCCAGCTTAAAGTTCACAGCTTGCATGGATTAATCATCAGACCAAGCAGAAGTTAGCCAATCAATATAATGTTTCCATACCCTCACATAGCTACGGGGATCACATGATCAGTCTGTATTTTTCTATTTTTAAAGGATATTTATGCGATTTCAAGACTAAAACTGTAGTAGCCTCTGACCAGAGGGACAGGACTTTCTCTCCCGTCAAATATATTGCGTTAATCAATACCTTGATTACAAGAATTTGTTCCTCCAGGGTTACCTTGTTACCTCAGCTTGGAGTCCAGGGGGAAGGCGGGAAGCTGACACTTAAACCTGAATAGGCAAGTCCTGTTTCCCACACACAGGGCTGATTACTCCCTACTGATAGTCTGGAGCCATGGAGGCCGATTCCGATCTCGGTCGGAAGCTCTCCGAACGGGATCCGGCCGGAAAAAGTACGAGCCGTACGCGTTTTTCCCGACCGACTCGTACAGCTGTCCGACCGAGCGAGTACGATGCGAATGTACGCGTGTGTTCCGACCGAACCGTTTCCGGATCCGAACCGCTCCGACCGACTCGTACGGAAACGAATCGCACCACGCAAAGGAGACGTCATCCGACCGAGCGAGTACGATGTACGCGTCGGACAGCCGGATCGAGTCGGAGCGTCCGGCTCGAAAAAGCTCCCGGAGCCGGACTTGGGGGGTCCGTACCGGACCCCCCTTCATCCGTAGCCTTACGAGTCGAACACAGGGGGGACCCAAGGGTCCCCCCTAAACATGCATGTACGGTGCGGGTTGCACCGACGCGTACACACTGTAGGGGGCGCACTTGTTCGCGACGTACCCATTCAGTCAAAGGGAGCCCATGTACGCGTCGTACGACCGGCTCCCATTGACTTCAATGGGAGTCCGACCGAATCGAGTCCGGCAGCATGCGGCCGCATCGTACTCGCTCGGTCGGACTGCAGGAGTCCGGCTTGGTCGGAAATCTCTCCGGATCCGGCTCGGTCGGAGAGTTTTCCGACCCAGATCGGAATCGGCCCCATGGTTGGGAAGAAAGAGGGACCTGTGCACTTCAATGGGCTGCTTTGAAGTCAACCCCACCTCAAAGGCACAACTGGGTAGAAGTAATGGGCTTCTGACCCTACCTAGACATTACAATACTGGACCTGTGAAGAACTCTGCCAGGAGTAAAGATTGCTGTGCTACGAGAATTGCCACTCAGCTTGACTGCTGCACTTGAAAAACTGCTTTTCTGCTCTGCTGTGCTGCCCTGTTGCCTGCTGATGTCTGCCCTGCTGAAGACAAGGATTGGACCCATCATGCTTGAACTCAGAGTGACTCCAAGGGTTGCTGGCTTGCCCCTGTTCTGAAGTCTCAGGGCCATCAAAAACTACCTTCCCCCCTGCAACAGCACCTGGATTCTGCCAACTGTGAGTCTTCCCCTACCAAGTAGTGCCAATCCTGTTCTGGGCCCTTGAAAGGTGACTTCTGCTGTGCAGAAACAACAAAATCGGCACAGTGACGACTTTGCGTCGATCAGAACCACCGCATTGCCCATCGGTGTTGACGCAGGAGCTGATCGACGATATCGCTTCGAAAGACTGCGCTGCTCGACGACTACAGACAGCGCAGCTCAATGACGAAGCAATGCCTGCTTCGTAAAGGGGTTCGTCGACGAAGCCTTCATCACCTGCACAGATTGAAACTGATGCATCGACTCTTCAATGTCGATGCTTCCTCCATCCAAGGTACTTTTTCAGCAGTCCTACATGAGTCCTGTAGCCAGCCTGCCCTCCATCGCGGTTGGCCTGAACTTTGGCTTTACCCTGGTCCAGCGCGACCTTAAGTAACCCCAAAGCTCTATTTGACTCTAAGCACTAGATTTTGATTTAAAATTTAAAAATTCATAATTCCGGTTCTACTTATTGGATGTTTGTCGTTCTGGTCTTGTTTTACTCATAAAAGTATAATCTATTTTTTGAACCCTGTAGAATGTTTGTGGTATATTCAATTTGTTACTGTGTGTGTGTTACACAAAGACTTTAAACATTGCCTCTTTAGATAAGCCTGGCTGCTCTGTGCCAAGCCACCAGAGGGTGAGCACAGTTTATCTTTTAGTGTGTATCTAGCTTACCCTGACTAGAGTGGTGGTTCCTGCTTGAACAGGGTGCATACCAGTGCAAACCAGAAATCCCAATTCTAACATTGGTGATCAGCGGTGATGATCAGCGGTGAAGATAGGGCATGTGTTTGTGCAAAACCATATAGTAACTCATTTTTGACTACAACTGTATTCTAAGACCAATTCGAGCCTTTTTCATTTCTCCCTAATTGACATCTTTGATTTTTCCAAAAGTCTTTTTCCCAATACTCATTTTTATCTGCAATTTCTGTGGCCTTATCTGGCTATACAGAATTTGAGCTGGCCAATCTGGAGACCTATACAGTAGCCCAGCTAAAGGGGTTCTGCCAAAAAAGAAGGGTGCTCACTAAGGTAAGTGCCAAGAAGGCAGAGCTTCAAGAAACCTAAAGAGCATGGGCAGCAGCCCATCAGACCAACACAGATGATGAGGTGGAGGGGTCAGAGTCTGAGGAGGAATTAGAACAGGACCTGTCCGGAGGTCTTGTCAAGCAGCCTAATGACGTGGGGGGTAACATTCTCCCAGCACTGGAAGTTCACAGCAGACCAGGCAGTAGTGTGTCTTCAAGGAACTTGTTCCCAGAGTAACTGGGGAACGGGGGAGGAGAGAAAGCTAGAGCTTGCAAAATTGAAATTGGAGGAGGATGCCCTTGCCAACGTAAAGAAATAGCAGGCCCTTGCTAAAGTGGAGAAAGAGCAAGCTCTAGAGGAGAAAAAGCTTGCCATGGAGGAAAGAAAGATGGCCCATGAGCTCAGCATAAAAGAGCTGGATATAAGAGCCCTACTAATGGGGTCCAGTGACAGAAATGATGGCAACTTACCTGCAGTGTCCACTAGTGACTCCACAGTCCGGATACCCAAGGATTTGGTACCCTGTAATGTGGTGGGGGATGACATAGACAAAAGGTTTGCAGCCCATGAAGTGCCTCTAATAGTGCACAAGATTCAAGAGGAGTTCTGGGGTGGTAGCTTATGGAGGCATATGCCCACAGTGGGAAGGGACACATTCCTCACACTAGAGGTAGAAGACCAGACATGCTACACTGCTATGAAGGCCATCCTAGTCAGTAAGTTTGGACTGACCCCAGAGAGGTATAGGCTCTGATTTAGGGGTAGCCACAAGATCTCATCACAAAAATGGGTGGATTTCTTGGACTATGCCAGCAAAGAATTGAACGACTGAGTGAGGGGTAGCAAGGTTGATGATTATTCAGGGCTGTACAACTTAATTTTAAAGGAGCACATGCTTGATATTTGTTTTCCAGAGCTGCGCCAACACCTGGTTTATAGCAAGCTTACTGAATCCTGAAGGATTGCTGAAGAGGTGGACATCTGGGTCAGCACGAAAGTGTCCAAGAAGGCATCTGGGGGGACTCAAGAACAAGGAGGGGGAGATAAAAAGACAGAGTTCTCTTAAGGCCTCCAAAACAACTCACTGGGGCTCACTGGGGGAAGGGTCTGATTCTCATTCCCAATCAGGTCACCAGAAGAAAAACTACCCTGACAAAAGTCAGCAAACCAACAGCTCCCAAGTGCTATGCATGTTTTGAGTATGGACACTCCAAAGGGGATCCCAAGGGTCCTAACAGAGCACCACCTCCCACTGGAGGAAAGATTCCAGGGGTAGCTGGTGTGGTGCTGGGGGAGGAGTTTGTTACAGTTATTGGGGTGGGGGTTACCCTAGTGTCGTTGGGTGACAGTGGGATGGTTCTTAAGATCCATGTGCCCTCAAATATTACATAGTATAGGCAATGGATCACCATCAGTGGGCATGGTAGTGAGGCTCTGAGGGATATGGGTGCCAGCATGACTATGGTAGGGAGCCAGCTGGTGTCCCCAGATCAGGTGATTCCCAATGTATTCCACCAGGTTGTGGTGGCTGACAACAGAGAGGATCACTGTCCTGTGGCTGTTGTCCCATTTAAGTGGGGGGGGGGGGTAGGTTTTCTGAAGGTTGCTGCAAACTTTGCCATGCCTGTGGACTGTTTACTTGGTAATGACCTTGAGCACACTACCTGGAAGGAAGTGGAGCTCAAGGCTCATATGGAGATGTTGGGGTTACTTGACTGGATCCATGGCTGCCCAGGATCGGAATCAAAAAGGGCTGGAGCCTGGAACAATGGCCCAGCCACCCGCTAAGAAGGATATAGGGAGAGAGCGTGGGAAACCAGCCCCTGAGTGTCTTCCCAGTGAGGTGGATGGGGCACCTGTGGTGGCCGCACCGGAGCCCACTGAGGAGGGCACTGCTTCCCTTGGTGACCTGCCTGAGCTTGATGGATGGCATGTGGAAGGAGGACCTACAAAGAAGAGGTTCTGTAGGGCACAAAGGGAGTGCCCAACCCTTGAGGGCATGAGGCAACAGGCTGAAGCCCAAGCAGCAGGTGATGCCTCTGGAAGTCATCACATTTACTGCGAGGACAACCTTCTTTACAGTGAGCCTAAGGCTCCTGTGCATGGACAACAAGGACCCTAGTGGTCCCCAAATGTTCCAGGGCCTTCCTACCTGAGCTAGCTCACGAAATTCCCCTGGCAGGACACCTGGGCCAAGACAAGACCATTGCAAGGGTTGTCCCCCACTTTCTGTAGGACTTGTGTGACCTGCCAGGCCAGTGGGAAGAAAGGCAGAGGCTGTAAGCCCCCCTTAATCAGTTGCCTATCACTGGCACACCCTTTGAGTGGGTGGGCATCAACATTGTTGGGCCTATGTATCCCCAGACTGCATCAGGAAACAGGTTTATCCAGTTTCTGGATGATCATGCCACCAGGTACCCAGAGGCAATTCCTCTGAGGACCATGACTGCGCCTGCAATGGCAAATGCCCTGATGGGGATTTTTACCTGAGTGGGTTATTCCAAGGAAGTTGTGTCTGACAGGGACACAAACTTCATGTCTGCTTACATGGAGTCCATGTGGAAGGAGTGTGGGGTAACCTACAAGCTCTACACTCCTTGCCACTCACAAACAAATGAGCTTGTTGAGAGATACATCAAGACCCTGAAGGGCATGATTAGAGGCCTTCCTGAGGCCCTGAGGAATAAGCGGGACATCCTTTTGCCATGCCTGTTATTTACCTATGGGGAGGTACCACAGAAGGGAGTAGGCTTCGGTCCCTTTGAGCTTCTGTACAGGCAGCCTGTTAGAGGACCTCTGAGCTTTGTGAAGGAGGGGTGAAAGAAAGCTCCCAAGAAGATTCCCAAGGATGTACTGAGCTACAAGCTGACCTTTAGAAGCCAAATGTCTAAGTTATGGAAGCACGTTTATGACAACTTGGAAGCCAGCCAGGAGGTCATGAAGAAGTGGTATGACCAAACTTCTACCACTAGGGAATTGACTCCTGGACAGAAAGTGTGGGTGATTCACCCGGTGGAGCCCAGGGCCCTCCTGGATCGGTGGACTAGGCCCTATGAGTTGATTGGGAGGCAGGGTAAGGCCAGCTACCTGGTGGATCTGAAGTGCCCTAGGGAACCCTACAGGGTGCTTCATATCAATTGCCTCAAACCCCACTTTGAGAGGTCTGAGCTCACCATACTGTTGGTGTCAGATGGAGAGAAGGCTGAGGAGGGTGAACCTCTCCCTGACCTCTTAGACTCCAAGGAGAAGGATGGGTCTGTGGAAGGAGTAATCCTTTCCCCCTGTCTAACTCCTGAACAGCAGAGAGACTGCCACCAAGTGTTGGGACAGTACTCCTCTCTATTCTCCCTTATTCTTGGGACTCCCCACCTGTGTACCCATGATGTGGACACGGGACAACCTCACTGTTAAGAATAAATCTTACAGGTTGTCGGATAAGGGGAGAGCCAGTATTAAGTGTGAAATCTCTAAAATATTGGAATTGGGGCTGATAGAACCCTCCAGTAACCCCTGGTCCAGTTCTGTGGTTCTGGTACCAAAAGCTGCTCCCCTGGGCACCACACCTGACCCGAGGTACTGTGTGGACTACACAGGGCTCATTTCAGTTACAAAAACAGATGCTCATCCCATCCCCCGGGCAGATTAACTGATTGACCATTAGGTGCTGCCCAGAAATTAGTAAGTAATCAGGGTACTTGCAGATCATCGTAACAGAAGGTACCTAGGAGAGGTCGGCTTTCTCCACTCCAGAGGGCCACTACCAATTTCGTGTGATTCTTTTCGACTCAAATATGCCCTGGCCACCTTCCAGAGGTTGATGAACCAAGTCCTTGCTGGTATGAAGGCCTTCTCAGCTGCCTACCTGGATGACATAGATGTCTTCAGTAGTAGCTGGAAGGACCACCTTTTTCACCTCCCAAAAAGTGCTTCAGGCTCTGCAGCAGGCAGGCCTAACAATCAAGCCCAGTAAGTGCCAGATAGTTCAGGGGTCTGTGGTGTGCTTGCAACACTTGTTGGGCAGGGGTAAGGTGCAGCCCTCCCAGTCCAAGATTGGGACTATCATGGCCTGGGAGCCCCCCATAAACCAGACTGAGGTCAGAACATTCTTGGGCCTCACTGGGTATTACAGGAGGTTTGTCAAGGGATATGGCACCATTTTTGCCCCTTAACAGAGCTGACTTTTAAGAAGCAGCCCAGAAATGTGATTTGGACAGAGGCATGCCAAAAAGCATTTGATTCCCTGAAGCAGGTCATTTGCACTGCCGCTGTGCTCAAGGCCCCTTACAACTCCAAGGAGTTTATCATGCAAACGATGCCTCAGAACATGGCATAGGGGCAGTTTTATCACAGCCCAATGAAAACGGTCTGGGCCAACCTGTAGCCTTCATCTCCAGGAAGTTACTCCCCAGGGAACAAAGGTGGAGGGCTATAGAAAGAGAAGTGTTTGCTGTGATCTGGGCACTGAAGAAGTTGAGGCCATACATGTTTGGTACTCTCTTCCTCATTGTGACTGACCACAGGGCCCTTAGGTGGCTCATGCAAATGAGGGGTGAGAATCCCAAACTGTTGAGGTGGTCCATTTTCCTACAAGGTATGGACTTCAGGGTGGAACACAGACCAGGGGTAGACTACGTCAATGCTGATGATCTATCATGTATCCTTTTGTTGGCCTTAGGACTCTGAGCATTTTAGCACTGCTGACCAGTGCTAAAGTGCGAATCACTGACAAAATATCGAAGGTCAGAATATCGACCTACAGAAATATCGAGGCAAGAATATCGAAGTCAAGAATAACGACATCCTATCTACATTATGGTAAGTACAAAAATATCGAGAAAAAAATATCGATGTCAAAAATATCGTTGTTAAAAATATCGTTTTTTATTTAAGTTAAAAAAATAATGTAAAATAAAGTAAATAATACATATAATTAAAATAAACATAGTTAAAAATATTTAAAAATGTTTAAAAATTATAAGTAATATGTATGTAATGTAAAAATAAATTAAACATATACACATAATATATATACTTACTAATAATTTTTAATAATTATTTTAATAACTTCAATTTTTTTTAAAAATGTATAAATTATAAATACATCTATACACATAAAACAATAATATAAATAAAAATTAACAGTGCAACAGTAGGAAAAATGTTGGATAGCGTAGGGGTAAAAATTACTATTCCCACCCCAGTGAGTGCAACAGTAGGGAAAGTGTTGGCTAGCGTAGGGGTAAAAATTACTATTCCCACTCCAGTGAGTGCAACAGTAGGGAAAGTGTTGGATAGCGTAGGGGTTAAAATTACTATTCCCACTCCAGGGAGTGCAACAGTAGGGAAAGTGTTGGATAGCGTAGGGGTAAAAATTACTATTCCCCCTCCAGTGAGTGCAACAGTAGGGAAAGTGTTGGGTAGCGTAGGGGATAAAATTACTATTCCCACTCCAGTGAGTGCAACAGTAGGGAAAGTGTTGGATAGCGTAGGGGTAAAAATTACTATTCCCACTCCAGTGAGTGCAACAGTAGGGAAAATGTTGGATAGCGTAGGGGTTAAAATTATTATTCCCACTCCAGGGAGTGCAACAGTAGGGAAAGTGTTGGATAGTGTAGGGGTAAAAATTACTATTCCCACACCAGTGAGTGCAACAGTAGGGAAAGTGTTGGATAGCGTAGGGGTAAAAATTATTATTCCCACTCCAGGGAGTGCAACAGTAGGGAAAGTGTTGGATAGCGTAGGGGTAAAAATTACTATTCCCACTCCAGTGAGTGCAACAGTAGGGAAAGTGTTGGATAGCGTAGGGGTTAAATTAACATACTTATTAATTAAATAATTTTTGTAAAATAAATAATATATTAATAAATAATTAACTAAAAAATTAATTATAAATACCAATAAAATGAAATTAATATTTACTTAAATAACATTAAATTACTTCCCACCCTATTCCCCCATAAACACACAACCCGCTACACATAAAAAAGAACACAATTAATTTAATTATCAATTAATAACAATTAATTACCAATGAATAATAAATTAACAATAAATTATTTAACAAAAACAATAAATAAAAAATAATAATAAATTAATTATAATTAATATAATTATAAATTAATCAATTAAAAATAATTACCAATTAATAATTGATTAACAATACATTAATAATCAATAACAATAAATAAAAACATATTAATTAATTAATTATAATTAATTATCAATAACAATAAATAAAAAGATATTAATTAATTAATTATAATTAAATTACTTCCCACCCTATTCCCCTATAAACCCACAACCCGCTACTCATAAAAATTAACATAATTAATTTAATTATCAATTAACCAATTATTAAACATTAATTACCAATTAATAATTAATTAACAATACATTAATTAACAATAACAATAAATAATAAAAAAATAATTATAATGAATATAATGATAAATTAATCAATAAAAAAATAACGACCAATTAATAATTAATTAACAATAAATTAATAATCAATAACAATAAATAAAGACATATTAATTAATTATAATTAAATTACTTCCCACCCTATTCCCCTATAAACCCACAACCCGCTCTGATACTAAAACACAAAATTTACTTACTGGCATATTTAGTTTACTTATAAGTCCCTTGTAAAGTGGTATACCATGTACCCAGGACCTGTAATCTAAATGTTACTTGTGGACCTGCAGCATTGGTTGTGGCACCCACCCTGGTAGCCTTTCAAACCTGTCTCAGACCTGCCATTGCAAGGACTTTGGGCCTGATTCACAGAACTAACTTACGTCAAAATCCTAAACTTACAACAATTTTGGTATTCACAGAATGAACTTACACATTTGGGTATTCACAGAATGAACTTACACATTTGGGTATTCACAGAATGAACTTACACATTTGGGTATTCACAGAATGAACTTACAACAATTTTGGTATTCACAGAATTAACTTACTCATTTTGGTATTCACAGAAGGCACTTACTCATCAATGAGTAAGTGCCTTCTGTGAATACCAAAATGTGTAAGTTACACAAAATGTGTAATTTACACAAAATGTGTAAGTTACACAAAATGAGTAAGTTACACAAAATGTGTAAGTTACACAAAATGTGTAAGTTACACAAAATGTGTAAGTGTCTTCTGTGAATACCAAAATGAGTAAGTTTATTCTGTGAATACCAAAATGAGTAAGTTCATTCTGTGAATACCAAAATGGTAGTAAGTTTAGGATTTTGTCGTAAGTTAGTTCTGTGAATCGGGCCCTGTGTGTGCAGTTTACTGTCACTTTGACTTGGCATTTCAACCACTTGCCAAGCATTAAACTCCCCTTTTAGAATGCATATGTCACCCCTAAGGTAGGACCTAGGTAGCCCTAAGGGCAGGGTGCTGTGTAAGTAAAAGGTAGGGCATGTACACTAATGTTTTGCATGTCCTGGTAGTGACAAACACCCAAATTTGTTTTTCACTACTGTGAGGCCTACTCCTATCATATGCTAGCATTGGGAACTCCTTAATACACTTTTAAGCTGTAATTCCTGATTAGAATGGGGTAGCTGCATATTTCATTTCTTTGGAATGGTAATGATAAACATTACTGTTTTAGAAATGCTCCTTTTAGAAAGTGGGCAGTTCTCTGCTCTTACTACTCTGTGTGCCTTGCAGCCTGTCTCAAGTACTCATCTCGGGTGAGTCACAGCTACACTTTATGCATTCCCTCTAGACAGCCACAAGCACAGGAAGGGTGGGTGTGACAGAGAACTCATCTGCATTCCGATAGCTCTTCCTGGCTAGGAGAGGAAGGGGAGCTGACACCACACCTGAATAAACAGTGTTCTGTTTCTCACACAAAGGGCTGATTACCACCTACTGATAGTCTGGAGCCGGGGCTGAAAAGAAAGGGGGGGGCTGTGCTCTTCAAGGGCCTGCTTTGAAGTCACCCCCACTTCAAAGGCACAACTGGGTATAAGTACTGTGCCTCTGACCCTACTAAGACATTATACTACTGGGCCTGTGAGGAACTCTGGCAGGAGTAAAGACTGTTGAGCTATGAGGATTGCTACTCTGCTTGATGCTGCTCTGGAAGAACTGCTTCCCTGCTTTGCTGTGCTGTCCTGCTGCCTGCTGATCTCGGCCCTGCTGAGGAGAAGGAATGGACCTATCTCACTTGAAACCAGAGTGACTCCAAGGGCTTGCTGGCTTGACTCTGTTCATAAGTCTTAATGCCATCAAAGACTTCCTTCAACCATGCAACTGCACCTGAACTCTGTCAAATGTTAGTCCTTCCCTGCCAAGTGGTGCCATTCCAGTCCTGGGCTCTTGAAAGGTGACATCTGCTGTTCAGAACCGTCAAAATCGACACAGTGATGACTTTGCAGCGATCAGAATTGACACATTGCTTTTCGATGCCGACGCAGGAGCTGATTGACGGCAGCGCTTCTATGGACTGCATGAATCGACGTCAGACAACGTGGTTCGATGACGACACAGTGCCTGCATCGTAAAGGGGTTTGTTGAGGACGCCTTCATTGCCTGCGTGGATCGCAATAGACGCATCAAGTCTTCGACGTTGATGCTTCCTCCATCCAAGGTGCTTTTTCAGTGGGACCTGCATGCTTCCTGTAGTTGGCCTGTCCTCCATCGCGGTTGGCCTGAACTTTGGATTTACCCCGGTTCAGCACGACCTCAAGTAACCCCTAAGCGCTATTTGGCTCTAAGCACTAGATTTTGATTTAAGTTTTAAAAATTCATAACTCTGGTTCTACTCATTGCACTTTTGTTTTTTTGGTCTTGTTTTACTCATAAGAATGTAAAATATTATTCTAACCCTGTGTTGAGTATTTTTGTGGTGTATTCATTGTACTACTGTGGGTGTTGCACAAATACTTTACACATTGCCTCTTTAGGTAAGCCTGACTGCTCTGTGCCATGTTACCAGAGGGTGAGCACAGACTATCTTTTAGTGTGTATCTAGTTTACCCTGACTAGAGTGGTGGTTCCTGCTTGGACAGAATGTATACCTCTGCCAACCAGATACCTCAGTTCTAACAACGGGCACAAACGGAGAAAGTCAGGACAAGCAAGAGTGAGATAAAGGGACAGCAGAGTCTGGTAGTTGATTATAGAGGCCTGGAGTAAATTTAAAAGTACTCAGCATTGATATTTGGCGTACCGATTTTTTTATGGCACCACTGGAACATATTAGATTCCCTGGATGCATTATTTACCGTCTTGGGTCTCTGCACACCTACCTGGCAAGTAATATCATATATAAGGCAATAACCTTGAGGAGCCCATCACAGACACCAGTATTGGTATCTGCAATTGGGGTGGGGGGCATAATGAAGCATGCCAACTTGCTGGGTAAAGGCCTTTGTACTTTTTTAGAAAATACACTGTGGAAACATATTTAGAATGGTAGACAGTCCCAAACTTTATAATAATGCATCCTGACTCTTACTGAATTAATTACTCTTCATAGGAATCAGATACTTCCTCGAATGTACATTGTATTCAGGAGGGTGTCTCTGTAAACCCTTTCTCATCTCACTCCCCCTTTTGTGTTGATTTTTAGGGTTTTGTAATGTTTAATCCAGAGCTATAAATTAGGGTCGGATTTGTTGTGATGAAGTACCCTCTCCACCAACCTTGAGCTTTACCCACCTGTTTTCCTGTTGGGCGAACCTTAAGTATGACAGCAATGGAATGTACTCTGTCTCTGTTGCTGACATACTCCTCTGATGGCCACCCACAGTAGGGGCTGTGGGAGGTTTGTCCATTCAACCGCCTGCCCAATTTAGAGTGGGCAGTCGAATGGCCAGTTTTTACTATCCCATACCACTGTGAAAAATCTTACGCTACGGCACAGTAAAAATGTTTCCATGTTCACATGATTAGCACACCATAGTGGAAAACTCCTATGCTGAGGGGGGGGGGGCATTAATTTGGCTTTGTAATTATGTTTTTGAAGAAACAAAAGCAAGTTTAAAGTTTGACGAGCTGCCCTCTTGTTTGACAGAGCAGTCTGTCAAACTTTTAACTCATTGGCAGGTACCACCACGCACGGCAAATGGCTGTACGCAGCGGGGAGGGGGGCGGGTTGGATGCAAACGTATCATGATAAAATACTATTGCAAGTTAAAAGAAAATAGAAATTCCCTGAAATAAACAAATGTTAAAGAGAAGATGTACGTGAGGAGAGTAATAAGCTTTCAACATATGTTAAGAAATGTAGAAATTGACAAAAAAGCACTACTGTTTGAAAAACTACAAAAACACTGAAATTCGCCAATTATACATAACTTGCAGCACTGTGATAAAATGCTTATGACCTCACATATTACATCATTGATGCATTCTGAAATCTATGGTGGTGCAATGTATACTTATGTCAGTTGGGCACATTTGGGGCACCCGCAGGGTGCAAGATATAGTAATAAGATCTTTCTTTACGTTATAACCCTAGGAATACACTGAAAAACAAAGGTTGTAGTTAGGAATGGTAGTAATATCTTTCTTTACACTGAAAAGCCTTCATAAATTCACTGAAAAAAACAAAGGTTAAAGTGACATTATAGTTAGGTTAAAATATCATTTAAACATAATATTTTAAACAAACAAAATACTGAAATTCACTAGTTAAAGTTTACTGAGCTAACTAAATCGTGTACCCCCACCATGCTCAGCTTAAGACCTCACACCCCTCATGACATGTTAAATGACATCATTGATGACATCACAGATAACATCTCAAATGACATCATTGATGGTGGGGCACTATTATATATACTATTATATATACACTATTATATATAATATATATATATTATATATATAATATATAAGTATTATATATACTATACTAATATATATATATATATATATATATATATATATATAACTCTTTTCCGCGTCAGGTTTGCAGGAATCTTCCTTAGACTACGAACCACGGACACGGACCAAAAGGTAGTGCAAATCAATTTATTATTCCTCTGATGCCGCCATAACGTTTCGGCTCGTCCGAGCCTTGTTCACATGACGGATATATATATATATGTATATATATATATTCACTGAAAAAACCAAAGGTTATAGGGACGTTATAGTTAAGCTCAGATTTCACTCGTACAGAACCATTAAAATACAGCAGTTATAGTTACCTGAACTAGCTATAACATACGCCCCGCAATGGACCGCTTATGACCTCATATATTACACCAATCATGACATGGTTAGTGACATCACTGATGACATCATACAATGAGTGTATTTTGTAAACAATTCTGAGACTTAAAGATATGTTCTAAGCTACTGCATAAGTTAAATTACTATTCTTTCTGTAATACTAATGAGGGATACTGACCTGAGTGGTTGTGTGACTGTCTGTATCCATGTGTGAGTGGGTGTGTTTGAGTGGCTGTATGGATGTATATGTGGGTATGTGAGTAGTGAGTGTTGGTGAGTGATTGGTTGTGGGAGTGGCTGTATTGGTGAGTGAGTGGGTGTGTTAGTGGCTGTATGGGTGAGTGATTGGCTGTGAGTGAGTGCGTCAGTGACTGTATGGGTGAGTGAGGAGGGTGTCTGAATGGCTGTAGGAGTGAGTGACTGAGTGTGACTGTATGGGTGAGTGGCTGTTTTAGTGGATGTTTGGTTAAGTGAGCTGGTGTGACTGTATGGGTTAGTGAGCAGATGTGTGAGTGCTTGTATGGATTTGTGAATGGGTATGTAAGTGGTTGTGTAGGTGTGTGAGTGCTTGTATGGGTGGGTGAGTGGGTGTGTGAGTGGCTGTATAGATGAATAGGTGTGTGTGTGTGAGTAGCTGTGTGCGTGAGTGTGTGGCTGTGTGAGTGGTTGTGTGAGTAAGTGTGTGTGTGAATGGCTCTATTGATAAGAAAGTGGTTGTGTGAGTAGTTGAGTGAGTCTGTAAATGTGTATGTGAGTGGTTGTGTGGATGTGTGAGTGGGTGTATGAGAGGTTGTATATGGGTGTGAGTGGGTGTGTGAGTGGTTCTGTGGATGATGTCAGCAGTGAGGTTCTCAGTGATATCATTTGAGATGTCATCCATGATGTCATCAGTGATTTCACTGGCCATGTCAATATGTGAGGTCATAAGCAGTGCTTTGCGGGGGCGTAAGTTATAGTTAGTTCAGATAGCCATAACTGCTGAATTTCAATGTTTTTGTGCTAGTGAAATCTGAGCCTAACTATAATGTCCCTGTAACCTTTGTTTTTTTTAGTGAATTTCTAAGGTTTTTTAAATTATATTTCCTAACTTTAACGTTCCGATAACCTTTGGTTCCTTCAGTGAATTTCTAAGGTTTTTTAATGTTATTTGCTAACTATAATGTCTGTGTAACCTTTGTTTTTTTAAGTGAATTTCTAAGGTTTTTTAAATGTTATTTCCTAGCTGTAACCTGTAACCTTTGAGAGTGAGTGTGTGAGTGAGTGCAAGAGTGTCTCAGTTGGTGACTGAGTGAATATGTGAGTGTCTCAGTGGGTCTGTGAATGGGCACATGAGTCTCTGAGTGTGTCTGTTTGTGAGTGTGTGAGTGTCTGAGTGGGTCTGTGAGTGTATGCATGAGTGCCTGAATGGGTCTGTTAGTAGGTGCATAAGTCTCTGAGCGGGTCTGTGAGTGGGTGTATGAGTGTCTGAGTGGACCTGTCAGTGGATACGAACGTGTCTTCTTGGGTCTGTGAGTGAGTACATGAATCTCAGAGTGAGTGCATGAGTGTCTCATTGTTCTGTGAGTGGGTATGTGAGTCTCTGAGTGGTCTGTGAGTGGGTGTGTTAGTGTCCTCTGTTTTGCCCTCTTCTGCTCTGTTTTCCCTTTTCTGATAGTTTTTCTGCCCTCTGTTTTGCCTTTCATGCTTGTTTTTCGGCCCTCTATTTTGCCCTTTCAGCTCGTTTTCTTCTGCTCTCTGTTTGGCCCTCTGTTTTGCCTTTTGCTGTTCATTTTTCTGCCCTTTGTTTTGCCTTTTGATGTTCATTTTTCTGCCCTCTGTTTTGCCTTTCCTACTTGTTTTTCTTCCCTCAGTTTTGCCCTATCTGCTTGGTTTTCTGCCCTCTTTTTCAATGGGGGTGGGGGGCCATGTGGCCACCCTCCCCGGGCCAATATTGGCCCCGGGACTCCATCCACCGGGACCCACCAAAAATCAATGAGGTAGAGGGGCAGCGCAGGCCACTCCCCGGGCCGATTTTGACCCCGGGCACGCCATCTCCAGGGACCCAGCCACAATTCAATGGGGGAGGTGGGCCAATTACGGCCTGGGGTCCCCATCCCCTGGGGACCAGCCATGTCTTCCTGGAGCCCACCCAGGGCACCCAGTGTGCAATGATGGGGATCACGTAGGGTCCTCAAGGCCCCCTGCAGTCCCAGCCAGCTCCCCGCCTCCTGCGGGAGCCCGGCATTGCTCCAGCATGATGAGAGCTGCTAAATATGGAGCTCCCTGCATGCAGGAGCAATAGTTTCATCTGTATCCCTGCCCGCAAGGCAGCAGGCAGGGAAACAGATGAAAACTCTGCTTCCAGCAAGTAGGAGCAGTTTGGCAGCTTCCGCTTGCTGGAAGGAGAGTTATGTTTGCTCTCACTTGGCAAGAGAGTGAAAGCAAACTGCTATGTCCCAGGGGTGGGCCCCCAGGACATAGAAGGCCCTGGTGGATGGCGGTCCCCAGGGGCATAATTGGCTCCAGGAGGGGGGCTGTGTGACCCCCCTCCTTTGTTTTCCACTGGCCGGCCCTGGGGAGGTGGTGGTCCCCAGGACGTATATGGCCTGGGGGGGGCGCAGTCCCCCTCCATTTTAACATTTTTGATTAGGCCCAGGGGAGGTGGTGGTCCCCAGGGACGGGATTCCGCACAGACCCCCTCCATATTGTTTTATTTAGCCCCGGGGAAGTGGTGGTTAACGGGACTCAAATGAGCCCATTGACGGGGGCCCCCCTCCAATAAATTAAAAAAGCCCACAGGGTGGTGGTGGTCCTTGGCACTGAAACGAGCCTTGGAAAGGGGGCCCGTGCGCCTCCTCCTTTTTTAGTTTTCACCTGAAATCTATTGTTTTTAATCTATCTTAAAAGGGGCGTACATCCCGCCATCACTTTCTCTTACTCCATATGCTTGCCAGTTTACTTTCCTCTGTTTCTATTGGATGTAGTCAGTTTCCCGTAGCCTAACTACTCATTACCATCTGCGTTGGTAGTTCGAACTTTTTCTCTTTTGCTTAAAGCTGCTTACCGTTTACTGTTTACATTTTGTTATCTTTCCCTCTAAACGCCTATTTTTGCCATGTTTCAGTACTAAACAGGCAGTCAAGATTGCAGTTACCTTGCTATTGAAAGAGGCGTGATTTAAATGGTGCAGCAGGCGCAGTGGCACCAGGGCCAAAAGCTCTAGGGACCCCATTAAACACAGATTATTGCTAAATTAATTACTAAACATGCAGTCACAAGTGCATTTATCTAGCAGTGCCTAGGGTCATGATTACAAAGGTGCAGCAGGCGCAATGACACCAGGACCAAAAGCTCTAGGAACCCCTCTAAACATCAAATATTAATATGTCTTACCACTAAGCAGGCAGTCACAAGTGCAGTTACCTTGAACGCAATAGGGTCATGATTGAAATGGGGCAGCAGATGCAATTGCACTGGGGCCAAGAGTTGGCATAACTTTTCTAAATACCACATATTGCTATATTTCACTACTAAACATGCAGTCACAAATGCAGTTATCTTACAGGCACTAGGGTCATGATTTGAATGGTGCAGCAAGTGCAGTGACACCGCGCCCAAAAGTTATCAGAACTCCTCAAAACACCTAATATTGCTATAATTCACTACTAAACAGGCAGTCACAATTGCAGTTACCTTGCAGGCACTAGGGTCTTGATTTCAATGGTGCAGCAGGTGCAGTTACAATGGGGCCCGAAGCTCTAGGAACCCCTCTAAACACCAAATATTGTTATTTGTTATTACTAAACAGGCAGTCACGAGTGCAGTTATCTTGAACGTTATATGGTTTTGTTTTGAATGGTGCATGAGGTGCAGTAGCACCAGGCCAAAACGTTGCCAGAACTCCTCAAAACACTTAGGGGTCGATTCCGATCTCGGCCGGAAGCGCACCTAACAGTATTCGTCCGGAAAATATAACCAGCCGATTGCGTGTTTCCCGACCGATTCGAACATTCGTCCGGACGAACAAGTACGATGCGTATATCAACCCAGTTTCCGAGCGAGCCGTACTTACCCAATCCAGCTCCTGTTCCCCGCCCGAGCCGGATCCGTAAACGCCGAATCGTACGGAAGCAAATACACAGCACCTTCCGGCCGGACGAGTACGATGCTCACTCCGTACGCGCCGAACCCGTCGCTACGTCCGGGCTGTTTGAGCATCCGGGCGAGCCGTACATAAGCTCCGTTTCGCGCCACAAGACGATCCACGGCTACTAGACGAACAAGCCTGCTACGAGTACGACTCGAAAACACGAGAAACCCGAACGAGACGATCCAAGCATGAATCCCATTGTGCAGGTCCTACCTATACTCTACATCTATTACCAGGACCGGCACGGACGCGTACGGCGCAGACGGTAAGTCAAACACCAACAATACAAACAAACGACACGTACCCGAAATATGTCACACACACATAGGGATGCACAAATGACGTACACTAGCAACAGCAGAACCATAGGGGTGGGATGGCCATCACCAATGCCATACACACCCATAGGGGGATGGATGCCTACCACCAACACCACCCTACCACCACCCCTACTCAGGGGGGGCTGGATGCCTACCACTACCACCACCCCTACTCAGGGGGGGCTGGATGCCTGCCACTACCACCACCACCCCACTCAGGGGGGGCTGGATGCCTGTCACTACTACCATCCCCACCCTTAGGGAGATGGATGCCTGCCACTACCACCACCCCACTCAGGGGGGGCTGGATGCCTGTCACTACTACCATCCCCACCCTTAGGGGGATGGATGCCTACCACTACCACCACCCCACTCAAGGGGGGCTGGATGCCTGTCACTACTACCATCCCCACCCTTAGGGGGATGGATGCCTGCCACTACCACCACCCTACTCAGGGGGGGGCTGTATGCCTGTCACTACTACCATCCCCACCTTTAGGGGGATGGATGCCTACCACTACCACCACCCCTACTCAGGGGGGCCTGGATGCCTACCACTACCACCACGCCTACTCAGGGGGGGCTGGATGCCTGCCACTACCACCACCCCAACTCAGGGGGGGCTGGATGCCTACCACTACCACCACCCCTACTCAGGGGGGCCTGGATGCCTACCACTACCACCACCCCTACTCAGGGGGGGCTGGATGCCTGCCACTACCACCACCCCACTCAGGGGGGGCTGGATGCCTGTCACTACTACCATCCCCACCCTTAGGGGGATGGATGCCTGCCACTACCACCACCCCACTCAGGGGGGGCTGGATGCTTGTCACTACTACCATCCCCACCCTTAGGGGATGGATGCCTACCACTACCACCACCCCTACTCAGGGGGCCTGGATGCCTACCACTACCACCACCCCTACTCAGGGGGCCTGGATGCCTACCACTACCACCACCCCTACTCAGGGGGGCTGGATGCCTGCCACTACCACCACCCCACTCAGGGGGGCTGGATGCCTGTCACTACTACCATCCCCACCCTTAGGGGGATGGATGCCTGCCACTACCACCACCCCACTCAGGGGGGGCTGGATGCCTGTCACTACTACCATCCCTACCCTTAGGGGGATGGATGCCTACCACTACCACCACCCCACTCAGGGGGGGCTGGATGCCTGTCACTACTACCATCCCCACCCTTAGGGGGATGGATGCCTGCCACTACCACCACCCCACTCAGGGGGGGCTGGATGCTTGTCACTACTACCATCCCCACCCTTAGGGGGATGGATGCCTACCACTACCACCACCCCTACTCAGGGGGCCTGGATGCCTACCACTACCACCACCCCTACTCAGGGGGGCTGGATGCCTGCCACTACCACCACCCCTACTCAGGGGGCCTGGATGCCTACCACTACCACCACCCCTACTCATAGGGGGCTGGATGCCCTTCACTACTACCATCCCCACTCATAGGGGGCTGGATGCCCATCACTACTACCATCCCCACTCATAGGGGGCTGGATGCCCATCACTACTACCATCCCCACCCTTAGGGGGCTGGATGCCTGCCACTACCACCACCCCACTCAGGGGGGCTGGATGCCTGTCACTACTACCATCCCCACCCTTAGGGGGATGGATGCCTGCCACTACCACCACCCCACTAAGGGGGGGCTGGATGCCTGTCACTACTACCATCCCCACCCTTAGGGGGATGGATGGCCACCACTACCACCACCCCTACTCAGGGGGGGCTGGATGCCTACCACTACCACCACCCCTACTCAGGGGGGCCTGGATGCCTGTCACTACTACCATCCCCACCCTCAGGGGGCTGGATGCCTACCACCACCCCTACTCAGGGGGGGCTGGATGCCTGCCACTACCACCACCCCACTCAGGGGGGGCTGGATGCCTGTCACTACTACCATCCCCACCCTTAGGGGGATGGATGCCTGCCACTACCACCACCCCACTCAGGGGGGCCTGGATGCCTGTCACTACTACCATCCCCACCCTCAGGGGGCTGGATGCCTACCACTACCACCACCCCTACTCAGGGGGTGCTGGATGCCTGCCACTACCACCACCCCACTCAGGGGGGGCTGGATGCCTGTCACTACTACCATCCCCACCCTTAGGGGGATGGATGCCTACCACTACCACCACCCCTACTCAGCGGGGGCTGGATGCCTGCCACTACCTCCACCCCTACTCATAGGATGGGTAATGCATGACACAACCAGCATACTCCCACATAAGGAATGTCTGAAAATTACATCCCCCCCAACACCATGACAAGCGTGTGTAGTCTGTGACAAATGCTTACAACACTGAACATGACATTGAACATACAATGTGACCCCCTAGCACATGTGTCACACATAAATGTGTGTGGCCTCCACAATGCAAGCCGACCATGGCCACTGTGGCAATGGGGTTGAACACCCCATCACCACAGCGACCAAAAGGTAGGTGTGGGGTCCATAGCTGATGCACCTTTTGAACAGTGTGGCAATGGGGCCCAAAGCCCCATCACCACAGTTACCAAAAGGTAGATGTGGTGTCCATAGCTGATGCACCTTTTGAACAGTGTGGCAATGGGGCCCAAAGCCCCATCACCACAGTGACCAAAAGGGAAGTGTGGGGTCCATAGCTGATGCACCTTTTGAACAGTGTGGCAATGGGGCCCAAAGCCCCATCACCACAGTGACCAAAAGGTAGGTGTGGGGTCCATAGCTGTTGCACCTTTTGAACAGTGTGGCAATGGGGCCCAAAGCCCCATCACCACAGTGACCAAAAGGGAAGTGTGGGGTCCATAGCTGATGCACCTTTTGAACAGTGTGGCAATGGGGCCCAAAGCCCCATCACCACAGTGACCAAAAGGTAGGTGTGGGGTCCATAGTTGGTGCACCTTTTGAACAGTGTGGCAATGGGGCCCAAAGCCCCATCAACACAGTGACCAAAAGGTAGGTGTGGGGTCCATAGCTGATGCACATTTTGACCAGTGTGGCAATGGGGCCCAAAGCACCATCACCACAGTGATCAAAAGGGAAGTGTAGTCAGGGTAAAAGCTGCCAAAGCCAAACTGCATGGATGATTCCTGGTCACACAACAACAAACACATCAGTGGCATAGTAGTGCTTGTGTCCCATAGCAACATAGATTGGGTGAGGCAAACAGTGCAGTGCAAATAAAACATACCTTTGGCCATGTGCATACAAAGATCACCCATGGGGGCTCACATTGTCAACATTCACAAATAACACAATGACAGAAGTGACCATCATAATGCAGACCCACATATCAGCACCAATGGACACACAAATGTAGATATCCTGTGGAGACTGTAGATGTCAGGTGAACAAATACCATACCATGGCAGCAATGGGACATACAAACCATGATTATTGTACTGACTGATGACCTAGGAGTCCCAGGGACAGCAGGGGAAAGCCACCAAACAACATACAGCCAATGGCACACTCAAGAAATGCCACTGCAGTGGTGCAAATGCACAAACACAAACAGGCAGACTCACACTGCATATCAAACACAGCAGGTGACGGGGGTGTGTGCCAGTGTCCCCAGGCAAACACACAACACATGAGGAGGCCTGAATTCCAAGTACACAGATGTGTATACAGTGCCATACAAAAGTAACTCATGGATCGGATTCCCCTATGTGGGCAAAGAGGCATTGTTAGATGAGAGGGAGCCCAAATTACACATGTCACACAAGCTAGTAGGAACAGCAACTAACACAGCAAGAGACAGACCCACCACAGCACTACCCCCAGGGACCCCACATTGTGGTGACACTAGCCTGCATGATTATCCCACTGTGATGACAAAAGTAGATGTCATTCACACTGTGAACCATGGGCCTGATTCACAGAACTAACTTACGTCAAAAACGTAAAGTTAGTACTTTTTGGTATTCACAGAATGAACTTACTCATTTCGGTATTCACAGAAGTTAGTAGTCCTAACTTTAGGACTCCTAAATGCCTTCTGTGAATACCGAAAGTCTTAAAGTTAGGATTTTTCTCAGTTTAGGAGTAGTAAAGTTAGGACTCCTAACTTCAGGACTCCTAAATGCCTTCTGTGAATACCGAAAGTCTTGAAGTTAGGATTTTTCTCAGTTTAGGAGTCGTAAGTTAGGACTCCTAACTTTAGGACTCCTAAATGCCTTCTGTGAATACCGAAAGTCTTGAAGTTAGGATTTTTCTCAGTTTAGGAGTAGTAAAGTTAGGACTCCTAACTTCAGGACTCCTAAATGCCTTCTGTGAATACCAAAAGTCTTGAAGTTAGGATTTTTCTCAGTTTAGGAGTCGTAAAGTTAGGACTCCTAACTTTAGGACTCCTAAATGCCTTCTGTGAATACCGAAAGTCTTGAAGTTAGGATTTTTCTCAGTTTAGGAGTAGTAAAGTTAGGACTCCTAACTTCAGGACTCCTAAATGCCTTCTGTGAATACCAAAAGTCTTGAAGTTAGGATTTTTCTCAGTTTAGGAGTCGTAAAGTTAGGACTCCTAACTTTAGGACTCCTAAATGCCTTCTGTGACTACCGAAAGTCTTGAAGTTAGGATTTTCTCAGTTTAGGAGTAGTAAAGTTAGGACTCCTAACTTTACTACTCCTAAACTGAGAAAAATCCTAACTTTAAGACTTTCGGTATTCACAGAAGGCATTTAGGAGTCCTAAAGTTAGGACTACTAACTTCTGTGAATACCGAAATGAGTAAGTTCATTCTGTGAATACCAAAATGAGTAAGTGTATTCTGTGAATACCAAAAAGTACTAACTTTACGTTTTTGACGTAAGTTAGTTCTGTGAATCAGGCCCCATGTGTCCTGAGCAACAAACTACCATCACACCTACACACGCACAAATCAAACAGCACGGCCTGCCAGCCATGGCCAATATGGAGGTAGGGGTCTAGCCATGCAACAACTCACATTTGCACACACTCAACACCACACACCTTGATCTCCACCAATGTGCAGCAGTGAAGCTCACATGGACTGGTGACATTGCACATGCACCCATGACAATCCCAGGGGTGGTGGTGGGAACTAAGGTGCAGAAACCCATCACACATGGCCAGTCAACAAGACTCGTGAATGTCTGACACACTACACACTACGCGGTACATGGGCATGACGTGAAATCCACCACAATCAATGGGATCCTGGCCATAGTCACACACCAATGAAGAAGACAAGGTGACACACAAAGAACACACGTACACAACTTCCAACATTGCAGCTCTGACCCTGAGGAGTGGCAGCAGTCACACACACAACGTGTCACAATCACTGAAAGCTACCACAGACTGTAAATAACATGACATGTGTAACCAACAAGTGCCAAGGGGAATCCTGAATGTGTCCCATCTGCGTTTGCCCACATCCCCAGCCCTGACAACAAAGACAACCTGGGATGACAACCTGATGAACCTTAGTTTGCCATGCACCCACATCCCGCAGTAAGCAGGTCCAAGATGCTGGATGAACACAGAACAACTCAGCAAGCATCAGAAACAGGAACATCCGTAGGGACACAGCCTGTGTAGGAAAAGGGAAGGGTACACGCACAGACATGCTTACACAACACAAAACACGGGCCCAGGCAATGTCACGGGATTACACACTGCCATGAGGGCACTCCACTGTTGTGGAAGGTCCGCTGTGCCAAACCTTGTCTGTGCACGACTCAAATATGTCGGCAGAACACTCGGTCAGTGAGTCAACAACTACAACACACTGAAGGCTCTGCTCACATCAGCCTGGGTACGGGAGTGTCACGTCAGTCATCTGCATACACCCAAAACACGTGTCAAGCAAGGTGCACTGTATACACTGATGAGTCCTTCAACATTGGTGTGCTAAACTGCATGTCCAGTGGAGATGGGCACACAGTCAGGGAAATAGAAACATTGAACAGTGGTAAGCCCACCAGATGTGCATCACTGTAAGACAAAGATGTTAATTTACAAATGAAAAACGTACATCCCTGTGTCATATGCTGAACATCACACCCTCAGACTGCAGCAGAGGATGCCATAGATCCAGACTACAACAGGACACATATCCCATGGACCACATGGAGTCCATCACTGCAACACTTCATTTCCCTGATCTGAACACTATTACAACTGCAAATGCATGATGATACTCATCTACATCATGTACATCAAAAGAAAAACCACAAGTAAACAAAAATAGGCTTTATTCAGCAAATGTCAATAAAAAATCAGAAGTCCAAATTAAAGTAAGGCCAATGGCCAGTCCAAGTAGACAGTCCCAACAGGGTGATATGTGGCAACTTGTCACCCATTGCTTGCCTGCACTGGTAGGGACAGGGGACATCCCCTTGGAGGGGCATACAAGGGGCAGGCCAGGCACCGCAGGGACAGGATCAGGGGATGCCAGAGTGAGGCAGTGAAGGGGAGGTGGCTGCAGGAGTGTCACCAGCAACTGCAGTGGAGGTGTCTGACTCAGGGGGGGCCGGCACCACTGTAGGGCACAAGTCAGATGGTGTTGGTGCTGCAACCACTGCAGTGGGCTGGTCTGATGGAGTGGACTGGGTCCCCACTGCAGTGCCCGAGTCAGACGGGGTGGTTGTGGACTCCACTGCAGTGCATGCCTCCAAGGGAGTGGAAGGGGGGGCAGATGAGGTGGGCAGGACAGAGGGGGGGACCCGGTCTCCACACCAGTGGCACAAACAGGCTGAGCGTCTGGGTTGGGGGTGGAAGAGCAAGTGGCAGGGGGGGAGGGCCTAAGCAGTTTGGGGATGCAGTATCGGTGTGTGGGGGAACCTGGGGCAGGGTGTGGCGGTGGAACCTGTGGAGTGGTGGCCTGGGGGATGGAGGAGAGAGCCTGGGTGGTGGAGCTGCGTGGTGGTGGTGGTGGGGTCTTGCCCTTCCTGGTCCGGGGGACTTCCGAATGGGGTCCTCAGTCTGCCTGCGCCTGGGGAGGGTGTCCGGGGGCGAGGGGCACTCCCTCTGTGTGGGTGAACTTCCTCTTCCCCCGGTATGCCGGATCTGCAGGATCGGAGGGGAAGAGGCCGAGGTCACACAGGAAGACCTGCTGTGTAGGTGGGGTTGCAGGTGAGGCAAGGGAAGGGGTCTTGGAGGGAGAGGATTTGGAGGACTGCGGAGTGACTGTGGATGCCTGTGTGTGTGTCTGTTCCACATCCCCTATGTGTGTGGTATCTGTCCCCTGAGGATGCTTGTGTGCACGTCTTGCCTTTCTTTTGGGTGTGTCTGTGCTGCTCGTGTCTGTGTGCTTGGGTGATTGTGCAGGTGTGCATGTGCTTTGGACAGGTAGGGTGCCAGGAAGTGTGGATGGGGCAGAGGTAGGAGGTGGGAGGGACTGTTGGAGGAGGGACACTGCTGCCGTCAGGGAGGAGTCCATGGACTTATTGCTCCTCTGTAGGGCAGACATACCCATCGAGATGCCCTCCATGAACGACACCAGCTGTGTCAACAGAGTGGTGTGTGCATGGAGGACACTCAGCATTGCTGTCTGCCCTACATGGAGCTGCCGAAGTAGGTACACAGACTCCTCACTCAGGGCAGCAGGGGACACAGGGGCAGGGGGTGTGGTGCCTGGCACGAAGGAGACACGCTCCCGAACACGGGAGCCTCCACGGACCTCTGGAATGGGAGCCAATAGGAGGGCGGTGGTGGTGGTGGTGGTGGCGGGCCAGACAGACTAGCTGGCCTTTGGTGGCTGCTGAGACCCGCCTCCACAAGGGAGTCATCCTCCGAGCTGCTGTGGTCCACAGCTGAGGTGGATGGTGCTGAGGACTCCTCGGTGTGGCTCCCCTCGCCCTCCGTGCCACTGGGTCCCTCTGACCACTCGTCGGATGCTGACCCAGTCTGGCTCCGCTGCTCCTCCTGGTCCGTGGAGCTGTCCCCTCCTGTGGCCGTGGATGTATCTGCAAACAATTAGGGAAACAGACAAACATCAGTCACCTGCACTGACCGCACACACCACAGTAAGTACAGCACTTACAGAGCCAGCCCTGGCATCCTTAGTTGAACATTGCCAAAACTCCTCACACATATTTGGAGAAGCCAATTGTCAGTCTGATGGTCAACCATGGGACTCACACCCCTCCTGCCCTTGCACCCATCTGTCTGGTGCCTGTCTGATGGTAAGACCCCAGTGTGGACACATGCACCACCTACACAGTTGTTGGACATTGCAGGGAACACGGTGAAGTATGTGAACATGCACACATCACATCTCTTGCCACTGAGTCAGTGCAGGTGTCCGGAGAAAGGGATGGCCAGAGTCTAAATAGAAATGCATGTGATGCATACCAGCACCAGACACCATGATGCACCCATGTCCGGATAGTCCATGCCACAGTGGGGTGCATGTTGCACATGTCACTCCCTTGCAGGATCACTCTTAGGAAGTTTAATGCCATGACACAGGCATGCGTGCAAAGTCATACATCACTGTCTCCAGTCACATGGCCATGGTAGCCTGCCAACAACAGTCTGCACTGTGTCACAATCCTAGGACATGGGGAATGCAAGTTATGTAACTGACAAGTGCACATGTCCATCCCCCACACACCACATCATCTGAACTAGTATTTGTCCACGTCATGCCAATTGGACTTATGGGGGACTTGAAACACAACTCCCAGAACCTGAGCACCTCACAGTGTGCTGTGAATGAATAACAGCTGCCTGAAAGTCACAGTCGCATACACCTGTGTGCACAGTCAAGTGATCAAACATCTATAAGTCACAGAAGTATCGTCTCTCATGGTCACATCTCAGATGGCATGCTGAACCCTAACCGACAAACATCCCAGTAGTCCTGACAACGAAGCCACAGCACAATGACACAGAGGCAGACACCTGAGGGAACATGTCACTGATCACAACATGTCAGATGATCCACGGGAGTGGGAGTACAGAGTCTATTGTATGCCCTGGAGTAGGCATGACTGTCCAGCTCCACCTGTAAGAGGGATGAGTCCTGGACAGTAGGCAGGTGTCTAAGCATGTGTGACACACTTGATATACATACTCCTGAGGCCCAAACATTGTTCCCACCCGCAGCATGGGGGTGCCAAATACCCCAGGGACATGTGGTGAATCAGATCAGCAAGTGGACCACATATCAAAGTTACACCCAGATTACATGTCAGGACTTGGGCATTGTGTGAGCAATTGACCCACCCATGAATCCCACAACATAGTCACCGGAACAAATGCTGTCCCCCACCTTGAGCAAAGCAAAATGCAATGACACAGTCCCCAAGTGACACAATTTCCTGACTGTAAGGGCCACACATATGCGTATCAGATGAGGAGTGGGCATGTCACAATAGAGGGACATGGGTCCTGGACCACAAGACTGATGTACTGTGGAAGTTTAACCAGGCCAGAGGAGGGCACATAGCATGTCAGACAAAGTGCACAGTGCTGTCATGGACTCACCCCCTCCTTGCTGCTGTCTGGCCTTCAGCTGCCCATCCAGGTCAGGGAAGACCACCGCCAGGATCCTGAGCATGTGGGGGTCAGGGTCCGGTGTCCGCCCCTCCTGCGAGGAGGCGACAGCTTCAGCTGGACCCTTGCGATCCTCCGGGTCCAGCCTCGAAGGTCCTGCCACCTCTTCTGGCAGTTGCGGATCCAGCGCTTGTAGTCCCCCACGGATCTTACTGCCCGGGCGATGGTCAGCCAGATTTCCTGCTTCTGGTGGGCATCAACCTGTGAGGATGACAAAGTGAAAATGCCATTACTACACATGCAACATATCCGTGCATCACACAGTTGGATATACATGTCTCAATCACTGGGGCACATGATGTACACAGGCAGTGCAACGATGGCTATGAACAGTTTGCCAGCAGTTACTACATGGTATCATTGCATGGGAAGTAAACCTTGTTGGAATGCACTGTTACTGCACTGTACCTGTTCAGTGCAGGTAACTACACACTTTGGGGGTCAGAACTACTCAGTGAGCATGCTAGCCAGTGGTGTGCACACTGTAAGTCCTGCTAGTCAGACAACATGCAAAATTAGTAAGGCAGTGGACAGCACACTCACCTGCTCCCCTGGTGTCCCATACAGCTTGCTGTACTGTGGAAGGAGGCTGTCCAGCAGGGCCTGGTTCTCCTCAAGGCTGAGGGCTGGGGCTCTCTCCACAGTACGTGCCATTGCAGTAGCCAGAGGATGCAGAGACAGCAGCAGTGTTGGTGGAAGATGTCGTCCTGGAGCATGTAGTGCAGGCAAGTGAGCTCTCAGGGGAACAGCCAGCATTATATGTGTGCTGCAGAGGCAGATACTGTCCCATGTGTCCAAAGTGATAGGTCCAAGTCGTCTGCATCTTCTGAATCTGAACAATCCATGGAATAGCAGCACTAATACACGCCCACAGCATCCTTCAAAAAGCCAAGTTCATGACACCCATGATTTTGCAACATTGTTGTGGCTGGCCAACTGTATTCACTGCATCAGACTCGTTGAAGCTTCGAATACGTGTCCGTTGCCATGCCAGCTCCCCAGCCAACGCGTGTGCAACGTTCGATCCATTGCTGTACAACGCGTATTTCGGGATACAACGCGTACCCGCTCACAACAGATGCAATGGTCCGGCCGGGCACACCGATCGGTCCATTGCTGTACAACGCGTACCTGTACAGGTCAGTCGCATATGTCACCATGCTTGTCACTGGTGAACATATGCCAGCCACATATACCTGCCAGAGACCCAGGGGCACACCTACAACACCACACCCAGTCCACACTGTTTCCTAAGGCATGTAAGGCTGCATTACCTTTTCTGTGTATGGGGGTTAACATGTGGTTTCTGTGGTGGCACTTGTGGGAAGCCACACCCAGGCTGTGCATGTGTTCATGGGGACAGGGTCCTTTGTGTGTTGTGCACATGACCACTGTGATGTGCAACAGTTCATTTCGGAGCATGTGGCATGGTCACATTTCCAGGTTGTGTATGTGTGTGACATGTCACATACCCCCAGGGTCCCATGGGGGAAGGCATGTACGTCACAGGGTGACCCATTGCCACAATAGTGATGTCCCTCCACAGTCTGTGTGCATGTTGTGTTTCCGATGTCTCTGATTCCATGTGCACGATGGGAGACAGTCTCCACATCAACGTTGTTTGTGCATGGACTTTGATGTTGTGCGTCACTGGCGTCCATGTCTGTCCTGCGGCGGCGACAGGGGCCACTACCTGTGGGAGTCATGTTTGTTTTTCTGACGTGTACATGATACGCCATGTCATGCCAGTGTCCATGTGGCAAGACAGGGTCACTGGGAATCTACCTGTCAATGAGCTGTGATGCCTGTGGCGCATCTGTCCAGACATGTCACTGTGGTGTGTGTGTGAAACGTGACAGCAGTAAATGGGTACTGTGACACAGCCTAATGGTTTCCCATAGCACAACCTGGAACCTGTTGTCCACACATGTTGTACTGAGAAGTTAGATGATGGCCATGTAGGTGCGAGTTATGTCCGAACAGAACGGCACACACATCAAGTACTTGTGTCTCGTAATGATGTATCATGTGAAATTGAGTATGGTGAATGGCACATATGTGGGGTGACTGACAATCTTTCTTTCTTCAACCTATGCACTGCAGGGCTCCAGCTGTCCATAGACCATTCCCTGACCTGCCAACGATGGTGGAACGTGACAGCATCTGACGGTACCGCTTCACCAGGCAGCTGATTGAGGATTTGGCAGTGCGCTTGGCACCACATTTGCAACCTGGCCGGCCGTACCCTACGGCGCTGACCCCCAAGGTGAAGGTAATGGCAGCCCTACACTTCTTTGCCACTGGTACCTTTCAACACACTGTGGCGACTGCCGGTGGGATGTCACAGACTATGTTCAGCCGTGTGCTACGCGATGTTTTGGAGGCAATGTTGAGATGCCTGAACCAGTACATCTATTTCCCTACACGTCAACAACTCACTGACGTCAAGAGTGACTTCTATGCCCTGGGGAGGATGCCACATGTCTTTGGCTCCATTGATGGGACACATTGCTTTGGTACCACCACAGGCACATGAGCAGGCATACCGGAACCGGAAACATTACCATTCGATCAATGCTCTGGTGGTATGTCTTGCAGATATGAGCATCACACATGTGTGTGCCCGTTTCCCTGGTTCAGCACACGATGCCTATGTGATGAGGAGTAGTCGCATCCCGAGGATGATGGCACAGATGCAGAACCAGCGTGCCTGGCTTGTCGGTGTGTACTGACTTTGTACCATTGTGTGTGTTCTGCTCTGTAGTATACCGCCCACTTTTCCAAATCAGCTAATGTGCACTGGTCTGTCCGTAGGTGACTCCAGATACCCCAACATGCCGTGGTTGCTGACACCCCTCAGGAACCCTGTGACACCAGCCCAGATGCGCTACAATGAGGTACATGGTCGGACCAGGAGAGTGATTGAGCGGACCTTTGGTCTCCTGAAGAGCCGCTTCCGCTGCCTGGACAAGACAGGAGGGGCCCTCCCATATGCCCCAGCAAAGGTGTGCAAGATTGTCATCGTTTGCTGCATGCTACACAACCTGGCAGTGTGGAAGGAGTTGCCTCTCATCCTGGATGATGATGACCAACGTCCGCCACCTGTGGAGGATCCTGGCCTGGACCACGATGCCAGTGATGATGATGATGATGATGGTGATGTCCGCACACAGCTCATCACCAACTTATTCAGCTGAATGTGAGTATCCAGGGAGATGTAATGTGAATGATGTGAGTTTGCATGATATGTGTGGGTGGTGCTCTGGTGCTGTTTGAGTGTGGCCATGTGCTACTTGACTGGATGCGTGCAGCAATGTGTCCTTACAGGTAGTCTGTACTCCCCAACAGTTTTAACATGCTAACTTGGTTTTGTGTAGTTGTCTTGTGACATGTATTGGGCATGAGCATGGCAGTTCTGTCCTGTTCTTCAGTGGTTTTAACTGTGTGTCATGTCTGTCCTTCACAGGGTGCTTACTGAGTACTTTGGTCAACTTGGATCCCCCGACACCATGATTCAGCTTTCAGGGTGGCAGCAGTAGTTTCCCTACAGGTGATGTGCCACACACCCCTGGACTTCATATCTTCTGCACTTGTTGACTGTGTGGCCACTGCCACGTGGGATTACCTTGCATTTGTAGTGGAAACAACATGTTGCAAATGTGTAATAAACCTGTGCTTCACTTTGGGATGTGCGTTGTCTGTGGTCACACATCTGACTGACATTTGCTTACTGCACCTGTGGGCTAGTTGACAAAGACTCTGAATAGGTGTGGTGTCTGTGCATTCCACAGTATTTCCTGGCAACATCACTGTAGGCGATGAGTCCGATGGCCCTGGTGTCTCTGTGTTGTGTAGCCCTAGTGGTGTGTCTCCCTCATATGTGTCACGTCACCATGACTCACATGACGGTGTTGTACTTGCTGTAGCAGTTAGCATACACAGTGTAATTTAGCAGATCATCATCACCATAACAGAATCCACATTTGAATAACAACAGAGGCAAGTATGGTGTACTAGTGATTTTATTTACAGAAATGTGTGTGTGTATAGTGCACAGGATGGTGGGTGCTGTACATTGGGATTGTGATCCAAAGTTCCCAGATGAGTTGGAAGTCTTGGTAGCAGAAATGTCCTGAGTGAAGTCCACAGTCATATGATACATTAGTCCAACTTGAACTCCCCATGTCATGTGGGAGAGTTGTGTTGCATTCGACAGGGTGAAAAGTTTGCACACAAAGGAGAATTTCCGGAACAGGTGTTGGCTTCCTGGGGGATGTACGTGGCCATCAACCTCTCAGTTTTCCTTCCTCGGACGACCCCTCTTCTTTGGGGGGACTCTCACGTGCAGGCTGCTGCGGTGCAGGGGAGTCTCCGCCAGAGTCCTCCTCCCTCCCTGTGGCGGTGTCAGTTGTTGCAGCACCAGATGTTGTGGGCACACAGGGAGGTGTGGCCATGTTGGTGCTAATCTGGCGGAGGCATGTCAATATGTCCCTATGCACCGCTGTGAGTTCTTGCAATGTGTCCCACTTGGACTCCATGCGAGACATGTGTGTCTCCACACGGGACATGTGGGAGTCCAAGCAGGCATGATGGGCAGCCTGCTGCTGTTGTATGTCCTTGAGGATCCCCACTACCTGTCTGACCTCTCCGGTGCTATCCTGGTATGCATCAGCGATGCGTGCCAGTTGTGGGTCATCATGCAGTCCAGACCCCTCTGCAAGCAGCGACCTATGTCTACCACCCCTCCCACCAACCCTGGCGACATGTGCAGGACCTGCGGTGGCACGCACAGGTGACCCAAGGCCCCCTTGGGGGTTGTTAGTGGTGTTGTTGTCCGTTGCTCCACGGTGGGCCTGGGGCCCTGTGCTGTTATCATCAGTGGTCCTTGGTCTGTCCGTGTCGGCGGGGGTGGTCTGTGTGTTGGCAGTTGTTGGAGGGGTGGGTGCAGGGGGTGCAGATGTTGGTCCTGCTGGTGCTGCATGATGACTCACACCGGAGGTGCCAGGTAGGTCTTCGCCATCCGAGGAGGGCAGAGGCTGTTCCACACCAGTGAGCTCAGTGTCCCCCGGAGCCTGGGACAGGGACTCCTCCTCGCCTGCTGCTGTGTCCCCATCATCATCACCTGTATTTGGAAGAGACACACATTGTATGTTATGTTTCTACAGACATCAATGGTTCACACACCTGACAGTTGTGACTGTACCTCTGGATGCGGGCATGTACATTGCATTGTCCTAAGTTGTCATAGTAAGAGGTTGATATTGGTGTAGCACATTGTCCTGCATACCTGGGGCATTTCAATGTGAATGTTGAGGTGTGTGCATGGCCAGCATTGGTTGTATTTGGTGGACATCCGGCCATCCTTCTCCACCTAGCCCAGTTATCCCACCATGAAGCATGCCACCCTTGCAGTGGGTTCAGGTTGACTCTCAGGATGTCATTCAGTGGTGTTCTGCTGTTTGTTGGTGCACAGTTCCCAGCAGGGCCTTGTGCTCCCCACAGCAGTACCCAGTGTCAGCCATCTTGTCAGTCCTTATCCACTCCCTGTGATGTGAGCATGGTTCAGAGTGGTGTTGATGGGCCAATTGTGAGGGTGAGCAATATCTGTGACTACAACTCCCATCATGCTATTGCCTACACCACCCTTCCCAGCATGCCCGTGCTTCCTTCCTTTTGACTCTGCTTCCCTGTGGGGTAGTGTGCCTGTGCTGACAGGAAGGCTGACAGTGTTGTCCTTGCGTTTGTTTGGCTACAAGTCCCAAGAGTGTCTCTGTGCTTCACACAGCATTACCCAGGGTGGTGGTTCTTTGTGGGATCTTCATTTGGTGTGTGAGGCATTGCATTCTCCCAGGTGGGTTATGTGGAGTTTGTGTTGAGGGGGTGTGTGAGGAGAGCTGCTTGTAACTATGGTCAGTGCTGTCAGTCCTCCTTCCCACCCAGCCAGATATCCCACCATGCAACGTGCTTGCATTGCAGGGAGTGCAAGTTGGCTTTCAGGATGTCAGGCAGTGGTGTTCTGCTGTTTGTTGGTGCACAGTTCCCAGCAGGACCTTGTGCTCCTCACAGCAGTGCCCAGTGTCAGCCATCTTGTCAGTCCTTATCCACTCCCTGTGATGTGAGCATGGTTCAGAGTGGTGTTGATGGGCCAATTGTGAGGGTGAGCAATATCTGTGACTACAACTCCCATCATGATATTGCCTACACCCCCCTACCCAGCATGCCCGTACTTCCTTCCTCTTGACTCTGCTTCCCTGTGGGGTAGTGTGCCTGTGCTGACAGGAAGGCTGACAGTGTTGTCCTTGCGTTTGTTTGGCTACAAGTCCCAAGAGTGTCCCTGTGCTTCACACAGCATTACCCAGGGTGGTGGTTCTTTGTGGGATCTTCATTTGGTGTGTGAGGCATTGCATTCTCCCAGGTGGGTTATGTGGAGTTTGTGTTGAGGGGGTGTGTGAGGAGAGCTGCTTGTAACTATGGTCAGTGCTGTCAGTCCTCCTTCCCACCCAGCCAGATATCCCACCATGCAACGTGCTTGCATTGCAGGGAGTGCAAGTTGGCTTTCAGGATGTCAGGCAGTGGTGTTCTGCTGTTTGTTGGTGCACAGTTCCCAGCAGGGCCTTGTGCTCCCCACAGCAGTACCCAGTGTCAGCCATCTTGTCAGTCCTTTTCCACTCCCTGTGATGTGAGCATGGTTCAGAGTGGTGTTGATGGGCCAATTGTGAGGGTGAGCAATATCTGTGACTACAACTCCCATCATGCTATTGCCTACACCCCCCTTCCCAGCATGCCCGTGCTTCCTTCCTTTTGACTCTGCTTCCCTGTGGGGTAGTGTGCCTGTGCTGACAGGAAGGCTGAAAGTGTTGTCCTTGCGTTTGTTTGGCTACAAGTCCCAAGAGTGTCCCTGTGCTTCACACAGCATTACCCAGGGTAGTGGTTCTTTGTGGGATCTTCATTTGGTGTGTGAGGCATTGCATTCTCCCAGGTGGGTTATGTGGAGTTTGTGTTGAGGGGGTGTGTGAGGAGAGCTGCTTGTAACTATGGTCAGTGCTGTCAGTCCTCCTTCCCACCCAGCCAGATATCCCACCATGCAACGTGCTTGCATTGCAGGGAGTGCAAGTTGGCTTTCAGGATGTCAGGCAGTGGTGTTCTGCTGTTTGTTGGTGCACAGTTCCCAGCTGGGCCTTGTGCTCCCCACGGCAGTACCCAGTGTCAGCCATCTTGTCAGTCCTTATCCACTCCCTGTGATGTGAGCATGGTTCAGAGTGGTGTTGATGGGCCAATTGTGTGGGTGAGCATTATCTGTGACTCCAACTCCCATCATGCTATTGCCTACACCCCCCTTCCCAGCATGCCCATACTTCCTTCCTTTTGAGTAGACTTCATTGTGTGTGAGTGTGACAGCAATGGCAAGATGGCTGACAGTGTGGTCCTGTTGTTTGTTGGTGCCCAGTTCCCAGCAGGGCTTGTGCTCCCCACAGCAGTACCCAGTGTCAGCCATATTGTCAGTCCTTTTCCACTCCCTGTGTTGTGAGCATGGTTCAGAGTGGTGTTGATGGTCCAAATGTGAGGCTGCCCATTATCTGTTACTACGAGTCCCATCATGCTCTTGGCTACACTGACTTCACCAGCATACACAGGATTCCTTCCTTTCTGTGAGCTTCCCTGTGAGGTGGTGTTCTAGTGGTGGCTAAATATCTGACAGTGTTTGTTGGTTAGATTTGTGCCACTGCCTAGCTCTATTTGGTATTGGGTTTGTACATGTCATGACACAGTTACATATCACTATGACATGGCATGTATTGTGTTTATCTGACTAACATACACTTCTTGGGATGATTATCTTTTGGTTGCTGTTGATTTGCTAGGGGTGCATGTTTTGACTATCCCCTTGACAGTGATGTGTGTGTATTGGCACACAATATTGTGTATATTAGTTGTATACTCACCAGGCTCTGGGATGTTTGTTAGTCCATATACGCTCACTGGTGGTAGGATGGCCCGCACCTTCTCCTCCCAGGGCCTGAGGTATACTGGTTTGGCAGGAGGGCCACTGCCGGTGTGCTGGCTCAGGAGGTAATCCTTCTTCAGTAGGTCCCTGACCCTCCTGCGCACATCATACCACCTGTTCTGGGTGTCTTCCTTTGTGCGCAAACATGGTGATTGTGCGTTCACCCTGCCGACGATCTTCGCCCACATCTTGGTTTTCTGTGCCATGGGGGTCTGTTGGACCAATGTGCCAAACAACTGTGGCTCTACCCTCAGGATCTCGTCTACCATGACTTCCAATTCACTATCTAGGAACTTTGGATTCTTCTTTAGGGGCATGGTGATGGGTGGTGGTGGTGATTGATGTGTGTGTGTGTGCAAGTGAGGGTGTGTGAGTGTAGGTTTTGCTGTGTGTGTGTGAGGGTGCTATTTGTTGAGGTGCTAATGGTGTGTGGCTTTTGTGTTGGATGAGCTGTGTGTGTGTCTGCTGTCTGATGGTGTTCTGTGCTGGCAGGTCAGTGGAATTTGCAAAGGATCATGGTAGGGATTTGTGGCCTTTATGTAGGTGGAGTTGGGGGTGTGTCCTTGTTCCATTTTTTTCACCCCTGTATTTATTGGCTTTGTCATTGCTTGTTTGGCCCTCTTTTTTTGTATTTTTTCATTTGTGATTATTGTGCATGTAGGAGTCGTTCTTCTGACCGAGTAGGACGTTGCAGTTGTCTCGTGCGCGCCTCTCCGAGTCGTTCCCGCTGTGTTTCAGCTCAGTTTCATATGCGGCGTACGCGTTGGTTGCGGAGTATTGTGTTTGTTCGGCTGGGTTTTGTATGCGTGTCGGTCGTACGGCTTGGGCTCCGTGCGAATCGGTCTGATTTTGCACCCATTGCATCGTACTGCGCGGGTCGGAGTTCGCGGGTACGTTTCGTTCGGGTTGATTCCTGGTGCGTGTCGGTCGGTTCGATTTGCATGCTTTCCCGGCCGGATAGCTTGTTTCCGTCCGGGTCGGTCGTTCGCCTTGAGTTCCGTACGAGTCGGTCGTGATTCACATGCATTTCATCGTACTTCCCAGGTCGGGCAACGCCGGTACGTGTCGGTCGGACTATATTCCCGTACCGAGTCGGTCGGTATTTTTTCCGGCCCGAATCGGATTCGGCCCCTTAATATTGTTATATTTACTATTAAACTGGCAGTCACGATTGCAGTTACCTTGCAGCGAAAAGGGGCATTATTTGAATGGTGCAAGAGGTGCAGTGGCACCGTTGTCAAAAGCTTTAGGGACCCAACTAAACACAGATTATTGTGAAATGTTTCTACCAAACAGTCAGTAATAAGTGCAGTTATCTAGCAGGCACTAGAGTCATGATTTCAAGGGTGCTGCAGGTGCTTATTGCTTATTATATTTTTTACTACTAAACAGGCAGTCACCAGTTCAGTTATCTTGCAGGGTATATGGTCTCGTTTTGAATGGTGCATCAGGTGCAGTAGCACCAGGCCCACAATTTCTAAGAACTCCTCTGAACACGTAATATTGCTATATTTTACTACTAAACAGGCAGTCACAATTGCAGTTACCTTGCAGTTAAAAGGGGCTTGATTTAAATGGTACACCAGGTGCAGTAGCACCATGCCCAAAAGCTCTAGCAACCCCATTAAACACAGATTATTGCTAAATTGTACTACTACACAGACAGTCACAAGTGCAGTTATCAAGCAGGCACTAGGGTCATGATTAGAATGGGGCAGCACGTGCAGTGACACTGGCACCAAAAGCTCTAGGCACCCCACTAAACACTGATTATTGCTGTATTTTATAACTCAACAGGCAGTCACAAGAGCAGTTATCTTGCAGGCTGTAGAGTCATGATTTGAATGGTGCATCAGGTGCAGTGGCACCGGGCCGACATTTGTAAAATCTCCTCTGAACACCAAATATTGCTATATTTTACTACTAAACAGGCAGTCATAATTGCAGTTACCTTGAAGTAAAGGGGCATGATTTGAATGGTGCAGCACTGTGGTCAAAAGCTGTATGAACCCCACTAAGACAGATTATTGCTAAATTTCACTACTAAACAGGCAGTCATAAGTGCAGTTATCTATAAGGCACAAGGGCCATGATTTCAATGGTGCAGCAGGTGCAGTGGGACTGAGACCAAAAGCTCTAGGCACCCCACTAAACACCGATTATTGCTATATTTTACAGCTAAACAGGAAGTCACAAGTGTAGTTATCTTGCAGGATTTAGGGTTAGGATTTGAATGGTGCAGCAGGGGCAGTGACACCAGGCCCAAAAGTTGTCAGAACTTCTCTAAAAACCAAATAGTCACAAATGCAGTTACCTGCAGGCACTAGGGTCATGATTTCAATGATGCAGCAGGTGCAGTGACACCGGGACCAAAAGCTCTAATCACCCCACTAAACACAGATTATTGCAAAATTTTACTACTAAACAGACAGTCACACATGCAGTTATCCAGCAGGCGCTAGGGTCATGATTATAATGGTGCAGTTGATGCAGTGACACCTGGACCAAAAAGTCTAGGCACATCACTAAAAACCTAATATTGCTATATTTTACTACTAAACAGGTAGGCATAAGCGAGTTGCCTTGCAGGCAATCAGATCATCATTGAAATGGTGCAGCAGGTGCAGTGGCACCAACGTCAAAAGTTGTCCTAACTCCTCTAAACACCAAATAGTGCTATATTGTACTACTATTTATTTTATTTATTTATTTATAAAGTTTTATATAGCGCGAACGTGACCCACGAGGGTATCAGAGCGCTTTACAGTATAAGAACATAAATGGTTGAGGTGGTATACACGCATTCAAATGTGTCAATTTGTACAAAAGAAATATAAAATATATGAATAACAAACATAGAGGACCGTGATTCTGCAGGACGTTGTACAATAGACAGTTAATGAACATTAGGTGATTGTGTTAGCAAACATACATATTATAACCTCTATCGATTCATAGTGGATATAAAATGTATAGATGACCAAGGGGACCCACAGCCAACTAAGCTTTACACTACATACAATTATTGAGCAAAAAGGGCTGTGATATTGATGGAGCAAGGTTTCATAAATGAAACTTGCTTGTATTCAATCCTCCTCACAGTATTAATTTATTAAACTTGTATTGTTAATACTAACCTTTGCATTCACGACACAAAAGAAAAAGATGCTTGCCTATGTGTTTTACTAATGAATAACGCTTGTCTGTAATCCAAAATGGCCGCTATGCGCGGAAAGCTCAATGCGCATGTCGCAACCATATCACATGGTGTGACGTCTTTCTTTGCTTGGTGGGAAACTTCTGCTTCTGCGCAGTATGCATTAAAATGGCTGCTTGATGTTTTCACATGCTTCAGCTTGCTCTCATGTCATTACTAAATTGTCGTTTCCTAACGCTACTAACGCGGGTTAGAATATATAATTAAATGGGAATAGAATAGAAAAAGTGGGTATACAGTGAAACATTTTATTTGTGATTCTAATATTTTCTTCTTGCACTTTTATTAGTTTGTAAACTTGGGCCTGGGTTGGTGTTCTGAAACTCGAGAGGCAACTGGTTCTGCGCATGTGTCCTGTGTGTCTGCCAAATGAAGTCAATCTGGACGTCGTCCAAGGCCGTGACCCGATGGCTGAAGATGCTGTATTTTGGCTTTCCTGTTGCATATTGACACATTGTCTTTGAAAATTGGTTTACATTTGTCATGAGACGGGTGGGAAATAAAGCGAATGTATTAATTTGAAGGGGTGGGAACGTAAAGACAATAGGCTTTACAATTTAGGCCAAATCAACATGGTGCGAGAATCCAACCCCTGTCCCTGTCCAATCAGAAGTAGTGGTCCCATATTTTAGTAACATTAAGGGGAGGTACATGGGCGTAGAAGGGTATAATAGAATATAGCATTAGTTAATTAGTCAGAGCAAGATTCCATGAGAGCATGCGTTCATGAAGAACAGGCGTCCATGCTGCCAGAGCGCGCTTAGCTCCAGACCGCCAAGCTGACCGATTGCAGACCAAGTCCCTGTCCAGAAGAGGTCCTGAGGAGGGGGCGGCAGAGTCCATTAGAAGGAAGGCACGGGAGAATCGAGGAGAAGCCGAGTATCAGAGAAGGGAACGACGCAGGCGTCGTTGTAGAGAGGTCACCGGTCCTGTCCTGATCCTGGAGGAGGTCTTTGCTCTTCATCCTTCCTGGGTCCTATTATTCCAACTCCTTGGCTAAGGGGTTTGGTTCTTGCACTTAGGTAAATATAATGCAACCTTTAGTTGCGCTGTTGTCTCTATCTTCTCCTTTTCTTTAAACACCGTCATTGATTAGCAATAATCATTTCTATGCTTAATCTTGGGTATTGCGATTAAGTACCATGTGGCTCTGTATTTTACTCTGCTAAATCTTTAGATAAACATTTTAAAACTTCCTGACTCAGTGGTTATTTCAGGATTATGTACTATAATGAATGTCACTCATTTTAAATTTCCCAATTAGCAAAGGATTCATTGGTAAGTCATTACTCTTCAATCAGAAGGTAATTGGTAGCAGGGATTTTGATAGAGAGTAACAACTGATAAAACCCAGCGTAAGTATTAGCGTAGTATGAATGTATGGGCCCAAGTGAGTATCTAGTGTATGAATGCTGTTTGCTAATATCGCGCTGGATCAGTTTTCTGGTAATCAGAGGATGGTTACTATTTGTTAATTGGGTAATGAGAATTTTATTTGTATTTTTTTGAACTAACATCCGCTTAAATTTTGAGTTTTGTTTTATGTTGTCCAGATTACCCCGGGGTAAAAGGAATAGCGGATGGTAAGTGGAAGCCATACTACAGTGAGGTTATCTGCCAGGCAGAAATAGTACTGAAAAGTTAAGCAGGACTTTCAGTACTCGTTAGGGACTCTATGCGTGTGAGTAATAGCAAAAAGAGTACGCTGGTAAAAATTTGATGTTATATCACCTAGAAAGGGTAACATTGGAGAAGTAACAGGTACTTCTGGAGCTTGTGTGAAGAGTAGACGGAAGTGTTTTACTCGTAGTGTATGTTTAGTAAACGGAAAGGTTTTACTAAGTGTGAGAGAAAAACTATCTTTCCTATTTTAGAGAAACTGGCACGATAGCGAATGTTTTATGTTGTTACTGAAATTTAATTAAGATTTATAGAGAAAATAAGTTTGCGTAAATTTTTGTAAAGGGAGGGTCAGTTGCCGGAGAGGGAGCTGACGTCACTAAACGCCGCGCTGAGATTGGTTGAATCAGCGGGTGTGGAAAAACCCTTGTAAAGGAGGGGTCAGTAGTCAGGAGTAGTACTGACGTCATAGGTGCCGCGCTGGGATTGGTTAAACCAGCAAGGACAGAAAAGAGCAGATTGTAAAGGAGGGGTTGACAGATAAACGTCACCAAAAGGCCGCGCAAGGATTGGTTCAGAAATAAAAGTTAGCAGAGACTTGATTGGTTGATATTTTAGAAGCTAAAATCTTAAGTGGATAAATATTGCATGTTAAAACGCGATCCGACTTTAACAGGAACTCGTCCGGATAGGAGATTCCTAGGTTTTGCAGAATATAATTTTGTACACCGAAGATTAGATAGAATGTACGGAGAAAGGAGAAAAATGTCATTTTTACAGAAGATTAAGAATCATTTTAAAAAGGACAAACCAATCAAAACTAGAGAAGGAATTATTATTCCACCAGCTAAAACGCCCGCTTCATTCATGATGATGGAGAGAGGTTATCATACTTGTGTATGGATGGAGAATTGGATAGAATATACCAAAAATGATGGAATACTAGCATTTCCCGAGAATGGCACGTTCAATGGGCGAATTCTTCAGAATTTGAGATTGAGGATGAATGACTTAGAACCCAGACCTAGATTAACTCAGTACGAAGCTCTAGAAGAATGGGAAACCGAGGCATTTGAGCGGGATAGATCTAGAAGTAATAGGAGTTATCCAGGATTTTTTCCCAGATATCTACGTGAGTCTAGGGACGGTCAGATGAAACAATGGAGAAGGGCAATGATTACAGAAGGATTATATCCATTGTTCTCAGCAGAGGAGAAATTAGGAAGTAAGTGCACAGAAAAGACAAAACATTTAATGAGAAATGAGGAGTCTGAAGACGAATTTATGGAGGAAATTTTAAGAAATCCCCCACCATATCAGGAAGGGACAAGTGGATGCACCCCAAGTGCACCACCGAAAACTCCATTAGTGCCACAAGTAATGCATGAATTCACCCCGAGTAGAATACTTCATGACAAAGAAAAAGAAGCCCTAGAAAAGACCAGAACAGAATTAATACAGAAAATAACTCAGATAAAAGTACATCCTGATTCATTGACCATACCTGTAACAATTGGTCCAGTAGTTCCATTATATGGTACTCAGGGAAGCTGTCCTCCACCGATACTTACACCTACCGCTGTGAATAATCCCAAACCTGAAGCTCCAGTTATAATTGAGGATCAATTTAGTGACTGTGAATCCACAATATCACTCATGGACTTGCCTATTCGAGGTTCTGTAAACAGTACTCACAGGAAAGATGTACCTGGATGTTCAAAAGATGTAAGTTTAATAACTTCATCGGGAGCAAAAAGTGCTACCATAGTAACACCTGAAGATCTAGAAAAATGGGTGCAAGGGTCAGTTAAACAGTGCACACCTCCGAAAATAATGGACATTCATAAATTGAAAGTCGAATTAGAAGAAATAATAGCAGGAAATGTAGGACTAGAACGCTTAAATACCTATGATGAAGAAGAATTATTGTTCCTGTGCAGGAGTATCACCAGAAATGTAAGGTTATTTCATGAAAAATTATCCAATTTAGCACTACAGATGGGAATAGAAATAGGGAGATCAAAGGTACTACAGAAACCCTATAGAGCAGAATTTTCAGACAAAGATTTAGAAAATATGAATGCCTCTGGAAAAAGATTGCAAATAAGAGAATTAATGTTAGTTTTGCAAAAATGGGGAGACCTAGATAAATGGAAAACTAGGTGGGCCAAGAAAAAGGAAGAAGCACGAACAAGTAGAACAGCATCAGAATATGTGATGAAAGAAACAGGGAAAGCAGACCAGATGTATCCAATGCGAGAAGTTGCGGGAGGAGGATATGTACATGTCCCATGGAGCAGACAGGATATTTTGTCATTTACGAATGATTTTCCAAAATTGAGAGAAAAACCAATTGAATGGTACAAGCAGGTTGACAGGTTTGTGAAGGTGTCAAAGGTATTGTTAAAAGACTTAGATGGTTTGTTTGACATAGTGGTACCTGCCGATTTATGGACAGATTGCAAAATCACAGTCGATTGGCCTAGTGATGAATATCCTAGAGATCCGAAGACAGGTGCCCCGTCAAATGATGTGATGAAAAAGTATCAGCAAGTGATAACTTACCTAAAAGGGAAAATACCACCAAAAGAAGCAGATTGGGTAAAAATAGATCGAACTACCCAAGAAGCTAATGAATCAGTACATTCTTACTATGAGCGTCTATTGCAGGTATTTAAACAGTATAGTGGATTTGAGGACATTGGAGACAAGAACATGAGTCAGTTTGTGTATTGGTTTGTTTACGGTTTAAAGCCAGAAATTTGCCAAATGATTAAACAGCATATGTTGGGTTGGCAAGTGAAGCCCATTGATGAGATTTTGAAGTATGCAAAATATTGTGGAGACGATATTGAGGATAGACACAAGAAATTGCAGGAAAAAGTGATGTGGGCTCAGGTGAAAATGGCTGAGAAACAGGGGATTAATTTGGAAAATCCAAGTGAAAGTCAAGGAAAAGATTCTGGAACGAATGGTGATACTGGGAATGGTGGAAAGTTTAAAGGACGAATGAGTAGAGAAGAAGCTAAAAAGAAATTTCCTTGTCATGGATGCGAAAAATTGGGGCATTGGAAGGATGAATGTAAAAAGATTCGGAATAATAATGGCCCAAATCAAAATTTAAATCCACAGACGCAGAATGACTCACAGCAGGGTGCAAATCCTCAGAGTCAGTTGCCACCTGCACCTATTCAGGGTAATATAAGCAGAGCAAAGCATGGTACAGATATCGTATATCAAGGAGGAAGTGGTAAGAATGATTATATGACATCACAATTTCTTTTGCAGGACGATTTTCTGTCAATACAGTCCATGACGGTGCCTAGGAGAGGGGAAGAAGGAGTGCATACTTGGCGCATCCTTACAGGTAGATCAGTCAGGTCCATATGTTGAAGGGAATGTGAAAGGTAATAATATTACTTTCCTTTTGGACACTGGTGCTACCCGGTCTACTGTGAGAACAGCAGACATTCCAGACCTTCCTCTCTCTGGTGAAAATATCCAAGTAGTGGGGGTAGCTAATCAGCGGATTAGAACACCTCTTACCGAACCCATGGAAGTTAAAATTGGAAACTTCAGAGAAATGCATCAATTTGTAGTATGTGATTCCAGTCCAGTAAACTTATTAGGTAGGGATTTGTTGTGCAAGATGAATTGTACCATTTTCTGCACACCGGATGGTGTGGCAGTTCAGACACCAGATGAAGACCATGTATATAAAATTATGATTGCAAAACAAGGTACAGAAGTGGATGAGATGTTTTCGTTAATAACAAAAGATGAGTTGCCAGAAGAATTAAAAGGTACAGTAAACCCCATAGTATGGGATTTCACCGGAAAGGAAGTAGGACTTATGGCTAAAATAGATCCAGTTAAAATTACTGTAAAGGAAGGTGCAATTTTCCCAAATACCAGACAGTACAAAATGAGTGCAGAAGTAAAAGCAGGAGTCATTGAAGAAATAAATCGAATGGTAGAACAAAACATACTAAAAGAAGTAATGAGTAGCCCATGTAATTCACCAATAATGGGATTAAAGAAACCTAGTGGGAAATATAGGATTGTTCAGGACCTGAGGAAAATAAATAAGATTGTAGAACCATGTTGTCCCATAGTACCAAATCCTGCAGTAATTTTATACCAGATTCCGTGGAGTGCAGGATGGTTCACAGTAATTGATTTGTGTCAAGCGTTCTTTTCAATACCATTACATCCAGACAGCCAGTATCTTTTCTCATTTAAATTTGAGAACAAAGTTTATGTGTGGAATCGTGTTCCTCAGGGGTACACAGAAAGTCCTTCTATTTTCAACCACATACTGAAAAAGTGCCTTGAAAAACTAGTGATGCCAGGAAGCTCAGTTTTAGTCCAATATATCGACGACTTATTGGTGGCATCGAACACCAGAGAGGACTATGTTGTTGATTCCATAGCATTATTAAATCTTTTGGCAGAAGAAGGGCATAAGGTCTCACCTGAAAAATTGCAATTCTGTACAACAGCTGTTAAGTATCTGGGACACCAAATTGAGAGAGGAAAAAGAAGAGTAACAGCTGAAAGAGTAGCTTTAATAAAGAAAATGCAAATGCCTGTAACACAAAGACAAGTGAGAATGTTCCTAGGAATAGTAGGTTACTGTCGACAATGGATACCAGGATTTTCCATGTTAGCTAAGCCCTTAATTAACATGACAAAGAAGAAAGCAAAGGACCCTGTGGAGTGGGAGGATGAAAGTGTAGAAGCTTTTGTAAAATTGAGAAATGCCCTATGTTCAGCACCTGCCTTAGGCATGCCTGATTATAAGAGAGAATTTGCATTGTTCTGTCATGAGAGAGAAAATTGTGCACTTTCTGTCCTAACTCGGAGACATGGATTGGAAAGACGTCCTATAGCATATTTTTCTGCTACATTGGACCCAGTAGCAGCCGCATTGCCAGGATGCCTAAAAGGAGTGGCGGCTACTTGTTTGAGCATTGAACAAAGTGAGTCGATTGTGATGGGACACCCTGTACAAGTGTATGTTCCACATGCAGTTGTCATTCTGTTGACAAGAACCCAAACTCAGCATCTTACTCCTAGTCGGCTGACTAAATATGAAAGAATAATAATGGGTGCTGAAAATGTGAACATGGTAAGGTGTACTATAATAAATCCAGCAACCTTACTACCAGACCCACGTCATGAGAGAATTAAAGATGATGAAGACGATGAACATGATTGTATACAAATTACAGAATTATGCACAAAACCACGCCCAGATATAGAGGAACAGCCTCTTAAAAAGCCAGACAGGGAGCTATTTGTTGATGGTTCATGTCAAAGACATGAAGATGGTAAACTAACTGCTGCCTATGCAGTATGTGAATTAACTGGAATAGTTGAAGCATCACATTTACCAGGAGTCAAATGTGCACAAGTAGCTGAATTGATTGCGTTGATAAAAGCATGCAAAATTGGGAGGAATCAGAGAGTGACCATATTTACAGATAGCCAATATGGTTACGGGGTTGTGCACGATTTTGGCCAACTATGGATGCAGAGGGATTTCATGACTTCTTCAGGATCCCCCATTAAAAATGGACAATTTGTAAGGGAATTGCTAGAAGCAATACAATCACCAAAAGAATTGGCTGTGGTGAAATGTGCCGCACACCAGTCAGGAGATGACTGGGTGGTAGTCGGCAACAGATATGCAGATCTGGTGGCTCAACATTGTGCCAAAACCAGAATGTCAGTTAATAAGAGGGTGGAAAGAATGGGAATCCGCTGCCAACTTATGCTGTATATGCCAACTGAAACTTGGAATGAGGTGAAGAAATTGCAAGATGAGGTTGATGAAAGTGAGAAGAATTTGTGGATCAAAGTGGGTTGTTCCCAAAGAGGAGATGATGAAGTGTGGATCAGTGCTGATGGCAGACCAGTCATGCCAGACTGTTTACTCTCACAAATGGCTAGAATGCATCATGGACACACACACATAGGAACAGATGCAATGATTAGGCTGTTCAGACAAAATTGATACAATCCCAAATTCAGAGCTGTTGCAGAGAGTCTTTGCCAGAGATGTCTAACTTGCCAGATGCATAATCCGGGGAGGAAGACAGTAATTGGATTTGGGAAAATTGGAAAGGCAGAGGGTCCATTTATGAGACTTCAGTTTGATTTCATACAGTTACCACCATGTAGAGGGCTGAAATATGTACTAGTCATAGTGTGTCTGTTTTCAAAGTGGGTGGAGGCTTACCCTACTAGGAGAAATGACAGCATTACAGTTGCAAAACTGTTGCTACGAGAGCTCATTCCTAGGTTTGGTTTTCCAGTAACTTTGGAATCAGATAGAGGAAAACATTTTAATAGCGAAGTGATTCAAATAATCTGTGAAGCATTCCAAATCCAACAGAAACTGCACTGTGCATATCGTCCAGAAGCTTCTGGAGTGGTTGAACAATTGAATGGCACTATAAAGTCAAGATTGGGAAAAATGTGTGCATCCACATCATTAGAGTGGCCAGATGCATTGCCACTCGTTTTAATGGGACTCAGAAGTATACCTGACAGAACCACAGGATTGAGCCCACATGAAATAATGATGGGAAGAGCAATGAGACAAACACATGTTCCCACAAACAAACTGGTGAATATATCTGATGATATGGTTCTGGACTATTGCAAAGGATTGGCTGACCTAGTGCGTTCTGTCTCTCATCAGGTTGGAGAAGACGCAGTTTCCAGGCAGCCCGAGCAAGAACATGATCTGAATCCTGGTGACTGGGTGGTAGTGAAGAATCACACCAGAGAAATGTGTCTATCACCTAGATGGGGCAGACTGTGTCAAGTCATACTGACAACGAATACAGCAGTGAAGTGTGCCGGATTTCCTAATTGGATTCATGTAAGTCACACCAAGAGAGTACCAGATCCCGAGGAAGAGAATCCTCAGACAAAGCCAATCACTGAAGAGGCTGAAGGTTGCCCAGCTGTAGGATCTCAGGTTCGAGATTCCAGAGAAGCTGAAGAAGAACAACCGAGCACAAGTCAGGATTGGATACCAGTGGTAGAAGTTCCTGAAGTATACCACAGAACAAGAAGTCAAGTGAAATTGAAAGAAATTGAAGAAGATCAGATAGGTGAAGAAGAAGCAGTTCAGGAACAAGAAGAAAAGACATTAAGAAATCCTGAACAAGGTCAGATAGGGAAAGAAAACTGGACTCAAAACAGTGAAGACCTAATAGACTTTGATCAGGGACAGACAGGTCTAGAAGAATCCGGTCAGGCTGCAGAAGTTCACAGTGCAATAAGCCCTGATCAGAACAAGTTAGATCAAGAAGAGTACACAGAAGAAGAAAACCTTGAAAAACATGAACTTGAATAAATAAATAAAGAACAAGGTCAGTTATTGGAAACTTACAGTGGAGCTGTTACAGAGAAACCAATCAGACCTGAAAAAGACAAAGCAGAAGAAAAGGTAATCAAAGAAGACGAAGCAGTATTAAGCAGTGAAATTAATGAGATCTCTGAAGACGAAAACAAAGAAACAGTGCCAACAAAGAAAACAAGAAAAGGAGATCATTGGCCAAGTGTCATTAAAAGAGTAAAGTACCACATAACAACCAGAAGTGAAGATCCAGATCAAGTACCTGAAGTATCAAGTCAAACCGAACAAGAAAATAAAACTGCGAAAAGAAGAAGTAAAAGACTGAAACTTGTGAATAACAAATTCAAGGGTCCTGACTGGACTTACATCATCCTTGAAGATTTTGAAAGCGCAGAGTCAAGTGACAGTGGTGGCGAAGGAACAAGTGCAGAATTGACGTACGAAGAAGAAACAAGACCACCCTGACTAAGCAAAAGAATAAGCTAAAGAAAAGACGAAAAGATAAGAAGAGCAATCTTCCTTGTCGAAAAATGCCTGACGATAGAGTTACTGGGAGACCAAAACAGAAATGTTGTAGAAGATGCTGTGCAATATGCATATGTAGTCTAGTAATGGTGCTTATAGTATGGTTAGTCCTGATTGTAGCAGTTCCTTACCTTATGATAATAGATAAAAAGATTAATAATGAAACTAAAGGGAGGACAGCAAACATGAAGGGCAATAGAGTAGAACTAATGGGCAGAAGATGAGGCAGAAATTCATCATGAAGTAGCTGACAACGAGACTAGTTTAAACGTTTTCACAAAGTTATTGTTTCAATATGTAGACACAATGGAAGTTAGTAATTGTTATGTCTGTATGAAGTTACCCGAATCAGTATTAGAAGGATTAACATATCATCACTTACCACTGACATATGGCATATCATGTAGTGTTTTGTCTAGTTTATTTTATAGAACAGGGAAACTTCAGTATTATTATTCAAACTTAGATGTGATATTTTCTGAGGTTCCGATTCGCAAGAGTATGAACCCAGTGCTTAGTAGTCAAGACGCAGTTTATGGGAGAATTTTTCTTAACCATGAAATCAATAGACATAACACATGCACATAGACACAATCTAACATGTTCTTTACTTGAAGAAGAAAAGATATTTTTGAATTTAGTAGAAGATAGAAGACAAGATTTTCAAAAGAAAGCTTCTGAACATAAGGCTCATTTACCACCTTGGGCTGAGAAAGAAGGGAGTTACACACCTGGCAAGGCTCAAGCTGCTATGGCTCTGGATTTCGTAAAGACAGGGAAAATTTGTCTTCATAGGTTAAAGACTGATTTTAACAATGTTTTCATCGGTACCAGTGAATGTGAACACAATTTTTTAATTCTTGGAGGTTGGGGACTCAAGGAGGAACAGATTCAGTTTTTCCTGGAATCTCTTATGTGTGTGGGAATAAGGCTTACTTTAGGCTTCCTGCACGGTGGTATGGAAGTTGTTATTTTGGAATAGTATTTCCAAAGATATACCACGTAAAAAGAAACACTGAGAGCAATGAAAACAATAGCGAATTAATACGTAGTAAAAGAGCTAGTTTTTCAGAAATTGTAGGTGATATATTTGGTGCATTGATACCTTCAGAGGGAATAATTCTGAACTCAAGGAAAATATGTAAATTGTCTACAGTAGTTGATCGTTTATCAACGGATACTGCTGGAGGGTTTCTAATGATTAATGCGGAAATGGTTGCGATTAGATCTATGGTGATGCAAAATCGACTTGCTCTTGATATTAAATTGGCAAAAGAGGGCGGAGTCTGTAAATTATTGAAGACGAAACATTGTTGCACTTATATTCCTGATAAGAGTGCAGAAATTGGAACGTATATACAGAATATAACTAAACTTGAGAAGGAACTTAAACCACTGGAAGTTGATAGTGTATGGGAAAGATTGACAAATAGTATATCGTCAATTGGTACCTGGTTTGCTAATGTAGGAAAAGGACTTATAGGTCAAATATTAGTACTCTTAGCAGGGATAGCAATAATAATATTGGTAGTAACAATATGGTGCAAATGCTGTAAAAAGAATGGAACATATAAGGTGACAGGAAGAGGAAAGAAACGAAAGGTAGATGAAATCGAACTTGAAGAATGGAGAAGTGAATTATACAAGAAATTAAAAGGAGATTGTAAAAATAGAAAGATAAAGACGAGAATGAAGTAATTTGCTAGAAGTTGGCATCTGATTGAGGGTAATGTTTTTGATGGCTCAGAAACGCCATCAGAGAGGGATTGATGGAGCAAGGTTTCATAAATGAAACTTGCTTGTATTCAATCCTCCTCACAGTATTAATTTATTAAACTTGTATTGTTAATACTAACCTTTGCATTCACGACACAAAAGAAAAAGATGCTTGCCTATGTGTTTTACTAATGAATAACGCTTGTCTGTAATCCAAAATGGCCGCTATGCGCGGGAAAGCTCAATGCGCATGTCGCAACCATATCACATGGTGTGACGTTTTTCTTTGCTTGGTGGGAAACTTCTGCTTCTGCGCAGTGTGCATTAAAATGGCTGCTTGATGTTTTCACATGCTTCAGCTTGCTCTCATGTCATTACTAAATTGTCGTTTCCTAACGCTACTAACGCGGGTTAGAATATATAATTAAATGGGAATAGAATAGAAAAAGTGGGTATACAGTGAAACATTTTATTTGTGATTCTAATATTTTCTTCTTGCACTTTTATTAGTTCGTAAACTTGGGCCTGGGTTGGTGTTCTGAAACTCGAGAGGCAACTGGTTCTGCGCATGTGTCCTGTGTGTCTGCCAAATGAAGTCAATCTGGACGTCGTCCAAGGCCGTGACCCGATGGCCGAAGATGCTGTATTTTGGCTTTCCTGTTGCATATTGACACATTGTCTATGAAAATTGGTTTACATTTGTCATGAGACGGGTGGGAAATAAAGCGAATGTATTAATTTGAAGGGGTGGGAACGTAAAGACAATAGGCTTTACAATTTAGGCCAAATCAACATGGTGCGAGAATCCACCCCCTGTCCCTGTCCAATCAGAAGTAGTGGTCCCATATTTTAGTAACATTAAGGGGAGGTACATGGGCGTAGAAGGGTATAATAGAATATAGCATTAGTTAATTAGTCAGAGCAAGATTCCATGAGAGCATGCGTTCATGAAGAACAGGCGTCCATGCTGCCAGAGCGCGCTTAGCTCCAGACCGCCAAGCTGACCGATTGCAGACCGAGTCCCTGTCCAGAAGAGGTCCTGAGGAGGGGGCGGCAGAGTTCATTAGAAGGAAGGCACGGGAGAATCGAGGAGAAGCCGAGTATCAGAGAGGGGAACGACGCAGGCGTCGTTGTAGAGAGGTCACCGGTCCTGTCCTGATCCTGGAGGAGGTCTTTGCTCTTCATCCTTCCTGGGTCCTATTATTCCAACTCCTTGTCTAAGGGGTTTGGTTCTTGCACTTAGGTAAATATAATGCAACCTTTAGTTGCGCTGCTGTCTCTATCTTCTCCTTTTCTTTAAACACCGTCATTGATTAGCAATAATCATTTCTATGCTTAATCTTGGGCATTGCGATTAAGTACCATGTGGCTCTGTATTTTACTCTGCTAAATCTTTAGATAAACATTTTAAAACTTCCTGACTCAGTGGTTATTTCAGGATTATGTACTATAATGAATGTCACTCATTTTAAATTTCCCAATTAGCAAAGGATTCATTGGTAAGTCATTACTCTTCAATCAGAAGGTAATTGGTAGCAGGGATTTTGATAGAGAGTAACAACTGATAAAACCCAGCGTAAGTATTAGCGTAGTATGAATGTATGGGCCCAAGTGAGTATCTGGTGTATGAATGCTGTTTGCTAATATCGCGCTGGATCAATATAAGTCTTATGTACAGTAGACTCGTCCAATCCATCTGAGATAGGCAATGGTATTCGGATCTTAAAGATGATCAGTGACATCCTATAATTAAAACTTAGGACATGAATTTGTTCATTAGTAGTCTTTTTACTTCCTTTTTGAATGCAGTAAAGGAAGTGATTCCACGCACTAGTGGAGGTAAAGAGTTCCAAATCTTTGGTGCAATCCCTGAGAAAGCACTACAACCAGTTCTCCTCTTATGGAAGGATTGAGGTTTCAGAAGGAAGGTGCTCGCACTTCGTAGTTGTCTGCAGCCTCCAGACCTTTCCAGCTTTAGAGCCAAGTAACTGGGTGTATTGTTGTGAATTGCTTTGTGCGTCATGCAGGCCACTTTAAGGTGTATTCTTGCCTCGTAAGGCAACCAATTCAGTGCTTTCAGGGTTGGTGAGATGTGACTATTTCTTTTGGTTCCTGATACCAGTCTAGCCGCAGCATTCAGTGCTGCTCTCAGCGGAGCCAACTTGTATTTGGGGAGACCACAGAGGGTGGTGCTTCCGTAGTCTAATCTTGGTAGCACTAGGGCTTGTACTGCCGTTTTTAGATCTGCCTGAGGGAGGAAGGGTTTGAGTTTCCTTAATATACTCATCTTGTGATTAGCTCCCTTGGTGGCAATAGAGATGTGCGACTGCATATTCAGATGTTTGTCTATGGAGATTCCTAGGGATTTTGCTGAGACAATGATGAGGGGGACACAGTCAAAGGAGGTTAGGTGTTTTAACCATAGGTCTAGCTTTGGTGTGTGGCTTGGTGGCGAGATGAGAATGAATTCCGTTTTTTTGGTATTCAACATGAGGTGGTTGTTAGTGTTGAGGGCAATGAAGTCATCTGGTGAGGTGATTTTCAGATACAACTGGGTGTCATCCGCGTACATGTGATATAGAATGTTCGCTGATTTCAGTGCGTTCGCCAAAGGCTCCATTAGGAGGTTGAAAAGAATGGGTGATAGGGCAGATGACTGCGGAACACCAAGTGTGACCATAGAAGGTTGCGAGAGTGAATTCTTCATCTTGATTCTTTGAGTTCTGTTATTCAGGAAGGAGGAGAACCATTGCAACACTGTGCCCGAGAGGCCCATCCTACGTTCCAATAGGGACAGAAGGTTGTCATGCTTGACCGTATCAAGGCGGAGGACAGATCAAGAAGTATCAATAGGCATGATTCATTGCGGTCAAGCATTTTTAGTATATCATCCATAATGTGTGTGAGTGCAGATTCTGTGACCCTAGTAACTGCACTTGTGACTATTTAGTGTTAAATGGAGTTCTGATAATGTTTGGCTCCAGTGAACTTGCTGCACCATTTAAATCAAGCCTCTTTTAGCTAAGAGGTAACTGCAATTGTGACTGCCTGTTTAGAATCCATCACCCCATGGGAATAGTCACAAGTGCAGTTACTAGGGTCATGATTTGAATGATGCAGCAGGTGCAGTGACACCAGGGCCTAAAGCTCTAGGAACCCCTCTAAACTCCAAATTTTCCTATATTTTAATACTAAACAGACGGTCACAAGTGAAGTTACCTTGCAGGCAATTGAGTCATGATTGAACTGGTGAAGCAGGTGCAGTGGCACCGGGGCCAAAAGTTGCCATAACTCCTCTATACACCAAATATTGCTATTTTGTACTACTAAATAGCCAGTCACATATGCAGTTATCTTGCAGGCTATAGGGTCATGATTTGAATGATGCAGCAGGTGAAGTGCCACCTGGCCCAAAAGTTGACAGAACTCCTACAAACACCTAATATTGCTATAATTCACTACTAAACAGGCAATCACAATTGCAGTTACCTTGCAGTTAAAAGGGGCTTGATTTAAATGGTGCAGCAGGTACAGTGACACCGGGGCCAAACGTCCTAGGGACCCCCTTAAACACAGATTATTGCTAAATTCTACTACTAAACAGACAGTCACAAGTGCAGTTATCTAGCAGGCACTAGGGTCATGATTAGAATGGGGCAGAAGATGCAATGACACCGTCACCCAAGGCTCTAGGAACCAGTCTAAACATCAAATATTGCTATATTTTACTACTTAACAGGCAGCCACAAGTGCAGTTACCTTGCAGGCTATAAGGTCATGATTGAAATGGTGCAGTAGGTGCTGTTAAACCGGGGCCCAAATCTCTAGGAACCCCTTTAAACACCAAATATTGCTATTTCTTACTGCTAAACATGCAGTCACCAGTGCAGTTATCTTGCAGGCTATAGGGTCTAGTTTTAAATGGTGCAGCAGGTGCAGTGGCACTGGGCCCAAAAGTTGTAAGAACTCCTCTAAACACCTAATATTGCTATATTGTACCACTAAAAAGGAAGTCACAATTGCAGTTACCTTGCAGTTAAAAGGGCATGATTTGAATGGTGCAGCAGGTGCAGTGGCACTGGGCCCAAAAGTTGTCAGAACTCCTCTTAACAACTAATATTGCTATATTGTACCACTAAAAAGGAAGTCACAATAGCAGTTACCCTACAGTTAAAAGGGGCATGATTTGAATGGTGCAGCAGGTGCAGTTACATCGGGACCCAAAGCTCTAGGAACCCCTCTAAACACCAAATATTGCTATATTTTACTACTAAACAGGCAGTCACATGTTCAGGCAACAGGGTCATGTTTTGACTGGTGCAGCAGGTGCAGTGGCACCAGCCCCACAAGTTATCAGAACTCCTCTGAACACCTAATATTGCTATATTTTACTACTAAACAGGCAGTCACAATTGCAGTTACCTTGCAGTTTAAAAGGGCTTGATTTCAATGGTGCAGCAGGTGCAGTAACACCAGGGTCAAAAACTCTAAGGACCCCATTAAACACAATATTTTGCTAAATGTTACTACTAAACAGTCACAAGTGCAGTTATATAGCAGGCACTAGGGTCCTGATTACAATGGTGCAGCAGGTTCAGTGACACAGGGACCAAAAGCTCTAAGCACACCAATAAACACTGAATATTGCGATATTTTACTACTAAACAGAGAGTCACAAGTGCAGTTATCTTGCAGGCTGTTTTAGTGGCACCGGGCCAAAAGTTGTCATAACTCCTCTAAACTCCAAATATTGCTATATTTTACTACTAAACAGGAAGTCATGAGTGCAGTTATCTAGCAGGCTCTAGGTCCATGATTTCAATAGTGCAGCAAGTTTGTGGCACTGGAAGCAAAACCTCCAGGTACCTCACTAAACACTGATTATTGCTATGTTTTACAACTAAACAGGCAGCCACAAGTGCAGTTATCTTGCAGGCACTAGGGTCATGATTTTAATGGTGCAGCAGCTGCAGTGGCCCAGGGCCCAAAGGTTGTGGAATTTTTAGGTCGAGCTTCGATCGACCTGTTATCTCTGTTCTGTAGGGTTTGGCACACCCTCCAATTGCCATTGGCTGTTATCTGGGTCATTTACACATCATGGCTTATTAGTGGTGCATTTGCTTAAATGTCCCTCCGTGGGTTTAGCTCCCTCGCTGGCGATTTCACTAAGAGATCTTTTTGTTTGGCCATCACACTGTACACTGTACACTCTCTCCTGCCGTCTGATTTATTTATAGCTGGTTTTGCCTTCACTCAGAGCGCCGACTGCATGCCTGAAATAAGAGCAACTGGGATGGCTGGCGCATGTGAGCGCCTTGTTATTTTCCTGGGCGTGTTCCCTACTCTTGTTGCGAGGAGCAGCCACGGCTTTTTGTTTGAGACACACACACACACACACACGCACACACACACACACACACACACTCTCTCTCTCTCTCTCTCTCTCTTTTTCAGGTCGCTACACGTGCTCTGTACGTTGTTCCGCCAACCATAAGTGGAGAGAGGCGAGCATGCTGAATAAGCAAAGGGTTCGGTATATAAGCAGGACTTTTTGTTCCATCGATGTCAGTCAGTTTGTGGTACGTAAAATCTGTTGAGCACTTTGTGTTGCGCGTTTTACCTTAAAAACATTATGTGCATGTATGACTGAAACAAGCATTGGCATAGCCAATAGGTCTCGCCTTTGGGGCCTTATAAGTGTTTAGCCAGAGCTATTGACTTTGCCAATGTCTTCAAGCTGTGCTGTAGAGAAGTGTGGCTGCTGTGCAGCATGCTGAAAAGTTATAATAAAAAAGTGTCAGAAGCATTTTTGTTACTTTATATATGACCAAGAAGGCATTATGTAAAACTGAACGACCATATTAAAAAAGTATTTAGAATAAAAAATGTCCTCAGTTTTCTTTTGTTCTTGCAATGCTGGCAACTTGTTTCTGCCTATTGCAATGGTTGTTTGTTAAAGCTTTTTTTGAGGGGGCATAAACAATCGGAGGGTGAAGGTTGGGAACTAGTACCTGTATTATAACACTAGCAGCGGCCAGACGCTAGGGGAGAATCAACAGATACCAGATTCCGAGAGCAGGCTGAGGTGGTGCTGAGTGATGCTGAGGTGGTAGTGGTGGTGGTGGTGACTGCTGCGGAGACGATGCTGAGGTGATGCTGAATGACACTCAGGTCTTGCTGAGTGATACTGCTGTGGTGCTGAGTGATACTGCTGTGGTGCTGAGTGATGCTGTGGTGGTGCTGAGTGATGCTGTGGTGGCCCTGAGTGATGCTGTGGTGGCCCTGAGTGATGCTGTGGTGGCCCTGAGTGATGCTGTGGTGGCCCTGAGTGATGCTGTGGTGGCCCTGAGTGATGCTGTGGTAGTGCTGAGCGATGCTGTGGTGGTGCTGAGCGATGCTGTGGCGGCGCTGAGCGATGCTGTGACGGCGCTGAGTGATGCTGTTGCGGCGCTGAGTGATGCTGTGGCGGCGCTGAGTGATGCTGTGGCAGCGCTGAGTGATGCTGTGGTGGCGCTGAGTGATGCTGTGGTGGCGCTAAGTGATGCTGTGGTGGCGCTGAGTGATGCTGTGGTGGCGCTGAGCGATGCTGTGGTGGTGCTGAGTGATGCTGTGGTGGTGCTGAGTGATATTGTTGTGGCACTGAGTGATGCTGTGGTAGTTCTGAGTGATGCTGTGGTGGTGCTGAGTGATGCTGTTGTGGTGCTGAGTGATGCTGTGGTGGCGCTGAGTGATGCTGTGGTGGCGCTGAGTGATGCTGTGGTGGCGCTGAGTGATGCTGTGGTGGCCCTGAGTGATGCTGTGGTGGTGGTGAGCGATGCAGTGGCGGTGCTGAGCGATGCAGTGGCGGTGCTGAGCGATGCTGTGGCGGTGCTGAGCGATGCTGTTGCGGTGCTGAGCGATGCTGTGACGGTGCTGAGCGATGCTGTGGCGCTGCTGAGCGATGCTGTGGTGGCGCTGAGCGATGCTGTGGTGGCGCTGAGTGATGCTGTGGTGACGCTGAGTGATGCTGTGGTGGTGCCGAGTGATGCTGTGGTGGTGCTGAGTGATGCTGTGGTGGTGCAGAGTGATGCTGTGGTGGTGCCGAGTGATGCTGTGGTGGCGCCGAGTGATGCTGTGGTGGCGCCGAGTGATGCTGTGGTGGCGCCGAGTGATGCTGTGGTGGCGCCGAGTGATATTGTTGTGGCGCCTAGTGATGCTGTGGTGGCCCTGAGTGATGCTGTGGTGACCCTGAGTGATGCTGTGGTGACCCTGAGTGATGCTGTGGTGACCCTGAGTGATGCTGTGGTGGTGCTGAGTGATACTCTGGTGGCCCTGAGTGATGCTCTGGTGGCCCTGAGTGATGCTCTGGTGGCCCTGAGTTATGCTGTGGTGGCCCTGAGTGATGCTGTGGTGGCCCTGAGTGATGCTGTGGTGGCCCTGAGTGATGCTGTTGTGGTGGTGCTGAGCGATGCTGTGGTGGTGCTGAGCGATGCTGTGGTGGTGCTGAGCGATGCTGTGATGGTGCTGAGCGATGCTGTGGTGGTGCTGAGTCATCCTGTGGTGGTGCTGAGTCATCCTGTGGTGGTGCTGAGTGATGCAGTGTTGGCCCTGAGTGATGATGTGGTGTCGCTGAGTGAAGCTATGGTGGTGCTGAGTGATGCTGTGGTGGCGCGGAGTGATGTTGTGGTGCTGCTGAGAAATGCTGTGGTGGTGCTGAGTGATGCTGTTGTGGCGCTAAGTGATGCTGTGGTTGTGCTGAGTAATGCTGTGGTTGCACTGAGTGATGCTGTGGTTGCACTGAGTGATGCTGTGGTTGCACTGAGTGATGCTGTGATGGCGTTGAGTGTTGCTGTGATGGCGTTGAGAGATGTTGTGTTGGTGCTGAGTGATGCTGTGCTGGCTCTGATTGATGCTGTGCTGGCTGTGATTGATGCTGTGGTTGCGCTGAGTGATGCTGTGGTGATGCTGAGTGATGCTGTGGTGTTGCCGAGTGAGAGATAGAGTGAAGATATAATGCCCAATTAGAGAGGGTGGTGAGAGAGAAAGAGAGAGAAAGAAGGGGAGAGAGAGTGAATGAAGGAGTTTGAAAGAGAAACAGATAAAGGGGTGAGAGAGAATGAAAGGCTAAAAAAGATAGAGAGGGGAGAGTTAATTAAGTAGAGAGAGAATTAGAGAGGGAGAGAGAGAGAAGGAGAGAGACAATAAGAGTGGGGGTGTGGAGTTTAAATAGAGTGAAGAAGTGACGCGAAAAAGTAACCTTAAATATAGCTTTGTGCTTTGCGCGAATATTAAAAAAAAAACAGAGTGAGACAAAAATACTGGTAATTAGGCTGTGACTCCCAATATAAAACAAATAGCGATATAAGGTGAAATCAACCCACTGAAGCAATATTTCTAACTAGACAAAAAAAGCTTGCATTTCAATGCTAATCGCTGTTGTTTTTCATGTGACTGTAGTCCAGGGCCGTCAGTTGGTAATGTGAGCTGCTGCTGCGATTGAAACATCAGAGTCCAGAGAGTTAATGAGCCATGACGAGGAAATGAGGAAGAGGTAGGAAACCCAGATGGCAGCTGCGCGCGTGCACGCCATCGTGAACTCAAGCTGGTCGCCAGCCGAAAGCCAGTGGGTTTGCACTTCCAAAACCCGCTTACTAAAACTCTCGGCCAGACCTGCGCAAGCGCTGGTGCAGGCCGAGACCTAAAAAGAGCGCAGCAACGCTAGGCGAGACCTAAAAAAGTGTAAAGTGTGTTTTCATCCTTCTCCAAACATGTGACGACAATACATACAGTCTGACTCAGCAAATGGTGAAGGGCCAAAGTCATTCTCAAAAGAAAGAGCAGATCTAATAAAGCAGACAATCATTCACTGGGACCATCGCAGCACTAGCACACGGAATGTCATGAATATATGCGGGGCACGCATGACACACAGCTCAGCACGGCAGTTTGTGTAAACAGTTAAACACTTCGCAAATATACCCCATGTTAGAGTTGGGTGTATGTACTACAGCTCCTGAAGTACGTAGATTATGTAGCCGAACACAGCTGCCGACTTTGAAACTGGGGAACTAGGTTTGGATCCCAGCGTCTGTTCATCATCCCGTGATTCTAGGCAAATCATTTATTCTTCCCGTGCCGAGAAACACAAAAAGAACAAAACGAAACTGACCTTATCTGGTGCTTATGTAAAGCGGTATAATATCCTTGGGCCGAGCTCGCGCCACATAAGACTACAATAAAGAAATAACGAGCAGTAGGATCCGCAGCACTTTGAGCTCCTCCTTGGCATGCTCGTATAGCTCCCGGTCGATACGCTCGCTGTGGCTCTGGGCCTCCTGCAGCTTGCCGGGCACCGGTGTGCTACAGCACAGCCCCATGTGGCTGGTACCCATGGGCGAGAGGAGAGGGGTAATGGGACGTCCAGGCCGTGAGGCCACGGTTGCAGAGGTGAGCGATACGGGGTTGTGGTGGGTGACTGAAATAAGGTGCGAGACGAGTACAGGAAGAAGTACGTTTTCAGATGTCAGGCAGGTTTTTTTTTCCTGTAGAGAAGGGTGAGATTATTAATTGTGGAGGGCTCCAAACGCAGTTAAATTGTTTTATGACGGAGCGGGAGGAGGGATTAAGTTTGAAAACAACGTGCTGTACGTTCCCAGTGTTAAAGGAGGAGTGGGGCGTCAAATACAAGAGTGGTAATAGGAAGGTTTTGTTTTTCTGGAATATGCCTGGGTGCGTTTGTCGAGGTTTAAGTTTCAGTCGGTATAACGGGTCGATGAGGTGCAGGCGGGCGCGTCCCTACTCTGCGGACGTAAAACTCGGCTCCACTCCTTATCGAGAGGAAAAGCAAACAGAAAACTGGGAACGTTTGGAATTGGCGCGGGAGCTGCGCCCACCCTGGAAATGACGCCACGTCGGAGGTGTCTTGTTCCAGGTGCCGTTGGGGTGCAGCTCCTTTCTACTCAGTCCTCCCGCCCCAGCCACGGCTTCCTTGCAGGCGCCCGTCGTTCTTCGAATCCCCGCTTCCTTGCACAACCACTCCTCCCCGCCCCTTAATCTGAGCGCCGCGCCTGTTTATTGTGATCACTACAGCAACCTTTTCAGTACCCACTAACGAGCCGCCCGTTCCCGTCGCAAAGGTGATTCCCATTTCACCCCTCACGCACGCCAGCTCCCGCACCACCTGATAAGAGCCAAACCAATCGAAACGGAGGAGCGGGGGCGAGCGAGCGCGGCAGCCTGCTCAGCTGACCAGACGCTCGTGCGTCATGGCTTTTCTCCGCACGGCCGGCATATGTTTCCAATTATCGCGCCCGCGTCTGGGCACGATAATTGGAAACACATGTCTGCCGCGCGGGTAACCGCCCGAAAAAGGCCACGACGCACGAGCGTTTGGTCAGCTTTGGAAACCCCTTACTTAAAGTCTCGCCAGAGCAGCGCTTCCGCGCTACTCGAGGCTCGACCTAAAAAGAAACGTGCTCTGTTGTTTTTTGTTATCATCAGCGGACAAATAACACTAAAAAGTCTGTTACAATTTCCACTTGGCTGAAAATTCACAATTGTATTTACATGTAAAAATGTACCCTCCTCCTAAACGTGAGAAACCATAGTTATTTTATTTTGAGATTCTTCCTGTTAGAGCACGGGGTATATGGATCTTAGAATTAACAGCATGGAAAGTCAATACTTAATAGCAACCTTACAAAGGCAAAGTTATTTAAATCATTTTCTTCTCTTTCCAGTGGCCAAGAGGACTGCCGTATTTCCTTCAGAAACATCGAAAGGTAAGGACTGGCTCTTTCTTTTTGCTGGCTTAAACAAAAGGAGCAAAACAAGGAAAAAATATTGAAAATAATAGCTGACATAAAAAAAATGCATTGGCTGGCAATACAGGTATTGTTTCTTTTGCTCTATCTGCGTTTGCGTTCTATGTAATAATTAACATTGAAATGATTGGCAAATTGGTATTGGTAAACACTAGCCTATTCATGGATAAAGCTTGACTGATTAGACATACCACTGCCAGCAGCACTAACCTGAGCGATATGACCGTGTGCATGAGGTGATTGCTGCTACTCACAGGCACAGTCACAAGGCAGGGATAGCAAGTCACGGTCCTAAAGGCATATCTGGTCTACCTAGAGCTATGCCTTCTGATGCACATAGCACGTGACCTCTCACCCTCCCCTGAAGTTATACAATGAGCTGAATGACTTCTTAAATGGTCACTGCTCTTATCAACTCTACCGTTCTCAAGGCCTGTTCTTCCTGTCCTCATCTGCCACAGAGACTTGCCTGCCCAAAGTACGTCCCCGAAAACCAGCACTGCCTGGTGTAATAATGTTTTCTCCATCCTCCATCCTTGTATTCCTAAGCGCAATTACGCGAGTTTGAGCTATTGGCATTGTAAATGACAATGACTTTTATTTTTGTTTTGCCGATAATTATCTTAGTTATCAAGTTTAACTCTGCTTTAGTGGGTGGAACTTTTTAGCTAATTTACACATTCTTTATGATATTGTTCTGCTAGTAAAATGTTATTTGTTTTCTGTGTCATGTGTTTGACGCTAATAACATTTTTTTCTGTGTCATGTATTTGATGTTGGTGCATTATGTAGTGTAAACTCGAACAAAGTGATTGTATTGCTTTACATGAACCCGCTCCATGTGCTCTGAAGGGATTTTTTAACCTCCTTTATCCGTTGGGACAGTTTCTGTATAACATTGCAGCACCAGACAACTGCCGCAGAGTCTTGGATTGTAAACATGGTCATGTGCTTGTGCTAAAAGTATTCCTCGAGTTTTGTGATTGCAACCTGTTCCTTCTACTGGCTGTAAAGGAAGCCTGTATATTTTCAAGAGCAGTGAATTTGAAAAATTCCAACTACTGGGCATATTTGTTGCATAGTGTCAAAGCTTGTCTTTGTGAGCAAGCGTGCTTGGTGACTGTATGGGTTTCGTGCTGCTGTTCTTTTTTCGGAATGTATCTATTATTTTGGAATACTTTTTAATAAAACAAAACAGTTTTTTTCTTCTTTGGTGTAAGGTCTACACTTTTTTTAACACCGAGCATTTAGCTTAGTAAGGAGACTAGCTTTTTTTTGGACTCGCCTTTACTGGGCAGATTGTATTGTTCTAGCACCACAAACATGTTATATCGTGTGCTGTATTTGCCGTTGGCCATAGGAATAAGCAACGTGATAATTGAGCAATACTCTGTAAACTGAAGCAAGCGTTATTTCCTAATAGTGAGAATTTTACCGTTCATCTTTCTGTGGATGTAAAATGCATTTATATTTATTTGCATACTTTTAACATGTGGTATTTTAGCTTAATTATTAGTAAAAAGGGTTTGAGTTCTCCAAAGTAATTTAAACAGCCTCCTGTATTTTCATTGTTATGTAATATAAAGAGCATCAAATGCACATTCTTAAAACAGGCAAATGCTTTGTCTAATTTAGCTCGCTTTACATCTGAGAATTTAGCTTAATAATTGTTAAAAGAGTTTGAGTTGTCCAAATTAATTTAAACAGCCTCCTGTATTTTCGTTGTCATATAATATAAAGAACACCAACTGCACCCACTGCACATTCTTAAAACACGGAAAGTGCAATTATCTAAAGCCACTATGGTCATGATTTCAATGGTGCAGCAGGTGCAGTGGCACCAGGACTTATTGTGGCAAAATACAGTATTTGTTAGAACATACAAACTTCAAAGTATATAGCACAATAATTGAAAATGTGTCAGTGCAGTATTTAAATAAAGAAAAATTGTGAACCATAAGTAATACAATGCCAATGACAATGCAATTGTAAATATCTACTATATGCTCATTATTGTTTTAGAATTTATGTTCATGTTTAAGGTTTTTCACAATAATAAAAAAATTAAAAACTTTGTAAGAGAAATCTCTAATAAAAAAAAAACTTGCCCATCTCAATAAAACAGTAATTTCACTTTCAGTGTGTTTCTTTCACTTAATGCTCATTTGAAAAATGTAAAGTTAATTTTCATTTGTTTATCTTAACAATGGACAATAACCAAACAACATCTTTTCGTCTAGTTTTTGTAACCTTGTTTTTTTAGATTTGCAAAAACAGTGCTTACGCTGTACTTGTATGGTTTTCCATCCCCATTTACCTATTCTCACCACTTTCAAGTCTACTAATCAGGTACATGTTTTTTTTATCTTTGTTCTCCACCATTTACCTAATCTCCCCACTTTATAATACCAGTAGTACCAGCACAATATATTGCCTTTTTGTATATAAACAAGTCATAACACTTTAACAGACTTTCTGTAACTTATATTGTACAACTACTCAGCAAGATACAACTTGCAACAAAAATAGCTTATTATTAATCCCGTAGGTGAAACCTAATGCATTTATTAATGCTTGTTTTTAAATATGCCTACATACCCCGTGACCTGGCCCACTCAGGGGTTATAATCTAAACAAGCGTGGGAGACCGTGCTAGTTCTCTTTTTTAATGTTTGCCACAGATTCGTGACTCCATCGCGATTTCGCAACAAAAATTCAAAAACATGTTTTTTTGCCCTGGCAGGGCCCCAGGATGGCTGCCAACACTTCCTGGTTGAAGTGTTGGCAGCCAATTAGATTTCAGTGCGAGAAATGTTGGATCCTCGGAAGATCCGTGTCCCTATATATACAAATTTGGTTTTCTTTTAATTTCTTGTAAACTACTAAATGGATTTACACCAATTAACAAAAAGCGTGCCTTCTGGACAAGAGCTACCTTTCTGCCAAATTTGGTGTAATTCGGATCAACCTGAAATTTGTTTCCTACCTTCAGTTTTGGCGGGCGGGGAAAAAGCCCCAAAAGGCACGCCTCCCCAGTGTTGCTCAAATCTCTCCCCAGTTTCGCCCCTGTTTGTCGGACTACTTCGGCCCAGAAGGCGGTCAGCACTGCGCAATTCCAGACCATGTGGACGAAGTCCACATCTGGCTGGGAGCACCTTGGGCACGCCCGTATTTCCCCCATGTATCATTTTGATTCTGTGTGGGGTCAGATATGTCATGTGGACATAGTTAAACTGGGTGTATTTTAGACTTGTATTGCACGATATGGATTTAGGAGAGGCCAAGACCTTTATTTATTTATATCATTTATAGAGCGCATGAATCACCCCAGTCGGGGATCTCCGCGCTGTAACAGCCTTAGACAACCAAAATGGAAAGATCAGAACAGTGAGGTTTTTAACAGTTTTCTGAAGGATAGATAGTTGGTACAGAGACGTAGGTAGCTGGGCAGTTGGTTCCAAACAGTTGAGGAGCTAAATAAGTAAAATATTTGCCCCTAATCTAGTTTGTTTTATGCAGGGTACAAGGAGGAGATCTTTGGACCCCGAACGGAGGGTTCTAGAGGGAGTGTATCTGACCAACTTGTCCGACATGTATCTTGGCTCCATATTGTTTAGGGCTTTAAACACTATGCAGCAAATCTTGAATTTGATTCTTTTGCGGAGTAGGGGAAGTGAAGCTGTTCTGGGGGGAGCATTGGTCACTAAGCGGGCTGCCGTATTCTGGACTACCTGTAGTCTGTTTAAGGAGGTTTCCTTAGCTGAAATCAGCAGAGCGTTGCAGTAGTCCAGACGGCTTAGGACCAATGCTTGTATCAGGGCTTTTCGTGTGGGTGATGGGAGTAGGGGGAAGACTCTGCGTAGAAGGCTTAATATGTGGAAGCAGGCCCTAGTGGTTGAGGTAGCATGCTCCTCCAAACTTAGCTTCTGGTCAATTTGGACCCCTAGATTCTTAACCACTTGTTTAGGGGATGGGGCCGGGCCCAGCTCACCTGGCCACCAGTTGGGTGACCATCTTGTTACTGCATCTTTGAATAACATAATTTCTGTTTTTTCTGCATTCAGCTGAAGGAAGTTGTTACTCATCCATACAGTGATGGTTTTCATGCCCTCCAAGAAGGTGGCCTGAATGTCTGTGTTGTTCTTGCCAAAAGAAAGGAGCAGTTGTGTATCATCAGCGTAGGAAATTGGTATGAACCATAAGTTTCTCAGTAGTGACGCGAGTGGTGTAACATAAATGTTAAATAAGGTAGGGCTCAAACATGAGCCCTGGGGTACACCCTTAGAGACAATGGTGGTCTGTGATTTAAAAGGACCGAGGTTGATGGTTTGAGTTCTCCCAGTCAGGAAATCAGTCACCCATTTTAGTGCGGTATCCTGTATGCCTATAGCTCTAAGTCTCTCCAGCAAGATCTGGTGGGAGATGGTATCGAATGCTGCAGACAGGTCAAGCAGTATAAGAAGCACTGCCTGACCATTGTCTGCGAGCATTCGGATGTTGTCTGTGACTGTCACCAGTGCCGATTCCGTGCTGTGTCTGGGTCGGAATCCTGACTTTGAGTGGTCGAGGCAGTTGGAGGATTCTATGAATTTAGACAGGTGTGTGTTAATGTGCTTCTCTAGTAGCTTGCTTTGCAAAGGGAGTAGTGAGATGGGTCGATAGTTAATGATAACGTCTGGAGGCAGTTTGGCATTTTTCCTTATGGGCAGGATCTGGGCTGCTTTCCATTCCTTGGGAAGCTTACCTTCTTTTAAGGAGAAATTTAAAATGGAACAAATGGGGGCAACGAGCTGATTGGCGAGCGAGCTAGCTGGTGATTTTGGCAGGGATTAGGTCTAAAGGGGAACCAGATTTGGTCATTTTTAGCAGGGATTCAGTGTCCTCAGGGGAGAGCATTGGGAATTCCTCAAGTTTATTTGTGCTAGATGAGGCAAAGGGGGGTTCAAGTATGGGGTTTGAATGGGAGCCATTAGTCGCAGTTATTTTGTTATAGATGTTATCAATTTTTGGTGTGAGATATCCTGCAATATTGTCACATAAGATCTGAGATGGCGCCTCTTTCGTGTCGCATGCTTTGGGATTGATGAATGTTTTAAGTACCTTGAGTAAGGCTTTGGGAGTGTTATCTGCCTGATCAAGTTGGTTTGTAATATACGTTTTTCGGGCGATTTTCAGGCTGCTATGATATTTAGTCTGGGCAGATTTGAATCGTTCTCTGTCGTGGGGGTCATGTGTTCGTCGCCATTGTCGCTCTAGTTTCTTGCACTGGCTTTTTTCAGTCCGCAGATAAGTGGTGTACCAAGGGGTCTGGGGGCGTTTGGAGACCACTAGGGACTTTTTCAGGGGTACCAATGTGTCTAATGTGGTCTTCATGTTTGCCTGGAAGGCTGTTAGACGTTTTTCTACTGTGTCGGAGTCAAAATATTGTGGTGGTATAAAGGTGTCTTTGAAACGAGTGGGCGTTAATTTATGCCACTGTCTGTAACTCCTGATAGTTTGTACTTTTGGGGCGTATTGCTCTATTGATCCCACAATACTGAATTCAATTTTTGAGTGATCTGACCATGTAAGGGGACAAGTTATTCCGCAAGCAATGTTAGGCGAGTTTGAGAGGACTAAATCTAGTGTGTGTCCTGCTACATGAGAAGGTTCATGATTAATTTTGGTCAACTCAAGTGCAGATAGCTCTGTCAGAAGGGAGGCGGCATCAGGGTCGCAGGGATTTTCGCTGTGCACGTTCAGATCACCGAGAAGCAGAAATCTTTTAGATGAGATCGCATAAGGGGAGATCAGGTCCATAAGTAAGGTGACGGAGTCAAGGAGTGGTCCTGGGGGACGATATACTAGCGCTCCTTTCCAGCTAAGTTGAGCATGTAGGTCAATTCTGAACACTAGGGTTTCAATTTTTTCATTGATTAGTTAATCTAAGACTATAACTTTTATCAGGTCTTTGTAAATGATGGCTACCCCTCACCCCGCCCTTTGTGGTCTGTCCAGTTTTTGGATATGATAGCCATCGGGCAATGCCAGCGCAATTGCTGGATTAGAAGATGGCTTGATCCAAGTTTCCGTTAAGAAACCGATGTGGGGAAGAGAAGAGGAAAGCATGTCCCATATGTTAATGGCGTGCTTGGGGAGTGATCTAACGTTTGCTAGAAAGCAGTCCCAGCTTGCCGTCTTATCAGCTGAGTTCTGAAGGTTCAATTGTTTATGGGGTCATATGAATCTCTAATTCCTGAATCAACTATTTTAGCGTTGATACTGGGTAGTGTGGGAAGCAAACTCTGATATCCACATGTTCTGCACGCGAGGGGGCCTTCTATTTCTATTGGGAAGGTGTGAGCGCATGAGTTGGTGTCTTGCATATCAGGCAAGCATTGGTTGTCTCTAATACTCAATAAGTCTTTCTGGTTACTGGGCTATTTACCTGGTCTCTGTGGAAACCGGCAGGGTTCCTGGCGACGTCCAGGCGCGGACGGACGCAGACGGGCTTGCCTTAGGCGCGCCAGCGGTGCGTCCGCTGCGCGTCGGTCCGGCCATCTGATTTTGTAGTGCCAGGCAGCTGAACTGCGGACCTGGGGATCTATACGTCACTTCCGGGTAGTGATTAACTCCCTCCACTCGATCGGAACAATCCGCGGTGGACCGGGGAGGCACCCCACAGAGTGACACGTGAGTGAGGCGAAGTACAAAGTGAGTACAGTTTAAAGTGACTTTAGGTAAGAGTGAAAGTGTTTTAAAACAAGTGATTCTGTTTTAAAAACGAGCGATTTAAAATCAAGTGATTCTGTTATTTTAGAAAGCGAGCAATTTCATAACAATGATCGAGCGTGCTAGCGCTAAACAGGGAAGCTTAAACAATTCTAAGGAGCCCTTTCCCAGGCGCTCCTGCTGTGGCAGTATCAGCATACTGTATCAATTTACTTATCCCATTTCTGGTCTGTAAATTGTTTGTTTTGCGCTTGTTCTCAGCGTTCCCTGAGTTTAGGCAGTGTCGGCAGTGATGTCTCTACCAGCGTCATGTAAAACCATTTCACTTGGTGTCCAGCCCCTCCCAAGGTGAATACCGCATGGAGTAGGGGATGCGTTTCTGGCTCCACTCCTCCTCCTCCCCATATTTCTCTGAAGGTACGAACTAGAGCCTCATACTTCAAGAACTGGCCCACCGGCAGCCCGTATTGCCCCACTAGCTCCACAAAGGGGATAAGCGGCTTGTCCCGGTACAAGTCGCACACTATCTCGAGACCCACTCCTTCCCATTCTATCAATTGCTCCGAGGTGAAAATTTGGCGTGGGGTTCCGTGTGGTAAGCCCACCAAGGGGAGCTGGGGTGAGTACTTGGGAGTCACGGGAAGTCTAGCCAGGCTTTTCTGGTCTGTAGGATCGTCCTGTAGGGGGTTACAACTTTATGGTCCAGCATCTTGGCCATACTTGGGTGGGATGGGTGCCCTGGTCTCCCATGAACATTCCCTCTGCATTGGCTCCTTACAGCCACTGGGACAATCACTGCAGCTGGGAAACCAGGTAGTACAGTTCAAAATTGGGCACTCCCAGCCCCCCATTGCGTACTGGGCGCCGCAACGTCGCCAGTGAAACACTCTTGCATCCGTCTCCCCATATTAGGTCTCGCACTAGTGAATCCAGGGGGACAAACCAACCTCTGGGTAACACCAGTGGAAGGTTCACAAAATAATAGAGTAGCCTGGGCAACATGACCATCTTGGTCAACAATATGCGCGCCATTACTGGCAGCTTCAATAAGCTACAAAACGCTACACGTGATCTGAGCGAGGGGAGCGCCCTATCTAGGTTGCCTTCAGGCAGGTCAGTCAGAGAATGGTAGACATGTATGCCCAGGTATTTAATCGTGGTCGTAGCCCAGTTAAGGTCCGTTGAGAGCACTTGGGGCCTCGGGAGCGGTCCCGCCACCGGGAAAAGATAGGTCTTTGTCTTATGCACTCGTAGTCCTGTTAAAGCAGCAAATCTATCTAGTAATCGCAAGGCCATGGCTGATCCAGCCACCACCTCTCGTAGATAAATCAACAGGTAATCCGCATAGAGGGAGACGATGTGCTGTCTCCCATCTAGAGTCAGCCCTAGTCCCGTCCTGCCTTGGCGGAAGAGAGCCACTAATGGCTCCATTGTCAGCGTGAACAGCACTAGCGACAAAGGGCACCCCTGTCTCGTGCCGCCGAAGATCCTATACTGGGCTGAGAGTGTTCCCCCTTTTCGAACTCTAGCCGTTGGGCAGTCATACGGTATTTTAATCCAGCTCATCCACTCTTCCTCCAGTCCCGTCCGCTCCATACATGCGAAGAGGTACTCCCAGCTAGCTGTATCAAAAGCCTTCTCAAGGTCTATCGATAAAATTGCTGCGTGCTTGAGAGTACTGGCTTCTGGATTGTATAGAATGGAATATAGTCTTCTGAGATTATAAAAAGTGTTTCGTGAGGGGATAAATCCATTTTGGTCGGCATGGATCAGCGCAGGCATGTGCGGGAGTAGCCTCATTGCCAACACCTTGCTCAGAATTTTAAAATCTAGATTAAGCATGGATAAAGGCCGGTAATCTCCTACTCGAGTCCCCGGGGGGGGGGGTAGTCTTGGAAAGAGGGATCACAATGGCACTCTGTGTGGAGTCTGGGAGTCGCCCTAGTTCCAGCGATACAGCATACAACGTTTCCAGGCTGGGCGCCAGTTTAGAGGCAAATATGGAATAAAATTCAGCTGGCAGGCCATCAGGGCCGGGTGTCTTCCCTGTGGCCATTGATGTTATGGCGTGCTTTATTTCTCCTTGTGTTACCAGGCCTCCCAGTGATTCTCTATGTTGTTCGTCTAGCCTGGATAACTGCAGGGGCGCTAAAAACTCTCTAACTTCGTCTGGTGGGGTGGAGACGGGGCTGCATATAGTGTTTCATAGTATTCCCTAAAAAGGGTATTTACGTCCTCTGGGTCTTACAAAGTAGTGCCCGCCCCATTAGTAATATGCGTTATATGTGATCCACGTGTTTCCGGTTTGATCAACCTTGCTAATAGTCGACCTGATTTGCCCTCATCATGCGTTCTAGCCAGATACCCTTTGTAATCAAATCTCCGGAGTCTTTCTAGTGTCTCACTATACTGAGCCCTAGCATCTGAGAGATCGGTCTGGACTGTCGCGTCCATCTCCTGCCTATTATCTAGTGCATGAAGGTGCCCTTCTAGCTTGTCCAGCTCCCCACACAAGATTCTCCGCACTCCCACAGACTGGCTCAAACAGTGGCCACATACAACCACTTTGAAAGCCTTCCATTCCACTAGCTCAGAAGAAGCAGAACGCGCATTTGTGTCAAAGTAAGTGTCTATGCAAGAGCTCAGAGATTCCCTAAAGGGGCCATCTTCCATCATCTCTGATCTGAACCGCCACAGCGGGATCTGGGGTCTATTTCTCAGGGGACGATAACAAAGCAGTAGTGGGCTATGATCTGAACAAGTGCGCCCCAAGTATTCGGTATGTGTGGTTGTCTCGTGGATGTCTGCGGAGCAAAGAAATATGTCAAGCCTGGTGTGTAGATGATGTAGAGGAGAGAAAAGGAGTATTCCCCTTCTGCTGTATGCTGAACCCTCCAAGTGTCCACCAAACCCCTGCGGTCCCCCCAATCCCGAAACCCTGCCACTGTGCAATACGGTTGTGCCCCCAGGAGGGGAGGGTGTGACCGGTCTAGCCCCACATCCTGCACACAGTTAAAATCACCTCCTATGATTGTGGATTCCGGTGGCAGATCTGTCAGTTGGGCCGAGAGCTTCTGTAGGAAAGCCAACTGGTCATGGTTTAGGGCATATATATTTACAATGGCTATATTCTTACCATTTAGCCTCCCATGTAACAGCACATATCTCCCTTCTTTATCTATCTTGGTGTCAGTGACTTCGAGAGGGACCCCAGCCCTTATCCACACCAGAACCCCCCTAGCGAATGCCGAGTAGCTCGTGGCATGAATCTGCCCCCTCCACCGCTTACGCCGCTTCGTAACTTCATTCTGCATCAGGTGCGTTTCTTGGAGAAAGGCAATCTGGACCCCCCTCCTCCTTAAGTAACTGTGCCCCGGGCACCGTTTATTTATTGAGCCCAGTCCCCTCACATTCCAATTGAGGAATTTAACAGTTCCTGAGTCTACTACCATGGCCATTGATATCTAGCCAACATCCAGCTCCCCACTACCCTCCCCAGAAGTCTACCACTGCTTTTTAACCACTTACGTTGTGTAGGAAGGACATTGGCACATGAAACTAAGAAAAAACAAAACTTCTCCCCATAACAAACAACTCCCTTCTCCCAGAGCAGTTTGACAATGGTCAGCTGCCCAAACATTGTCTCAAGCACTAACCACCATTGTAGGGCGGGAACCAGAGCGGTGCCCTCCCATCGGCGGGTTCGGCCAGTGAGTAAGTTCAGCAACTCGCTCTGTTTTCGCACCAGCCCGATTCAGGTTCACAGAGTCCATCTGTATGTGGTGCTCCTTCCCAGCTGGTCCTGTTTGGCAGCTCTCCCATTCGTCGCTAAATAATGTCATCTGCTGTCCCGAGGGTGACCACCGGCAATATCACACTACTGCGTCCAGAGGTCACCCCCCGTCCCCTTAGTTGAGCCCGATCTCACTCGGGCGAAGCCTCTACACCACTCATGATGTCCGCCACTGCCCGCAGTGCTGCTGCTCTCTCTTTTTAGTCTGTGAGGGGCTTGGCTTTTTTGATCTCTCCCTGCAGGGCCTTCTCTTGGGCCGTTTCCGTTGATCTCCTTCTGGTTGCCTCCACGCCTGGTTACCATCTCCCTTCGGATTCCCAGTTCTATATGCTTCCAACCAGTTCCAGGCCATTTTGGGATCATCACAGAAATGAGATTGCCCATTGAGTATTTTGCGTAGGCTGGTGGGGAACATCAGTGAATATTGAAGTTCTTCATTGCGTAGGGCTTTCTTTATCTCCGGGTAGGACGCTCTTCGTCTTTGCACTTTGAGGGTGTAGTCCGGGAATATAGAGACCCTGCTGTTTTGCACCATGAATGGGCCATCTGATCTCTCCTTCCATAAGAGCAGGTTTCTGTCCTTATAGTGTGGCAGCCTGGCCACCACTGGACGTGGGAGTCGACCCGGTGCCGGAGGCCTCCCAGGGACTCGGTGCGCTCTCTCCAGGGTGTAAAAAGTGGACAGCCCTTCAGGCGCGACAGCTGTCCGGAGCCAGCTTTCGAGGTAACCTACCATGTCTTCGTCTTATGTTTTCTCTGGCAGGCCTACTATACGTATATTATTACGTCTGTTGCGGCCTTCTGCATCTTCCGCTCTCTGTTCAAGTAGGTCATGAGGTCTAGGATTTGGTGCGACGTCACCGCCTGGGCCGGTGTCAGGTCCGCTATTGTTGCTTCCGCAGTTTTTACTCATTCCAACAACTTTTGATGCTTGGCTCGATGGAGCCCCAGCCCCAGCCCCACCAAGACCGTACTGATGTCCTGATGTAGGGTGGCCTTAGTGTCTGCTATGGCCTTCAGGATCTTTGTCAATTGCTGTTGCACTGGGTCTACAGGCTGCTGGAGTTGGGCATCAGGTTGTTACGAGTCCTGGGAGTCCTCCTCCTGAGCCGGGGAGCGCCCACCGATTTAGTCCAGGGTTTACCCATGATGTTGCACACCGTCACACCAGCCAGCGGGGAGCCAGCAGTCTCTGCAGATTGGTGCGTATGTGGGGGGTGCTTAACTGTGGTCCCTACTGCAAACAGTGCTTCTCAGTACCTTCTAGCTCGGACGCTGCCTTCGGGCATGTATCGCGGTCCGCCATAGTGTTCGCGCCCTTCTTGTCTGGGCGAGGCCAGCGCCAACAGCTAGGGCTTTCCCGCCATCCTCTCTACGGCTTCACCCAGCTCTCTTCGTCTCTGAGATGCGTTCCCGACTTCGCCTATACGATATGTTAGTTCTACCATGCCATTCTCACTCCCACCCACGATGGCTTAGGCCAATGCCTCCACTATAGTCTCCCTGGCGCCACTCCCGCGGCAAGTCCTCAATGCATCAGGCCCGTACTGTTTATCATCTGTGTTCCCGGCCCGTCTGTGGCAGTTGGCTCGTGGCTTCCCAACAGGTGTTCTGTATTTTCCCCCCTCTAGGTGGTCTCTCTCGCGTCTCCCCACTGCCTGGTGGCATCTCTGCTTGCTGTAGTTGACGCCTTTGCCTCACCACCGCTTGCAGCCAGCACCTCCGAGCTCAGCCACATCCGCGCTTTTCCTGCGCTTACCCGGTCTGCCAGTTCAGGTCTGCACGCCTCGCCCCCAGGTCTGCTGTGGTCTGCGCCGGAGCGCCGCTTCCGCAAGTCGTGGTCCTCTCAGCGCACCTATGCCACCGTGCTCACTCCGGTCACCGAGCTTCCAGCTCAATGTTAGGCCGCCTTCTCCACTATTTGCGCGGAGACTTCTCTCGCAACTCCCGCTGTTCTGTGCTTTTCTCCCCAGTCACAGGAGGCAGGCCACTGCGGCCTCCAGGCTCACACCCTCGGCCGGCCGCAACCAGGAGATGTCACTGCTCCTCCCGGCCTCCACCACACAGGCTCCGCTCACCACTTTCGTGTGAATCTGCTGCAGTTTCGCCCACCCCGCGCTCGGGCATTTCTCCAGCTTCTGGGGGGGGGGGGGGTTATCCGCTGTTGCACAATGCGGCTCAATCTCCGAGATTTACAGGATAGTTAGCGGGCTGGTGCGGAGCTCTGAGCTCACGCGTCCGCCATGTTCCTCAGTCAGGCCACACCCCCTCTACAAGTAGTGCTTGTACTTACTGAAGAGTGAGGGGATTTCATTGATGTTAAATTGCTTAAGGGATTTGGGGGGAGAAAGGTAAGAAGGACAAGCTGTGTGTGAGGAAAACGCATGTAAGGCAGGGAGTGCAAAGACTGCTGGGGAAAGGCAGGTGCAAGGAAGTGTGTGTGGTAAGTATGGAGTACATAAACTAATCCCAACAGTAGTCACCCATCACCAGACTTGCGTCCAATCAAGGGCATAGCTACCAAGAGTGCATCAGGTGCAGGGGCACCGGGTCCAGAGAGTAATGTAAATATTTTTTACTTTTTTATGTATTTATATTTAGTGATATGTGTTCTTGCTTTTGCATTGTTCCAAAACTGTGAGTGTTATTTTGTTTAATATGTCCGGTTTAGATATTATGGGGCACAGATGTTTATTTTGTGTAGTGCACGTAAGTAATGTAATTTTTTTTTTAATGTTAATGTTTTTGTTAGTTATATCTCTTATCTCCAGTGAAACTCCGTATTTTTCATTCAACATTTACATAAACTTAAAAAAATTCTCTACCTATTACCACTTTACTAAAGTGGTTCTAGGTATGGTAAACATAGCAAACCTAATACTTACCTACAATGAATACCGTAAAGCAGAATACAGGGAAACTGCAGGTGAAACCAAGATCACAGCCTTTAACTTGTGTAAAGGCAGTCATTAGACAATCAACTAATGAATTTGTCATTGCTATATACCTCGGGAGTACCTCTGTACTACAGTGGCCACAGATATAAGTAAGCTAAAAATGCTTACAACTTATGAAATACTAACTTGCAGTACCCCACAGAATCATCTGCCCACCATAATATATAGTCCTTCCAAATTTCGTCAAAATCTGACTGAGGTTTTTTGCGCTATGCGAAATACAAAAATCTATGTAAAATGCATTGGATTTTACACCTGTTTTGGGAACCACCCCCCTTAAACTTTTAGGACTCCAAGAATAAAACGGGGGCACCAGGTCTGCAAAGTTTCACAGACATTCGTCAAACGGGTGTAAAGTTATTAAAGGGCAAACATTTTTAAAAACATATCTCTGGTCACCCTAACTATAACTACAGAGTGGCTACTGGTACTCTGTAATATCTATCTATCTATCTATCTATCTATCTATCTGTCTGTCTGTCTGTCTGTCTATCATCGTATATTATCTACTGGATATTGTTATAGTTATAGTTATAGTTAGGACAGAGTTTCTATCAAAAAGGTGATTTTCAGTGGCCTATATCTTTGATGCCAGTTGATAAATCTTCATGAAATTTTCCCAGAATTTGTCCAGTGCTTCAAGCACTGTCTGGAAAGTTTCAAGGTTGTTCATCAAGTGGGGGCTGAGAAAAAAGGAGGGTCCCAAAATGCATTTCCCCGTGCTTATTCCCATAGAACCTTTGCAAAAGCCTACAACCCGAACCGCTGGATGGAATTACACCAAATTTAGCAGGAAGCTAGATGTTGGCACACAGATTATGCTTTTTGTGATTTGATGTAAATCCGTTCAGCATTTTTAGAGATATTAACTGGAAAACAAATTTGTATATATAGGGACGCGGATCCAACAGTCCCTGTGCAGTAATCTGATTGGCTGCCAACACTTCAACCAGGAATTGTTGGCTGCCATCTTGGGACTCGGCTTGAGCTGAGTCCTGCAAAAACCATAAACAATAAAGAAAGGGCGGCAGGGTAGGACTACCCTGAACCCCTAAAACTGGTGGTGGGGTCCCACAAGGACCCAGCTGAGGGTTAAAAACAATGTTTTTAATCAATTTTGCAGTGAAATCGGGGGGAGGGATCAACAGAACAGCGGTAAAATTGAAAAAAAGTGCAGGCTCTTTCGTATCTTTGTCAGGAAGCCCCCGGGTGGGCTAAATCCCTGGGGCATGTTGGCATTATAAATATAAAGGAGGGGGGTGCATGGGGCCCCCCTCCAAGGCTTTAAAAAAGCCCCAGGGACCACCACCCCCCTGGGGCACTTCTTTTTAATTATGCGGCGGTGCACACCCGGCACCTCTGCATCCTGGGGACCACCACCTCCCCGGGGATATTTATGAAGTTAATGCAGGGAGGCCTATATGGCCTCCCCTGCAGCCCCGGGGACCACCACCTCTCCGGGGCCAATACTAATGAAATCGGGGGAGCCTCGCTGACCTCTCCTGCCCCGGAGACCACTATCTCACTGGGGTTATTTAATTTTGAAATGGGGAGTCTCACAGACCCCCCGGGCCCCAGGAACCACCACCTTCCTGGGGCCTGAATCAGTATTTCAAAATGGGAGGGGGACACGCTGCCCCTCTCCCGGGTCGTTCTCGGCCTCAGGGACCACCGCCTACCTGGGTCAGGCCCTCATATAAGAAAGAAGGGGGCTCGTCCTGGAGCCAATGATGGCCCTGGTGACCGCCACCCACAGGGCCGGCTCCTGCTATGTCCTCGGGTTCCCACTCCTGGGACATAGCTCTTTGCTGTGACATGGCAGAAGCTTTACTGCTCCCCCCAAGCCAAAGCAAATGCTCCGCTTCCAGCAAGCGAGAGGATTGAAAATGCTCTCGCTTGCTGCAAGCAGAGCAGAATTGCTTTCACACACAGGGAGCTGCCTTTCCAGCAGCTCCCTTTGTGTGAAAGCAATACCGGCTCATGCAGGAGGCGGGGAACTGGTAGGGACCGGGGGGCCTTCAACCTCCCCCACGATCCCAGTGGAGAGTGGGTGCCCTGGAAGCACCCACTTTAAGATGGCCAGGCCCCGGGGGTTGGGGTCCCCGGGCCAAAATTGGCCCAGGGATGGCGTGCCACCCCCCCTATTTGAATTTATTTTAAAAAGGCCAGACCCCTCCCCCATTCTCAAGGGCCTGGTCCTGGGAAATAGCAGACTGAGGGCCGAAATTGGCCCAAGGAAGGGGGACACCCAGCCCCCTTCCCTAATAAAACAAAAAGAAAATGTTAAAACCTGGCCCCGGCAAGTCACCTGAGGCTCCGCCCTATTCACCACCACTCTGCAAATGCGCCTCCTGGCTCACTACTGGTTGGGTGATGAGGTCCCGTTGGATGTTGAAGGTCTTTAGGGGCCAACAAGCCCTCCTGTTACCTCCAGTAAGTCCTAAACAGCGGGATTGCTGAGAGGTCATCAGCGGCCACGCCCCCTTTCTCCACTACTCTGCAAGCGCACCTCCTGGTGCACTACTGATTGGAGAATGAAGTCTCCTTGGCTGCTGATGGTCCTTTGGGGCCAACGAGCCCTCCTGTTACTTCCAGTAAGTCCCACACAGCGGGATTGCTGGGAAGTCTTCATTGGCCACGCCCCCTTTCTCCACCACTCTGTAAATGCACCTCCTGGTGCACTACTGGTTGAGGGATGAAGTCCTACTGAATGCTGAAGGTCTTTGGGGGCCCAGAACCCCTCCTGTTACCTCCAGTAACTCCCACACAGTGGGATTTCTGTGAGCTGGTCAGAGGCCCCACTCCCTTTCTCCACCACTTGGCAAACACACCTCCTGACGCACTACTGGTTGGGGGATGAAGTCCTCTTGGATGCTGAGGTTCCTAGGGGCCCAACAAGCCCTCCTGTTACCGCCAGTAAGTCCCACATAGCGGGATTACTGTGAAGTCTTAGGTGGCCACGCCCCCTTTCTCCACCACTCTGCAAACGCGACTACTATTAAAAAACCATAGCAATTCACATAAAAAAAACAAAGGTTACAGGACATTATAGATAGAAAATAGAATTTAAAAAACCTTAGAAATTCACTTAAAAACCAAAGGTTACAGGGACGTTATAGTTAGGAAATAGAATTAAACAAGCATTGGTAATGCATCGGTTTCGTCTAAGCAATGAATAAAGAGCTGTTTTCATCAGTCATCATCTGGGAGAAGGAGAGAGCTCTGTGGCAGATAACATGGGAGTGGAGAGGATGTGGAACAGGGGCCAGAGCTGATGACTCGTGAAATGGGGATCCCGGTTTGAGTCTCAGCAGTGCTGCGCAACATCCTGTGATTCTATGAAAATCACTTAATCTCTCAGGGTGATAAACTGTAATATAAATATGCTGCAAGACTAAAAGTCAAAACTTTACGAAAATATAGTTCCACCACTGCGGATGTTAACAGTATTTTGGTGGCAGGAAACTGATAAGAGAAGCAGTTGAGGAACAATCATTGGCAAATGCAGAAAAATATGCTACAGCCAATAGAAATGGAAGAAAGGTAAGTGGCACGCACAGGAACCAATGACAAGCCAGGAAAGAGAGGAGGCGGGATGTAAATCCCTTTTAAGTTTATATATTGAAAACAATAGATTTCTCGCAGGCAAAACCTAAAAAACACAGAAATTCACTGAAAAAAACAAAGGTTACAGGGACATTATAGTTAGTCTCAGATTTCACTAGTGCAAAACCATTGAAATTCAGCAGTTATGGCTACTGAACTAACTATAACTTATGCTCCTGCAATGCACTGCTTATGACCTCACATATTACATCAATGATGACATCTCAAATGATATCACTGAGGACATCACTGATGACATCATCCACAGAACCACTCACACCCCTATACAACCTCCAATACACCCCCTCACACATCCACACAACCACTCACATAACCATTTGCAGACGTATTCACCTATACAGCCACTCACACACCCATACAGCCTCTCACTCATCCATACAAGCACTCACACACCCACACAACCAATTAAATACCCATTCACACATCTATACAAGCACTCACACATCTGCTCACTCACCCATACATCCATTCACACAGACTCTCATTTTCCAATACAACCATTTACACACCAGCTCACTTAACCAAACACACACTGAAACAGCCACTCACTCACCCATACAGGCAATTACACACCCAGTCAGTCACTCATACAGGCATTTAGACATCCACTCACTCACCCATACAGTCACTCACACAGCCACATTGTCTCTCACGCACCCACTCACCCACACAGCTACCCGCATACCTACTTATACACCCATACAGCCACTCACACACCCATACAGCCACTCACATACCCACAAAACCACTTACATACCCACTCACACACCCATACAACCACTTAGATACCCACTCATACACCCATACAACCACTGACACAACCACTCAGTCACCTACTGACCTTGTCGTGTAGTTCCTATATATCCTATACAGGATCTGCGCGTTCGGATTAAATAAACTGTGGGTGTGGTGGCGGACTGATTCCGTGCACCCCCACCGGATACGTTAGCCTGTCTGTATTAGCTAGCTCACAGTGCCACTAGAGTCTCCTCTTATCGGGGAGAGAATAGTTCTTGGCAACCTCAGAACATGACAACCCTGATCCCCCAGGTTCGTGGAAACAATATACTACCTTTCACTCAGTCACTCGTGCTCACTTAGTTTGTCTCAGAGAGATACACAGAATAAACAGTCTGGGCGTTTCAATAAGTATTTGTTGAACAGTTGTTATTCTAGTGTAGAATATATGAGCTGCAACAACCATTAGACAGTAGCAGAGATATATGATTAGCAATACTACGAAAGTAAAAGGATGGTAAAGTTCTACCATCTTGCAGAAATCATGAACATATACATGTACATAAAACACATGATAAAAGTGCGTACTCCTACGATGCCTCCCTAACTAGATGTACCTAAATGTACCTAGCATCTATGTAGGTGTTATGCCAAGAATCCCTCTAGGATCTAGTCCACCCCATTACCTGAGAGTTTTAGAGAATGTGAAACCCCGACTTGGTCTCGAGTTGGACACCCCGCGAGGGATGTTAGACCACTGCTAGCTGGAGCGTCTGCATGTAGGAACTTCAGCGTCTCTTGTCAGTGTGTCAGCCGGGAAGTCACGGTCTCCTCTCTCTTCCTAAGCAAGATGTGTTGTATATATACCCATAGGTCTCCCCAGGGGTCCTAACTTGCTGTGTTACTGTGTCGGCCTGAAGGAGGACGTTGGGCCTGAACTTTATACAGAGATATTATACAGGAGATGGTAATCCTACTGTTAGTCCTGCTGTGCTTCCAAGAAGCCTCATGCATAATGTATGAGAATCGAACCAGGGAAAAATCCGCGTTCTGAATGCAGTGTCATATCTAGGTAAAAGGTCAGTGCCTAAGAACCGTTATGTATGTAATGTAGGGAAGGATGTAGGTGAAAGGTTGCGATGTTACCTGCGCCTATATAGGGTACCTATATGGAATATAACACCCACTCCTCTTCCGAATGGACGACATATGTAACCTATTACTGTGCTAGTAATATTACTAGATAGTGGTATGCACAAAGTTTATAAAAACATCTTTTTAACTAAAATGTTAAAAAACTTCTAAAAAGTTTCTAAAAAAAACTTTAAAACATTTTAAAAAAAGTTTGCAAACCCTAGCTATAAAATGTCCGTTGGTATAGTCCGGATCACTATAAGCATTATAAATCCATGTATGCCCAAAAAATGAAAGGAATGTCAATTTAGTTTCATAGTTCCAAATTTGAGCTTGTTTAGAAAAGGGCGAATTTCTCCCAGCACACGACGAGCCAAATGAGTCAAATGTTTATGTGTCCTGGCTGGTAGACGCAACATTTCCGTTGCTTGCTTCCGCAGTAGACGGCCCCTGTAACACCTCACAGAGTATGTCAATTGAGCACAGATGATGTTCCACGCTGTCCACAGCCGGTGCTGGGGCAGCCTGTGCGCCGTCCAAAGCCTGGGTGTCAGTGGAGGAGCTGGTGTTCAGACCAACAGGTGCAGTTACTACCTGCGGTGGCTCAAGGAATGCCGCCATCAACATTGGAATACGCTGGGTGGGCGTAGTCCACGTAGCGGGGCTACGCGGAGGGCCACGGAGTTGGAAACAAACTCAGTGGAACTCCGTGGAGCTCGGCTACGCCGCCCGCCTCCACCCCCCTCTCGCAAGAAATGCACATGCACGGGCACGCGCGCATGCGCAGTTCTCTCAAGCAGTACCTGTATGGCGAGGAAGAGGAGGAGGGCAGCCCGGGGACGCCGCGGTAAACATGTAAGTGGTTTTTACTTTTTTAAAATTACCTGTAGCTTATATCTTAATAGGGGGGTGGAGGCTGGCGGTGGGCCAACTCCGCTCCGCTGCGGAGTGTGCAAAGATTTGCCTACTCCGCGTTCTCTGCGGAACGCGGAGTAGGCAAATCTCCGCACACTCAGCGGGCAGAGCGGAGTTGTCCGCCCACGGTTAGACACTGCAGAACATGGACCGCTATCGGGTCCAGTAACGCATTCACGTCCGGTTGCGCACATGATGGGAGTGTCAAACACAGGTCTAACACGCATTCTTCTCCACAAAACAGGCATCGGAGGACAGGTAAGAGGCAGTCCATACAGACTGGCCGAAATGACAAGAACCAAGATGCACTTAGTTCTCTTAGGCGAGGTGTGCCCAGATGTTGTACCATACGGTCACGGTATTTACGCTCCTGGAGTGCTTTTTCCATCTCCTTGGTGACTGGGACGTCCATTGCGTAGCAGAAAAATAACAATCAGAATTCCTGCTATTAGAAACAGGATCAGCTGAAGTCCTCCAAAGATGCTTCCGAATACGGAATGAATGAAGTTTGGAATAACTCCAAGTACCGTCTGAAAGGTGCTCAGAAGTCCAGAACCTATGGTCTTAAATAGGTGGACTATGCCTGTCGTATCAGACATGTTAAAGATACGATTTACCATTTCTGCGAAATGGAAAGGGCAGTTTGTATGAATGAGCGCCTGTATCTCTGCCGAAGACCTTGCGATCTGGAGATCAAAAGTCTCTCGAGTGGAGGTTAGGGGCACAGACTTCTGTAGAAGCATGGCTTTCATTCTGCTTAGAGTATCAAACCGTATTAAAGAAGCTTTCAGTGAAGGCCATAAAGGCGCCTCCCTGACTGTATGTGTCGGTGGAAACAATACTTGCATACAACAAGTAACCCTGGAGCTCACGGTTACCAGATATGCGATGCCCGGGAGCATTCCACAGCAGCCTTGACTGTTCAGCATCAAGTAACTCCCATTTGAAAGTAGCCTGAATGCTGGAGTAATCACTGCAGCTGGGGCACCCTTCAAATGACAGGACAGGTTTGCTACAGAACCATTCCAAGCTCCGTGCAACATTATATCCTGGCAAATGAGTGATCCACTTAAAGCTTTCTCGCAGTTTGTACTGCTCAGAAACACTTCTCGATCCCTACTCCGGCATCGAAATCTGTATGGTAATACCCATGATTCCTTGATGTATTCCTTACCCATTTCTTCATATCTGCCTGCCTGCTTTTGTTCAAGGCAATATTGAAACTGAAAAGTAGTGACCGGTAGAGTTATGTGGCCATGGATCAGCCATTCTGTAGATGGTGATTCTGCCACTGTGAATGGTAATCTATCCAGTTTTTCGATACGCAGCATTGTATATTTTGCTCCCCTTTATGCCATTTCTATCTGTTTATCGGTTAGATTGTATTCAGAAAACAGTGTCGTACTGTTGATATAACTCCAAGGCACGTAGCCTGCACGCAAAGATTGCAGCGTCCAGCTTAACAACATAATAGAACGTAACTGTGATTGCCCGTGTTGTAATATGGCCAAATCTTGTTCTAGTATGTCTATCGCAGAAGATACAATGTTGCCTAAGGAATATATCCTGGAGGTCAATGTAGTTAACCCATTGTCTACCACTGCTAGAGATTTTTCCAGATTTATACGGTCTATTTCCCGTAGTCTCTCTGCGGCCTCTTGTTGTGAAATTTTCCATATTTCATTATAGACAGCATAATAGAAACGTTTCTGACGTGGCTTCCTGGGACCCATTAGAAAATCCCTAAGATCCACATCCTGTGACAGTAAGGATAAGTGTTGTTTCACCTGTGTGAGTGTTGAGGTTTTTAGCCAATCAAGGCACAACTTCCCAACACTGTAGGATGTCACTACCCCTGGATGTTGTCTTTGTACATAACGTGAATCTGGCCTATGGATACTAAACCCTTCGGTTTTACCCATGAATCTTGCCTGACAACTATTAGTGTCTGTGGGCCAAATCAACCATTTTCTCCAATCGGGGTCTGATCTGTTGTATTGTATGATGTCATCTACTGTAATCTCTTTCTGTGATGTTATGTTATCCCCGGTGTGTGATGGAGTCGGTAACCGAGGTGTGTTCAAGTCTTTGCTCTTAGCTAGTCGGGCTGGACTGTTCCCATGAGGCACAGGGTCAGACTGATTTGCATATGGCCATGTCTGAACTGGGGTGGTGGAGTGAGCTAAAGAATGATGATGGATTAAACCCAGATCAGTTGACTGGGGGTGAGTGTTTGATTGGCTCAAACATTCCGTCCATCATCCCCTTTTGTATCGCTTTGTTCGCCCTAAGTTGGCGGGGTATGCCCAGACGTGGGTCCCTTGCTCACTTTGCCACTGGATTCAAGCAAGCCTGGCTGATGACGGCTGGAATGCCAGAAACCGGTCCTAGGATGCTTGTTTCCGGTCCAGGGAAGACATGGCTTGGCAGTTCGGGCTGGACTGTTCCCATGAGGCACAGGGTCAGACTGATTTGCATATGGCCATGTCTGAACTGGGGTGGTGGAGTGAGCTAAAGAATGATGATGGATTAAACCCAGATCAGTTGACTGGGGGTGAGTGTTTGATTGGCTCAAACATTCCGTCCATCATCCCCTTTTGTATCGCTTTGTTCGCCCTAAGTTGGCGGGGGTATGCCCAGACGTGGGTTCCTTGCTCACTTTGCCACTGGATTCAAGCAAGCCTGGCTGATGACGGCTGGAATGCCAGAAACCGGTCCTAGGATGCTTGTTTCCGGTCCAGGGAAGACATGGCTTGGCAGTTCGGGCTGGACTGTTCCCATGAGGCACAGGGTCAGACTGATTTGCATATGGCCATGTCTGAACTGGGGTGGTGGAGTGAGCTAAAGAATGATGATGGATTAAACCCAGATCAGTTGACTGGGGGTGAGTGTTTGATTGGCTCAAACATTCCGTCCATCATCCCCTTTTGTATCGCTTTGTTCGCCCTAAGTTGGCGGGGGTATGCCCAGACGTGGGTCCCTTGCTCACTTTGCCACTGGATTCAAGCAAGCCTGGCTGATGACGGCTGGAATGCCAGAAACCGGTCCTAGGATGCTTGTTTCCGGTCCAGGGAAGACATGGCTTGGCAGTTCGGGCTGGACTGTTCCCATGAGGCACAGGGTCAGACTGATTTGCATATGGCCATGTCTGAACTGGGGTGGTGGAGTGAGCTAAAGAATGATGATGGATTAAACCCAGATCAGTTGACTGGGGGTGAGTGTTTGATTGGCTCAAACATTCCGTCCATCATCCCCTTTTGTATCGCTTTGTTCGCCCTAAGTTGGCGGGGGTATGCCCAGACGTGGGTCCCTTGCTCACTTTGCCACTGGATTCAAGCAAGCCTGGCTGATGACGGCTGGAATGCCAGAAACCGGTCCTAGGATGCTTGTTTCCGGTCCAGGGAAGACATGGCTTGGCAGTTCGGGCTGGACTGTTCCCATGAGGCACAGGGTCAGACTGATTTGCATATGGCCATGTCTGAACTGGGGTGGTGGAGTGAGCTAAAGAATGATGATGGATTAAACCCAGATCAGTTGACTGGGGGTGAGTGTTTGATTGGCTCAAACATTCCGTCCATCATCCCCTTTTGTATCGCTTTGTTCGCCCTAAGTTGGCGGGGGTATGCCCAGACGTGGGTCCCTTGCTCACTTTGCCACTGGATTCAAGCAAGCCTGGCTGATGACGGCTGGAATGCCAGAAACCGGTCCTAGGATGCTTGTTTCCGGTCCAGGGAAGACATGGCTTGGCAGTTCGGGCTGGACTGTTCCCATGAGGCACAGGGTCAGACTGATTTGCATATGGCCATGTCTGAACTGGGGTGGTGGAGTGAGCTAAAGAATGATGATGGATTAAACCCAGATCAGTTGACTGGGGGTGAGTGTTTGATTGGCTCAAACATTCCGTCCATCATCCCCTTTTGTATCGCTTTGTTCGCCCTAAGTTGGCGGGGGTATGCCCAGACGTGGGTCCCTTGCTCACTTTGCCACTGGATTCAAGCAAGCCTGGCTGATGACGGCTGGAATGCCAGAAACCGGTCCTAGGATGCTTGTTTCCGGTCCAGGGAAGACATGGCTTGGCAGTTCGGGCTGGACTGTTCCCATGAGGCACAGGGTCAGACTGATTTGCATATGGCCATGTCTGAACTGGGGTGGTGGAGTGAGCTAAAGAATGATGATGGATTAAACCCAGATCAGTTGACTGGGGGTGAGTGTTTGATTGGCTCAAACATTCCGTCCATCATCCCCTTTTGTATCGCTTTGTTCGCCCTAAGTTGGCGGGGTATGCCCAGACGTGGGTCCCTTGCTCACTTTGCCACTGGATTCAAGCAAGCCTGGCTGATGACGGCTGGAATGCCAGAAACCGGTCCTAGGATGCTTGTTTCCGGTCCAGGGAAGACATGGCTTGGCAGTTCGGGCTGGACTGTTCCCATGAGGCACAGGGTCAGACTGATTTGCATATGGCCATGTCTGAACTGGGGTGGTGGAGTGAGCTAAAGAATGATGATGGATTAAACCCAGATCAGTTGACTGGGGGTGAGTGTTTGATTGGCTCAAACATTCCGTCCATCATCCCCTTTTGTATCGCTTTGTTCGCCCTAAGTTGGCGGGGGTATGCCCAGACGTGGGTCCCTTGTTCACTTTGCCACTGGATTCAAGCAAGCCTGGCTGATGACGGCTGGAATGCCAGAAACCGGTCCTAGGATGCTTGTTTCCGGTCCAGGGAAGACATGGCTTGGCAGTTCGGGCTGGACTGTTCCCATGAGGCACAGGGTCAGACTGATTTGCATATGGCCATGTCTGAACTGGGGTGGTGGAGTGAGCTAAAGAATGATGATGGATTAAACCCAGATCAGTTGACTGGGGGTGAGTGTTTGATTGGCTCAAACATTCCGTCCATCATCCCCTTTTGTATCGCTTTGTTCGCCCTAAGTTGGCGGGGGTATGCCCAGACGTGGGTCCCTTGCTCACTTTGCCACTGGATTCAAGCAAGCCTGGCTGATGACGGCTGGAATGCCAGAAACCGGTCCTAGGATGCTTGTTTCCGGTCCAGGGAAGACATGGCTTGGCAGTTCGGGCTGGACTGTTCCCATGAGGCACAGGGTCAGACTGATTTGCATATGGCCATGTCTGAACTGGGGTGGTGGAGTGAGCTAAAGAATGATGATGGATTAAACCCAGATCAGTTGACTGGGGGTGAGTGTTTGATTGGCTCAAACATTCCGTCCATCATCCCCTTTGTATCGCTTTGTTCGCCCTAAGTTGGCGGGGGTATGCCCAGACGTGGGTCCCTTGCTCACTTTGCCACTGGATTCAAGCAAGCCTGGCTGATGACGGCTGGAATGCCAGAAACCGGTCCTAGGATGCTTGTTTCCGGTCCAGGGAAGACATGGCTTGGCAGTTCGGGCTGGACTGTTCCCATGAGGCACAGGGTCAGACTGATTTGCATATGGCCATGTCTGAACTGGGGTGGTGGAGTGAGCTAAAGAATGATGATGGATTAAACCCAGATCAGTTGACTGGGGGTGAGTGTTTGATTGGCTCAAACATTCCGTCCATCATCCCCTTTTGTATCGCTTTGTTCGCCCTAAGTTGGCGGGGTATGCCCAGACGTGGGTCCCTTGCTCACTTTGCCACTGGATTCAAGCAAGCCTGGCTGATGACGGCTGGAATGCCAGAAACCGGTCCTAGGATGCTTGTTTCCGGTCCAGGGAAGACATGGCTTGGCAGTTCGGGCTGGACTGTTCCCATGAGGCACAGGGTCAGACTGATTTGCATATGGCCATGTCTGAACTGGGGTGGTGGAGTGAGCTAAAGAATGATGATGGATTAAACCCAGATCAGTTGACTGGGGGTGAGTGTTTGATTGGCTCAAACATTCCGTCCATCATCCCCTTTTGTATCGCTTTGTTCGCCCTAAGTTGGCGGGGGTATGCCCAGACGTGGGTCCCTTGCTCACTTTGCCACTGGATTCAAGCAAGCCTGGCTGATGACGGCTGGAATGCCAGAAACCGGTCCTAGGATGCTTGTTTCCGGTCCAGGGAAGACATGGCTTGGCAGTTCGGGCTGGACTGTTCCCATGAGGCACAGGGTCAGACTGATTTGCATATGGCCATGTCTGAACTGGGGTGGTGGAGTGAGCTAAAGAATGATGATGGATTAAACCCAGATCAGTTGACTGGGGGTGAGTGTTTGATTGGCTCAAACATTCCGTCCATCATCCCCTTTTGTATCGCTTTGTTCGCCCTAAGTTGGCGGGGGTATGCCCAGACGTGGGTCCCTTGCTCACTTTGCCACTGGATTCAAGCAAGCCTGGCTGATGACGGCTGGAATGCCAGAAACCGGTCCTAGGATGCTTGTTTCCGGTCCAGGGAAGACATGGCTTGGCAGTTCGGGCTGGACTGTTCCCATGAGGCACAGGGTCAGACTGATTTGCATATGGCCATGTCTGAACTGGGGTGGTGGAGTGAGCTAAAGAATGATGATGGATTAAACCCAGATCAGTTGACTGGGGGTGAGTGTTTGATTGGCTCAAACATTCCGTCCATCATCCCCTTTTGTATCGCTTTGTTCGCCCTAAGTTGGCGGGGGTATGCCCAGACGTGGGTCCCTTGCTCACTTTGCCACTGGATTCAAGCAAGCCTGGCTGATGACGGCTGGAATGCCAGAAACCGGTCCTAGGATGCTTGTTTCCGGTCCAGGGAAGACATGGCTTGGCAGTTCGGGCTGGACTGTTCCCATGAGGCACAGGGTCAGACTGATTTGCATATGGCCATGTCTGAACTGGGGTGGTGGAGTGAGCTAAAGAATGATGATGGATTAAACCCAGATCAGTTGACTGGGGGTGAGTGTTTGATTGGCTCAAACATTCCGTCCATCATCCCCTTTTGTATCGCTTTGTTCGCCCTAAGTTGGCGGGGGTATGCCCAGACGTGGGTCCCTTGCTCACTTTGCCACTGGATTCAAGCAAGCCTGGCTGATGACGGCTGGAATGCCAGAAACCGGTCCTAGGATGCTTGTTTCCGGTCCAGGGAAGACATGGCTTGGCAGTTCGGGCTGGACTGTTCCCATGAGGCACAGGGTCAGACTGATTTGCATATGGCCATGTCTGAACTGGGGTGGTGGAGTGAGCTAAAGAATGATGATGGATTAAACCCAGATCAGTTGACTGGGGGTGAGTGTTTGATTGGCTCAAACATTCCGTCCATCATCCCCTTTTGTATCGCTTTGTTCGCCCTAAGTTGGCGGGGGTATGCCCAGACGTGGGTCCCTTGCTCACTTTGCCACTGGATTCAAGCAAGCCTGGCTGATGACGGCTGGAATGCCAGAAACCGGTCCTAGGATGCTTGTTTCCGGTCCAGGGAAGACATGGCTTGGCAGTTCGGCCTGGACTGTTCCCATGAGGCACAGGGTCAGACTGATTTGCATATGGCCATGTCTGAACTGGGGTGGTGGAGTGAGCTAAAGAATGATGATGGATTAAACCCAGATCAGTTGACTGGGGGTGAGTGTTTGATTGGCTCAAACATTCCGTCCATCATCCCCTTTTGTATCGCTTTGTTCGCCCTAAGTTGGCGGGGGTATGCCCAGACGTGGGTCCCTTGCTCACTTTGCCACTGGATTCAAGCAAGCCTGGCTGATGACGGCTGGAATGCCAGAAACCGGTCCTAGGATGCTTGTTTCCGGTCCAGGGAAGACATGGCTTGGCAGTTCGGGCTGGACTGTTCCCATGAGGCACAGGGTCAGACTGATTTGCATATGGCCATGTCTGAACTGGGGTGGTGGAGTGAGCTAAAGAATGATGATGGATTAAACCCAGATCAGTTGACTGGGGGTGAGTGTTTGATTGGCTCAAACATTCCGTCCATCATCCCCTTTTGCATCGCTTTGTTCGCCCTAAGTTGGCGGGGTATGCCCAGACGTGGGTCCCTTGCTCACTTTGCCACTGGATTCAAGCAAGCCTGGCTGATGACGGCTGGAATGCCAGAAACCGGTCCTAGGATGCTTGTTTCCGGTCCAGGGAAGACATGGCTTGGCAGTTCGGCCTGGACTGTTCCCATGAGGCACAGGGTCAGACTGATTTGCATATGGCCATGTCTGAACTGGGGTGGTGGAGTGAGCTAAAGAATGATGATGGATTAAACCCAGATCAGTTGACTGGGGGTGAGTGTTTGATTGGCTCAAACATTCCGTCCATCATCCCCTTTTGTATCGCTTAGCTAGTCCAAGGCAAGACGTCTGTTGCACTGTCTCATTCAAAAACATGATTTGTTGAGGGATGAGGCATGCTCTAAACAAAGCTTCTGTTCCCTGAACTTGCCATCCTCTAGTACCCCAGACTGATTTTAAGTCTATGGTGTCTTTCCATAAGTCGAAACCTTGTTCAGACAACTGGGCAATAAAAGCAGCAGAGTAAATCTGTTTGGTGTTTGTTAACATATTTTTCTGTTCTGATGTTGGTGCAACCTTATAATAGTATGAGGCTGGGTCAGACATATTAAACCCCGAAAAATATGGAAACTTCTGTGTAAATGTTTTTGAACTGCCTTTCGGCGGTGTTGGACAATGTTCCCACTGGTGGTATGTGAACACATTTCTAGGATTAGCAGATTTATGCAAAAAGTGATGACCATAGTGTTGATAACAATACATACTCTCGAAATCTGATGTGTCTTCCAATATTTCACTACTAGAAAACGCAGCAGATTTTTGCAAATCAGATAACATGTTATTAACAGTTTCAAAATCCCAATCATCGGAAAATGTACTGGAGGTAATGATATCACTCAATGATATTTTAAATAAATGTAGAATTCTTAAAATTTCAGTTGGACCAAATATATCGAAATCAACCTTGTCCCACACTATACCATCAGGTATAGGAACTGCTGTAATGTTCACTGATGACAAGTCTCTTTGTTCTCGATGAGATGATTGGTGTGGTTTTAGTAAGTTCACCTTTTGGGCTGCAGATCTTTGTCCAATGTATTTCCCATTAATAAGCATACTAAAAACTATTACCAGGCCTACCCAAAAAAGAAAGAAAAGTATCCCGGTGATTATCCATAGTTCTACCCAGGGTGACACCAGGTAAGTCTTTTTGAAAATGTTCAGAAAGTCTTTTACTTGCTGTTTGCGTGATTTTTTGGCTGGCGTTGTTTCCGGTTCGCTTGGATCCAAAGAAAACGTATCAAAGTTTATGAAGTAGCCAGAAGCAGTTCGATCAATTGTTGGTATTGCATCAGGATTTGTAGAAATCGTTGTTTGCTCTTGTCGAGGCATGTTGACGTAGACATCTGTATTTGGTCTAATTGCAATTTGTTTTCCATTTTGAGTTTGATTTTGAAGTTGAGCTTCAGGTTCAAGAGGAACGAGTTCCATAGCATTGTTGCATAGTCCTTCATTCCGTAAAGGAGGCTCTTCGAATGTGATGAGTCTTTCCGTTTGAACTTCTTGAATTGTAGCGAGAGGAGGGCGTCTGCTACTTTGGAGTCCACGTGGCCTACTGCTTAGTATCGGCCACATAGTGTGGTTTGATTAGGTCAATTGAGACAAATCTTTTCTCCTTTTTTCCGGCAAGTGGCGGGAGAAGTACAGTTCTTGTTCCTTCAATTGCTAGAACCGGTACAGGCTTTCTGTATGATGGCCCAAATTCTTTCTTGTCCGCTATCTTATCTCTTACCAGATCCCCGACTTTTGGGATCCAGACAGGTCTTGCCGTGACTGATTTGACTTCCCCAGTGGCGGTCTGCTTCAGGTGGACATTACTTTGTTGTGTCCTGGATTCATTTAGATCCTGTAAAACAGCCAAACGATCATGGATGTCAAAAGGCTTTTCATCCGCCACTGTGCCTTCACAATCAAGATCAGGTACCCACATTCTTGTCCCAAACAGGACCTCATATGGAGTTACACCCCCTAGAGAACTTCTTGGCATATTGTTAAGAGCACGCTGGACTACATACAGATATTTTACCCAACTTTCACACGTGCCTAATACTCTAGTTGTTAAAGATTGCTTTAAGTCTCAGTTTTTTCTCTCCACTACCGAATTTCCGTCGGGATGGTACGGAGATGAGTACCGCAATGCTACACCCAATCCTCGCATGGCCTCCTTGTAAGCCCGAGAACTAAACGCAGGGCCCTGGTCAGAATGTAATGTGCCACTTGCATATGTCCCTATAAAGACTCGCAAATCTTTTATAACAGTTCGAGCGTCAGCTGAGCGTTGGGGCCACACCCGTAGGAATTTCTAGCAGTACGAACCAAACGGACAGTCTGATGCTGTCTAACAATGGGATTTGCACTGGACGTGTTACGGTGGAACCTTTCATCTGCTGGCAGATGTCGCATTTCAAGACATAGGGGCACATGCATCAAAGGTTTTTGCGATCGCAAACGGTGCGATTCGCAAAAATCGGCCGTTTGCGATCGCAAATTGGCCTTTGGAGATGCATGAAAGTGTTTCCTATGCGCAATTTAAGAATTCGCAATTATTTGCGAATTCCTAAATTGCGATTGCATTTAAGGAATCGCAATTTGCGATTCCTTAAATGCAATGCTAGAAGCACTTTCAAATAGCGATTTCGCTATTTGGGACCGCAAATTACAGACAAATCAAACTTGTCTGTAATTTGCAAAACTTTGAAAAATGCACTAAAATGCATTTTTAAAGTTTTAGGTTACACACACACATGCCCTTGGGGCATGTGTGTGCACAACATGGGTGCACATCGCAATTTCAGGGTGCAACAGGGTGTCATTTTGACACCCTTGCACCCTTGAAATTGCATGAGCAATTTGCGAGTACCTACTGGTACTCGCAAATTGCGCATGCAATCTCCAATTCATTCCTATGGGCCTGTAGGCCCATAGGAATGAATGGGACGGCATTCCTTAATTGCGAGTCGCAATTTGCGAGTCGCAATTAAGGAATGTTTAGGAATCGCTATTTTTATAGCGATTCCTACATGCATAGGCTTTTGCGATTCCTTAATTGCGATTCCTTAATAATCGCAATTAAGGAATCGCAAAAGCCTACCTTGATGCATGTGCCCCATAGTCTTTAGTCTGCTTTGTTAATCCGGGCCACCAATAGCGTTGTTTCAATAATGAAACAGTCGCCGTAACTCCTGCATGTGCAGAACCTATCCCTTCGTGTGCTGCTAGAATTAAACCTAACCTACGATCCATGTTTGGAATTACTCTATCCCCCACTCCAGGAATCTGAGCAAATGGAATGTTATTGGCATCTAACTTGTAGAAGTACTTGAGTGGAAACTTCTTTGGTAGTACTTTGCTGTTTTTGCGTGAAGCAATGACAGCTACCATAATCTCACCGTCTATTCTCGTTTTAGAACGAGTGATTGCAGCTACGGAAGCCGTGCGTACAGCCCCCTTTGCGGCTTCATCAGCCAATGAATTCCCTTCAATGTAAACGCCATCACGCTCATGACTCAGTGTATGCATCACGTGAGCTCTCGGTAGTTCGGTTTTCAACTCCACTACCTGTTTCTATAGCATTTTATGCTTAATTGTGCCACCTTTTGCATCTTTGAACCCGTTTTGAACCCAGTACTGCAAATATTCATTATATGACTGCACACAGTAAAAGGAATCGCACACAATTAGTGTGGGGAATTCTCGATCCGTATTCACTAATGCCAGTATCAAGGCTTTTAACTCTGCCAACTGTGCCGTGCAGTCTCCTAGAGATTGCGTTTTTGTGTAACTTGGATGGAACTTTCCATCCTGCATTCGACCTTTAACGATTGCACATGCTGCGCTTTATTGTTGCTTACTGCCTATGGCCGGTTGAGCAGATCCCTCAGTGTAAATTATATATTCATACTGATCTAGAGGCATTATTTCGTTTGGAGGAGGATATTCTTGTTCGTATTGCAGGAATGCTTGTGTCTTTAAATTTGGGTCGTACCTGTATTCTACCTCTGTTGCAGTGAGAGACTTAGCCCATTGTATCCATCTCGGATGTAAAACTTTAGCATTAGGAACAATTGCCTTTGTCGCAGCCTCTAAGGCTGGAACCGGAGTCACTACTATTATTCATTTCCCCTGAGCCAGTGCTCTTTCTCTCACTACAGCAGTCTGTACTGCTGTCAGAATCTTTTCTGTAGATGCGAAGCGCATCTCAGCATTTGTGTACAAATGTGATTTGTATGCAATTGGTACTGTTTCAACTTCATTATATGTCAGATAGGTGTACCCAGATTGACCCGCAACTATACGGATCACCAGGTTGCGTACGTTTCGCGTGTCTGTAAGTGTTTGGAAGCTATCATGTCAGCTTGTAAGGAATGAAGTGTATCTGTATGTTCCTGTGTCCATTGTTTTACTGAAAAATCAGGTTTTATTAAATCGTAGAAAGGTTTTACTCTTTCTGCGTAATCCAAAATGTAAGTTCGACCAAAATTTTAATGATTTTGGAGGTTGGAGCAGCGCGCATTTTACAAAAAATTGGCTGCCAGGCTTATGCCTTCACTTGAAAGCTCGTAAAAATATTTTTTCCGCACGATGTTATTCATTATTCATTAATGCGGCACTGTGTGCATTTTGGACTGCAAATGTCTTAGTGCAAGTGTTTAAATGTCTGTAATCTAAAACTAGACGATATGAATTGTCAGGTTTCATGACAGGAAACAAAGGATTGTTCATTGGTGAGGTGCAAGTTTCAATCACCCCTTGGTATTCAAGTTGATCTAAGATCTCCCAGACCTGTTTTTTAGCTTCTTGCTTTATTGGATACGGCCTCTGTGCAGTTGGAGTATTTTTTAAAGGAATTATGTGGTGGGTTGAATCCTCATCCCATCCAACATCGTTTTTGTATAATGCCGGAGCCTGGGCTGCCGCCCACTCCTGCGCATATGTATGTTGTGAATGCCTGGAAATATGGTCTGAGAAGGCCGGAAGAATTACCGTTTCTCCTTTAGGGCAATCCATGACGAATGCTGGCGGCCAATCTTGTTCAGCTAATAAAATATCATAGCCAAACGTCAGGTTCTCCCAAAAGAGACCTCTCACTGTTCTACATTTGTCCCCCTCCATTTGGAGCGTTATTTCATATACTTTATGTGGGACACTTACCCTAGTATCAGGTGTTTCCACCGTGATATAATCATTCAAGTCCGCTGTCACCAGAAATTCCTTCAGGTTCTGGCAAGCTATTGTTACTTCTGCCGCACTGTCTAGCATCGTCAGAGCCCATTCCCTGTTCAGTAGTCGAGTCCTCAGAATTCTGGGCATGCCTGATCTTTAGACCTGCAACTTTCTTCTTTTTGAACTGTGGCTTTTGCTTTGGTTTCTCTTCTTTTTTAGAAGTGTAATCTTGAGCGTGCTGCTTGTCTCTGGACTTTGTACGCTCTTCTTGTCTTTCTGACCGTCCTTCCCTCTCTGAGTTTTTTGATGAACCCTGAAAGGAACGAGAGGAACGTGTATCAGTATCCTGACACCTGTCAGGTTTCCTAATATTATCCCTATTCCTGAGATTATACCTCTTTTCGGAGGGCTCCTGTGGAGGAGATCTACCTCTGGATTGAGATCTATTTCCTTTAAAATGTTGTTGTTTTTTATTGTCCCACTTCTTCTTTGTTGAAGCAGGTGTCTGCTAAGTAGTGTCCTTTTCAGGACTGCTCATCAGTTGTGGTTTTAAAGCTTTCCCACCCAAACTGTCTCTGCCTAATTCTGCATATGCAGTTTCAATTATTTTTGGTAGTTCGTGTTCCTGTTCTAAAGGATTGAACTCCCTCAGGCGTTGGCGGATGGCCACTGAAGCTGCTTCCCCCTTAATGTTAGCTAGTATTATGGCTGATACCTGGGCATAGTTACCTAGTAACTTCATCCCTAAGTTTAGGGCAGGTTCTGCTCCGTACTCGTTTTGTATTTGTCTCAATACATCAGGTACTAGCGCTAATGCCAGGATACCATAAGTTCTGGTATAAATGGCAGCAAAGACTGTACCCCAAGTGGTACAATCCTCTAATTGTGGTTTTATCCCCATGAGCAAGCAGATTGTTAGCATTCTGTGTTTTTCATACAGGGTAGTATTCGGGAATACTGCCTCTAACTGCGTTATTTTCTGAGCTACCCAGAATGGTATTTGTTCACGTTTTGTGGGCATTTTACCCATCACTGCGTGTAATGTTTGTGGTGTAATTTTAGTTGCTGTACCCTGAATTTGAGTTCCATTTGTTGCAACTATTGCTGGTTGGACTGTAAGTGTCCTCATGACGAATTGCGTCCAGGGCCGGACTGGCTACCGGGCGTTTTTTGCTGGGGTGGCAGGGTGGGGTCCAGGTTTACTGCGGAGGGGCCGATTTTGTTGCTGGGGAGCTGCAGGCGCTTCTATATGAACAATGCAAAACAAATAGCTTTAAAGCCTACTTTTTAAAACATTTGTTTTGCATTGTTTATTAAGGAACGCCCTGATTGCGTCAAGTTCCTATAGATTTTGATTAAATCTTTATGTTCTATGAGTAAGTCTCCTGGTGGCATTGTGTCAATGTCAGGATGTGGTGTGTAGGCCGCTAATATTGGCCATGTTGTCCCTTCTCTTCCGAGCGGGCCGAGTCTTACTCTTCTTCTTATGTGGGGTAGGGCGCCTTAAACCAGTATAAGTGTTCCTGGTACGTGAGCGGAACCTCTATATCCTCGAACGGATAATATTCCGCTGGTGCATCTCCTCCCGTGTAGGAGTGAGATGTTTTTGTTCTTGCATTTGCTGCTGGGAATGTAACCCACAAATAAAATACCTCTGTTCTGTTTGATTCATGTGCCTCAATCACGAAAGCTACTATGCCACCCCTAGCTGATAAACCATGCGCAAGTAGTTTCAGGGTGACTGTATTTCTAAAGTTTGGTGCAATTTGTATTGCGTCTGCATCTTCCTCGTCTGTGAGGGGCAGATTCTGTTGCAGTGGGTCTAATTCTTGGTTAGTCATTGTTTTTAGTACACTAAATAACTTTTCAAGGGAACCAAGATAAGGTGTTTTTTTTTTTTTTAAATATATTTTATTAGCATTTTTAGTCATAAACACAGCACAGTCTGCACAACATGTGCATTTCGCAGAATAAAACACAGTTTGGATTAATCAATAAGACATAATCACGTGCCGGACCACAAGTAGGGGCCCGTTGATAACCCATTACGATGTGCAGTCCCAATGGTTGTGTCTACAACAATACATATTTATCAAAAGAGCGTTAACAGAAACTTAAACAATATCCAACAACCTTCCCCCCTCCCTTACCTTCCTTCCGTATCCTAACATTTCGGTCCTGTGTGTCACTACCATTAGTCCAATATAGTGTGCCTGTCAATCAGTCAGGTGTCGGGGCGTGTCTGTCCTGGGTCCCGGTGGCGTCGCCCCCTTGAATATCAACGCCGTCCTGAGAGCATAGTATGGGTTGAGTCTGACCATCGTGCAATTCAGAGCTCATAGCCGCCCAGACCATTCTATTGTCCTCCGCTTTTTCATCATTCATGACAAAGCGCATCCGGACCAGCTCCGCCGTTGCCCATTCATTTATATCTCTTACCCAGTCTGAATGTTTCGGGGATCTGGGTTGCATCCAGGCTATAACCACCCACCTGTTGGCCAACACCAGACCCAGGTTTACAAATCGTCGGCTCAATTTTTTATTCTTAGGCTTCGACAGTAAGCCCAGTAACACCGTCTTGATATCACGTGTTGATATCACGTGTAATAGTCCAGCCCGTGGCCCTTTCCAGTCTTCCCAGTACGTCTTCCCAGTACAACCGTAATGTGGGGCAGGTCGAGATCATGTGGATGAAGTCCGCTCCCTGCGAGAGGCATCTAGGGCAACAGTCCTCCCTAGCGGGGTATATTACATGTAGTGTACGAGGTGTTAGATATACCTAGTGTATAACATTGTAATGGAGTAATTTAAAGCGAGCGTTTGTGCTGACTTTACGAACCCCCCCATGAATCTTCTGCCATTCCACCTCCGTTAGGGGCTCTTCCAGTGCGTCATCCCATTTCTGCTGAAAGCGCAGCGATTCCTGCGGGAGATCATCTCTCAGGGCTCTATACAAAAATGATATCAATCAACCCCCCTGGACCATTTCTAGCATAGTTTTAAGGATATTAGTAACGGGTGGTTCGTCAGGAAAGGTCTGCCATAACTCTCGCGCGACCTTTGCTATTTTAGCATATTGTAAAAACTGTCCCGGTCCCAGGTTGAAGGTAGTTTGTGCCTCCTCACGGGTCAGAAAGCGGCCATTCGTATACAGATCCCCCATCAGTAGACATCCCCCCTCCCTCCAGCGGCTGATCGACATAGAGTCTGCTATCGCCGCAAATGGGCGCACCGCCCACAAAGGCACATCCGCTGCATATGGAGCATGTCGGACCACCCTTCGTAACGCCTGCTCCCATACAGTTGCCACATGTCGTATTATATAGGGGTACCTGTCGGGGACCAAAGATCCCATCATTAATAGTGCGACTAGCGATTCCCCATCATATGTTCCGGCCAACAAACTTTTCTCCCAGTTATTTTCGTCGTCGAACCAATGAACCGCATATTGCAATTGGGACGCCATATAGTACATATCTAGGCGTCGAACCTCCAAGCCGCCTCCCTCCCATGTCCTCTGCAATGTCGTTAGACAGACTCTCCTTCGTTTTGTTCCCCACAAGAGCGTGCCAATGAGGGTGTCTAAGGTGGTAAAACACGATCTCGGTAGCATATAAAACGAGTGCTGGAAGTGGTATAGACACCGTGGGAGAATAATCATTTTGACAATCGCTATTCGTCCCATAAGCGAGAGTGGCAGCTCCGCCCAGAAACGCACCGAGCCCTGTAGTCCCTCAAGGACCGGTCCCATAGTGACTGCATAAAAGGTGTCCCTAGATTAAGCCAGACGAATCCCCAGATATCTTTCCCCTTCAGCGGCCCAAGGGAGGCCGACATTTGGTCGCTCCTCTGGCGGGCAAGCAGCCATCCTACCCAACGGTATCACCCTCGACTTACCATGATTAATGCGCAGACCCGAGATATCCCCAAATCGCGCTAGTTCATGCAGGAGCAGCGGGATAGAGGCTCCCGGCTGTCGCAGATACAACAGCGTATCATCCGCATATAACAAAATTACATGGTTGGTGCTACCCAATTGTATCCCCTAAGTATCCATGACTGCCCGTATGCAAACTGCCAATGGTTCCAAGGCGATCGCGAAAAGCAGGGGCAAGAGTGGGCATCCCTGCCTCATTCCTCTGCGTAGTGTTATCCGTCTGGACACGGTCCTGCCCATCCGCACTCTAGCCGTTGGGGCTGCATATAGCAGCTGTGTCCACTTAAGGTACTGCTCCCCAACTCCCATGCCCCTCAGGACCTACCACATGTAAGGCCATTCCACTGAGTCGAATGCCTGCTCAATATCTAGGAATACTGCCACATTATCCGAGTCTGCCAGGCAGGGGGCATGCCACACATGTGATAGCCGTCATAGGTTATAGGTAGTATTCTGCCCCGGGATAAACCCCGCCTGGTCTGTGTGAATCAAACGTCTCATACAGGGAAGGAGGCGGGTAGCCATAATGCCACTCAGTATCTTGGCATCTATATTCAACAGGGAAATGGGCCTATAGGAGCTCGGCAGGTCAGGATCTTTATCCTTTTTGGGAATCATAGCCACCAGGGCCTCACCCATAGTAGGCGGGCAGAGGCCCGTTTGCAACGCCTCATTATAGACTGCGAGCAGTCTATCCACTAGGAGCGGCGCAAAACTTTTGTAGAACTCTGCCGGGAGTCCATCCGATCCCAGGCTTTTCGCCGTCTTAAGGTGCCCGATAACCCCAAGAATTTCTTCTTTAGTAATTGGGGAGCCTAGCTCTTCCCGCTCGTCATCAGTGACCGAGGACAATTGTATCATGTCCAAATAGTCTGTTATGCAGCTTAGCCCCAAGTCCACCCGGTTAGCATAGACTTTTTCTAGATGTGTCGCCAAGGTGTCTGTTATGATCTGCTGAGTGTAGTGCAGAGTTCCATCTGCGGTTCGTATCTACAGTACAGGAGTAACTGAAGTCTCCTGCCGGAGGAGACGTGCCAACAAGGCCCCAGTTTTATCCCCCGCCCTGTAAAGTCGCTGTCGATACGTCGTATAGACATATTTCTCCAGTCTACGGAGGTCCGTCATTAATGCCTCCTTAGCGTCAGTCCACTCTTTCAGTTTCTGGAGGTCAGAACTTAGTTCTGCTTGTAGTTTCCCTAACCTAGATTCATGTAGAGCAACATCCCTTTCCAATTTGGTCCGCACGCCATAAGCGGTTTTTATACAGACACCCCTGACAACCACCTTCATCGCTTCCCATTCAGTGGCCCGGCTGGAGGCAGTCTCCCAATTTTCTCTGAAGTAGTTACTCAGTTCTGCTGTAACCGTGGCCAAAAAAGGGGGATCAGTTAACGCCTCACTTTTTAAACGCCACAGAGGGATCTGCGGTCTGACCCTAGTAGTCCCCAACTCTAAAAACACCGGGGAATGGTCCGACAAATATCTCGTCTGATACGTTACACTCCCAACCAGGGGACCCGATTCAGATGATAAGAACTAGTAATCTAATCTACTGGAAGTGCCCGTAGCAGGAGTATAGCAGGAGAACTGTCGCTGGAGGGGGAAACGCTCCCGGCAGACATCCCGGAGTTGGAAGCCCTGCAGTATGCGCTGGAGAGCCAATGTCATTCTGGGTTTGGTGTGCATTTTAGGGGGTTCTCTATCCAGCGCACCATCCAGCACACAGTTAAAGTCCCCAGTAAACAATATTGGAGCTCCAAGATACGGAGAGGCCGCCTCTAGAAGATCATTAAAAAAGGAAGAGTTGTCATCGTTCGGGGCATACACATTTACAAGACAAAGTTCAGTGCCATCAAGTCTTCCATGCAATATGACATACTGGCCATCCACATCAACCACGTGATTTAAGTGTTGGAACTGGACTCCCGGTGCCACCCATATGAGGGCACCCCTTGCAAACCCAGAATAGGAGGTGGCATAAATCTGCCCTCGCCACCTTTTCTTCAGACATTTTATGGAATCACTCCAGACATGAGTTTCCTGAAGACACGCCACCGTATGACCTCCGTAGCTATAGCAACCTCTCGGCCTGATCCATCCCTGCTGCTTATAACTTGGGGATTCCAATCTCAGCTGATGTTCTTACGGGGACCACCCGCAGCACACATCGTGAGCTGACCAAGAGGTATAATCATTGGACTTTATAAAGTAGTCTAATCATGGACTATATCATCTAACAAATTCCCGAATAACTCAAGTTCTGTTCTTTCTCTATATACATTAACCTTCTGGTCTAAGTCTCTATAGTATCTTACTGAGTTCCACCAGGCTCTCCATGTTGGGGGTGCCACCTGACGCCATAACTTACAGATCTCCCTCCTTGCCAAAAGGATCAGATAAAACACCAATTTATTCTGTATCCCCATGAAGCCTAATGCCCCTTCGGGCGTCAATACAGTGCCAAACAAGATAAGAGTAGGGCTTACCTCAACCTCAATGCTCAAGGCCTCGGACAGAGTCTTACCCACGTTGCCCCAAAATTCTTGAATCATGGGACAGGAAGCGAACACATAGATATCGTCCGCCTTCTGGGCACCACATCTCATGCATCTGGCTTCTCCACTGCCCTTTATTCTGGATATTTTGAGTGGGGACCAGTATATCCTGTGGAGCGTAAAAAAGTGGTTTCTCCTTAGTGAGGCAGATTTAATCACTGGATAAAGTGTGTCTACAGATACTTGCCAAAGATTTTTCAGCTCCTCGCTCGGCAAGCACTTCTCCCAGACTATATATGGGTGCTCCAGCTTCCTATCCACTGCAGCAAGGAGATGATTATACCACTGTGCCACTTCCTTCTTTTTTGGAGTCAGGTCTTGTAACTCATCTTCCATGGAATTGTCCTCTGAGGATGGCCAATGTTGGCTCTTACACCATGATGAAATTTGATAATACTTAAACCTGGAGAGAGCTCCGCTGGTAAGATTCCTCCAAACGTCCCAGGGGAGACATTTGTTGCCCACCACAATGTCCTTCCAGTGTGTGACTCCGCGTCTTTTAATGGCTGAACTAAAGAGTCCAAAAGACATTCCGGCGTTCCAGGGGAGTCCAACACTGGGGCCCGATCACTGTAGTAGGACAATCCCAAACAGGCCCGACAGTCCGACCAAAGTTTGGCAGCCGCACACAACGTCTTCAGCCGAACTTTTTTAAAGAATTTAGGAGTGCCAAATTTATACATAAATCCTACCTCCTCTACGTCCGATAGCATGGCTTTAAACATGCTGCCAGTCAGCGAGCTATCTGGCCTGAGAAGTAGCATCCTACAGTTTTTTAATTGATACGCCCAACAGTACAACTGGAGATCTGGTAAGCTCATACCCCCGTGTGAGAGTTTACGTCTTAATTTCTTCCAGGACAACCTGATCCCTTTACCTGCCCAAATGAAGGAAGAAATCTTGCCCTGTATTTTAAGCAGATCACCTTTACCAAACTCCAGGGGGATGTTATTAAACAGATAGGCATATTTCGGGAGAACACACATTTTAATCAAATTCACCTGCCCATAATGGGATAGCGGGATATTCTGCCACCTTTTTAATAAGACATCCACCTCTTTGGAGACTCTCTCCAAATTAATTTTGGGAACATCTCTGAGATCTTGGGTTATTATTATTCCAAGGTATCTTAGCTCCTTAGCAAGCTTCACCCCTTGATCTATGATGTTCCAGGCCATGATCTCAGTTTTATCACTGTTAACTTCATAGCCAGATAGCTTCCCAAAAACCTGAACTTCAGTGAGTAGCTCCGATAGAGCAATGTTAACATTTGATGACAATAAAATTAAATCATCAGCATATAATGCTAATTTCCTCGCATACCCATTTATTGCGAAGGGGTAATCTTTTCATTCTGCCTTAAACTCTGGGCCAGGGGCTCGATGTATAAGTCAAAGAGAATGGGGGACAGCGGGCACCCCTGCCTAGTACCCCGCTCTATTGTGACCTCCGCGGTGAGGCTGCCATTAACCAAAATCTGAGCCCGAGGAGCTTTATATATTTTCTTAAGGACCTCCCTAAAACCATCGCTGAAACCAAAAGCCCTCAAGGTCCTATTCAGATAGTGCCAGTTGACTCGGTCGAAGGCTTTTGCTGCATCGACGGTAATGATTGAAAGAGGGAGGCCCTGTGCATTTGCCAAATCAACCGCACCAATTATGGTGTACACCAAATTTGTCATCTGCCTGCCCGGGAGGAAGCCCTTTTGATCTTCATGAATTATTGGCCCTACGATCTTACAAAGCCGGGCATTCAGAATCCCTGCGAAGATCTTGTAATCACAATTTAGTAATGAAATTGGCCGGTAAGACTGGCACTGGGTTGCATCCTTCCCGGGCTTCAGAATCAGTGTAATGACATCCTCACCCCATGAATCAGGCAGAGGGGAAGTGCCTCCTAGAATTTCATTAAACAATTTCAGCCAGACCGGGATAATTTCTTCAATCATTAAAACATAGACCTCAATTGGAATCGCATCGGGTCCTGCCGCTTTCCCTTTCTTAGCTTTATTTAGGACAGCCAGTATCTCACTCCCTGTTATATCTTGGGAAATAATTTTTGGGCTATGCAGATTTAGCTTTGGAAGCTGTTTCCCATTAAGTCAGCTATCAATGGCCTCTTCCTCAACCAATAGATCTTCACGATATAGACCTTGGAAAAATTCCATAAAAGCCTGCTCGATATCCCCTTTGTCCTCTGTAACTTGCTGCCCACCTTAATCTTGCTTGATCTATCTGCTCTGCTCTTCATGGCGAGAAGTTTGCCACAGTTCTCACCCTGATCAAAATCCCTCATTTTGCTTACCTCCCACTTCTGAAGCATTATCTCTTCAGTTTTGAGCCTAAACTTCAACTGGAGATCTTCAACCCTCCCTAGTAGGCTTTCCTTCTCTACGCCAGAGGCCTGCCCAGCCTTCAGATCTGCCTCGGCCCCTGCTAGCTGCACCTCCAAATCTGCCATCTCTTCTTTTTCAGATCTGGCCCAACCCACAGCTGCACCCTTTAGAGTCCCTCTTAACCAGGCCTTAAAGGCATCCCACACTATATATAAGGGGGCCGACCCCAAATTATGCTGAATAAAGATGGCTGTTTCCCTCTTTATCAAGCCTGGGATAGATGGTTGTAGGAGAAGTCTCCTATTCAGAGTCCATCTCCTTAAAGAGAGCTCTGGGGGAAGTTCCAAGTTTAGGGCTATAACCCGATGATCAGAGAGGTGGATAGGAAGATATTCAATTAGCCTTACTTTACCTAGTTCTGGATGTTCCATGAATATATAATCAATTCTGGAGTAATGGCTATTCTTCTTACTGTAAAAAGAGTACTCCCTAGTATCCCCCATTTTTTTCCGCCAAACGTCACAAAGATTAAGATTTTTTAATATTGCAGCGAGATGGGCTTTGACCCGTGGAGCCGCAATCTGAGTTCTAGGGGAAGATCTATCTAACTTATTATTTAAGAGAACATTAAAGTCTCCACCTAATATCAGGGGGGCCTCAAAATCTGCCAAAGCAAGACAAAGATGTTTCAGAGGAGTAATATCATCCTCGTTGGGGCCATGGCAGCTGGCTAAAGTATATTTGGCACCCTGACACCAAACCTCAGCTATTACCCAACGTCCTCTATCATCCACCTGCGTCTTAATAAGCTCAACTCCTGAATTTACTTTAAGAATTATGGCCACCCCCTTCGAGCAGCATTGTTGATCAGAGGCTACAATCTTAGCAACCCACCTTTGTTTGTCAAACAATGCTTTGCATTCTGACTGTAGCAGGTGTGTCTCTTGGATCATAAGGATCCTGGCTGGACTATCTTTGAGATTTGCATGATCAAGCGCAGTCTTCTCCTAACTCTTAATCCATTCACATTCCAACATAAACCTTCAAGGCGTCCGTCTCCCCCACAAGTAGGTCTATCCCCATCATTGTCCTGATTCCACCCCCAGCTATATCTACAGGAGGTTGTTATGTCACATGAGGTCCCTATTGCGGATTTTGTTTTATTTTTCCCAATGCTCCCCACCCACACACGTGCAACACCCCTCAACCCCCCCACACCACCCATGGGAACACTCCCTGACCACTCATTGGCAATTAACAATTGCCATTTTGAGCCGAGAACCCACTAACCTCTAAGAAAACACAGTATCATCACTGCAAAAACTGAACTCCCTTCAACCATTAGCTAAGGTTTGTTGTGTGCCAGAAAACTATCCACTTCCTCAGGAGATCTGAAATTATACATCTTGTTGGCCCACATTACTTTTAAGAATGCAGGGAACCTTAACTGTACTTGAGCTCCATGCTCTCTCAACGTGTCCATCCGCTTACCCAGCTCCCACCTTTTATCCTCTGTAATCCACGAGATGTCTGACCTTATTCTAAAGGATGCGTCAAGAACCTGTATACTCTTAAGTTTGAGAGCAGCCCCGAGTAGCTATTCCTTAAGAAGGTAAGATTGAATATATACCAGGATTTTCCTGGGCTTCTTCCATCCAGGGTTCAGTTTAAAAGGGTCCCTATGAACTCGCTGGATCTCAGTTTCCCAAACCGATGCCGAGGCGACCTGTGGGAAGGCTTTGGTCCAAATCTCTATGACAAAGGTTTTAATATTGTCTCCTTCCAGCCCTTCTCTCAAGTCCAGTATCCTGATATTATTCCTTCTGGAATTATTTTCAAGTCTTTCCAATAGATCCCTTTCCCTTTCCTTCAACCTGACCACTTCCTGAGTGTTACCCTTCACCTCCAACCCCAGCTCCCCCACCTTGTTTTCAAGATCCTCCATCCGATGCACCAATACAGACAGATTTTCCTCTAAACTGGTGCAAGTATCTTGGATCTTCTTTTGATTTATTTCTGAGGTAGAGAAACGCTCTTTGATCTCCACAGATAACTGGCTCAACATCCCTTGCATTGTATCCGAGCCCTGCGCTACCACCTCCTGGAACGCATCCCCTAACTGATCTCCTTCTTTCTGACTGCCAACCCCCTGAGTAGCAGGTGACTCACTTAGAGGGGAGAATCTATTAGACAGAGTGATGGCCGAATTTGATGGCAGGGGTGTCCCCTGGTACCGATACACCCTGCTTAATGTTTTCCATACCGCCCTGTGTATTAAGTTTAAAATAAGATCTGAGTGAGGGAGTCACCTTTGCAGGTGCTAGATTAGTTTTTTTCTTTCTCTCCTTTACAGGGGTGGCTTTCCCTAGTTTGACTGGCAGCTTCCTATATTTATGTTTATTCAATGAGGCTCCTAAAGGTTGGGTGGGCTGCGTGACTTGTTGAGGAGCAGGCTCTCTCCCGAGAAATGTGCTGGATCTTAGTTTGTACCTTTTGCCTAATAATGCCTCGCTATCCATAGTAAGGCTAGTAGAGAGGACAGATAATGGCTTATGTAATATTGGGAGATCCCCTTTAGACAACTGTCTTTTTTCCCCTCCCTGCTGAGCAACTAACTCCATACGCCGTATCATACCTTGCCTTATCCCTTTTTATCTGGCATAAATCTATAACAGGACTAACTGCTAAGAGGCGCCCTTCCGAATTACCCAGGGGCACAGTACACAGCTCAGATTGGGACCGGCAAGTGCTCTGGGTGCTGGCTCTACCAAAATCCACCCAATGACAAGGGGAAAATTCAAAAAAACGGCACCGGGCGCGGCGGGACTCACCGAGTGCTCCGGCTGCCCTCAATAGCGGGAAAACAGACCCACCACATCTCCAGAATCAGATCCGCTAGCAGCCCCGACAGGGAAAAGCTCACTAATGCCACCGCTTCCCCTTTACCATAATGGCGGGTTCTCCCGCGTCTCTGCCAGAATCAAACCCAATGGCAAGGGGACAGCTCAGGAAAACGGCACCGGGCGCGGAGGGTCTCACCTAGCGCTCCGACGGCCCTCGATAGCGGGAAGACCAAGGGGAAAGTTCACCAATTCCACCGCCTCCCCCTTTACCACAATGGCGGCTTCTCCCGCGTCTCGCCTTCACTCTTCCCACTGCACCTCGGCCTGAGCAAGCGACCCCAGGATTACGGAAGCGCGAGGTGCTCACGAATTGCTCACAATACGCTCCCAGCTGCTTAACCGCTTATCCGCCTCAGCGCCTCGGGTTCGCAGCCGGGAAACTCAGACGCTGAAAGCGGTCCGAGTGCGGCGGCTAAAGTCCTGAAAACCGCCAGGGTCCACAAGGGCAGAATACACCACGGAGACACGTAGAGACACGACCACTACGAGGAAGAGAAAGCGAGCAAGAAAGGCGTCGTCAGGCACAGCATCAAGACATCATCATCGGAAGTCCATATCAAAAGGATAGTGGTGAACGGCTCGCGACCGGCTTCCTAGCTGCCCGCCATGTTCCCCCCCACCTTATATCTCTTCAGGTAAGCAAATATTCGTCTACGTTTATCAAATGCAGTGATACCGTGTACATTCCAGGTAAGTAATTTTGTCATGGTGGACGCCATAGCATTTCCCCCTCAACATTCCTCCCGGAAGAGACCCGCCCATCTCGCGAGACAATACGGGGTGTCCCCAGGTCATACAACCTCTGGCAGTTTATACAGCATTGCACATGAAGGAAGGCCCAGTCCCAACAGAGAACAACCCCAACAATCCCCCACCCCTTGGGCATCATCACATTTCCCTCCGCGGCAAACCCACGCACAGTGAGGGCATGTAGACAACGCCCCATTGCCCTTAATAAACACCACAAATTCAAAAGAATACAACTATAGGAATTGCAGCACAGTCATACGAGTGCCCGCCCACCCCACCCCATTCCATAGAAGTGAATGGCAAGCCGCCGAGGTGTGAGGTCTAGCCTCCAACTCCATCGGCAAGAACCAGTCACTTGGGGGGCATGCCCCCGTCAAAGTAAACATTGCGTAGGGAGAAAAGGTCCGTATAACAGTAAATTCCCTGTACAGCACACCACGAACCCCCCACATTAGGTCAATCTTACCAAGCAGGAGTGTCCATCACAAGTCGTAACAAATGACCCAGGCAAGAAACAAGTTCAAGCATCAGAGTCCTCATTGGCATCTGTGTCTGGCGGGCGACTCGGTGACGAGGCTCTCGAATCCAGTACAACCTCCAAGGCCTGCAGAGTACCATCCGGGCAGACCGTGATCCTGCTAGGAATGCGATGTTCGGTGGTCTCCCGAGATGGCCCCCGCAGCCGTCGTCTCCTAGACCGATCACGAGGACCGGACTTGCTAGGCGTAAGCGTGGAGGGAACCAAGCAGGGTCCCGGAGAGCTATTTGCATCCAGCCAATCAGTCGCTTCTCCGGCAGTGAAGAAAAACAGAGCCTTCCCGCTGTGTTCTACCCTCAGCTTGGCCGGATAGAAAAGGCTATATTTGAAATTCAAATCACGCAGACGTCGTTTCACAGCCAGAAAGGAGCGTCTTTGTTCTTGAACCCGTTGGGTATAATCAGGATATATTGCAATTTGTTGTCCCTCAAAAAGAAGTTGTCTCTTCGTGCGAGCCAGTTGCAGCAGGAGATCCCTATTCCGGAAATTAAGGAAACGGGCTATCATGGCTCTGGGAGGCGCCCCTGGTTTTGGAGGCGGCACAAGTCCCTATGCGCCCTCTCTATTGTAAAGAACTTCGAAAGCCCCCGGGGGGCCGCGATCTCCAGCAGCCACCTCTCGAGGAACAGTTCCGCCGATGGCCCCTCCGCCTTTTCGGGAAAGCCAATGAAGCGGAGATTGTTGCGCCGGGAACGTCCTTCTGCGTCCTCGGCCCGGTCATCCAAGGTCACTAGTTTTTTCTGGAGGGTAATCACAGTGTCTCGGAGAGTGTGTAGCTCTGTTTGCATTGTGTCGACTGTACGTTCAGTGGTGGTAACCCTATCCGAGATTTTCCGTAAGTCACAACGGAGTAAATTAACATCAATGGCGCCTCAATTCTGTTTTTCAAGTCCCCACTAGTATCATGGATAGCTGTAAGTATTTCGGCAATATATGGGGGTCTGTCCGCTGTCGATGGTGGAACAGCTGTTTCCGCAAGCTGTGGCAGCGCCGCGGCTCCGTGGTCCACATGGAGCGGCTGGGCATAATTGGAGAGTTTGTTCGATTGAGCCGTCTTGCTCCCCTTATCCTTTGCCATCATGCGGGTAGGGGTTTAGGTCAGAGGATCAAGGGGCACCGGTGCAGTGTCTATTTCCGCAGTACAGCTATATGACACACTGCAGGGCCACAAGCACCACCAGTTATACTTTGTGTTCGCGAGTCACACTGCAGGACCGCTCCGGACGCCACACCTCCGTGCAGCCCAACCGGCGTAAAGCAATTGTAGGAGCACCCCCCGGCACAGTATTGGAGGTAGCAGCCAGGGTCCCAACAGCAACGAAGGCCCCTCGCAGAAGTATGGGCCTAGGCACCACCAGCCCCCCACGGCCACCCAGGCAATGGCAGACCAGCCCCAGTGATCCACACAGTCAGTTATCTCCGAGCTGCAGCATTTCAGTAAGGCAGATGGGGTAAGTTCATACAGAGAGCCTGCAGGCCCCGGATCAGTAAGAGCAGCCTGTGGCTCATTTGGTAGTCCCCACTTATTCAGAAGTGTCCTGTGTCCGGTTCACAGAGCCAAGGCCTCCCACGCAGCGCCGGCTCCGAGTAATCAGGCCATATACATCCAAGTACTTTGCCAATACGTGCTGCGGGACCCCAGCACAGGCCACGACAGTCCGCTAGGCACCGCAAAGGCTGCCCCGCCGCAGCATGCCCGATACCAGCCCCTCAGGGTAGCCGTCACAGCGGGCCGGTCACCTCCCTCGGCGGATGACGAAACTCACATAACACAGGCCCGGCTCCGGGCACAGAGTACTCCGAGTCGGTGGCTACTCACCGGCCTGCACGCTCCTCCCTGTAACAGCTGGGCACTTTTCACGGGACACCCGCGGCACCACGTCGACACACCAGCGCGGCAGCCCCAGCGGGACACCAGCTCCGCAGTCTCCAAATGCCGGAGTCGCGCACATACGTCACAGCAGGAAGGCGGGGAAAATGGCCGGCGGCTCCGGCAGTCCATCACTCCAGCCTGGGATACGCCGCTACACGGGATCTGAACCTCAGGAACAGATATCCCGTAGGCAGCAAGGGATATGCAGGGTACGGGTGTGCTCAGAATTGAAGATGCCTACGCCAGGATGATTAACGGATAAGCGGGAGACGGGAGCTCGTCGCTAGCACGTCTACACCACCATCTTGCTTGGCCACGCCCCCCTCACCAAGATACGGTGTTATGCACAATTTTAGGAACAATGTGTCCTTCAAGCTTGATTAACCAACAGCCAATAAATAGGATTTTTTAGCCTACTCAGCTGTGGCGGAGTTTGTGCCCACCCACTCCAGACGTCTCTGGTGTTTTGTGAGTAGGGGTCTCTGAGAATAGCACGACTGAACTACTCAGATTCTACTGTTAAATAAGTACCCAACCAACGTTGGCCGCCATGTCGTGTAGTTCCTATATATCCTATACAGGATCTGCGCATTCGGATAACATAAACTGTGGGTGTGGTGGCGGACTGATTCCGTGCACCCCCACCAGATACGTTAGCCTGTCTGTATTAGCTAGCTCACAGTGCCACTAGAGTCTCCTCTTATCGGGGAGAGAATAGTTCTTGGCAACCTCAGAGCATGACAACCCTGATCCCCCAGGATCGTGGAAACAATATACTACCTTTCGCTCAGTCACTCATGCTCACTTAGTTTGTCTCAGAGAGATACACAGAATAAACAGTCTGGGCGTTTCAATAAGTATTTATTGAACAGTTGTTATTCTAGTGTAGAATATATGAGCTGCAACAACTATTAGACAGTCGCAGAGATATATGATTAGCAATACTACGAAGGTAAAAGGATGGTAAAGTTCTACCATCTTGCAGAAATCATGAATATATACATGTACATAAAACACATGATAAAAGTGCGTACTCCTACGATGCCTCCCTAACTAGATGTACGTAAATGTACCTAAATCTATGTAGGTGTTATGCCAAGAATCCCTCTAGGATCTAGTCCACCCCATTACCTGAGAGTTTTAGAGAATGTGGGATCCCGTCCTGGTCTCGAGTTGGACACCCAGCGAGGGATGTTAGACCACTGCTAGCTGGAGCGTCTGCATGCAGGAACCTCAGCGTCTCTGGTCAGTGTGTCAGCCGGGAAGTCACGGTCTCCTCTCTCTTCCTAAGCAAGATGTGTTGTATATATATCCATAGGTCTCCCCAGGGGTCCTACCTTGCTGTGTTACTGTGTCGGGCTGAAGGATGACGTTGGGCCTGAACTTTATACAGAGATATTATACAGGAGATGGTAATCCTACTGTTAGTCCTGCTGTGCTTCCAAGAAGCCTCATGCATAATGTATGAGAATCGAACCAGGGAAAAACCCGCGTTCTGAATGCAGTGTCATATCTAGGTAAAAGGTCAGTGCCTAAGAACCGTTATGTATGTAATGTAGGGAAGGATGTAGGTGAAAGGTTACGATGTTACCTGCGCCTATATAGGGTACCTATATGGAATATAACAACCTAGTCGGAAATCCACTCACTCACCCATACAGTCACTCATGCATGCACTCACACACCCATACAGCCACTCACACACCCACTCACACACAAATACAGGCAGTCACACACCCACTCAGATCACACATGTTAGAGATAGTATCACTCATTAGTAGTACAACTAGTATAGTAATCTAACTTTTGTAGTAGGTTAGTATATATGTTTAACACCTTTAAACTCTTGAAAACACACTCACTGGATGATGTCATCAGTGATAGTCATATATATATATATATATATATATATATATATATATATATATATATATATATATATCCCAACCGGAATAAATACTTGAACATCCAGCCCCATTGGTATTTGCATTGAAGATTTTACTATATGACTGCCCATTTTGATGAGGATTATATTCCAAGTTACTAGAACAAATCATGTGTTTATGTTATGGCATTATGAAATGTATATATTGTTTCTTGTGATATTCTAAAGATGTTGACAAATTATGCTTAACTCTTTGCATGTTCTCTTGGAGAATAAAGTTCAAGAATTTGTTTATGAATGAAAACATTATGTTGGCCCATGTATCAGTAAATGTCATTTGTAGCTAAATCGCCAAACCCAATATTCAGCTGTTTCCTATGGAACAATATACATCTTTTTTTATTGAAACTGTGTTAATTAATGTGTTATATACTGAGACATATACTTCTTGTCATAATCATCATTTGGTGATTGCATTAATGCTTTCTTTGCAATATATTTCTATTACCTTCTTTATCAAGTTATTTTTCTCTGTTCAGACCAGTTCTTCTGTTTTTAAATCATTATACTGTTCATCTGTGAAATTTTGTATTTTAACTGAAATATTTATTGTCTTGGGTTTACTAAATTGTAGAATATTTGAGCCTGGAAGACATGACAAAATTAACCAATACTATTGAAAAACATGTGTTGGCTCTTTTTTCTGTATCTTAATTACTCTCTTGATAAATTGTATCAATTTAAAAACGATCTTTTTACAGTTAGAATAATCATAATGTTAAGAAAAGGACACTGCAAATCTGAGGTCCCACTGCTACTCCATCTCTCTTCCACTTGGCCCATCCTTCCATCAAGTTAGGAAATATACATTTGTATCTCTGCATCTCTCAAGTTAATGGCTAGAAGACAGTGTACTACTCAAATGTGCCTGCCATCTCCCATCACAACACATGTAGACTTCTTCCACACTTTCTTTCTAAGCTTTGTCTTATGCCATCCGTTACTCGGGTCTCTGCTCTACCTTCCTGTATTAACCATAGCCAAACTAAGCCAAAACCCAGCCCTGGCCCAAAGTCAACCTTACTTTACACCCACTTGCTCCCTCAGCATGGAACAATATTTGTTGTAGTGATAATTAGCATGAAGGCGTGGTGTGGTGTGGGTTAAGACTAGGGTGGGACAAGGACAGGGCCATTGGAACTTTTATTATGTGTCAACAGTTGATTAAAAATCATAGTGCCGGTGAGTTCAATTAATTATGTTGCATAGTTGCAAACGTTAAATGAATTGTGCTGCATAAATTAATGTGCCACACTTTTATGTGGCAGTATCACATTGCACTTTGGTTATTTTATAATCATCAGTTAATGCTGCCTTGTAAAAGATTCCACTCCATTTATTTAGTTTTGTAAACTTTTTAATTGTTTAATTTTAAAACATTTCTATTGCAGGTGGTAGATAGAATAAATTCCAGTGACACAGAATCACACAGTTTTCGTGCCCTTACATAGAAGAACCCACAATCTTGTTTACTAACCACACAAAGGCATGCTTGCAGAAGGTACTACAATTCATGTCTTTTTCTTCTCTTTTTAGACCAGAGACGAGTAGAGATAGCTGCTTGGCTCTGGTAGCAGACGTTGGAGGCTATTGTGGTGTCCTTCGGCCAGGGAGGAGACCTGTAGAAAGTTTGATAGGCAGGAGGTCAGACATCCCCCAGCCAGCTGGTGAACATCTCAATAACTTTGAGCAGTCGAACCATGTCACCACGCCCATGCCCCTCAGCAGTCAATTACACCTTCAACCCCCCCACATCCATGATGGTAATTCCACAAGGTCCTGGGAGTCATGCGAACTCCAGCCCGTTGCCAGATTGAACTGAGGGGCAGGGTGAACAGATTAAAGAGGTATTTTGTTTAGAGTGAATGGTGTGTTCCTGTTGCGGTTGGAGTGCGTGGGCTGAGCTAGGGAAGAGGATTTATTTTGATATTGGAATTTAGGGAAGTGGTGGATTTCTGTTGCAGATGTCTTTTTTGTTTTATAAATAAATATTGTTTTCATACACATAACGTTCCCTTTATTAATGTAACTGTTTGCTGTCAGTGGCATGCAGGGTTAACCAGTGTAGGTCTACCACCCTTCTGAAAGAGACTTATAACTGGCGCTTCACATCTTCTCTTCAACTCTCACTGCATGAACTCCCTTGCCAGGCCATTCCAATGAGGGCCACCAGCCCTCCACCACCTTGAAATAATTGTCAGAAATCTTACCACCCTCAAGTCCCTTCTTCGTGACTTGTATCTTGAGTCACCTTCCATTAGAAGTATGTCTATACCACCCTCCTCTCTGAAGTCACAACCAGTAAGTGGTATTACCCACAGAGTAGATGCCACATTATGCCACCTCTTCCGAACCCAAATCTATCCCTCCTTCTCCTCCTCACCTGGGCAGCCATGGTGGTTAATTTACCCTGTACCTATTAGTAGATGTTTAAGTGGGAGTTTTCCAGTGCCCAAGGGACTAACTGCCTCCTCAAACAGGCCCAAACAGGGAAGATGCCATAGTAATCAAGGGGCCTGATGTACCAAGGATAAATTCATAAAAAGTAGTTGCAAACTGCACACTAACTTCTTGAGAATGCAATCTGTTCTTGCGAACTGACCTATTCACAGAATAGGTCCGTGACCTGCCTAATTATTATTCACTAGGCAGATTGCAATTTGTGACCCCCAACGAAAGGCCACAATCCCAGGAATGGTGGCTTTCAAGGGTCAGCAAACCGCAATGTCTGTGATTGTGTTTAAATAAGGAAATGTTTTAAAATGCAGTCAATTTTTTCTTGAAGGAAACAAAACTAAATTTAGAAAATAATAGTATGTTTTTCAAAACAAGTTCCACTTGGACCACTGCCAACTCTCCCTGAAACTTTTTTCAACATTCACAAAGGAGACCCCTTGAGGTGTATGAATCAGCTTTAACTGCATCTTGGGAGTGGGTACCTGATCAATGGTTTGTAACCTGAATTACGGCTTGCAAACTTGATACACAGGTGTACGAATCGCAATCTGAAAGGGATGGCCATAACACACATATTCCAGATAGCAATTCAAAATCCATATCTATACCAATTTACCCATTCAGAACACCTTTCTGAATTGGTAAATGTTTTTATTGAATACAAAAATGCTTTTTAAAGGCCACAAACCCTCTCATTTTGTTAATCAGTGACCATCACAAAGTTTTGTACATTAGGCCCAAAGTTTCTTATTTCTAGTGAGCAAACAAACCTGCAAATAATCCTGCCAGATGGAAGAAGAACGAGTCATTTACTAAATCTAGTGTCCTATATTTTCCTAACAAAGATTATTCCAAATATTAAATGTTACAAAGTTGTGTAAGCGTTAGTAAATTATGAATTGTTTCTATACACCTGTGTGCAAGCCAGGAGGTTCAACAACAAGATTCTCTGTGGGGCATACCTTATTAAAAGGTTAAGTAAACATTATATATGCCAAGGCTATCATTTAGTATTATTTTCAGCACCAGCATGTACAGTCGAAAGAGTAGGGGGGATGGTGTGCATGACCTGCAAGTTTTTTTTACCTTCCCCCATGTAATGTTTTTGCTTACACCACATATGCACAGTGAGGGACCGGGTCGGAGCCTTCTGGGCCGCATTGTAATCGGCCCCTCGGTTTACTTTCCGGCCAGCCGCATTACAATGCTGGCGGTCAGAAATTAAACCGGCCGGTCATTCCGGCTGGCTTCCGACAGGCCAGTCAGAATTGGCTTGTGATCCCAGAGGGCGGGCCTTTCCGCCTTTTGGATTACGATGCACGTTTTCCGGCACTGCCTGTCCGACATGGAAACCATGTTGGAAAGCGTGTTTGGGGGGCCCCAGCAGGGCCCCCTTGGGAGCACGGCCTCCGATTGGGGCTGAGGGGGCACCTATGGTACCCCCCTGTTGATCCCTGCACCCCGTGGCAGGCGGGGTGCAGGGATCAACAGCACCTCACATTTCCCTATGGGGGCATGTATTACGGCCGGTTTACGGCTGTAATGCATGCTCCCATAGGGAAATGTAGGAATGCAACCGAACAGTGTCGGTCGCATCCTAATTAGGTGGTCAGGACAGCCGACCAGAGGTCGGTCGGTCCCAGGACCGAGACAGTGTCGGGCAGACTTAAGTCCGCCCGACATCGTAATTAGCCCCTGAGTGTGAGATCTGTTGAAGGTGGAAATATATTGCAGTGCCTTAGATGTCAAAATTAGGGGACAAGCGTTAGGCTATCAATTCATGGGCAGATAGACGGAATTTTGCAAACATTGACAGAGTAAGATAGACACATGCATGGCATTCAGCCACTTCCATGGGCATGGCACATCTGTCATGGAAGAAGGATGGTACTTGAATTAGCATAATTCAAACACTCTTTCACAACCCATGACTTCTCTGAAATATGTTACCCTACCCACAATGCAAAAATAAAGTAGACATGTACAGTTCAAAAATATTTATAATAATAATGGCATTGCACAAATATGGTATATCTGCATTCTTACAATTTTTGTCTTGGGAGCAGGGCTGAACCACTGAGTAGAAGCACCATGAACATTTGTTGAGGAAGAGAAGGCCTGTTGAATGGAAAGAGAAAAAAAGGGCAATATTTGAGAGTTGAGGTACACAGGGTGCCATGGTCTTAGCAGAACTAAGAGAAGGTAGAGAGCAGAAAAGTTGATGTCAATCAAGTACCACTGTCAGATACACCTAAAAGGATATGCCCATTGCTCAGAATGATCTACTAGATATTAAAAAAAACCACTTTTTGCTAAGCCCTCCAGTGCGCCACAATAATCATTTAACATTCATTAATTATACCAAGTCGCCTGCTTTCAAACCATTGTGATAAATATGCATGAGTCTTTTTTCCATGTAAGCCAAATGCACTGCAGTCCTCTCAGTCTTCAATGACAGCCGAGCATGGGAAAGATTAGGCATAGGTAACATTTAGTCATTTAAGGAAAGGGTATAGACTGTTATAAACCGAAAGGGCATTGTTCATTACAAGGACTGTTTTTGACCTTGAGGTTTAATTAGTTGACTTTTTTATCACTAGGCCCAAATTACCTTCTCCCCCATGCATCTCTTTGTGCCTTGCACACTGAGTACACCAGTCCATTTTTTATTTACAACTCTTGGTATACCAAATATAATATAAAGTTCTTTTCAGTTTTATTTTTTACCTGCAGATACTGCATTAAAACATTTTAGCCTTGTATTTCCAGTTCAACTTCATAATCAGGGACTTCCTCTGAATAATTAGTTATCACACTCGAATTATCTAAGAAATCATCACCCTAATCCACGATTGGGTCTCCTGGAGCCTGAAAATTGTTAGATGTGAAAAGCTTATTCAATTCTATCATTGTGATTCTCTCCACATTTTGAGGAGATGAACTGGTTCTTCTAACCATGACAATTGCACTAGCTGCACTGAAACTCAACTCATAGGAAACACTGACCACATGATATTTTTTCCAGCCTGCAGCGTTTTGATTACTGTTAATTTTTCCATGCCAGTAGACCAATGTCTCTTCATCCACCTGGAATTTTGTTTGGTCACTCACGTATCCCTGTAACATTTTCTCCATTGTCATAGTTTCCTGCACTTGTATGCTTGAAGTAAGTCCTGGGAACGCCCAAAGACCCACCCATTAGAGAAGTTGGTTCAAGGGATGCTAGTAGTGTTGATTAGTAGCAGAAGATGTGGCTTGGATTGGGAATGTTTTACCAGTGGTGGGCAATGCTATTGCGAAATGCTTCTGGGGCCCCCACCATCATGCTCCCTTGAGGCTGATGAATACAGCACTTCAGTTCTTCTTTGCCCTTGAAGTAACAATCTCTTATCTTCAAGTTCAGACACTTACTTGACATTCAGTGATGCATAAGAAATGAAAGACATGTTTGTACCGTGGATCCATTATATTGGAACAGATATGCTCTTTGGAGAATGTGATCTCTTTTTGCCGCCAGATATTTGTATGATGATGAAGTATTAGGCTGTTGACCAAACCAACTGCTTCTTCATAGACATTTGTATTTGTTTCTTCTACCTTACGTAAATGAGACGACTTAGTGGGATGGACTAGCTCATGATACATTCCTCCTTGTTGACTTCCAATCAATCAATCAATCAATCAATCAATCAGGGAATTGTAAGCGCGCTACTCACCCATGAGGGTCTCAAGGCGCTGAGGGGGGGTCCGCAGATCTGTTTAGCCGAAGAGCCAGGTCTTGAGGGTCTTCCTGAAGGTGTTCAGGGAGGGGGCGCGTCTGATGTCTGTCGGTACCTCGTTCCAGGTCTTGGCTGCAATGTGAGAGAAGGATCTTCCGCCTGCTCTGGCTCTGTGGATGCGCAGGGTTTCGGCCAGTGCGAGGTTGGAAGATCGGAGGTTTCTTTTGGGTACGTGGAAGTTGATTCTGTCGTTGAGGTATTTGGGTCCGTTGTTGTGTAGGCATTTGTAGGCGTGAGTGAGGATTTTGAAAGTGACTCTTTTCTCCACGGGGAGCCAGTGGAGACTTCGTAGGTGTTGGCTGATGTGTTCGTGTCGGGGGATGCTGAGGACGAGTCTGGCGGCGGTGTTCTGTATTGTTTGGAGTTTGCGGAGTAGGGACTTGTTGATGCCGGCATAGAGTGCGTTTCCAAAGTCCAGTCTGCTGGTGATGAGTGCGTGGGTGACTGTCTTCCTTGACTCAGGGGGGATCCACTTGAAGGTCTTGCGGAGGATGCGGAGGGTGTTGAAGCAGCTGGAGGTGACGGCGTTGACCTGTCGGTTCATGGTGAGTGATGAGTCGAGTACAATGCTGAGGTTCTTGGCGTGGTCTGAGGGGGTAGGTGGGCTTCCAAGGGCGGTCGGCCACCAGGTGCTGTCCCATGCAGAAGGGGTGGTACCGAGGACGAGGAATTCTGTCTTCTCGGCGTTGAGCTTCAGGCAGCTGTTGGTCATCCTGTCTGCGACGTCTTGCATTCCTTTCTGGAAGTTGAGTTTGGCAGTGGTGGGGTCTTTGGTGAGGGAGAGGATGAGCTGGGTGTCGTCGGCATAGGATACGATGTTGAGGCCGTGTTGTCGGACGATGGCTGCGAGGGGGGCCATGTAGATGTGGAAGAGGGTGGGGCTCAGTGATGAACCCTGTGGGACTCCGCAGGTGATTTTCGTGGGGTCGGAGAGGAAGGGTGGGAGTCTGATCCTGTGGCTTCTTCCGGTGAGGAATGATAGGATCCAGTCCAGGGCTGTTCCTTGTATGCCTGCGTCGTGTAGTCTGGCGACTAGTGTGCGGTAGGAGACGGTGTCGAAGGCCGCTGATAGGTCGAGTAGGATGAGGGCTGCGGAGTGGCCTTGGTCCAGGCGGGTGCGGATGTCGTCTGTGGCGGCGAGTAGGGCGGTCTCTGTGCTGTGGTTGCTTCGGAATCCGGATTGGGACGGGTCGAGGACGGCGTTCTCTTCAATGAATTGTGTCAGTTTCCTGTTGACTGTTTTCTCTGCAACTTTGGCTGCGAAGGGGAGGAGCGAGATGGGCCGATAGTTCTTGAGGTCGGTGGGGTCAGCTGTGGGCTTCTTGAGCAGGGGTCTGACTTCTGCACGCTTCCAGTCATCTGGGAAGGTGCCTGTTTTGAAGGTGGTGTTGATGGTGCGTTGTAGTTCGGGTGCGATGGCGGCCGCGGCTCTGTGGTAGATGTGAGGGGGGCAGGAGTCGGTGGGGGCCCCCCGAGTGGATGCTTTTCATGGTCGAGGCGGTGTCTTCGGCCGTGATCGGTGTCCAGTTGGAGATGGTGGGCTGGCTGGTGTTTCTGGGGGGCGGGGGAGGCGTCTGTGGCGCCTGGTGGATGGTCGATGAAGTTGTCGTAGAGGTTTTTGATCTTGAGGTGGAAATAGGTTCCAAGCTTGTCGCAGAGGTCTTGGGATGGGGTGATGTCTGTGGCTTCACTGCGTGGGTTGGTGAATTCCTGAATGACACTGAAAAGTTCCTTGGAGTTGGTGGAGTTGGCCAGGATTTTGTTGTGGATGAAGTTCCTCTTGGTGGCTCTGATCTGGTTATGGTAGTCCGTCATGGCGTCCTTGTAGGTGGTGTGGTTTTCGGTTGTCTTGGTGTTTCTCCAGTTCTTCTCCAGGCGTCTGCAGGTGCGTCTGGCTTCTTGGAGAGCAGTGGTGAACCAGGTGGCTTTCCTGGGGCGTTGTCTGTCGGGGTTGCGTGTCAGCCACTAATTCAAGAATTCGATGGTACATCTGTGGCACAGCACTACTTGCAAAATGGGTCCAGGTTTGAAGCTTCCTGTAAGGAAATGCCTCTTTTTGCATGATCACCCCCAAAGTTTTGGACTGATGCTGCTGGTCTTTTGACTCTGAGAGTGCCCTGAAGTCCGCTAACCAGACCTCAGTGCCATTGTTCTAATCCCTTACAAGGTACATGTTGAATTGGTTACCCCCAATTGGCATAAGCTGACTTACTTATAAGTCCCTAGTATGTGTTATCAAGGGTATACAGGGGATGTAAGACTGAGTGCACCCCCGCCCCCCGGGCTGCAGCACTAGTTGTGCCACCCTGTGTGGGACAAAGCCAGCCTGCCATTACAGCCTGGAAAAGCAGTTTCAAACTGATAAGTTTGACTTTGCCATTTAAACTAATGGCAAAGCCCCCACTTCCCATAACAATATAAGTAAGTCTCCCCTAAGGAGGGCCTTCGGAGCCCTGAGGCAGGGAGCTATATATTATTAAGTAGGACAGATGCTTTTTAATCTGTCCTGACAGCAACACTTCCAAATAGTTGCATTGCTGTGGAAATGTTAGTAGCCTCATTGGCTAACACAGAGTTACCGGCTGCCCCTCAGCCCAGCTAACTTCTGAATAGCACTACTTAAATGGGTATTTCAAGGTATCAAATTAATCATAGTTCAAAGATGGGGGGACTGGGAGCAAATTCAGAAAAGGTCCTGTACCTATGCTCCTAGAACAATCATATTAAACAAAGTGGTATCAGTTCCTAAGACAGAAAAGAGAAACAGAGAAAAAAAAGAGGGGGATTCTACCACCAATTATGGTAGTAAATAATGCGTAATTGTCTCCAAGAATCGGTTGAGTGTGCTTGAAGTGGGAATAGACCTCCTGTGGGATTTTGTGCCCTCACACACCTTTACAGATGTACAGCATCATCATTGGGCAATGCTCCTCGTGAGGGTGGCGCTGCAGTCCTTCACGGGCCCTTCAAGAGGGCTCTTTTTGGAGATCTTTTAAGGAGATGCCGCAGTTGTGCATGTGGGTGTGTGGGCCAAGTGAATCAGTGCAAGTGAAGTTAAAATAACCTATCGGTACCCGGTAAATTTAATGTTGGGTCCTACAGGTAGATTAAAAAGTGATAGTGGTTTGGAGACTTTCCTTTAACAAAATCAAGGGAGGGACCGATGTATTCCCACCGCTCTCAAACCATACAAATTGTGTTGTGTGTTTTAAAGTGAATAATGGTCGACATGTTTCGCGCAACCTGTTGGTCGGCGAAACCTGATCGGGCGACAGGTTACTAGGCTCTGACTCGAGGGAGAGACGCTTGCTCTACTCGACTGCCCGACCTTTCGCCGTCGAGGCCCTTCTACAGCGTGGGGAGGGTTTGGGTTTTTGAGAAACACGAATAATACGTGTCTCGGACGCAGAGACGTCTTACCTGACTTAATGATAAGTAAAGTGGGATTATAGGGTGTCTTCCCCTGAGTCCCATTCTATCATTTTATACACACGGTCCTGATGAAGCGCACAGGGATCCATTAGGGACCAACAGGTTGCGCGAAACATGTCGACCATTATTCACTTTAAAACGCACGACACAATTTGTATGGTTTGAGAGCGGTGGGAATACATCGGTCCCTCCCTTGATTTTGTTAAAGGAAAGTCTCCAAACCACTATCACTTTTTAATCTACCTGTAGGACCCAACATTAAATTTACCTGGGTACCGATAGGTTATTTTAACTTCACTTGCACTGATTCACTTGGCCCACACACCCACATGCACAACTGCGGCATCTCCTTAAAAGATCTCCAAAAAAGAGCCCTCTTGAAGGGCCCGTGAAGGACTGCAGCGCCACCCTCACGAGGAGCATTGCCCAATGATGATGCTGTACATCTGTAAAGGTGTGTGAGGGCACAAAATCCCACAGGAGGTCTATTCCCACTTCAAGCACACTCAACCGATTCTTGGAGACAATTACGCATTATTTACTACCATAATTGGTGGTAGAATCCCCCTCTTTTTTTTCTCTGTTTCTCTTTTCTGTCTTAGGAACTGATACCACTTTGTTTAATATAATTAAAATCAAATTAATCATGGCATTAAACCCGACTTGATGCCCAAGCTGAATTTAATGTCACTTTTAAAGAGAAGAAACTTTTAGAAAGTTGCAACTCTGTAGCCCAGTTTGCCCAGTGGCCTTACATAGCTACTGGCCACCAGACAGCTTTCTGCCCTCCTGGGGCATAATGTGAAAGACTCCCATGCTTAGGAGCAATAGTAGCCTGCTATAGAGGGAGGTGTTACCTCCCCCTTGCAGGAAGTCACTCAGGGTTATTGGCCCAAAAGGCGAGCTTTAAAGTTGAAACTGGCTTTGGTGGGCAACCGGCAATCACACTCCTGAAGGGTTGCCCCTTTGTTCTGGCATCGGAAACAGAGAGGAGACCAAAGAAGTGACTCCAAGGGTCAGTCGGCTGACCCCCTGGAACCATCACAAGGGCCATCAAAGCTGAAGAAGCCCGGTCCGCAAGTTGGTAGCCACATTCCTGGAATCATCACCAGCACCTGCTGGGCACCCCGAGTGACAGGTCTTCAATGGGCAAATGTTGCACCCGAGTTCGCTGGACCTGGGAGTGTCATCTACATCTGGATTGGACACAAGCCTCCACTAAAGGATACTGCTGAACCCGCTGTGTATGGAGACCGGTAGCACAGCTACAGCTACAGCTGGCTGGCTGGCTCAAAGAAGATTTTAAGGGGCCCGACCTATGTGGCTAAAGTCACCCTACCTCATCCGTGGGCCGAGGAGTAACCACAAGGACACCTCAGTCAACCGCACAGCACTCAGAGCATCCTTGTGCATGCTCCATTTCCTTCATCCTCATCATCAGGACCACTCTATTGAAGACTATGGCGGTTGTGCTGTAAAGTTCAGAACCGGACTGGAGAATGCTTTGGTGTTCAAATACTCCTCAGGGGTACCCCTGATCTTCTCCCTGCCGAATTTGGTCCCCTCAGTTGGGCCAGAGTAGCCGAACACAACTCTTTCAAACTTTTCAAAGGCTTCCAAACTTTACAGTTACCAATGCTTGTTTGGGATTGAGCTGAGATTTAAGTTTTCTTTAAAAATCTATATCTCCAGAACCCTCGGGTGGATTTTTGCTGATATTGGTCTCTAAAAATTCATAAAAATAGAATCTATTTTTATAAATTGGTGTTGGATTTTTTCATGTTGTGTGACTTTCTTCTTTCGTTGTAAGGTGCTTCTAAATGCTTTACACTAGTTCCTTTGTTTAAGCCTTGCTGCTTGAAGCCACAGCTGCCCAGGGTTGAGCTAAAGGTTTTGCAAAAAAGCCTGACTGGACCCAAAACTGTTTTTGCGAGTCTATTACATGGTAACATCACACAATCATACCATATAATACACCCAAACCCTCGCACTTCCAGTTTGAACAAAGGTTCTCCACAAATTACAGAAACCCCTCTCCTTCCACCAAAGAACAAGTATTTGCAATGCAATAGGTCTCGCATTTGGGAGAGTTTAAGCTATTGGCATTGTAAATGACAATGCCTTTTATTTATGTGTTTTCAAAACCAGTACATATATAAAAGGCATTGTCATTTCTAATGCCAATAGCTCAAACTCTCGGAAATGCAAGACCACTTTCATAGAGGCCGCGCCCCTTTCTTTAGACGCTGCTCACCGTATTCAGGTTACAGCGAGCCATGTCTAAAGAAAGGGTCGTGGCCACGATTAAAGTGAAAGCATGTTATAGGGCGCTTTTAACAACAAAAAGCGCCCCATGCCGTGCTTTCACTTTAATGGTGTGCACTCCCCTTTCTTTAGACATGGCTTGCTGTAACCTGAATACGGCAGCAGCATCTAAAGAAAGGGGCATGGCCACTATGTAAGTGAAAGCATGGTATGGGAGCTTTCACTGAAAAAAAAAGGTTTCGTAGCGCGGCCCCTAAAGTTAAAGCAGTCCGCTCTGCCAAATTAAATAAATAAATAAGCGTGGCTGCTATACTTAAAGCGGACCGCGCTGCTAAAGTAACTAAATAAAGAAACGTGGCCCCTATAGTTAAAGCGGACCACCATTAGTGATTAAAATAAAAGCGGCCAGTGTGCTACTTGTAGGAAAGCACGTAGTGGGTGAAATAGGGCAAATCATTGAAGAAAATAGTGCTCACTGCCTAGATAAAGCAGATCATGTAACAACACAAGTAAAAAGTCCAGTCCTCATGGGAGGTTAAAAATGCAGACAAGACAGTACCAAGGAGGGACTACTAAGCCTATTCATGAATGAAAAGCAATGATTTAGTAAAGACAGTAACAGGAGCCAATTGAAAAGATGGGCGGGACCTGGGTGGAGCTTCAAGTCTCTACCTGAATACAGCATGCCTCGAAGAGCAACGCATATGCAGCCCAGGCTCGACCTAAAAAGGGATGTGATCAAGCTTTAAAATGTTGGTCAGTTTTCCATTGTATAAATGGACCGGCTGATGGTTTTGGTGGTTAAGTGCATCATTGATGAAAATAACCTTGAAAGTAGGTTGTTTTTGTCTTTTTTGTGACCATCCCACCTCAAGTGACATCCATGGATGTAGGTTGCTTGCATGCTTTGGAGTGGCTATGGAACATCCTTTGTACCTGTGTCAAGCTGAGGTTGCTGATGGTACTAGCGTATGTTATGAGCATCAGGGCTGCTCCTCATGAAGGCGACACCTTCTTCAGTACCTCGTTCTGTCTGTTCGGGTTCCTCTCTCTCAGCAGCAGCCTTCTTTTTTAGGCGCTGATTTCTCAAGATTGGATGTTGGCTTTTCATGTCAGTCAGTTGGCCCCTGTGCCATAATGTCCATGTGGCTTCCCATGACGCACTGATCTACAGTAAACTGTGCAGCCACAAGGTGGTCCTCATTCGACCTAAGTGGAGTACACCTCCTTTAAAGAGCCAAAGCCATATGTTGTGGTGAAGCTAGCCTAGTTTGCTGTTCATCAGTGTTGGCTGTGACTGCAGTAGCAATTACTGGTAATGGGATTTGTTTTTTTTTAGCAGTTGGAACCATGTGGTGGTGGTACAGCAACAGGCTGAACAGAAGTTATCTACACTTTCTCAGTGCTACTCTCAATTTAAACATATACTGGTTAATCTTCTTCACTGTTTACTAGGCGTTTTGGAAACTTCCTGTTGCTTGCTTCCTGTGACAAGACTACTGATCCTACTCCAACTCACCTTCATCTGAAGTGGGCTTTGGAGAAGGTGGGGGAGTGGCCTTTCTTTTCCTCAGAGGAGATGATGAGGATGGTGTTTTCACAAAATGCTGCTGTACAAGAAGCTCAACTTCCTGCTCTCCTTCTACCTCAGGAAGCTGAGGTGTAGCGATTATTGCGCCTTTTGAGTTTCTTGGGAAGATTTGGTTTCCTAGGATAATTCTGTTGTGTGTGTGTGTAATGGCTTTCGTAGGATAATAATGTATATTACAGGGAAGACAGGCCTTTATGCATGTAAAACATGACTGCATTAGACATTAGAGAGGGTGTGTATAGGCATGGGGCTAAAAATGCAGCCTAAGTCTAACTGTTATGATGGTAATTCTAATAAATGTGTGCTTGATCGCCATGTTTTAAGTTTAGACACTTTATATTTCCTGACACCATTCAAACTAACAAGCTAGATAAGGAAACCATTTTACATCTCTGATTCACATATTGTAATCATGGCTGCAAGTCATTCTAACATACAGCCACAGCGGTACTAAGTCGTACCCACCCACCCCACACAGCCCTGTGAATTAGATGATGTCCAACCAATTTACCAATTGGTACACCTTCTGTTACATTTCCCGTCTCAATCGACCCATGATTTCCCCTCTCAAGCCCAGTTATCCAGTTCCGACTTGCCCATACATCCTCATTGTTTTCCAGTCAGGGCCCTTCCCCCTCATATTTTTCAAATTGTTTGGGGAAGCTCCTTCCCTCCTAAATCCTTTTGGCCTTCAGAGATTAGTCTTTGAAGGAAGAAGGAAAAAGTAGCTTTAGTTTCTGTAGCTTCCATATGTTTCTGCAAAACGACATTGTTAGCACATTTTTGTAAAAAGATAGGAGACAAGTACGAGAGACTCCTTCTCACTCCATTGCATTAGCAATAAAGATAAGCAAGATACAGGAACAGGGGCGGGGTAACCGTCTTGGACAGGCTGCTAAAGGGACAGGCTAAAGAGCTGGATTCCGACTGCTGATCCGATGACAGCATATGGCAGAGGTCTTCAAACTTTTTTGCTCTGAGCCCCCCTAAGCAAAATGCTTTGAAGTCGAGCCCCCCTCCAAAAAATAATGCAAGAATAGTGCGAGCTGGAGGGGCAGGGTTTTTTTTTTTTGGGGGTTTTTAAAGTGTTTATTACAGTTTACACAGCTTTGTGCCTACAACCCTGGGGCCGGCAGCATGAAATATCACGATGTTGTATGTGAAAACACAGCTATTATGCCGACATCCCAGGGGCCCGGCAGCGATCTGGACCGCACCATTTACAATGCAGTATGTTGTGTGTGGCTGATTGAGCGCCTTAATGTTTAACAATCCCTTAAACCCCAACTAAATAACATTGAACCCCCCCCTCCCGCCTGTCATTTCCACCAGCCGTCAAAATTGTACCTTCACACCTGCTAACAAAGCGTTCATTCGTGTGACATGCCTCTGTCGCTACTTATCACGAAGCCCGTCAACTACAGACAGCCCACCACAGCTCTAACTATGTTCCGGACAGCATTTGGCAGTTTCAATGTCAGTCGGTCCAATCTTTTGCAGTTACTCTTGTCTCGTTGCCTCCCCGAAGGTCATTCCCCCCTGCCGCCAACCAACTCGCAAAGGGTGTCCATATGTCTATAGGTCTGGATCTGCTAGGCATGAGCTCCCAGTAGCAGGATAGTTGGTCCCTACAATATGTGGCAGCCTTTAGCCAGTCCGCTACCGTAGGTGGATATGATTTCTTCCAGTGTATGGCCACCTGGCACTTTGCCAACAGTAGTAGCATTGCCGTAAGTTTGCGGGAACCTTTTGGGACTTCTAAGACAAAACCCAACAGCGCCACCAACGGTGTGACCCGTAATTGAATGCTGACAATGTGGCTTATGTGTAAACAGACCTCCGACCAGAATTGCGCTATAAGTCTGCAGTTCCATGCCAGGTGTGTGAACGTGGCGTCTTGAGCACCACATCTCCAGTATCTCGTGTCTGGGTGTAGTCCCATGCGGTGTAATTGGTGTGGGGTACGATACACTCTGTGCACAAAGTTGAAATGTATGAGCCTCAGTCTATAATTTGGCGAGAGATGCTCTAGTTGGGAACAGCAGAATTGCCACTGCTTGTCTGTGATAGTTATGTCAGTTTCCCTTTCCCAATCCTCTCTGATTGTGGGGAGGACGACAGGGGAGTCCCTCTGGGTTATGCTATAAATGCGTGTAATCAATTTGCGGGGAGATGGATTTGACAATACATTTTCCAATGCTGACAATGTGGGAGGCTCCTGCGGGAAGTCCAGATATCTAGCCCTACATGCCGCTCTAAGTTGATAATATAATAACATGTCCGATGACGTGGGTGCCTGCGATTTACACATCTGCTGAAGTGTCATGAAAGTGGCCTCTGGAAATAGATCACTGCCCTTCACCAAGTCGTGTGCCTTTGCTCTCATTGAGGTGGCTTTGTCCGTCAGTGGCTCCAGTAGTGGATTTCCCCCCAATGGCATGGACGGTGCATAAAGTTCTTTGTGGCCCGCCCTCTTTGCAATTCCCTTCCAAGCCCAGCGTGTAGTTTCCACAGTGTCTATCTCTAAGTGGGGCCGTTTGTACGGTTTGTATATTGCTACGTTTAGTGGGATAGGAGCGACACAATCCAATTCTATTGCCACATGGGGCTGGAACGGAGTTGGGTGGTGCCAGAAGTACAGGTATTGAGCCTGTGGACTGTATGCGTAGAGTTCGAAATCCGGAGCGCCCAAACCACCCTGTGCAAATGGCAGTGTCAGCAGGTTCCATGAGACCCGGGGTTGTTTACCCGCCCAGACTAATTCAAGGACAACAGAGCGAAGCCGTTTAAAAAAGTGAGTGTTCAGTGGTATAGGGATGTTTACGAACAAATATAGTAGTTTTGGTAGTATCACCATTTTTGTAATCGCTATACGCCCTATTAAGGATAGCGGCAGTTGTTTCCATCTTTGTAATTTACTTTCTATCCATTCAATCACTCTCCCATAGTTGGCTAACCATATGTCCTGTAGTGACCTGCTAACCCAGATACCCAGGTATTTTATAGCGCCCTCTGCCCACTTAATCGGAAACTCTGTGTCGAACGGCATGGTATCATTCGTGAGTGGTAATAACACTGATTTGGCCCAGTTGATCTGTATACCTGTCAGCCCTCCGTATCTAATCAGCTCCCTCATAACCACGTCAAAGTTGTCCCTAGGGTTCACTATATATATTGTCATATCATCAGCATACATTGATATCAGGAGGCCTCTAAAGGTGAATCCTATACTCCTCTGTGTGTGGTGTTGACGTAGTCTTGCCGCCAACGGTTCAGTGGCTATAACAAACAACAATGGCGATAGGGGGCAGCCCTGTCGCGTCCCCCTCGTGATTCCAAAAGACTCTGACACCTGTCCATTCACCCTGACTCACGCCATCGGCTCCGTGTATATTATTTGCATCTGTTTGATGAAGATAGGGCTAAGACCCATTCGGGACAGTAGTGTAAATAGAAATTTCCATTCTAACGAATCAAAGGCTTTTGTAGCGTCAAGTAACGCAGCTATTGCCTGTACATGGGGGGCCAAATAATGTAGGAGTCCAAATATTGTTCTCAGATTGTGGGCGGTGGAGCGACCCGGTATAAATCCAGATTGGTCTGGCAGCGAGATCTGCGGTAGCATTGGTTGCAATCTGTTAGCTATCAATTTGGCATAGATCTTGGCATCCAAATTGATCAGGGATATTGGGCGATAAGAATCCGGTTTTGTGGGATCTTTGTCAGGTTTCAATAGGGTGATTATAATGGCCTCACGTAAGGTGGGGGTAGAGTGCCCGTTTCCCCAGCCTCCAGATATACCTGCAGCAACCGGGGGGCAAGAATGTCTACATATTCTTTATAAAAGGCAGCGTTCAGTCCGTCCGCACCCGGGGCCTTGTCCGCCGGCATACTAGTTATAACGTGCCTGACGTCATCTACCGTGATTGGCAATTCCATATTCTCATGGGCTCTTCTATTGAACCATGCTAATGCGACTGTGTCTAGATAGTCAGTTATGTCTGCCTGAGACGGGTTAGTCTGAGATGTATAAAGCTGTTGATAAAATTGGGTCATCGTATTGAGGATATCCGGCGGTGTTCTAGCCACCTCCCCTTCGTCTGTGTGTAGTTCAGTGATGTAATCAATACCCCTCGGGGCTCTGAGTAGGCCCGCCAGTGTTTTCCCGGCCCGCTCCCCTTCCCCATAGCGTCTCGCCTGTGCGTATTTATGCAGAAACTTTGTTTCCCTCTCCGCCTCCTGTTGGAATTCTGTCAGTGTGGTCCTGAGTTGAGCTTTAGTGCTAGGGGTAGAGTTTGTCAGAAGCGATTGTTCTAGTTTCCTAATGTCTCTCTCTAGTCTATGTAGTGTGTTTCGAACGTCTCGGAGGACCCCAGTTTTAAGCGCTATACAATGTCCCCTCGTGACCACCTTGAATGCTTCCCAAAGTGTACCCGGTGAATCTACCGTTCCCTCGTTTAATGCAAAATATTCAACAATTTTTTCGCGAAGTTCTTCCCGGAACACCTGATCCAATAATGCACCAGATGGGAATCTCCATGTGAATGGTTGTTTGTAAGGTTCGGGAATTTGTAGCTTAATTTGTGTGGGTGAATGATCAGAAAATGTGCGTGGGTGATGCTCGGCTTCCGTAACCCAGGCGTGCATGTCCTTGGATACCAACCAGTAGTCTAACCTAGACCAGGCGTTCCAACTTCCGATGTTGTGTCACACACGTGCCCTCCCTAGCCATTGGGTGTAATGTTCTCCAGGTATCCACCAAGTGAAGGTCCTCAATAATGCCTGACAACATCCCTGCTGCCCTTGGGTGATGTTCACAAGACGCTCCCTGTCTGTCTGCCGCTGTCGAGAGTACAACATTAAAATCGCCCCCCCACATTATCGCCATGCCATCCAGTGTCTGTATTTTCTGCCAAATGTGCTGAAAAAAGTCTGGGCTGTCAGTGTTCGGGCCATAGGTGTTGATTAGCACCACTGGGGAGCCATACAGAGCGCCTTGTAATATTATATATCGTCCTTCCCTATCTATTGTCGTATGGTGTGTTTTCCATTGCAGTCCCTTACGTATTAGTATTGCAACACCTCTAGAGTAGTTCGAGTACCCAGCTTCCACTATCTACCCCCATCTATTGTTTCTGAGAACCCCCGTAGCTGCGGCTGTCAGGTGCATTTCTTGTAGGAGACAAATGTCCACACCATGTCTTGAAAGGTAAGAGTGGATCAACCTGGTCTTTCTACGGTCATTTAAGCCTCTAACATTCCATGAAAGACATGTAAGGGCATTCACTGTGGTGGTGTGTGAGAACTATATCCTTGGGACACGGGTCCGTCAAAAACTCCTGGTATGCGTACTAATGTCTGTGGAAGGGCTCTGCAGCTCGTGAGGCCAGTTAACACAATGTAGTGGTTTAGTGAGGTTAAGCAAATGTTCAACCAGCTGTGCTGCAGCTTATATCTCGACAGTCTCATGTCTCTTGATACAGATAATGACAGGTCTATGCAACAGAACTTGTCCCCCCCCTCCTCCACCCACACCAACCCCCCAATCAGGTTGTGTTGTCCCCTCCCCCTTCCCCATTAACTGTAAACGAACCGTCCACAGTAGTGAACGTAAGGGAGTCATCCCATGGGGGCACGTGGGGCCGCCGGCAATACTCCCCTGCACTTTTGGCAGGGTGGCCGAGTACTCAACATGCTATCGTGAACCCCGGAACCACTCTATACCTTACAACAGTAATTACTGTGAAGCATAACTCATTGTCAGACACTTGAGCAACTAGCTGACACATGTATATTCAGTTTTCTTCGCAGGTAGGAATTCCCTACGGGCCGCCTGCACTTGTAATGTGAAATCCGGGTACATTGCGATGTTATTCCCGTTATACTGTATATCTCCTTTCTCTCTCACCGACCTGAGTATCGTGTCCCGATCTCTATAATTTAAAACTCTCGCCAGTATCGGTCGTGCTGGTGCGCCTGGACGCGGCCTGGGTCCCAATGTTCGATGTGCACGTTCAATTAAATACATGGCGGATAGGTCAGGTCCGAAGAGGTCTGTCATCATCGTCTCGACGTACTTCTCCATGTTTTGAATGTCCGTCGATTCAGCTATTCCCGTGATTCTTATGTTGTTTCTTCTTGACCTAGCTTCCAAATCCTCATTCTTCTGTTTTATGGAGTATAGCACTCCGTCAATTTCCCGCAGTTTCTTGTCCATGTCCGTCTGTCCTTCCTCCGTCTCAGTTACTCTTGTTTCCAGCACATTCAGGCGGCCTTCCTGTTTTTCAACTCGTTGCGTTATCCTGTCCATTCTTTCTGCAAGTGAGTCCATTTTGAGTCTATTCCTTGAAGGCTCGTCTTCAGGTCTTTAAACATTGTGCAAATATCTTCCTCAGGCGGGTGGCTTGCGGCGCCATCCTCAGCCTGATCTTGATGGCCAGCGTCACTATCAGCCGCTCTGTTAATCCGCTTGTCGAATGTTATCTTGGGTTGGCGCGTGTCCGGTTTCCCCATTGTGGCGAGCTTTGCCCTCTTTGATGTAGTACGTGTAATGTACGACTCGGTCTGCTGTCCTTAGCACCCGTGCCAGGTGCCCCGCCAGGCACACCGTCCTTGCTTAACGCCACCGACCAGGGATTCACTGCTATCCTTCACTCCGCCGTGCCCAGGCCAGGTTACTCTGAAGTTCTTGAGTGCGGTGACACCTTTTCACCTCCGTATCGTCGGCTCACCCCCGTCTTCTATGCCCAAGAAATGGGGTCTCCGGGGGTTGCACCACTCACCGCGTAGCACAGTCAGCCGCTCCCTTTTGCCAATGTTGTTCCTTCGCCACCAGTGGGCCTGGATCCCCAGAACCAGCCGCGCAGTTATTTTATCGGCACTAATCCCACCCGGCCGCGACCGCAATGCCGCACAGTGCGTCGCCTCAGTGTACACCTTATCAGCTGACTGCCGGTATCAGAGAGCGCACTTTGTCATCGCCCCATTGACAATCGCCTTGTAGTGTGCATGGGATCTTAAGTGTTTTTTAAGGGAAAAGGAGCAGTTCCCCCCGGCTCACGGTGTATGCCTCTCACAGTCACCACGTTTGTCTCGATAATCCGGCCACTACTCCAGTCTCGTGTCTGCTTCCCTTTGTGCTACCAAGGATCACCCCAGCTGTTGCTCCTGGCCGTTTGCTTTGTCCAATATTACCCTGCGTATATCGGCAGCACCTGTGGTGAGAGCGAGTCCCGCGGCAGCCGGGCTCACAGCCCTAGGCCGCGCTCAACAAAATGGCGGCGTCTCAGTCGGACGTCCCCTCACTCCCCCGTGCAGCTTCGGGGCCCTGGACGTCTCTCTCCGCTCCCTCGCACAATGCCACGATCACAATCCATGCACTGGGTGCCTCCGCTATCCAGTCCTGCTCAATGGGCACAACACGGAGTCTCCGGCACCGCCCCAGTTAACAATGGCGCCCGCCCGTCCTCATGCACTTTCAATCTCCGGCAGATTTATCATGCGCCCCATGTATGTAGGGTCCGCCACTTTCGCCCTTTGACTCACGGTTTCCAGTGCTAGGGTAGGGCTCCAATGCTCCGCATGCAGTTTCGGCCGATGTAATCAGCGCCGATGTCACTTCCCCAGTTACCGCTCTCCGCTCACAGGGGCGCCACCTACTCGATGTCCCGGCTTGTGCGTGGCTGACTCTCGGGCAGGCCGCTTCTCGCTGCGTTTCTTGTGCCTGCAAGCAGCTACATTCCGGCCCGACAATTCTTGCTTTCACACTTTCAGTCTGTTCCTAGGGCATATTTCTTCGAGTGGCTCTCAGTTACACGCAGCATAAACGGATTTTTGTCGGATTAATAGACTCGGCCGGCGGAGCCGCTCTAATGTGCGGCCATCTCGCTGCCCAGCGAAGCCACGCCCCCTGGAGGGGCAGGGTTGACCCCCGGACGGCGCTTAGAACATTTATGGGGTATTTTTTTGTAGCTCATAATCCACACAATGTGAGACTTATAAAAGTGCAAATATATCAAACTAAAACAGAAATTGACCAAAAGCACCAGTCTCCATAATTGGGGTGTTGTGAGCCTGGGTCCCAATGCAACTGCAACTGCTGCACTAAAGGTCCTTAAAAAAAACAACTCCCCACCTTCCTCATGGCATCTCTGAAAAAGCTGTCTGATTTTTAAACTAAAAATGCTCCCCACACCCCCAAATAGCACCGCTTTCTCTGGACCATCTCTGATGCTTTCAATGAATCTCACTACTTTCCCCTTTCCTGGACCATTACCTTGAGGCCTAGGGTCCGGGCGTTCAGAGCGCTCCATCTGCACGTGACCCTGCTGGCCTCATCCCCATCACCCCCTGGACTCACCTTGAAGGACATATCCATGTAAACAGAGGTCGAAGTGGACGGGATCCATGGGGACCCCCACATGCCACATGCTTTTTTAATTTTTAGAAAAGCAGTTCCCATACTTTTTATTAAAAAGCAACGACCCCTGAATAGTTATTGTGGCCCTTGAAGGGCCTCCGTGTAAAAGTGAAGGTAGGGTGGGATTAGGGTGGGGAGGAGTTTCCCTGAGCTGCGAAAGCACTTGTTTTATCTTAAAACACCAAATCATTTTGCAGCAGCCTCCCTTATACTGTGTATAATACAATTTTTAAATAATGACTTACATACAGCGCTTTCTGCTCCATGCTGGGACCTTGTAGCACTATAAATATACAAGTCACTAATCCCCACATCTGCAGTGGTCACATTACCCAAATGAAATTTCGTAACGTAAAAGAGTATTTCCAACCGATTACCTAAATTTGCATTTATTTTTCGTTTAAGGTTTCTGCATTATTATATATGCAATTAACTGAAAGTAAAAACCAAAACACTTGAAGAATATTTTGTTCTTTTCAGCTATGATTTTGACCGTACCACCGCCCGAGTGCGGTGGTGGCAGTGTCAAAAACGTGGCTAAAAAGAACAAAATATTTTGTAAGTGTTTTTTTCCACTTACAGTTAAATGAACATAAAATAATGCAGAAGCCTTTAACGAGAAATAAATACATATTAAGCTAATTTCTTTTATTTTATGAGTTTCCCCATATACCTTTTTTATCACTTCAGGGACTGCATGTAAATGAAGACAGCCTGGAAACGCTCCACATCGCGCTTCCAGGTCATCTTCATTTACAAGTCCATGTTGAGCCATTTGCGCCCCCCTGGGAATGAAGCCACGGACCCTCAGTGGGGCGCGCCCCAAAGTTTGAAGACCTCTGGCATAAGGTATGCGAGAAAACTATACATAGGTTGGCATAATAAAGCTTTTTGGAGCGATATTTTCTGACAGGATTTTCTGACTTCTAAAACTCTCTGTCTAACAGAGCACAACTGAATAGAAGGGAGTGAAAGGCACCTACCTGTTCTCCTTTTCTCCAAAAATATCATATTTCCTTTTGGGGCTAACAGAAACTACTGGATGTGACCTCAATAATATTGGGGTGAGCATGACATGGCCCCCAATGAGGAGCCTGGCCCCTGAGGGCCCTTCAGGGTAAAGGACCCTTGAAAACAAATTGAAAACACAAACCTAACCAGAGACATCTGATGGTATGTTGCAATCTTCCTCAGTAACAGGAAATGCATCCCTCTCATCCATCTGAGGTTCGTTGAGCATTTAACAGTTACAAGGATCTCCCACATGGCCAGTACTGATTTTTTAATCTTTGTGAGCAATAGCAGAAGAAACAGAGGAGGTAGAACTGGAGACAGTAAATATACCATACACTGTGCACATCGACTTTGCTGCCCATTTGAAAGCACAGGGATTCCCATTGACTGGGAGGCAGTGACAGTGGTGGTTGGAGTGGACCCTGTGTATAATACTGAGGTATTATGTTTGTGGATTGAGATAAATGTAGCACATGCAGCAAAGTTGTTTTTATTGAGTTGTATTTATCTAATATAGAGCAAATGATCCTATTCTAAAGGAGACTACCATGTTTGATGCAGAATGTACTCTTGGCTCCCTTGACACTGCCACGGCATAACTAGCTACGTAAGCACCATGACAAAATAGAAACCAATTTCCCATAGTAGAGACAAGGAAATTTTTGGCAAAAATGCAAAATATATACAGACCGTTGAGACAGTGTATGCGACAGCAGCGAGGCACCGAGGTCATGTATGCATGAGAACATGTATGCACTCACAAGCAACTGCAATTAATGGACACACTATAAATGCAACAATTGGGCATTTCCAGAATAGTGAAATTAAATCAAATTTTAGGCATCTAGGAAACCCTATGAGCTAGAAGCAGCGTATTGTGGATAAACACTGAATAATCAAAAATGCCTCCCAGTGGGGATAGTACCGAATCCACACAAATGGCAATTGTGGGGAAGTATATGTGCTACCCCTATATTCCACTACACATGGCATTCCTCCAATACCTGTATTGCATGAGGTCTTGAAAAAAACACACGAAGAGCACGGTGCTTCAAGTGCAGTAGATTTCTGCATGAAGTTAATTGGTAACATTGATACCATAGTTGAAATTGTTTTTGGAAATATAGAGTGATGCAACCATATTGGCCATCCTCCAAAGAGACCATGGGACTTGAGAGGGCCAGAAGGAGATATAGTTACCAAAGATTATCTCTCAAGTTCATGTCTCCATGGGCACAAATTTGCAGAAACTACGGTTAAAATCCAGATTAGAGAACGAGAACAATCAGAAAGAAAAGAAATAGGAGACACAAAGATCCCACGAGGAGAGTGCAAAAATCGGGGATGGATTTAAGAAAAAGAAAAGCTAATTCTTTCATAGGGATGAAGAAAGATAACTTGAAAGACATGAGGGAGATATCGATCCTCTGATGAGCATTATTCTCATTCTTCACAGTTGATGGAGCGTAAAAGTTTAATGACGATTGCATCTATCAATTCTCACCATAAAATGAGATTTACGACAATAATCTTTGATAAAAACATGTAAAATAGTTGAAGACGAAAAACATGAGATTTTCTACTGCATCGTAAAAGCATGCATAAGAGTTTTGAAACGTGAAAATGTGAAAGATGAAAATAAAGAGAGAAAAGGTTATTTGCTTATGCAATGTAATCACGTGTTTAAGAACTTAAATATAGTTAACCTAGAAAAATGTGCTGCTGATGAATACTAAATGTGACAAGTGAAACTAATGCTTACGTAATGAAACACTTGAAAACCATTAAAATGCTGAGTTTAAAGATGCTTGACAATATGAAGATTCGCAGTTTTATTTATTATTGTGTGGTACAAACGTGTATATCAAAAGTGACACGTATATTAATCTGTTTTTGAAAATAAAAACGTGCAAAATATTTTTTAGTAGTACCTAATATTGATATGTAACTTTTAAGAGAAGAATAATGAGTGAATTAATTAAGAAAAATGAACTATTCATATCAATGTGTGTTTTATAATAATCATAACGTGATAATGATTCAGCAAGTTTTCATGTAGGCGTCAAATGCTTCTTTTCCTCCTTCGAAAAGCAGAATCTAGCTGTCATTTTGGACTCTGTGAGAACTTTTCATGAAGTTTCTTTCTTATGCTTGCAAACAATAGACTCTCTCTTGGTTCAGCAACACTTTTGACAGAAATGTATCAATACAATTGCAAACCCAGAGAGAGCGTCTGGGAACGGATAGACAGTGAACAAAGTGAATTTTCTTACTTCAGATGAAAGGATGGAATTATAAAGTTATTAAAATTGATGAATTTGCAAAAGGATTACTTAATGCTTCCGGATTTCTTAGTGAGGTATTGATCCCACCATGATCAGCTCACTGTGGACAACCAATGGAAACCATATCGTATGATGGAAAGGATACTTTGAGGGGGGCATAAACTGAGAACTTTGGGAGTATAATTGCCCCCTTGGAGGAGGAATCGCGGTTGGTTGTCATTTCGATTTCTCTGCCTGGCATGCTGTCGGACTGAACTCTGATTTTCTTTCCTATGCCAGACCCATTTGAACTGAACTTTCGGAACTGACTCAACCTATACTTTACCAGCTGGTAGAGTGTGCAGGTATAACGCTTTGACTGAATAGTTTATGGACTCTTTCCTGTGACTCATTACGCTTCAACTCTGCATATTTGGCTTGTTTAACCTAAATGCTGAAACTTGACTTTCCCCATTGTTTTTCTCTCTCTCTCTCTCTTCTTCCTAGGTAACCAGCAAATGTTTATCTTGTTGAATCTGTATGACATTGTGTGACTAATTGTACTAAATGACTTCTATTAAATCTGATTATAAAATGTGATTTATTCTTGACCATTCAAATTGAGGCTTAGATAAATTGTTCATATGAGTAAAAATATCGTATTTGAGTCATTTTTGGTGTGAACCTTTTTGTCGAAAGTTTTATCATTAGTAATATCTGAGGTAATGGTTATATGTAGTTAGCATGAATTTGGCATTTTCTTATTACAGGTCCTCATAAGGATTTGCTTCACGTTCTCTAAATATCCAAGTCCCTGTTAGCTCACATAAAAGATCCATTGGAGGACCAATGGCAGTTTAGTGTTATGGGCCCAGAGAGGAAATAGATTAAACATGAAAAGTATGATGTAAGTTTAAGAAATAAGATTTGCCCAGCTTTCTGCTCCATCACAGTACTGTGGAGACAGGAGAGCATGTCCGAATATGAGGGTTTGGGACTGCCTAGGTGGCCTTTTCAAAATACGAAGATAGCCACTAGTAGGAGACCAGAGGCCTTTCAGAAATAGGGTCCTGGTGAAGAATGGGGTGTGGGCATTAGCTGTCCCAGCCAGTGCAGTGGAAATAACAATAGCCGACCTGAAGACATAGACCTTCCTTGAGGTGGAGGACACTAATGACTTTGTTCAGGTAGGCATGGACTGGATGGGCATTCAAATTAATTAGAATTGGATTGTAAGGTTCAAATTCAAATAGAAGGGGACATTGAGAGGGCAAGCTTAATTGGCTGATTCTTATGATATAATACTTGCGGAAGAAGGCTCAGCAGGTTCAAAAGACATATCTGATGTAGCCAGAGTCCAAACAGCGCCTTCAATGAATTCTAAATCAATTGCAATATCATAGAACAATCACCCTTTTGCCTCTCAATAATGAACAACTCGATTTTCCTGGTATTGCAGTCAGATAGGTCTTGGAGGTTAGTTCTCGATTATCTTCATTTTGAACCAACATTATAAAATCTGTGGTCTGTTTGTACATTAATTATTTCCTTGCACTGTTTTTCTCTGCCTCTCTTGTCACTTGCGCTGTTAACACAATTGCAGGAGCACTGTTGTGCACAAGTCTTTATGTGTTACTCCCACATTCAATGTAAATAGTGCTGATATTGTTGTTGTACTAGTTTCTCTTAAATATAGACTGCTCCTTAAATTCTCAAATAACCATTGATGTCGCCCTGATTCTTCCTTTCTGCAGTTATTATGCATGCTTTGCATTATTGTCTATGAATATTACCTGTTGAGACTTTGTTGTATGATACAAAAACTGACAAAGGCCATTGCACTGGATTAAAGGCATAACTGAAACACAAAGAATACAAAACCATGATACACATAGCAAATGGGATTATTGGCCAGACCACAGACCCCTATTATGTTTCCTCCATCACATTTGGCGGAGCGCAGTACGACTTTATGATTACACCAGGGGTTTAAGAACTGTCCAGTTATTTTGTCAGACTGAATTATTGTGTTTTTGCAGGAAGATTTAAATGTGATCTTAGATGTTGATACCATATATATTACAGAGGATAAACAAGATAAACACCTTCAACGTGTAGGCCGAATATTCACAATACATGCTAAGGCAGGTTAAAAGGCTGAATTTTAGAAAATATGCTTCTTAAATGTAATCTTTCTGGGATATGAATTATCTATTGAAGGAAAGGGACTCAAACCATGGTTCCTAAAGAAATGCCGAATGTTAGAACACCAAACACTCAAAACATTACAAGATTTAGTGGAATTTCTGAACTTAAGATGAACATATCTCCCACATTATGAGGAGAGAGTAACACCCTTGTACCAATTGATTACCACTACATTTACGGGGAAGGCCTGGAAGGAACAAAACACTGAAATCCTTTCAAAAAGATATGGTTGCGGCTGTACAGTTGAAAACAAGAGACAACAAATACAAATGTCTAGTAACATAAATAGTATCAAGCTGGATAGGATATACATGCATCATATAATGAAGGGAAAAATGCACCAATTACATACAAATCACATTTATATTCTGCAGCGGAATACCTTACTCCAATAGAGAGAGTTCTCACAGTAGTACCAGCAGCAATCATTCAAGAAAGATCCACCGTACAAGGTAGGAAAACAAAGTAGTGACTCCTAGACTTTCTCCCAAGGCTGCCACTAAAGTGACTATATCAAATCAAATCAAATCAAACAAAGCTTTATTCGATTTTGATAAGGAAAAAATCATAAAAGCACAAACAGTACATTAAATCACATTTCATTTTAACAGTTGAGGTCAATTTTCTTTACACCCTCTTACATGTTTACTGTGTTGAAAGATTAAAACTGTCACATTAAATTTGATTTCCTGCATTTTACTACACTTTTGAAAAACATTGATAAAATCCAGGTTACATATTCATTTTCTAAAAACTGTAGTGCTAGAAATGCAGGGCGACATTGTCTAATACCAAACTTTTTTAAAAGAGGTAAAATCAATTTTTCCCTTTAAACATTATAGAATTTACAAAATAAAACCACGTGTGTTGTTTGCTCCGAGCGATCATCACAAGGGCACAATTGCATAACTTTTGACCAGTCGTTCATGTTTGGGAAACTGGTTATTCTATTTAATATCCCAAGTCTAAATCTTGTCAATAAAAATCTATCGTATAAACCACAGACACGTAAAAGATAAGGTTGCATACTATAAGTAATTAGAATCGTTTGATTATACAATACTGTGGGCTTCATTATTTCTTCCGATAGTCTAAGAGTTTCGAGTAGGTTCAAGCCTTTTGCCTTTAACATTTTTCTTGTCCAACTAGTCATTGTATTCGGCTTGGTAAAAAACTCCCGGTGGCCTAAATCAAGCATAAAATCCCGCACACACTTTAGCCATGCAATTCTTAAAGCACCTTCCAATTTAAAAATATCTTTAAAAATGTCCCTATTAAGATTAGTTTCTTCAGATGTCCATATCCTATGCCATAGTAGGATTGGTCCCACTTTTATGAGATCTGTTAGGTATGAGACCCCCAATTCAGAATGGCAAACATAAGAGGAGGTGCTACCCGGGACTGTCAAAATATATTTTAAAAACAGATTTTCAATAACTTGCAATGCTTGAATATCAGAATATCCCCTGCACCATACATGGCTGTCGAGATGCACTTGGCCCTATATATTTGTAGTAGCTCATGTGGAGGCCTCCTGCCCAACTTTTTTGAAAAATTTACTAAGGAGGCAGTAGTTTTCATAAAAGCCAGCTTTCTTGCATGAACAGCACGAGTCCATGTGGCGTTATAATCAAATAAGATGCCCAAATAGCTAAATCTGTTTATAAAATCTATTTTTTGTTTGTCAATGTACATATCTCCTACAGAGCCCTTACTGCAGCCTTTTGCGATCTCCGCCGAGACTGGGGACTTCAATCCCCAAGCACCCTTGTGCCAGGAGGCGCCATCGCAGATCCACAGTGCCCGGAGGTGCATAAAAACACTGGCGGACCCCCGCAGCGTGGGAGCCCTTACTGCAGCCTTTCACGATATCCGCCGAGACCGGGTACTTCAATCCCCAAGCACCCTTGCGCCAGGAGGCGCCGTCGCAGATCCACAGCGCCCGGAGTCGCATAAAAACACCAGCGGGCCCCCACAGCCCGGGACGTGCCCGGGCGTGCGCGGGACGTGCCCGGGCCGTGCCCGGGGAAAGCCCGGGCCCGGCCTTGCGCCCGTCAGCGGCTGGCAGATGCTGGGCTGGGCCAGGTCTCTCTTTTCCTCATTGGTTCTATCAAATTGAATAACTACCATCTGTGCGCAGGAAGAGACCATATTTAAAGAACTTATTTAAAGATGTTGAAGAGATTCGGAAGGTAATTCACACTGTCAGAACTATAGTTTAACTATGGGGAAAGGGAAGGGGGGTCATTCGGACCCAGCAAGAGAGAAGGGCGATGTGCAGAGTAATTCTATCAAAAGTTATCTGACATCAGTAATGGGTGCAATTGAAAATGAAATGGATAAAGTTGAAGCAAAGATGGACGCAGCATTAAAAAGATCAGCTCCTTCTGCTAACCCTAGCCCTACTCATGTGGAACAAACACAGAAAGATTGTGATAGTCAGAACGAACTAACCTCTAGGCTAATAACGAAATCAGACTCATTATCCCTAGGAAAGCCCTCAGAATGCTCACCCTTTCTGACCACAAACCCTTGTGTTGTAGCAGATACACAATCTTTAACTGCCCTAAAAACTATATCACGGATGGACAGTCTTCCCAGTTAAAAAACTGGGCAAAAACTAAATATAGCAGAGCTACATAGAATAACATCTCTGGAATTAATCCCTGCTTCCCCAGTATTACAAAGCACCAACAAGAAGAAAGGCCTAGGGAGAAAATCAATAAGAAAGAATTCCCTAGGGGAACCTGCTAGAAAAAACAGGACCCGAAACAAACCTCCAGCCTAGACCAACTTCGTGAACAACTAAATTCTATACTTAGACTGTGTACCGGAACATTTGAAAAACTTATCACTTTAGAGGGAAAATTAGAGGAAGTAATTTTGACATAAAAAAGATTGATAAATAGGGTGGAGGCACCTGAAGAACAGGGAAGAACTAAGGGGCATCCAGGAGTAAGCATAGGATCTACAAATAAAACATATATAGCCAGACAGAGAGAAGCTCTGCAAGCAATCTTACCCTTAAAACCCGTAACGTCGCTGTCACCTGGGACATCAGTGGGTGAGCAAATGGCTCGAGACCCACGGGTCTTAATACAAGATACTAACCGGAGGGAACACAAGGGCATTAATGGGGTTAATCAATCTAATTTAAAACAAATATGACCACATATCCCACCAGAATGTATGCCATATGTAATGGTCTTGGAGAATGTTCCGCAGCTGCTGCAGGCACAATATGAGTCCCATGAATCCCTAGTAAACAAAGTCTCGTTTTGGCTAAAGAGAAATTCTAATTGCCCCATGATCTCGCAAGGGAAATTATCTCTACAAGAAGAGTGGACTGGGTGGGCCTAGCACCAAAATTATGAATGAATGAAGGAAATGACATTTATAAAGCGCGATGGCTACCCGGAGGCCTCCCAGCGCTGCGGACGGGTACAGAAGACAGAACAGTGAGAGATGAATACAGATCTAAAAAAGCCAGATTTTTAAAAGCTTTCGGAACGTGAGCAGATTGGGCTCTTTCCGCAAATGAAGTGGAAGGGCATTCCAACCGATGGCAGCATTATATGAAAAGGAGCGTCCACCACATCTGGCTCTCCTTATTCTGGGTTGTAGGGAGAGGAAAGAGGCTGTTGAACGAAGGTCTCTCCTAGGTTGATAGGGAGTGATCAGGGGTTGGAGAACGGCCGGGCCTTTCTTCCAGAAGGCTTTATGGGCCAGGCACATGGCCTTAAACTGAATCCTTTCCCTGATCGGCAACCAGTGCAAGCTCCTTAGAGCTTATTTTGTGGAATGCCAGCGTGGAATCTGGAGGAGTCTGCGGGCGGCACAGTTTTGAATAATCTGGAGCTTGTTGATGGTGTACTGTGGAGCTCCCAGATATAAGGCATTCCCATAATCCAAGTGGGAGAGAATAAGAGCTTGGACCATAACCTTTCTGGCCTGGAAAGGAAGGAGAGGAAGGACCTTCCGAAGCATCCTTAGTAGGCCAAAGCAGGTTGCTGAAAGATTCGCTGCCTGATGTTTAAAAGTAAGGGAACGGTAGAGCCAGATACCGAGGCTCTTAATCTGGTCTTTCGGGGTTGGGACTGGTCCTAGGCAGTTGGGCCAAAGTGATGCAGCGTTGAAAGAGGTGGAGTTGCCCAGGAGCATAAGCTCCGTTTTGTCCCCGTTAAGTATAAGGCAAGAGAGTTCCATCCACTTGGCAGCCTCCTCTAGGCAGCAGCCTAGGGTGCTAGATGAACCCTCGGGGTGGTTAAGTGCCACCACGAGCTGTGTGTCATCTGCATAGGTGATGATTTTTATGCCAAATGGATGGACAATCTCTGCCAAGGGTCTCATGTATACGTTAAACAGCGTGGGGCTCAGGGCAGAGCCCTGAGGAACCCCACAGCTGAGAGGCAGCTGGTTAGAAACAATATCTCCCTCAAAAACCTTAAAGGAGCGTTCACTGAGAAAGGACTGCAGCCAGGCTACTGCAGAACCGGACACTCCCAGATTCTTGAGTCTGAGAATCAGTCTGAGAAGGGGATTGTGTAATAGTTAATTTTAGAAATCTGTGCCTAGTTAAAGATCTCTTTTACAGCTGTGGACAAAACCTTTTTAATGCTGGAGGTATCAGAATACGTTCTTTGGGCTTCTTTTATTTTCCAAAAGTTTATTCACCAACAGGTCGCACAAACAATTTAACAAATCCTGATTTGAAATCGAGTAAATCGGCTCCTACGAAACCGATTATTGACCTCCCCCTTTTGAATAGATTTGAAGCTCTGTCAGGCCTGGAAACACAAGACTGACAGCCAATGATCCTGGAGGATACTCCTATTCAAAAAGAGTATTGTGGCCCGCCATTTGTTACAGCTTATCCTGTAGTTAATACTAACTTTGCTTATAAAGGTGACTTAAGTATTGTTACATGGAATATTGCGGGTCTCCGTTCTAAGATCGATAACCCGGACTGGAAAATATCACTTGAAAAATACGGAATTGTTTGTTGCCAAGAGACTTGGTCACTGGACCCTTTGTATATTGATGGTTTTGTCGGTTATTATGTGCCAGCTGTACCCTCGAGAGCGGGCCGAGCCAAAGGGGGACTTGTTACGTTTATATCAGTCCGAATGACAGACATAACAGTCAGAGTTGTGTGTATATCTAAATACTATCGATTGCTTTTAATTACTATGTCAAAGTCACCAGACTTGCTTCTAATTAATTAATATAATGTGTTTGATCCAATGGTGACAAGTATTGTAGATGATCTCGATGATGCCATAACCCAAGCCCAGAGTAATCATGTTAAGGACTTGCAAATAATCTGGGTAGGGGATTTTAATATAAGAACTTGTGACCCTTTGGCACAGGAATCCTGTGGTATCTATGATGAGAGAGATCAATCTCTGAAGCACTTTGGCACACACAGTATGGTGACTCACTGAACAGAGTAGCCTTTGCTAAGAATCTGAAATTCGCACAAGAAATGATAGTGACAAGTACCCCTCAGATCCCAACATATGTGGGCTCCACATGGGTTTCGACTATTGACCACATTTTAATTAGTGAAGGACTTTCACAATTTTGCAAGGGCTGCATAGTTAAGGCAAGCTGTGTGAGTGATCATAATCCATTGTGCTAATTCTAAATTTTTGGGGGAATACAAAAAGGGATAAGAAAATAAAGCCTGGTGTAGAATATAACAGAAATAAGGGGATTAACATTAAATGGGAAAAAGTTGACAAAAGGTCTTTTTTAATAGACCTTATGAAAAACAATAAATCCGACATTGAGATAGTGCTCTCAGATTCCGCTTCCCCCGAAAATGTTATAGAGGCTTTTACAAATGTAAATATTACTATGTCAGATGAATTAACTAAGCCCAGCAAAAAAGCCCCTGATAACCCAAGATGGTTTAATAAGAACTGCTCTGAAGCCCATAGGATCTTATGGTCTGCCTTAAAAAAGACCCTTAAGAACCAAGAGGAAATAGCAAAAGCCAGGAAAGATTATAAGAGGGTTATCGGGGAACGGAAACAGTTTTTGAAGGATAAGGCCTGGAAAGACTTAAAAACTGCCCCAAACCTCAAAGACTCACGTGCATTTTGGGAGATGGTAAATTCATCCCCCATGACTGGTGATGAAGTGATTAAATTAGAAACTGTTGTCCCAGCTGAAGCCTGGGTTAATCATTTCTCTGTTATTTTTTCACCAAAACCAGGATTATTAAAGGACCCTTCTGCACCAGAAATTGTTCATGATAGGAGTTCTGCCAAGGCTTTAAGTGACTCAATAGAGGTTGGGGATGTTAAGTTGGCAATAGAAAATAGTCGCCCAGCGAAAGCCCCAGGTCCGGATAGGATCCCTGTGGATCTATACAAGTACTTATCAGACTTCTGGGCCCCAGTGATAACAAATGTCCTTAAGGCAGCAATAGCAGGCCCACTAGTTAAGACCTGGCAGAAAGCCATCATAGTTCCAATTTTTAAAAAGGGGGTTAAATGCCAGCCTCATTGCTACCGCCCAATCTCTTTGCTAGACAGTTCAGTCAAGATCCTGGGCAGGGTGATCTTGACCAAATTGGAACTTTGGGCGCTCGAGCACCAAGCACTTTCAATATACCAGTTCGGATTCCGGCCCGGGCTGAGTACAGTGGAACAAACACTAAATTTGGCATTAATTGTCCAAAAGTACACAAAAGCACAAAGGGGCAGTATTCATTTAGCATTTATGGACCTAACCTGTGCTTTTGACACAGTAAATCGTAAATTATGGTCCATAATGTCAAACATGGGGATTGATGGTGCAATTATCACTTTGCTAAGTAGACTCCACGAATGCACCTCAGCCTCAGTACGCTATAGTAGCAGAGGAGATCTTACAGAAGAATTCCCCTCCGACATAGGGGTAAGGCAGGGGTGTGTCCTGGCCCCTTTTCTCTTTTTATTATATATAAATGGTCTGGGAGAACAACTTTGTGCGGTGGGGAATGATATTCCAAGATTAAATATGCGTCAAATCCCTGTATGATTATATGCTGATGATGCTGTCCTGATAGCCAGGACAGAAAATGGCCTACAAACACTGCTTGATTCTTTTAATATTTTTATGAATGATCTGGGCCTAAAAGTTAATCGCACGAAATCGTTTATAATGAAATGCGGACCAAAAAACTCTAAAACGAGGACATTTTTATTGGGGGGTGAAGAAATTAAAAAAGTTCCGTATTTTACATATCTGGGGGTACCATTTGATGTTGATTTTAACTGGAAACATGTTTTAAACATTAGAATGATGCAATTTCAGAAATCTAATGATGCTATTTTTAGATTTGCTAAAAGACTGGGCCATAAACCAACTAAGGAGATTTTAAGTATTTATAAGAGCAAGAGCCTCTAAGTGGTAACCTTTGGGGCTGGGGTCTGGGGACACATGAATTGCAATTCATTATAAATAATGGAAAATAAGTTTTTAAGGAGACTTTTAGCAGTGCCTCAGCGTTCCCCTGTTGCATTTTGTCATGATGAAGTAGGATTGATCCAACTGAAAGACAATATTGCATTACAACCGCTGTTGCTTTGGTTAAAGATTTGGAAAAATCCCGAGGCTACCCTGTGCAGGACAATATTGACTGATTGCATGGGGCTGGATAAGAGCCTACATATACCTTGGTTAAGATACGTCAAAATGAAGCTTACTAAAATGGGTGTCTCAAAATACTACACAAATCCTGACACCCTTAAAAATGTTTCACCTGCCTCTATTAAATCTCTCTTCTACCAAAGTCTCCAGCGGACAGATCCTACTTATAATACATCTAATCAACTAGAACCCTTCCCCAGCAACAAAGAGAACCCGCACTTTATTTACAAATTGATCTAAATGAAAGGCGAAAACTTCTGCTGACTAGGTTGCGGTTAAAAACAATTCATTACCTAGTCGCTTTCCCTACTCGAGGCACATGATTTGCATCACCCCCATTATGCCCCTGTGATGGTCGATCATGTCAGAGCACTGTGCATTTTATTTTATTTTGTATTCTGTATACATCCCAGAGGAAGCGTTTTATTCGCCCACTCCTACTTGCTGCATGGATCAGAAATTATGAACTGGCACTGGTATACCTACTCTCATTAGAAACAACTGAAATTATATACTGTCTTTTAAACTATCTTTTTACTGCTTTTAAGATTCGTAGTAAGTATTAATTACTGTCTATAAATGTGTAAATTCTGTGTATGAGGACCTTTTATAGTTTTTAAATTGTAAATATATACGTGCAATCTTTTATGGCTCTTCCAAGAGTCGAATAAAGTATTTTCTGATCTGATCTACATATCTCTACACTTTTGGCTGCCAATACCACATCTCATAACAAAAGTTTTTGTCGTGCTTACCCTCAGCCCTAGATCATGCATAAATGCCGAAAAGCTATTTAACATTCTTTGTAGGCCCACTTGGGTACGGGACATCAAAACGGCATCGTCCGCGTACAATAAAGCCTGTTATAGGCCGTCCTTCTATTTGGGGGGGGTCTTGACATATGTTCGACAGTGCTTGGCCTAAGCCATTTATATAGAGATTAAAAAGAAAAGGGGCCAGCACGCAGCCTTGCCTTACCCCCTTGTTGATTTGAAACGGGGCTGTACATTCTCCATTGGTACCATATTTTACCCTGGCCTTGGCATTCCTATACAGTTGTCTTAAAAAAAGAATGATGGTGGGCTCTACTTCTAAATCCTGGAGGATCCTCCATAGCTTGTCATGCCTCACGCAGTCGAAGGCTGCAGTGAGGTCAACAAAGGCTAGGAACAACCTGCCCTTTTTTGCGATGGTATACTTCCCTATAATAATATTCAGGTTTAAGCTTTGTTCAACAGTTCCTAGCCCCTTGCGAAAACCAAACTGTAATTAGGAGATGATCTTGTTATCATCAGCCCAGTCCTGCAGTCTTTCAAGCACGATACGCCCAACTACTTTTGCCAAGGAATCTAGCAGCGATATCAGCCGATAGCAGGCGGGGTCTTGATGATTTCCTTTTTTAAATATTGGTACTAGAATCGATTCAGTCCACGTCTCTATTAAATGGGAGGAACAGCTAGCTGTAATTACCTGGGTTAACAACGGGCCCCATAGCGCAGTATTATTTTTATATAAATCTACGGGGATCCCGTCGGGACCAGGGGCCTTCCCTCCCATGCTTGCCAAGATTGCACAATTTACTTTATCCAGGGTTACCTGAAGGTCTGTCGCTGTTATTAGAGGTGCCATGTCGTCGTCACCTACTGGTTGGCTTTCTGCAGTATTGTTGGACAGGCTGCTGTTAAATATGTTCGCAAAACGCTCCACCCATTGCTCCTCCGTTATTGCGATTTCAATGGATGGAGCATCCCCGGGATCTAGAAAAGGGGTTTTAACAGCCCTCCAAAAGGTGTTAAAAGGTCCCCCAAAAGGCCGCCTCATCCTTAGACATCACGGCCTCATGCAGCGCCGTCCATGCCTCGTCTCTCAGCGTCGCTTTTCATAACTTCAGTGCGTTTTTATAGTCCCATCTTGCCTACCTTATATTACGCTGATTTCTAGGGGTTTTATGTGTCTCGTGTTTTAACTTGGCGTAAGCCTGCGTGCACTTTGTGTCAAACCACCCTTTTGTGTTCCTATTTTGTTTTCTTTTTCGTACAGCTAGGGCCTCCTGTATAGCTGCTGTGATGTGCTGGAAGGAGGTCAGGACTACTTCATGTATGGCGTTCTCTGCCAAGCAAGCCGCAACAGCGGACTTAGTCTTGCTTAAAACATTCCTTGTAATTTCAGAGGGATCCACCATTGCCCAACGGAGGGAATAACCGTGCACTCTATCTATTGATAAGTTTTGGGGGACATGCATACCTTTAATCCCGCAATGTGTCGGATTGGTTTATGTATGAAATAGATACACTCTGTGGAAAATGGTCACTCAGAATTATGTTATAGGTGTTGAATGACTTAACTCTATTACAATATCTATTTGATATCAGAATGTAATCTATTGTTGTAAAGTAACCTCTGCCCTTAAAAGTGCTTTTAAAAGGAGAAGGTGAAGCACATATCTCATTTGCAAAACTAAGATCGTGGCCAAACATTATTTCGTTTAGGGATTCCCCGTATTGTGAATGTGGGAAGTGCGTATCACTATTCCCCTCTTCTGTCGTGAGGCTACATACTTCCCTCCCATTATTTGGACACAGAGCGGTATTAAAATCGCCCCCCCAAATGATGAACACATCCCCTTCATTATCATATTGACTATATCAAATGTTTGTGCTTTACATGTGCGCTGGGTGCCATTGACAGCAAGTCAGGCCAGTTGGGATGTACAATTTGAGTGTGATCTGGTTTAAAAACACAGGAAGTGTTCCAATATTGACAAATAATTCCCCAGATATTGTTAATAGAGCTCCTACATGAACATTGTGATTCTTTTATGTACAGGTTTTCAGTGGACACTAGTCAACTGTAATCTGTAGTTTGTCCAGGTGTGCAAGAATCTTTCGGGGATTGAGAATTTAAGATAAAACATGTACTTGTGAAGTCTTTAGGTAACTTAATTGCACAAATAACAGAATCAAATGTTCTCCTCCTAGCCTTGCAGAAAGTACATTAGTTGTATCCAACTGTTCATTCTGTGTCAGGGTGCAACGTAAAGCTAAAACATTGGGATTCGAATGTTTACAGAGACTCACAAGGTAAAACAATAAGAGCTAAACAGCTTTGAGCATGGATAGCTATCTTCAAAAACCAACTTCCTTTGGTGTGCGCTTAGCCCACTCTGGCCCACCAGGGTTTAGAAATCCGCTCAAAAGGCAACTCTGGCGCTGTGACATCTGCTGTACAGCTGCAAACATGCAAAGTAGTAGCTGTTACCCAGTTGCAAACCAAGATCGATCTAGAAATACTCTCAGCAGTCCAATCATCACCAAAAAGAAGCCCTGCCTCTTTGCTTTTAAGAGAAGTACAGTTCCTTCCTGGAACATGATGGGCTCCGCAAAGTCACTATTCCAAAAATTGGTGACCGTGAAATACCTAATCAATCAAACCCACATAATATGATAAGAGCAGCCCAGGAGGGAACAGATTTAGCGCATGCATGAGTTTCAGCTACATGTCATGGCACATTTTGCAGCAGTGTTATTGGTGGTCATTAATGCTTAAACAAAATAAGCAATATATTTTGCAATGTGGGATTTGCCACCAAATGAAGCATTCTACCATAGTAAAACCGCCACAGGTTCCTCTAAAGAAAGCAGCTAGACCCTTCCGAGTCATTTACCTGGAAGATATCAGCCCAATCAAACCAATAAATAAATATAAATATATATTGGTGATGGTAGATTCTTGTAAGTGGGTGTGGCCAAAGTACCAGATCCCAGTTCCAGCAATTATAAAAGACTTGGCATACTTAGTAGCAGAGGGTAAGTTAATATTTTTCACTCAGATCAAGAGCTGGCTTTTATCTCTAGGGTATTAGCATGAGGACTAGCGGAAGTTGGAGTAACTATCCAGTTATCAAACCCCTTTAGATCTCTTTGAGATGGGATCATCAAGAGTGCCACTAGCGTGCTCAAGAAAACAGCGATAGTGATCGTTTTAAGTAATGGTGCAACCTGGCTAAACAACATATAGAGTATACAGAGAGCTTTGAATTATTTTCCTAGATATGATTTGTTGAACTGTGCTTCTTATAAAATGTTGTCCGGAGTCAGAATTAATGCATTGCATCTTCCAGAAGGGGAGAATCCAGATGATCAGTCATTTACAGGATTTACAGCTTGCCTAAAAAAGCCTGAGCGAGGCTCCCACAGCCCTCTCACCAGCTGCTATGGATGGCTGGTTACCAAATGTGAGAGTAGTTGTGCATGGGCATTAGGAAAGGAGGAAGAGTTCAAACTCAGCTATGAAATCCTGTGCCAGTTCCAATTAATCAATCAATCAAGCGTTTGTTAAGCGCAACTACTCACCCGTAAGGGTCTCAAGGCGCGGGGGGGTTCGCAGGTTCCAGTCCATCAAGGAGGGGGTCTGTCGAAGAGCCAGGTTTTGAGGTTTCTTGCGAAGATGGGGAGCGATGTTGTCTGTCTGAGGTGGAGCGGAAGGGCGTTCCAGGCTCTGGCCGCGAGGAAGGAGAAGGAGCGGCCTCCCGATCTGGTCTTTCTGGTGCGGGGGACCACGGCATAGGAGAGCTGGGCTGATCGTAGGGTCCTTTGGGGTGCGTGGAATTTGAGTCGGCTGTTCAGGTATGCTGGTCCGGTGTCCTGGCGGGCCTTGTGAGCGTGGGTGAGCATCTTGAAGGTGACTCTAGCTTCGATGGGGAGCCAGTGGAGTGTGCGCAGGTGCTGGGAGATGTGGCAGTGTCTTGGCAGGTTGAAGACCAGTCTTGCGGCGGCGTTCTGAATGTTCTGTAGATTGCGGGTGAGGTTTTTGTTTATTCCGGCGTAGAGTGCGTTGCCGTAGTCGAGTCTGCTGGTGACCAGGGCGTGAGTGACGGTCTTTCTGTGTTCGAGGGGGATCCATTTGAAGGTCTTACGTAGGAGGCGGAGGGTGTGGAAGCAGGAGGACGAGATGGAGTTGATCTGGCGGTCCATTTTGAGCTCGGAGTCCAGGGTGATTCCCAGGTTGCGTGCGTGGTCCGTGGGGGTGGACGGGCTTCCGAGGGCGGGGGGCCACCAGGTGTAGTTCCAGGAGTCGGGGTTTGGGCCCATGATGAGTACTTCTGTTTTGTTGGTGTTTAGTTGTAGGCAGCTGTTTTTCATTCATTTGGCGACGGCTTCCACGCCTTCTCGAAAGTTGTGTCTGGTGGTGTTGGGTTCGTTGGATAGGGAGAGGATGAGTTGGGTGTCGTCTGCGTATGACACAATGTTGAGTCCGTAGGTTCTGACGATGGGGGCGAGCGGAGCCATGTAGACGTTGAAGAGCGTAGGGCTGAGGGAAAATTCCCATGTTTCAAACATCCATGAAAGTAACAAAAAGAAGAAGAATGGTGGCCTTACCACCGCTACTAGGGAAAAGAAAGAAGCAGCAGGTGCCCATTAACTCTGTGAAACTGTATTGTGTGGCACATCCTGTACAGCTGACCAGTGTTGCTTCCAAAGCTGCTGCAAACTGTGACATCAATGATGTAGAATGTATCCCATTCTGAATGCCCCTAAATGAAGAGGAACAAAGCCCAAGTACAGAGCATTGACTGAATAAAACCAAAATCAGTATTACCAGTGACATTAATTTAGAATTCACTGAAACCCCAAACATCAGGGAGTCACAATATTCTGCTTCAGAATTATTAAAGTGTGAGGCATTGCTGTGAATAATTTAGCTACAGAAGAATCAAATTATAGGTTTGAAGTAATTGTACTAGAAAACCCCACAATGAACTTGATGGGTGAATTTAGAAGTGCTATGGAAATTTACACACAGCTCCCTGGACTTATTTATGAATAGAATTGACACTGAAATCATTTTTGATGTGGCTAACAGTGGTGGTGATCTTACTAAAAATAGTGCATGCCAAGTATTTTCCAGAAAACGAGGCTTCTAATCTAGTAGCAGGAAAGCCAAACAAGCATGATGAATTGCATAGAATTTCTGGGAGTGTGTTGGGTGGAGTTTAAAGTAACCTGATAACCACCTCCGCTGCAAGCTGGTGTCTATTAAGTGGACTTGGAGCATGTAATCCTGGGGCCAGCTGAGACTGTTCAAGCACCATAATCTTTCGTTTGTACGTAGATGACATGTTATATCAAGGGCCATTCACCAATGACAGGGATAGGAACACTATGAAGGACATACTGAAGATCTACAGTCGTATTTTCCCTTGTATGATGCAGATCCTCATTTCACATTGAAAAACATCTAACATTTGTATTGCTACAATTGATATTCTGATTGGTTTCAACATAAAGCCAATGTCTTCTTTACTATCAATGGGAACACTGCATTGTGCCAATATGGAAAACGAAACCCACATTTGTTGCGAAAATTCCCATGTTTCAAACATCCATGAAAGTACAGATTTATCCCTATTTTTCTAACCAAATTTACACAAATGTGACTAGCGTGGTTCTTTCAAGAGACAAAATGGCTCTTTCACTTGCATTTTTAGATGAACAGTACTTTGTGATTTGAAATCAAACAATACCATTTTAATTTGTGTGGAGGGAATAAGTGTTGGAAAATTCAAGGGTCACATATGTTGTTTCCTATGCGCTACTTTACTACAGATTTCGTCTTTCTTAACAGCACTGTACAATAGACCATGTTTTGGTTTGGTGAGTGTTAGAGAATTATTAATTCCACTAGTGTCTAGACATACTTATTCATACGTTCTGAATTGGAGGTGGAAAAGACAAGTACGAAATTGATGAAATGCATGAATTAATTGCTAATGGAACGTTTAGGAAAGTAACCCCTGAATCAAAAAACACATGTATAAAGAAATAAATGTCATCAAAGATTTGACAAAGGAGTTTCAGGACCGCTTGCAAAAAAAGTGGAACCCAGGCATGTTAAGGTCTATAATAACACTTACAGTATTGGTAAATTATGCCAGCCTTGGGTTACTATCGTTAAACACATAGAACGTTTGGTATTTAGACAGAATATCAAAAACACAAATATCGTGGGACAAAATATTGTGTAAAAAATTTGAGGACAATAATATTGTGAAGTTAAGTTTCTATAGTTAAGTAAAGTTTTGCTTTAAATAACTCCACATCTATGTACCTTGATGATATATATCTTCAAGGTACGCAGATGTGAAGTTAAGAATAGTAAATCTATATATACCTTTTTGCACTTACCTTCTCAATATTTTGGTCCTCAATATTTTTGACACGATATTCTGTGAACACAATATTTGTGTTTTCGATATTTTGTCAGTAATCTGAAACATTTCATGAAGAAATGAATGTCAATGTTTTTCTTTCAAGTCCGAAACAAAAAAGGAGATCTAAAAGAGATCTGATATCAAGAATTTCTGTGACCCTTATGCAGAAATCCACTAATTCTGAAAGGGAAGCAGTGAGGAAAATCAGGGAAATAAATTTGAAGAATATTCTAGGAACACTTAGGGTGATAGATGATGATCTGAATGCTAAAAGGGTGTATATGTATATGTAGATATGTATATACATATATATGTGTATGTATATATATATATTTCACAACACCATCCTCAAAATGCCAGTAGGTTATATATGTATATATATATATACCATATATACCAGTAGGTAGTTATAGTTCGGACCTAGTTTCCATAGGAAAAGCATTTTTTGACTTGGGCTATAATTTTGGCGTCGTTTGACCAATTTTCATGAAATGTTCCCCAAAAAGTGTCTGGATAGCTTCTGTGTGTCATGGAAAGTTTGGGGGTGAACCGTGCAGTGGAGACTGAGAAATGTGGATGCAAAATGAGGGTGCATTTGTTATGTTAATTCCCATGGGAACATTTAGCCACACCTACAGCCCGAACTGGTGGATGGAATTACACCAAATGTGGCAGAAAGGTAGATGTTGTTAGACAGATTGTGCTTTTTGTTATTTGGTGTAAATCCGTTCAGTAGTCTTTCAGAAATTTAAGTTGAAACTTATAGTGATATCTCTGGTTGTGAATCTTTCGCGAAAAAAGACAAGCTTGTGCAGGGAAATGCACAGCTCTGATTGGCTGCCAACACTTCAACCAGGAAGTCCCCCCAAAAAGGTAAAAATAAAGAAACGGGGGCAGGGTAGGAATTCCCTGACCCCCAAGCCACGGCGTTGGGGTCCCCCTAGGACCCTGCCACCGCATAAAAGCATTAAAAAACAAAAACAAATATGCAGAAGCAAGCACGGGCTCCTGCACTTGCTCTTAAATAACTCCCTGGTAGGCCAGGTCCTGGGGGAATATAATAAATATAGGAGGGGGGTGCACACAGTCCCCCTCCTAGGGCTTATCAAAGCCCCGGGGACCGCCACTTCCCGGGGTAGTAACACTAATATATGCGGGGGAGCCTTGCGGCTCCTCCGCTGCCCCAGGGATTGCCACCTCCCCGGGGCACAAATGTAATATAAAATAATGTGGGGGAGGCCCTATTGCCTCCCCCGCTACCCCAGGGACCGCCACCTCCCCAGTGCACAGTTCTATGCAAGTGCGGCCCCTTCACTGCCTGGGGACCACCACCTCCCAAGGGCACATGCATGAATTAATATTTTTAAAAACAATGCGTGGGAGGCCCTACGGCCGCCCCCGCAGCCCCTGGGACCGCCACCTCACCGGGGCCAAAATAAATATTAATGAATGGGGGGGGCTCTGGCGCCCCCATGCAGCCCCAGGGGCCTGCCACCTCCCCGCGCCACAAATAGAATAATGAATGGGCCCTGTGTACCACCACCTCCCTGAGGCTGCGCAGCCCCCTCCTGGAGCCCAACCCCGATACATTCCAGTTTGCTATTGCAAGGCGGGAGCAATGCTTCCGCCATTCCATAGCAAACTCTCTGCTTTCAGCAAGCGAGAGCAAAATGCTGTCTGTTTCTCTATCTTAGCAGCTCCCTGGATCCTAATGCAATGCCGGCTCCTACAGGAGGCGGGGAGCCGGCAACGAACGCAGGGGACTTCAGGGTCCGCCTGCAGTCTCCAACATTGGCAGTGGGTGCCCAGGGTTGGGACCAGGACACCCAGCCCAGTGACCAGGCTCGGGGGATGGGGTCTCCAGGGCCGAAGTCTGCCTGGGGAGGTGGACCGTGCAACCTCCCTCACTTAAAAAAAAAAAAGGGGCAGGCCCTGGGGGATGGGGTCCCCGGGGCCGAAAATGGCCCGAGAGGGGGGCCGTGCAGCCCCCCTCCCTTATTGTTTAAAAAAAAAAGGGAAAAAAAGGGGCAAGCCCTGGGGATGGGGCCCCCAAGTCGAAAATGGCCCGGGAGGGGGGCCACTTGGCCAACCCTCTCTTTCAATAAACTAAAATAAAAAAGGGGCAGGCCCCGGGGGATGAGGTCCCTGGGGCCAAAATGGGCCCAGGAGGGGGCCCTCCGTGCGGCCACCTTCCCTTTTTTTCAAGATTTTTTTTTTTTTAATGTAAATTCTGTTTATTGAATATAAGGCATACAACACAAACCAAACAAATTGAAGACTCATGTCCCTGTAAAGAAAGCATCAAATAAGCCCACATTCCATGGTACATAATGCAACAGCTTAATGAAAACATACACATCGGGATCTAGCCCATGCAAAATGCTATAAGACCCTACATAGCAAACTGTAGCACAATAAAGGGGAACAACACTCCTCTGAGCCCCATCTCCATTTATCTTAACAAGAGACCCATTGCAGAGAGAGCGGTGAAAAACAAACGTAGAAGCGAAAAAATAAATAAAACAAGGTTCCCAATAACCCCAGTGTTAAACATGAGCCTATCATTGGCGATGCAGTGGAAGCATTGGGGACGCTCTGTGGATGACGTCAGAAAATATAAATTCTTCCCTTAACCTATGGGGGCCCTCTAATCAGGAAAGCAACAGGGAGCTGTCGTCAATTACATATAAAGAGGCAGGCCCCCGGGGCCCAAAACGGTCCAGGGAAGGGGGCCATGTGACGCCCCTCCCTAAAGAAAACTAGGAAAAAAGAAAAAAAAAGCCAGCAACTCATCGGAGGCCCGCCCCCTTTCTCCACCACTCTACGGACGCACCTCCTGGGGTGCTGCTTGTTGGGGATGAGGTCCCCTTGCCTCCTGTTACCTCCAGTAAGCCCCACACAGTGGGATTGCTGAGAGGTTGCCAGAGGCCACGCCCCCTTTCTCCACCACTCTGCAAACGCACCTCTCGGCACCCTGCTGGTGGGGAGATGAGGTCCCCTTGCCTCTCGAGGGCCTCAGGACTTGAGGGCCTCAGGACTAGCAGTACGCCAGGAGGTGTGTTTGAGAGTGGTTTGCAGAGTGGTGGAGAAAGGGGGCATGGCTTCTGACAACTAGATAGTTTTATTTAGGTCTGCTTTTCCATTTTGTCCCAAATTTTACTAACCGCTTGTCTACACAGTTCATAAATTTAATAAGGCATGTCACCACTTGAAGATCATCTCCTTGCAGACAGAAGGTGGTGACACTATTGCAAGTACAAATGCGAAACCAATTAAAGGACAGGTATGGCCACATCCTGCGCTTGTTAAGTAGAGAAGGACTAGGCATAGCAGGTGGGTCAAAGTTTCTTGCTGCATACTCCAAAGCCAACATTCCTGCGATGGTGAGGGTTGCGCCACTTTGGGTAAAAAATCCAATGAAGTAAAGTGTCCAAAACATAGGTGAATAAGCCTGAGTTTATAAAACACTTGGTAGGTGTTGGCCACATATTTATGTGGATAGAGAGCTACATAGGCATTAATTGTGGTCCTTGCATGGCTTTTTTGTGAAAACGGATTTTTCTGCCAGAAAAGACATTTGTTTTACCTGTTTGTTAAGAGCATTCTTGAAAGAGGAGAATGGGAGGTCTGATTCCCACAGACCTTCTGCCTTAGGGTTGTTAAGGAAGAGTTCAGGAAGATTGTCCATTAGTTCATTACTTTGTAGGCCCTGGCTTGATTTCTACCTAGATGTAAGGTTTGAGCAAGGGCCTGTGAGTGTGTCTCAATTTGTGTGTGTATTTTAGAATCACAGTTTTTAAAGCCTCTTGTTTATCCGTTAAGGCCGAGTTCTATCCTTATCTGAGCCTGCACTGACGTCTGCGATAGGTTGAACAGGAGTCTGTATCTTTTGCATTGTGATATATTTAAAATGGGACCACGTTTATCAGGAAATGCCTCTGCACCGAATGCAAATGTAGGAATTAGCCTTGATTTTGTCACTTTTAGGATGGGAATTAGTGATGGATTTCTGGTTGTTCGCATCAAGGCTTTGAAGGCAAAACAAAGTGAGGATATTTTTAGTTTTCAGGAATTCATTCGATCTTCAAACCAAACTCCAAGTATTTATATTTTGAATTGTTTTCAGGTGATCTCCCACTTCAGTGCCATGTGGCAGTCTTGTAAACTTTCCTCCACAAGAAGACAGCTTTCGTTTTTGAGATTTACTGTAATTTGCTTTGCTTGACAGAAGGAAATGTGCACATTTAGAACATTGGAATGTTAAGAGCTCCATTGAAGACAATGGAGTAGCTCCGGGCTTATAATGGCTGGAATAAGCCTCGAGTTTCAACATTCTGTTTGTCTTTCTATTGCTCCTTTTTAATTTAGAACATTTTACCCTTAGTGGGTGGAATGTTCTAATAGCCTTATAGACCTTCTGCCTCAGGCGATATATCGGTTGTTAAAGGCCCTCTCTCAATACCATCAGAATTTTGAAGTTTAGGTAATGTGCCAGTGACCATCTCTGACAGGAGGATAGTTAAATGCATCAAGCTGAGCACGTAGATCGGCAATGTTTAAATTGAATAGTAAGGGAGCGAGAACACACTCTTGTTTAAGGCCTTTAAGTGTATTGATGTTGGCAGAGATGGTCTGATTTGTGGCCAGTTTTACCTTGGCTCAAGTATCTGTATGTAGCACCTGGACCGCACATAAAAGGTGTGATGGAATATGTCAACTGTCCAATTCTTTCCAGGGCATATTTCTGTTAACATGGTCAAAAGTCATGCTGAACTCTACAAAACAGGCATCCTGGAGCCTCTTCTTTTAAATTGACTGCTGATCATCATGCCAGGAGGACCAGATTGTCGGTGGTACTTACCATGGCTTGATTGCTCATTTGATTTAATGGTGTTGAATTAAGGCTCTGTGCCCAAGCTTCTTGGAAGAGCATGTGATACGGATATAAACAAGGGCTCCAGAGGCTATGAAAATAACTACCCAATAAGTACACTGTAACAACATTCCTTAATTCACAAACATCATTCAGTTCATCAATGGTGGTGTGTAATTGGTCAATCCACTTGCACTCAGGATTCGGTAATAGCATCAAGAGAAAAGGAGAAAATGTATTCCCAGGCATACACAACCCGAAAAAAGCATTGCTTTACCCTCTTATCTCCAAATTGGAAAGGCCTCAATACTTGGTCTAAAATCCAAGCCTTCCAACAACAAACAAAATTATAAAAATCACATAAAGTGAGAACAGATAGTGATGGCTACCCTCTCTCAATCATCAAATATTTTGAAAAGTACTGAACAGAACCTGCTTAATATTCCCCAAAATAATGGTCTCTTCAGTTAAAAGAATCAAGCCAAAATAAATTTCAAGTTGATTACCAGTGCCCAGGTTAAAGTAACAGCTGCCTGTGTTCAGCAAAGCTCTTTAGCATTGTTCCTGTTGGTTTGCGATAAGTTTCTTAACCTGACTGAAATCTCATTTACATGATGTGGCGTAATGATGCAAAATCAGGTATTATGTATTACTTCTTGTGCTGCATCATTACTGCTATGTCTCTTAATCTCCATATGTCTCCTTCAGGGCATGATTACAGACTGCTTCAGGACCTAACAACTGGCAATGAGGCTCTGCATGACTCCACTGCATTAAACTTTAATACTACCCTACCCACTCCTGCAGACACCTACTGTCACAAGTCTGGCCCCTGCTCTGGCCAAACACGGTAGATTAAGAAATCTCCACAAATTTCCCATAGGTATGGTCTTGCGGCTAGTCCAAATCTGCCACCCCTCTATATCCCCCACATTTCACCTTCAGCAAACATGCTTATTTGGAACATGTGAATGGATCGATTACACAACTTCCTGAAGGAGATGTAGTTTCTGGATGGTGCCATGATGAGTTGATGTTGCTTCTTTTTGTGGGTGACTAGATTTGCAGATACAAATACTGGAGACACCTTGAACATGGCAATGATGCTCAATGTTCAATTGAACCCTTAGATAAATACACATTTTGAGCAGTGTCTACTAAGGCACACCCAGAATGCATGATTGCTGTGCTTGGTAAGCACATGCCAGGCAGGTGGCACAGATGAAAGGCGAGAGATCATATTGTCTATACTGGAATGGTGGTAGAGAGCATTCTAGAGCTTGGCAGATCATGTGAATTCTTGAGAGGGGAAGCGACATATAAAGAGGAAGCTTTTGCAATGGTAAAAGTAAAAGAAAAGTGAGTGGCTGAGGGACTTGATAAAATGAGTGAAAGTGCTGCCCCAGAGCACAAAAAGACAAAAGTGCCAAAGACCAAGAAGTCTTTTTTTTTGTTCTAATATCTTTATTACTTTAAGAGAAGAAGTATAAATAATTAAAATACCATAATAAGCAGTACAACCAAAAAGAGATTTACACAATAAATAAATAAATAAGCATTCATCAGTGTAAATATAATCAATGTCATATATATCACCGACGTATCAATCAATATGGTGGAAAAAGCAATAAAGAAGCCATACGAGAAAATCAGTTGTACCACTTGGATAAATCAATCATCAGGAAAAAGAGAGGAAGGAAAAAAGAAAGAGAGAAGAGAGTAGGAGAAGAATGAAAAAATAAAAATAAAGTAAACAAGAGAGAGAGAGATCGAGACACCTGCTACAATAGAGAGGGTAAATTAAGAAGAAGACACAAAGGGATACTGCGCCACCAAACCTTGTGATGCTAAGGTCATATATTTATCAAGAGATCTCCAGACACCACTAGAAACAAAGGGTGTATAGTGTTTGTCCTCCACAGAAGTATGAGCCCCTCGGAGAAACGATACCCATGCCCACCACGTATGATAGGATATGGACTTAAAGGATTTCCACTCCGTTAATATAATTTTGACCGCAATTGATAACAACAAATCTAGCAATTGCATATCAAGAGTATCCAAAGATAATGGAGATGTTGTAGCCCATGGGCCCAACAAAATTAGAGGCAGCGAGAGCTCAAATTGAATATTGAAGATTAGTAATAGATGTTTGTGAACCAGCTCCCAAAAGGTTGGAGTAAAGAGCATTCAAAGAACATATGTTGATACGTACCAGCAGCTATATTACAACTCCAACAGAGATCATTATCTTTAAGTTTAAGGGTATGCAAACGAGCCGGGGTCCAATGTAAAAGATTGAGAGAAAAAAATTAGACTGAATAAGAGAAGGAGCAATTTTATTTCGTAGGGAACATTTCCCAACGAGTTGCCAGATTTCTGGTGAAATATGTTTAAAAATATCATGCTCAAAATGATGTAGCCATTTCTGTTGTGTAACAGTAGTCTGCAAAGGCGGCGTGGTGGATAAAAATGTATATATTCTAGAGGCAACGTGACCTGCTTTACACCACATAGACAGGAGGGAAACAGTTTGAGAATCCGGGTAAAAGGAAACCTTAGCCAAGGCAACCTTTATTTTTAAAAATGTATAGAAATCCAAATTACTGAGAGTATACTGCCTAGCTAAGGAAGAGAAAGGCATTGGGTCATGATTTGAATCATAAAGGTGCTTGACCAATGTAATACCTTTGCTAGCCCAGTCTGCCAATGTCGCAGGATCAATATCAAGTTTAATTTTGGAATTGTACCATAAAGAAGACCACCGAGATTTATGAGTTGGCTTAGAAACTTTTTATCTACAGCTTTCAATGCAGCGATGGTATCAGAGATAATACGTCCTGAAAAAGGTACAGTCAATGTGGACGCGGTTAAAAAGAAGAGGTAGATAGAGGAGAAGACCATTCCTGCTCAATAGACAACCACGGCGGTATATGTCTAGAATCCGAAGAGAACCAAAGAGCACCCTGAGAAGCTAAGAATGCAACTTGGTACAAGTTCCAATCTGGGAAATTACATCCCCCATATCATAAGGTTTCCTCAGATGTTTATAGGCTATCTAGCGCGCTTATCATTCCATAGGAATTTTGAAGTAAGGCGTCAATTTCATGAAAGAAAGATGAAGACAACTTGATAGGAAGCATTGAAGACACAAAATTAACAATGGGAGTTATCATCATCTTCAAGGTTTGAAGACGTCCCCACCAGGATATGTATTTAGGCGACCATGTATCCAACAGCTGTTTAACCTTAGCTATAACTTGAGACTCATTATACGAGACAGTCTCTGTCAAATTGTTACAGAACCAAATCCCTAAGTATTTGATGCGCTTTGATTGCCATTTAAATCCAGCATCCCCATGTGGGAAGGAAAACAAAACGCATTAAGAGGAAACATTTCCGTCTTGTCTTTATTCAGAGTATACCCTGAAACAGGAGAAAATTCTTTAATATTTTTGGAAATAGCAGGAATTGCATTGCCTATATCTTCAGAAAAGATGAGCACATCATCCGCATAGGCGGCTGTTTTGATGTTCTTCGAGCCAAATTGAAAACCTTTAATATCTTGATTTAGATTGAGTAGCCGAAGGAGAGGGTCAATCGACAACAAAAAAAGAAGCGGTGATAACGGACATCCTTGCCTAGTACCCTGACAGAGATCAAAAAAGGAGGAGGTAGCCCCGTTAATTCTAATATTGGCTTTAGGTAAGACCAAGAAGTCTTTTGACTTTCTGCGGAAAAGCACCTCATATACGGAAAGGCCAGTTCAAGTGCAGGGACTATGCCAGAGGAAATTAAAAGTATAAAGAACCACATATGAAAGCAGAAAAATGTATCTGAAATCTGCAACCAACCCTGTAGGAAAGTAGGATCTGCTTTTATGGTAACCCCCACTTTTTGTCTGGTGCACTGCTATGCTGTTTTTGACTAGTCTGACTGTGATCCTGCTAATCAGGACCCCAGTCTCTCTGCTTTCTCCCCTAAATTGTTATGGTGAGTACATAGGTACATCACAGATTGGACACTGGTGTACACTTATCAGTCCCTAGTATATGGTACTACGGTACCCAGGGCATAGGTACACCAGGGGTCCCCCATGGGCTGAAGCATGTATTATGCCAACCATGGGAGACCACTCAATTTGAAACTACAGGCCTGCCATTGCAGCCTGTGTAAGCTGGTATTAGCACCGCTTATGAAAGATATAGGTTTCCCTATATCTAGGGTCACTGCACCTAAAACCTATAAGTCACCCCTACAGCAGGCCTTTCCAATCCTGAAGACAGGGTGCTCGGGTCTAAGTGTGAGGGTGTCCCTGCAAGAGCAGGACACCCCTACAACCTTCGGAGTCCATTCTCCCAGGTTGTAAGTGAGACAGCCATTTAATAAATAGAGGGGCACCGCATCATTACGCGATAACCATCTTGAAACTGGCTGTAACTAACCCTATCGTGTTTGGGATCAAACATGTTGGAATCATGCCCCCACACCGTAAACGGTGTGGGAGGTATGATTACAAGCACTGTAAAGGCCCTCCATTAGGTCCTCAGTGCTCCCCGTACCAGTATTCTAGACCTGGACATCACAACATGGCTGCTGCTGACCAGAGACACGATTCTGCCCTCCTGCTGCTGAGCCAAGCTCGAGCAGTGGAAGGGAGAACAATAGGTATCTTGTCACAGGGAGGTGTGACCACCTCCCAGAGAGGGTTTAGTGTATTGCGACCAGGTGGGAGCGCTTTCCAGCGCCACTCAGTCTGCCTGAGGGGCACATTTGGTGCCCTCCTTACATAGTCCAGTTCAAACCAGCTCAGGGAGCCGTTGGCTCCCGCTCTGGCATGAAACTGGACAAAGGACATGGGAGTATCCTCCCCACTGTCCAACCCCTCCCCTGGGAGGGAACCATGAATCGTCCCAACCCTTTCCTTAGGGTACTTAAGGGCTTACCTGAGGGTAGGTGCCTAGATTCATCGTGAACACGATTCAAGTCAGACACCACTTCAACTTCGACTGTCTGGGCACTCTGGACTTCGCTGGACTTTGTGCTGGGCATCAAGGCTCCAACCGGAAATACTCCTGCTGCTCCTGATCTCTTTGCCCTGCTCGTCTGCTGCAATGTCTGTGCCTGTGCTCCATACAGGAAACCTTTCAAGGCCTGTGGGCATCCAAGACACCTGAAGGAATCTCCCTTGAAGTGAAGGAGTCACTTCCCTGCATCTGCAGGCACTGCAACTAAACTGACCGGTCTGCTGATCCTGGGCTCCCACAGACTCTGAAAGGCTCAGAAACACAGGTGGTGGTTCTACACATCCCTCGAGTCTTGCCCTGTCCTCTCACCAAGTTTGAGGCCAGTATCCCTTGTCGGAGCCGCTGGAACCGAACCCCTGTGCACAGTGTCGGCTTGCCGTTGTAAAGACTTGTTGGCTTCCTTCTATCAAGATCTTCGGGCTCCAAGTAGCCCCAAACTCAAGCATCTCCAGTGACCAAAATCTTCGACCACACCGCATTGCTTACACCGTGGGCCTGCTTCTTTGGTAAGCTGCTCGAGTTCCTCTTGTGATCTAGTGCTTCCGGCCTGTGGGTCCTGTCGACGGTCACATTTGAATTCTTTGGCCTCCCCTCATTGCTCGGGGCCTGCCCTGACTTCCCTGCTTGTGGTGAGTCTCCTGGACCTTGCTGGTCCCGATATTGCACCTTCTTCAACTTCCACATTGGTTGCAGTTGCCAAGGCTTGTTGGTGCTCCCGTTGGACACCGACCCCTCAACTCTCGACATCCGATGTGGGACAGCTTGTGTACAGCTCCTGGTCTTCTGCAGCATTGCCTGGTCCACACAGCTGCAGTTTCAAGGTCACCGCTAGCTCTCCAGCAGCACCCAACATAGGTGGGCATTCGTCTTCGGTGCCTCCTGGTCACTCCTGAGTGGCATAGACTCTGTCCCCTCTGCTAGCAGGTTCTTCACATCTTGAATCCACCTTTGGGTTCCACCAGACACTTACACCTTCTCCAGCAGTGGCATCTTTCTGAAGTCCTCCATTGAGTTTGACGGCGGTTTCGGGCCCCACTTCACACCTATGCACCCGGCTTCCCTGGTGCAGGTATCCTGGTTCCTAAGGTATCCATGGGTGGGGTGGCTCTCCAACCTCTTGTCTTCCAACAGGTTTCTTGAGGGTCCACTGGGAAGAGCCCTCTTTATTTAAAATTGCAACCGCGACTTACACACTGATTTGTACGGAGAACGCGGTTGTGTTCCTACACTGCACCCGACCTCCGTGGGGCTCCTAGATACTCACCTTGGGTGGTTTCTTGGGTCCCCGGCACTTCTACGTCCTCTGAGTGTTGTCTCGGCTCGAGTCGTGGTTCGCATAGCACTATTTTAGTATATGGTTTGGTCTCCCTCTGGGGACCACTGTGTATTTTGTGCTACTTACCTGTTTGTATTGCAAAGTATTGTGTGCATTGTGTATATCTCCGGCTAGGAGATATCTGTATGTTTTAGTGAGTGTCTTATAATAAATACATATTTTTATAAATACACAGTGTGGTTCTTTTTTAACTTAATCTATGCCTATTAGGTTATGTTCTGGTAAAAACAAGCTGCTTTATACTGCTTCTGGACTAAGCCTGAAGGCTGCTCTCCACAGCTACCACTTAGAGAGCTTTCTAAGGTTGTCTAAGAACAATGCAATCACCGTAAGGGTTGTCTGGATCAGTGCAAGGTGTCCACTTACATAAGTGTACATCATATACTGAGTCAGCCTCTCACAATCCCTTACTGAAAATCAGAGAATGGGGAAGTGCATCTGGCATCACTGATCTGCAGTGTTGCTCCAGAAAGACAAACATGTCCAAGATAGGAGTTGGTCATATTAAAGTACTAAGACCCAGCCCAAGGTACAGATGACCAGGACAGCATATATTCATGTGGTGGACTTATCCTGCTGAAAACAGTCTTTGTATGATGATCCAGCCCTACCCAAAAGTAATGGAAGCAAAGACGATTGTCGCTGAGTCAAGCAATGGCTTGAGCTGCCACATGGAAAAACTACAACTAGTACAGTTTGTGCTCAGCCTCAGTACATGCATGAAGACACCTCTGCTTACTTTCCATCTCTACTCTACAACATGGGTTGCATGAAGAGCAAAAAGGTAAAATTGCAAATTGTTCCTACATGAAAACAGTCGCCACATGAATCTGGCTTCTCCAGTTCCCCTCCAGACAACAAGTAGAACAAGAGCTGCCAAAGTTGAAGGACGAGAGGTTCAACAAGAAGGTAAATTCCACCCTCTGGGTATCCTCAGTTGTTGTCACCAAGAATGTGGAACAGTCTTGCCAAGTGTACATCTGTATCAACAGTACCTATGAAACTGAGGATTCAAGCATGAAAAACACTGATGCATACTACTAATAAACTAACAGCCAACTTAACTGAGGTATGATGGTTCTCCAGATGATATATTTTTGCTCGCCAGACACAGCTTCCTAAAGACTTGTTTCACATATTCTTTTCTACTCATGGTTGTCCCCGAAGGTATAAGTGGCAGAGTTTTGGTGTCTCCTCAGTAGCAGATACTTTCTAGAATTCCAACCAATAGACTGCCGGTGACCTCTTTGGGTATTTTCTCGTTTTTAATCTGTTTTATTGTTCATGACATCATTTTAAGATAATCAGCAATGCTACAATATTCAGGAATATTGCTGAAACACAGTCAGTATATATCTTACACATATTGTCGAATTTTCCTATCAATCGTCAGAGGTAGCAGATATTTTAGTATCTAAAACAGTTTAACTGTTCTTAGTAGTTGAGATATACGTATATACTGACATGAATTCTAATGGGTATAGTCGGCTTATTTATCGCTCATACAATAGCTGTATTGATAGTTTGGGTTGTGGTCAGCCATTCCCAAACCTCAATCCCTTCGTTGTGACCTTGTGCCTTAGTCTTGTCCTATATTGTAGAGGGTGTGGATGGTACTCACCTCTCACCACTAATCGCATCCCAGATACCATTAGGGAGCCTATTAATGTTCACAGTCTCTTTAAAAAACATTATCCTTTATGAAAAGCCTATCACTTTTCCACCTACACCTTTGTTGTCGAAGGGTCTCTCCATCAATGTCGACCCCGTATAGGAACTGTATTACTCATTGTTTATTTCCCGGATTATTAAATCAGTTTGGGTATTCTCAACATCATTCATGATCTGCACCAAAAGAGGAAATCATGCCAGACTCTATGCCACCTTCCATCAACTATAGGAGAAGAGGCTTCACCAGCATAATGAAATGTGCAAATTTCTCAAGTTCTACCTGGAGATCTTCGGCTATGTGTTTTTGGTGATTGGAACATGAACGGTCAATAGAAGTTGCAATTCATGAAATCTATGCACTTAGCTGAGAATAACTCTAAACTCTGAAGTTCTTTCATGATGATCAGTTAATGTGGGTGCTTTTTACCCAAGCTGGCCAGTGTGACTGGGCCCCTGCTTGAGATTCTGAAGCAATGTCTGACACAGCCACTACATCTTACAGTACTCTACCATTTCCACTGCTATTATTACTACTGCTAAATGTTGGAAACTAATACTAAAAGCACCCTTGGTGCTAACAAGAACCAATACTTCTAGCTCTAGCATTATTACTTGCACTACAACTCCTAAAGCTACCAATACAAGTACCCTACTGGTAGTATCAATACTACTATGGGTAAATTGCCTATTGCTTCTGCTATTACCAGTGCTACCGATAACAGTATGAGTACTGCAACTGATACCTGTAGTGCAACTACTAATAGTGGTGCGGTCTGAAAAGTCATATCCCAAGCTACAGAAAGGTGCTGCAATGCTTTCATTACCAATGGCAGATAACTACTTTTACTATAAAAGCCATTAGCAGAGGTATTACAGCATCTACTGGTACTACAACTCGTACTGCTGGTAAAACTAACGCTAGAGGAACAATTGATGGATGGAATGCTGAACAATGTCAAACACTCACCCCTGTTACAGAGTTCTGGGCATAAATCCATAGTTTTTGTGCTCACCACGCCATTCCAGTTTGGACCCAGTGATATGCAAATCAGTCTTGACACTGCTCCCCATGGGAACAGTCCAGCCCGAACTTCCAGGGCATGTCCTCCTCAGATCGGCAACAAGTGTCTTAGGACCGGTTTTGGAGTATCACCCCTCACCAGCCAGGATAGCTTGACTCCGGTGGCATGGTAAGCATAGGACCCACGTCTGCTATATCTGTGTATTGCATGATTTTACCCCAATACATAGCCCGGCCTGGCCCTGCCCTGATTCATGCCCTCCTGTTTAGGGATTCCACCCTGTTGGGTACATAAATTCATTGCTTCTAACTATTTCTGTCGGCCATCTTCTGCTGTTTTATTAAACTATCCTTAAGCCTCCTACTATCAGAATGTAAAGCATGCTAATGGTAACTTTTTCAATAATGTATTGAATAGTCATTGCTCACTTCTGTGACCCCTTACCCAGAGGATCTTACTGCTGTACTCAAGTTTTTTGATAAAAAACAATAAAAAAGAGATTTCAAATAAAAAAAAAAAAATCTGTGCTTTGTATGATTTTTGCTAACAATAGCACAACCCATATTGCACACGAAGAAACATATACCTGAAAATAATATTCTATTTTTCAAGACAAGGTCGTCCTACGATCCGTGGTCTCTCAGTACTTCCCACGCAGATGCCTTAGGTCAGGTGCTAGCTTCCTGATGAATACATTGAAAGTTAAGAGAGCAAGATGGGGTGGAAGATCCTTTTCACACCTAGTCCCCAAACTCTGGAATAGCATGGATCTGGAATTAAGGCTAACCAAGAATGAACAGTGCTTCAGAAAAAAACTTAAAACGTGGCTGTTCCCTTAAAGACCTCATCTGTTGTTTCCCCCCCCCCCCTGTAGCGCTGGGATTCCTGTGGGTAGCCAGGCGCTATATAAATACCTTAAACTTAAACTACATGTGAGATATGAGAAATATTTCTTGTGTGCGGAGGGCCTGATTCACAGAACTAACTTAAGTCAAAAACGTAAAGTTAGTACTTTTTGGTATTCACAGAATACACTTACTCATTTCGGTATTCACAGAAGTTAGTAGTCCTAACTTTAGGACTCCTAAATGCCTTCTGTGAATACCGAAAGTCTTAAAGTTAGGATTTTCTCAGTTTAGGAGTAGTAAAGTCCTAACTTTACTACTCCTAAACTGAGAAAAATCCTAACTTTAAGACTTACGGTATTCACAGAAGGCATTTAGGAGTCCTAAAGTTAGGACTACTAACTTCTGTGAATACCGAAATGAGTAAGTTCATTCTGTGAATACCAAAATGAGTAAGTGTATTCTGTGAATACCAAAAAGTACTAACTTTACGTTTTTGACGTAAGTTAGTTCTGTGAATCAGGCCCGTAATTTCCAAGAATTATGTGCAGATTCTTTTCAAATCTATCTAAACATATGTGAAAGTCTGAAGAAACATCCTTCACATTCCATAAGGTAAAAAGTTTAAATCTTTAGAGAAAACCAGAATACTCATATAGGACATGCCTCATTTATTTGTAAAGCTCCTGCATATCCTTCGGCTTCATGGCACTTGGAAACAAGTTCTCCTGTTTTTTACTGCATTCTGCTAATCAACGTTGTGAACAAGGAGTTTAGGGAAGAGTTTTTTATAGATGAGTAAGTAGGGAGCTTCTTGGTGGAGAGGAAACGTTACAAGAAGTGGTGGAAGAAATCTATCAAATAGGATTCCAGGCGGTGCCTAATTTGACCCAGTTGTTGCCGGTGGGAAGTCACAGGCACTTATTTTTGTGGCTTAGCACTTACGGAGGCAAAGGAGGGAAAACACAACGTGCCGAATTCACAAAGGTAAACTGAGACGAAAGTCTAAGTTTATGACTTTCAGTATTCACAGAGGGCATTTCCGAGTAGTAAAGTTAGACTTTTGTCTCAGTTAAACTTACGTTTTGGTCTTAAGTTTAGAGTGCCCAATTCACAAAGGTAAAGTGAGACGAAAGTCTAACTTTACGACTTTCGGTATTCACACCTTTGTGAATACTGAAAGTCATAAAGTTAGACTTTCGATATTCACAAAGGGCATTTACGAATAGTAAATGCCTTTTGTGAATACCTAAAGTCGTAAAGTTAGACTTTCGTCTCACTATACTTTTGTGAATCGGGCCCACTGGTTTGATCTCAGTTAAACTTAAGACCAAAATGTAAGTTTAACTGAGACAAAAGTCTAACTTTACTACTCGTAAATGCCCTTTGTGAATACCAAAAGTCGTAAAGTTAGACTTTCATCTTAGTTTACCTTTGTGAATCGGGCCCACAGATCGGAAAGAGGGAGGAAGAGAAAGACAGAAAAAACATCACAAGAGGAGAAAGCAGAAACTTCCAAGTGTGTCATAAAGGGGGCAATGAGTGCTCAGTAGTGGATTAGAGAGGTATGAGGTGGATTTAAGACGACCAGCATTGGTATTTGGCGCGCCGACATTTAATTGCATCGTCTGTGGGCTTCTGAGGAGAGCCTTGGGCACCGGCACACTTTCTTTTACAAATTAAGCAATAATTCCAGTGACAGAGCGCAGTGATATTCTGAAAATTGTAGGGGTACATTATATTCGTGGATAGTCCGTACCCGCATATATTCTTATATGTGTGTTAATCTTAGTTAGAATTCGTGTTGTAATAATTAGTGGTAAATGAAGTGTTAGGATGAGTAGTGCCATTCATGAAACGTAAAATGGCATTTAGAGTGAATTATGTAACTTTTAATGTTCATTGCAAATGTTTAATGAAGTAGTCTGTATGTAATATAATGTAGTAGATTTAATGTGCATCACGTTGAAGTTGCACACGTATAGGTGATTAATTGTGTTTAAATGTGATGAAATGTAGTGCTTATAGATGTAATGTTAAAATGTGTGTTTAATTTGATGTTAAAGGCCTAGATGGAGTATTTACTCTTTCGTGCTAAGAAAGGCCTATTCGTTTCCTTATGTTAGCTGATTTATGCAGGCCCGAAATGTATTTTCCCCTGGTGAGGCTCCCATTTGGAAGCAGTCAGCGAAATTTGTGTGCGTGCAAGGTTGTTCTGTTCTCATGCTTCTGTTGCAGGTGCAAGGACATCGTCCTCGTTAGTTAGAATAACGCTTTTGTTTCAGGAGTTACGTATGGAAGAAACCTGTTACAAAGTTCTCAGGAATGTCGATAATTGGGAGTTGTGCTGAAGAAGCCTGAGACCCAAGGACACAACAACCGTCGCTGGACCGAGTACAAGTTTTGATGGAAAATTACCTACGAGAGGTGCCTGGCCAGAGGAGGTGTTTCAGGGGGCGTGTTCGTGCTTTTGTATTAGGGACAGTGCCCCGAGGGAGGAGAGGCAGAAGGGTCAGAGAGAAGAGAGGGAGCAGAGAGAGACGTTAGGGGATAGAAGGAAGGGATCGATACTTAGGATGAAGACTTAGAAAGATTTTTTGATTTGGGCTTCTGACCTATACAACGTGAGTTTACTTCTTAGGAAGTCTTCACAAGCTGACATCTTTTCTCGATCTTGCTTGAAAATTGCTAAGTAGGGATGCCACTGTAGGATAGAGTAGGGATAGATTAATGGATTTCTTTTATAGCCACTAATGAAGACTAATATAGATGTTGGTGCAGTTATTGCCTGTTTAGTATTTTTGGAATTGCTCATTCTCTTTATGCTATATCGGATTAGATTGGTTCATAGGATGGACTTTGTATTAGTGCCTTTGTATTTTTACAACCTCGTCTTGAGGTGTCTGTATGTTCAGTTATTTTTGGTTTTGTAATAAACCCCTAAACTTGGAATTCAGAGTCAGTGATCTTTTCCGAGATTTTCTTAAATTGATTCATGCTAAGTTGTTATGGATACATTGTTTCTCCCCTTTACACTTCTCAGCAGGTAATAAAGATCCAGTCGACCGAGGGTTCCTAGAAACTTTTATAGTGGAATCCGGCTTCATCAGTTGGTAGCGGGAGTATGGTTACCTCTGTAGTAAGGGGAGAAGTAGAGAAGGGTAGTCATTGAGTCCCCATAGAGCCCAAGTGATGGTTATCCAGTGGATTGTGAGCGGAGGAAGACGGCGTTTGATGGGAACCGACGGCGAATGACGGTGCGGCGGAAACAGCAGTTCGTGGTGGAGTGAGTATGAACAGGGATGTATGTCTGTTAGATTGCTGTGTTGTTTTGATTGTGTGATGTCTTGCGGAGTTGGAATGAGAGTTCAGTGATTGTGATTGGGCCGAACGCGGGCGGTCCATAAGATTTGATTATTGATATCCCGGGATAAGAGATTGTGGTGTAGAAGACACCCAGAGTTGAAATTGTCGGACCAGAGATTGTGGGAGTCATGAGACGTCGTTGACTAACCCACCGGTGATAGGGAAACGTGTGTGTGAGTGCGTGAGTAACCGATGCAGGTCGTGGGTTACTGCATGTGGAACATCGAGTGATTGGATCCTATGGATTAAGTACACGACTGTCTGGCCGTTCGTGGGCCGATAGTCTGGGGCAATTGTCCGGTCGTTCGCGGACAGACGGTTGCCCGAGTTGAGGTCGACAATTACGAGACTGTCCGGTCGTTTGGTGGTCAGACAGTCAGAGAAGTGACTGTTCAGTCGTTTGGTGGACAAACAGTTATTTCAGCGTATGAGTGAGACGCGTGAGTGTGCGAGAGACGAATTGTAAAGGAGGGGAACTGCTGCATGAGGAGGAAGAGTGACGTCAGAGAGTGTCGCGCTGTGATAGGTCGGTTGGTGTGAAGCCGCGCTGGTATTGGTGGATTGTCATCAGGAAGTCGAGTCGAGTGAAAACAAGTGAAGAAAACGTTGGTTTCATCATGAAATGTTTTAAAGTTTTACGAGATATGTGTAGAGGAGACAGACGAGTGGTTACTCGAGGGGGAGAAGAAGCTCCACCCGAGGATACCCCATCCCATTACATGGCTACGAATGTGGGGTTGCATACTATAATTTGGCTTGAAAATTGGCATAAAATGACTGAAAATGAGGGAGAATTGACTTTTCCGCGTTATGGCACTTTCAGGTTGGAAGTGTTGTACCAATTGAAAATGGTGATGTCCTCGTTGCGACCTTTACCCAGACCAGCACAGTTTGAGGCGCTACATGCATGGATAAGAGCACCACATGATAGGAAAAGAGACCGAAGCCAGGAAAGGGTGAAGAAGTCAATCAGGGCGTTTCAGGATGCGAGATGGGATGCATTGGAGAAGAGATGGAGGGTGGAAACTATTGAAGGGGATAGGCTATTCCTGTTGATGATAAAAGTAGGAGACGCTCAGAAGAAGTGGGGTGAGGAAGACGATAGCGACACAGATGACAGTTTGCTAGATAGACTGCTATCAGAAAGACCACCTCCATATAATCCAGATTCCGTAGAGGGAAAGGCAGTATCAACTGAGGGAACTGGAGAATCGCAGACTCAACCTAGTGCGAGAGTAGTCGGAAGAATATCAACAGGAACAGAAGGGATGGGAACACAGACGCCAGCAAGCATCGAAGCTAACGGAGTTACAGTGGTTACAAGGCTACCGGATGCTCTTACAGTACCGGTTACCATTGGCCCCATAGTGTCAGTATATGACCCAGATCAGGCAGGAAATGGAAGTCTAGCACGGTCAGTAGCAGGAGAAGGGACTGGCTCAGGAGGGAGTGGCATAGTGAGTGGAATAGGTCACCTTCCGAGGCCCATGGAATCAAGATCGAGTACGCCTTTGCCAGCCACTGCAGACTCTTCTAGGGGACAGGGAGACGTAAGGACGGTGAGACCGAGGTCTTTGGCCGATTCAAGATCTGACATAAGGATGTGGGAACCCCCAGTGAGAAGCCCTAATGATAGGATGACAGGGGACTGGGATCGAGGGAACTCAGGAAGCCGACCAGTCCTAGAGAACATAGTGGAAGGGAACCGATGTGGGGATCAGAGCAGTGAGAATGAAGAGTCAAGTGGTGCAGCAAGTCGAATGCTTAGAACTGCTATAAGAGCCAAGATGCAGGATGTGATGAGGTTAAAAGCTGAGGTAGACGAGATAATTACTGGGAACCTGCCGTTGGAAAGAGTAGAGCTTTATGGACCAGACAGGTTGCTGTTTGTAGCAAAAGATGTAACTCGCAAGGCGAGAACAGCACATGAGAAACTGACAGACTTGGCAAGGAGACACGAGGTGGATCTGTCCAAAACAAAGACGTTGCAGGGAAGTCACAGGTTGCAGTACAGTGACCAGGAACTGGAAGAGAAGAGAGTGATAGGGTTGAGAACTCACATTCGAGAATTGATTGTAGGGATACGTGCATGGAGCATGCTCGACAAATGGGAGGAAAGATGGTCCAAAAGAAGAGCACTAAAAAGAGTGTAGGAGAGACACCGCCTCCAGGAGGGGGATGATAGGAGTGGGAAATTTCCCTTTGCGAGAGGTACAAAACGGAGGGTATTTGCATGTGCCTTGGAGTAGAGGTGATTTGGCAGCGTTTACAAACGAGTTTCCTCGGCTGAGGGAGAAGCCTGTCAAGTGGTACAAGCAGGTCGACTGATTTGTTAAAATCTCGAAGGTGTTGTGGGTTGACTTGAACACGTTGTTTGATATTGTAGTACCAAGTGATTTGTGGGCAGCTTGTAAAGTTGCAGTTGATTGGCCAACTTCTGAACCAGACAGGGATTCTGTTACCAATGGTCCTTCACCAATTGTTATGAAAAAGTTTGAGCAAGTAATTACATGGCTGAAATCCAAAATCTCACCACAAGACATTGATTGGGTTAAGATAGATCGAACGGTTCAGGAACCAAAAGAGTCCGTACATGAATATTACGAGAGGCTCTTACAAGCCTTTAAGCAGTACAGTGGGCTAGACACGATAGACCCCAAAGACATGGGACAATTCGTTTCCAATTTCGTCTTGGGTCTGAGACCAGAAATCAGCTTCATGATTCAGCAGCATTTGATCTGCTGGCAGAACAAGTCGGTGGACGAAATACAGCGGTACGCCAGGTACTGTAGCGATGAAGTGGACTCGAAGCACAGGAAGCTTAAGGATAAGCTAATGCTGGTCCAAATGCAAAACGCTGACAGGGAAGTTCAGACACAGTCAAGTTGAGGGACACTAGGAAGAAAACAAGGAAACAATCAAGGAGGGACCCAGAATGGGCAGGGTCCGGGAAGGGGGAAACCTATAGACCCGAAGACAGGGATGGATGTGGCAACACTGAAAAAGACAACTGCGAGTCACCTTTGTCACAAGATCGGACATTGGAAGCGCGAGTGTAGATCGAATCCAGCGAACCAAGTGCAGCAAGAGGAAGAGACGGTGCAGGTATCTGAGGTCATCAATACAGTGACGAGACCCAGGTCCATGCAAGGGGGGACATTGTGCCCGCAGGTGCAAGTTCTGCAACCTCCGAGAATTCCACAGGGAAATCGAACGTACCAGCAGATGCCCCTTTTCGAGGATTATGATGACTACAGCTCAGACCCGTTGAAATGACGGTGCCTGAGGGGGAGGAAGACTGCACTCTTGGGGCAGTCTTAGAGGTAGACCAGAGGGGACCGTTTGTCGAGGCGGATGTTGACGGTCATCCCACCACCTTTTTGGTTGATACTGGTGCTACCCGTTCTACTGTGAGATCTACAGTAGTTCCCAACCTACCCCTCTCGGGACAATCAATCCAAGTAGTAGGAGTGGCGAATAAGAAGATGACTAACCCATTCACTGAGCCGATTCCTGTGAGAATAGGAACTTTCCGAGATCAACACCAATTTGTTGTGTGCGACTCAAGTCCAGTCTGTTTGCTAGGACGTGACCTTTTGTGCAAGTTGAATTGTACCATCTATTGCACCCCCAAGGGAGTGGAATTACAGACAAATGATGATGATGCCACCTTCAAGGTTGCAAATCAGCATTTCTGCATAGAGATGTACCCTATGTTAACGGTGGAAGAGCTTTCACTTGACTTAAGAGACTCTGTTTCATTGGATGTGTGGGATTTTACAGGAGAAGAGATTGGTTTGATCAGAGGTGTTGAGCCAGTTAAGATCCAGGTCAAGCAAAATGTTGAGTTTCCGAGAACACCCCAGTATAACCTGTCGCCTGAAACGATCACAGGGATTAAACCTGTAATCGATTCCATGATCCAGCAGGGAATTCTGAAGGAGATAATGGGCAGTCCATGCAACTCACCCATTATTGGATTACAGAAACCAAGTGGGAAATTCAGAATCGTGCAAGACCTGCGAAAGGTCAACGCGATTGTGGTTCTGTGTTGTCCAGTGGTACCGAATCCATCAGTGATACTATTCCAGATTCCATGTGAAGCCGAGTGGTTCACGGTGATTGACTTGTGCCAAGCATTCTTTTCGATACCCTTGCACGAGGAGAGCCAATTTTTGTTTGCTTTCCGTCTGGAAGATCGTGTGTTAACGTGGTGTCGTATCCCTCAAGGGTATACAGAGAGTCCATCAATCTTTAATCAGATCTTGAAGAAGAATCTCGAGAGTCTTGTACTGCTGCAGAATTCCGTTCTCGTGCAGTACATTGACGATCTCCTCATTGCGTCAGAAACGGAAGATGCTTGTAGGATTGACACGATTACCTTACTGAATCATTTAGGGGAGAATGGACACAAGGTGTCCCCAAACAAGTTACAGTACTGTCTGAGTGAGGTTCAGTACTTGGGTCATCGAATTGAGAAAGGCAAGAGAAAGGTGTCACCACATCGAATTGAGGCGATCATGAACATGACTGTGCCTACCACTCAGAAGGAAGTCAGAATGTTCTTGGGAATGGTTGGTTACTGTCGCCAATGGATTCCCAACTTCTCATTGAAGGTGAAGCCTCTGCAGAGGCTGACGCACAAGGATGTGAGTGATCCGGTACCATGGGACAATGACTGTCTGATTGCGTTCTTGGAGTTGAGAGAGGGCTTATGTCGTGCTCCGGCTTGGGAATGCCTGACTACAATAAGTCCTTTTCATTGTTCTGTTATGATCGAGAAGGTTGCGCATTGTCAGTCCTGACTCAGAGTCATGGAAGTGTCCGTAGACCAGTTGCCTACTTTCAGCTACTTTAGATCCAGTAGCTTCAGCGTTGCCCGGATGTCTCAAATCCGTTGCTGCAACAGGTGTCAGCATTGAGAGGTGTGAAAGCATCGTTATGGGTCACCCATTAACGGTCTATGTTACGCATTCTGTTGAGCTTTTTATGACAAGGACTAAAACACAGCACCTGACAAACAATAGACTCACACGCTACGAGCAAGTCATACTTGCCGCGGAGAATGTGCCTCTGAAAAGGTGTTCTGTTTTAAATCCTGCTACATTGATGTCATTACCAAATGCAGATGATGAAGATTGTGAAGACCATGACTGTCTTGATGTGACTGAATTTTGCACCAAACCGAGACCTGACATTGTTGATGAACCTCTGCCCGACCCTGATGAAATTTTCTTTGTCGATGGTTCATGTCTAAGAGACAATGTGGGTCACTTGAGAGCAGCGTTTGCTGTGTGTACCATTACTGGAGTGGTTGAAGCTGCTTGCTTAGAAGGAGTATACTCCGCACAAGTGGCCGAAATCATTGCCTGTTTGGCGCTGATCAGATCCGAATCACATCTACACCGACAGCCAGTATGGGTTCAGTGTGGTTCATGACTTCGGACAGCTATGGTCTCAGAGGGGTTTCCTGACATCATCTGGATCTCCTATCAGGAATGGAGAATATGTGAGACAACTGTTAGAAGCGTTGCAATGTCCCAGAGAGATAGCAGTGGTAAAGTGCGCTGCACATGGGAGGGGGACGGATTTTGTTTCCATCTGGAATAAGTACGTGGATGAAATTGCACGTTTTTGCGCTGAACAAGGGTGTATATTTACTGGAGATTACACTGGAGAGAGCCAAGAAAGAACCGAGCTCAGCATGATGTTAGCCATGGCAGACACTTGGGAGGAACTCAAGAGCCTGCAGGAAGGAGCTTCAGATCAGGAAAGAGATGTATGGATCAGATCAGGGTGTGAGAAGGGGGATATTGGCATTTGGGTTTGAAGTGATGGTCGAGCAGTGTTACCAGATGACCTATTGAGCCCGATGGCAAGGCAAATTCATGGTGCTGTGCATCTAGGGAGAGATGCGATGGTGCGAGTGTTCAGACAAACGTGGTACAATCCACCGTTTTGTGCGTTTGCTGAAGCAGTGTGTCATAGGTGTGTTACCTGTCAACAAATGGATGCTGGAAAGAAAACTGTGGTTGCACTGAGTCACATTGGGAGGTCAGGAGGACCTTTCAATAGGATACAGCTTGATTTTATCGAAATGCCTAGGTGCAACGGATGGAGGTACATTTTAGTGGTGGTGTGTGTTTTTTCACGATGGGTGGAAGCTTACCCAACACGAAGGTGTGACACTCTTACAGTAGCGAAGCTATTGTTGAGAGAGTTGATTCCAAGGTTCGGTTTTCCAACTTCGTTGGAGTCGGATAGAGGAACACACTTCCACAGCGAGATCATGAAACTACTTTGCGCTGCTTTAAATGTTGATCAGAGACTCCATTGTAGCTATCGACCAGAGGCTTCTGGGATAGTAGAGCAGATTAATGGCACTTTGAAAGCACGGATGGCAAAAGTGTGTTCGTCCACATCTCTGAAGTGGCCTGATGCGTTGCCTTTGGTGTTGATGAGTGTTCGCAGTGTCCCAGATAGGAGGACCGGTCTTTCCCCGCATGAAATCCTTATGGGGAGGGCAATGCGATTGCCAGCAATACCATTCTCAGCCTTGATAAACATCACTGATGACTTAATCCTTGATTACTGCAAAGGACTAGCTGATGTGGTCCGTTCTATGTCTCAGCAGGTGGAAACTGCTGCTGTTCCGGCTTCAAGAGATCTCTGCCATGACCTGTGCCCGGGAGACTGGGTGCTTGTCCATAAGCACGTGAGGAAGAGCTGTTTGGATGCTTGGTGGCGAGGCCCTTACCAGGTGATACTTGTAACGAACACAGCAGTGAAGTGCGAAGGGTTGCCAAACTGGATACACGCTTCCCACACCCGCCGAGTTTCAGAACCCTTGGAAGAAACAGCTCATCTTGAGAATGAAAATCCAGCTGCGGCGGCAGGGCCACGAGAGAGGACAAGCCAAGCTGTGAGGGTTGCTGACGAAGCTGGTTGCTCACCAGACCAGGCTGAGGAGGGTTACTCTACACACAACCCAGATATTGACTCTGTGGAAGAAGGTAACGTTCGGGGTGATATAGAGTCAGACTCAGCCGAAGGAAGTGGTGCGCAGAGGGTTCGAGAAGAAAGCAAAAGGGCTGACCGAGCAAATGAATCGTGGCCTGAAAGACAGAGAAGGCTGAATCTAAGATTGGCCCCTGAAAGAGATCTTGCCCCTGTGTCCGAGGCATCTGAATCAGAAGTGAGTGAAGAAGAAACAGACCAAGGAGGCCTGAGAAGGTCGAGAAGGACGAGAGTGCCTTGCCAGAGATACGCTGCCCCGGAGTGGACTTACGTAGTAACTGATGCCGGGAGTAGTGAGTTCCGGGAGACTGAGGTCCGTGCGAGTGATCAGCAGGAATCCTCTACTGAAAATTGATGTGGGACTGATAGTTCCAGGACTTGAAGTTGAAGGTGTACTGACAATCACGGTCCCAAAACCTCCAGTTTTGAGTAAGGTGTGAATACTGATATTGCATAAATTAGTTTTCCCAACGTTTGGATTTGAAGCATCACCTCATGAACTGGTAGATGTTCGTCTTGAGATATTGGAACATGTTTTAGCTGCAATCGGATCTGAACTTATCGTAGATTGCAAATGAACTGTGCGTTGTAAATAGCTGTTTCAAAAGAAGATAACCTAGGCCCGAGTGGAAGAAGAGTAAATTTAGGGTTTTTTAGTAGAAGAAGAAAGAGGGCTAGGGAAGTCTTTTTGGACTGTGTAAATAAATCCAGAAAAATTGAACTTCGAACGAATTTCCAGGATTTCAATGAACTTTGTTTGAACTTTTGAGCAGCAAATTGAGGTGGAAGAAGAGACTTTGTGTATCCTCTAATTTGAATTACTGTGACAAGAGAAGATGGAGTCTGGAAATCCGAACCGTAGATCCAAGTGTATGACAGGTGCTTCCATAGTGGGAGTGATAGTTTTAATAGTCATAGTCATTGTAGTGTCAGTTATTGTTCCACATGAGGTAGAAGTCATAGCGGTGAAAGGGACACCTACACCCAGTACTTCTAGCAAAAGGAGGATACCATAGGAGCTGAAAAGGCTATGCTAGATCAAAATAGTCGTAGATTACATGTAGATTTGTCTAGAGGTGATTTTAAGCTTATTGTGTATGCCAAGCTGCTATAGGAGTATGTGGAGACGATGGATGTGAGCAACTGTTATGTGTGTATGCAATTGCCTGCATCAGTGGATGAGGGCATTAGATATCATCATCTTCCATTGACTTATGGAATTTCATGTAGTTTGTTGCTTAGCATGTTTTATGGGAGAGGTCATTATGAATACTTCTTTTCCAATTACGATGCGGTGCTTTCAGAGGTTCCAGCGTATAAGCACCTGAATAAGTACGATTATTATAAGCAGGAGGATAGGATTGGGAAGCATTTCATACCGACTACCACGTTAGATACCGCTTATGCACATAGACATAACCTGACGTGCTCACTAACAGAGATAGAAAAGAAATTTGTAGACCAAGTGGAGGATAGATATAGACAACTAACACAAACACGTAACACTGGAGAAAGTCCATTAGATTGGACAAAGGAGGAGATGGCTCACAGAGCGAAAGGGAGCTATGGCCCTATAGCGTTAGATCTAGTGCAAAAATGGAAGCTGTGTGTGAAACGTGTCCAGAACTATTATGATAAGGTTTATGTGGGACAGAGTGCGTGTGATCACGTTTTCACCATGGAAGAGTCAGCAAAGAACTTTTTGCAGGGTCCGGTACAAGTGGTGCCAACAGTATACTTCGTATGTGGGAAAAACCCTTATGTGAGATTGCCTGCCAATTGGTACGGTACTTGTTACCTGCCAGCTGTTTTCCCCAAGATTTACCATGTAGAGGAGCTAGGACTCCTGGAAGGAGGAATGCATTCTAGAGTAAGGAGAGATGCAAGTGCAGGAGGAGTGATTGGAGACATCTTTGGAGCTGTAATACCAAGTTTGGGAGTGATTTTGAATGATGTGAAGATTAGAAAGCTGGCGACTGTTGTGGACAAGTTGTCGACGAATACAGCTAAATCACTATTGCTTGTTGATGGAGAGATGTTGTCGATAAGGACAATGGTGATGCAGAACCGTCTTGCTTTGGATGTCTTATTGGCAAAAGAGGGCGCAGTCTGTAAAATGCTGAAAGTGCAAGAGTGCTGTACTTGTATACCAGATAATAGCATAGATCTGAAGAAGTATATAAGTAACATCACTGAGATTCATCATGAGATCCAGGATCTGACTGAAGAGGGTGTTTGGGAGAAAGTTGGAAAAGGATTTGGTGAAGTGGGGAGTTGGTTTGCGAGCCTGGGAAAAGGCATTCTTGGTTACATTTTGAGACCTATCATTATAATCGTGGTCTGTGTAATTTGTCTGTGGGGTTTTGTGAGGGCTTATCAGTGGTACAGGGCAAATCAAGTCAAAAGATCCCTTAGGGAGAGAGAGGTAAGGATGTCTAGACTGCAGGACAGTCATTATGAGAATATCAAGAATCTGGAAAGGTTCTGACAGGGAAGATTGGCTAGAAGTTCTGTTTAGGTCGGTTCTTTCTCCAGGGAGTTGTGATTTTGTTGATGACACTAGTCATCAGAGGGGGGAACTGATAGAGCGCAGTGATTTTCTGAAAATTGTAGAGGTACATTATATTCGTGGATAGTCCGTACCCGCATATATTCTTATATGTCTGTTAATCTTAGTTCGAATTCGTGTTGTAATAATTAGTGGTAAATGAAGTGTTAGGATGAGTAGTGCCATTCATGAAATGTAAAATGGCATTTAGAGGGAATTATGTAACTTTTAATGTTCATTGCAAATGTTTAATGAAGTAGTCTGTATGTAATATAATGTAGTAGATTTAATGTGCATCACGTTGAAGTTGCACACGTATAGGTGATTAATTGTGTTTAAATGTGATGAAATGTAGTGCTTATAGATGTAATGTTAAAATGTGTGTTTAATTTGATGTTAAAGGCCTAGATGGAGTATTTACTCTTTCGTGCTAAGAAAGGCCTATTCGTTTCCTTATGTTAGCTGATTTATGCAGGCCCGAAATGTATTTTCCCCTGGTGAGGCTCTCATTTGGAAGCAGTCAGCGAAATTTGTGTGCGTGCAAGGTTGTTCTGTTCTCATGCTTCTGTTGCAGGTGCAAGGACATCGTCCTCGTTAGTTAGAATAACGCTTTTGTTTTAGGAGTTAGGTATGGAAGAAACCTGTTACAAAGTTCTCAGGAATGTCGATAATTGGGAGTTGTGCTGAAGAAGCCTGAGACCCGAGGACACACCAACCGTCGCTGGACCGAGTACAAGTTTTGATGGAAAATTACCTACGAGAGGTGCCTGGCCAGAGGAGGTGTTTCAGGGGGCGTGTTCGTGCTTTTGTATTAGGGACAGTGCCCCGAGGGAGGAGAGGCAGAAGGGTCAGAGAGAAGAGAGGGAGCAGAGAGAGACGTTAGGGGATAGAAGGAAGGGATCGATACTTAGGACGAAGACTTAGAAAGATTTTGTGATTTGGGCTTCTGACCTATACAACGTGAGTGTACTTCTTAGGAAGTCTTCACAAGCTGACATCTTTGCTCGATCTTGCTTGAAAATTGCTAAGTAGGGATGCCACTTTAGGATAGAGTAGGGATAGATTAATGGATTTCTTTTATAGCCACTAATGAAGACTAATATAGATGTTGGTGCAGTTATTGCCTGTTTAGTATTTTTGGAATTGCTCATTCTTATGCTATATCGGATTAGATTGGTTCGTAGGATGGACTTTGTATTAGTCAATCAATCAATCAGGGGTTTGTTAAAGCGCGACTACTCACCCGTAAGGGTCTCAAGGCGCTAGGGGTGGGGGGGGGGTGCAGGTTCCATTCCATCAAGGAGGGGGTCTGTCGAAGAGCCAGGTTTTGAGGTTTCTTGCGAAGATGGGGAGCGATGTTGTCTGTCTGAGGTGGAGCGGAAGGAAGTTCCATGCTTTGGCCGCGAGGAAGGAGAAGGAGCGGCCTCCCAATCTGGTCTTTCTGGTGCGGGGGACCACGGCGTAGGAGAGCTGGGCTGATCGTAGGGTCCTTTGGGGTGTGTGGAATTTGAGTCGGCTGTTCAGGTATGCTGGTCCGGTGCCGTGGAGGGCCTTGTGTGCGTGGGTGAGCATCTTGAAGGTGATTCTCGCCTCGACGGGGAGCCAGTGGAGTGTGCGCAGGTGCAGGGAGATGTGGCAGTGTTTTGGCAGGTTGAGGACCAGTCTTGCGGCGGCGTTCTGGATGTTCTGTAGCTTGCGGGTGAGGTTTTTGTTTATTCCGGCGTAGAGTGCGTTGCCGTAGTCGAGTCTGCTGGTAACCAGGGCATGAGTGACGGTCTTTCGGTGTTCGAGGGGGATCCATTTGAAGGTTTTACGAAGGAGGCGGAGGGTGTGGAAGCAGGAAGATGAGACAGAGTTGATCTGGCGGTCCATTTTGAGCTTGGAGTCCAGGATGATTCCCAGGTTGCGTGCGTGGTCCGTGGGGGTTGGCGGGTTTCCGAGGGCGGGGGCCACCAGGTGTCGCTCCAGGCGTCTGGGTTTGGGCCCATGATGAGTACTTCTGTTTTGTTGGTGTTTAGTTGTAGGCAGCTGTTTTTCATCCATTTGGCGACGGCTTCCATGCCTTCTCGAAAGTTGCGTCTGGCGGTGTTGGGCTCGTTGGATAGGGAGAGGATGAGTTGGGTGTCGTCTGCGTATGACACGATGTTGAGTCCGTAGGTTCTGACGATGGGGGCGAGTGGAGCCATGTAGATGTTGAAGAGCGTCGGGCTGAGGGAGGAGCCCTGGGGGACTCCGCAGGTGGTAGGTGTGGGGTCCGAGAGGAAAGGGGGAGTCTGACCTGCTGCGTCCTGCCGGAGAGGAAGGAGTGGATCCAGTCGAGGGCCTTGTCCTGGATTCCTGCGTCGTAGAGTCTGCGTATTAGGGTGCGGTGGGAAACTGTGTCGAACGCCACTGATAGGTCGAGGAGGATGAGGGCTACTGTTTCTCCTTTGTCCAGTAGGGTGCGGATGTCGTCTGTTGCGGCGAGGAGGGCGGTTTCCATACTGTGGTTTTTTCTGAAGCCGGATTGGGAGGAGTCGAGGATGTTGTGTTCTTCAATGAATGTGGCGAGTTGGCTGTTGATGGCTTTCTCGATGACTTTCGCTGGGAACGGGAGCAGGGAGATGGGTCTGTAGTTTTTGAGGTTGGTGGGGTCCGCTGAGGGTTTCTTTAGGAGGGGGTTGACCTCAAGGTGTTTCCAGTCGTCGGGGAACGAGGCGGTCGCCAGGGAGCGGTTGATGGTGTGGCGGAGCATGGGTGCGATGGTGTCGGCGGCTCTGTTGAAGATGTGGTGGGGGCAGGGGTCCGTGGGGGCCCCTGAGTGGATTGACTTCATTGTCTTCAGTGTGTCTTCGGTGGAGAGGGCTGTCCAGTCGTCAATCGCTGGTTTCCGGGTGTCGGGGGTGGTTGGTGAGGGTTCAGTGTGTTGGTTGTCTTCGTCGAAGTTGTCGTAGATGCTCTTGATTTTGTGGTGGAAAAAGGTGCTGAGTTTGTCGCAGAGGTCTTGTGAGGGAGGGATGTCGGTAGACTCGCTGGTGGGTTGGGCGAACTCCTTGATGATGCTGAAGAGTTCCTTGCTGTTGTGCGCGTGGGTGGAAATTCTGTCTTCAATCGCTTTTTTCCTCGTTTCTCTGATGAGTTGATGGTGGGCGTTGGTGGCGGCTCTGAAGTTGTTGTGGGCTTCTGTGGATTTGGTGTTCCTCCAGGCCTTTTCGAGGCGGCGGCATGTGCGTCTGGAGTCTCGAAGTTCGGTGGTAAACCATCTGGCTTTCTTGGCGTGGGTATTGTTGTTTTTCTTGAGGGGGGCTATGGTGTTGGTGCTGTCCGAGATCCATCTATGCAGGGTTCGGGCTGCGGTGTTGGGGTCGTCGTTTTCCGCGATGGTTGGGGTGGAGTTGTTGAGTGAGGAGGTGAGCTGGTCGTCGATTTTGGTCCAGTTTCTTCGTGAGAGCAGGTGCTGGTGTCTGTGGATGGTGGGTGTTCTGAAGGTGAAGTGGACGCAACGATGGTCGGTCCATGGGAGTTCGGTGGTGTGGCTGAAGGTGATGGAGTTTCCTGTAGTGAAGAGGGGGTCGAGGGTGTGTCCTGCTGAGTGCATGGGCTCGGTCACGATCTGGCGGAGTCCAATGTTGTGGAGGTTGTCCAGGAGGGATGTAGTGTTGGGGTCCAGTTGGTTGTCGAGGTGGAAGTTGAGGTCTCCCAGCAGGGTGTAGTTGGTGGATGCGATGGCCTGCGGGGAGATAATGTCCGTGATGGAGTTGGCGAAGGGTCCGCGGGGTCCAGGGGGTCGGTAGATGAGGGTTCCTCAGAGGGTGGCGGTGGGGCTGGCCAGTATCTTGAAGTGAAGGTGTTCCATCAGTTCTGTGGGCTCGTCGGGGAGTGTGCTCAGGCGGAGGCTGGATTTGTGGACGATGGCGATTCCTCCTCCTGGGCGGGTGCGGCGGTCCTTCCTGGAGATCTTGTATCCTTGGGGGATGGCGATGGCGATGTCCGGTCCCGAGGAGGTGTTGGTCCAGGTCTCGGTGAAGAACGCTACGTCCGGGGTGGTGCTGTCGAGGAGGTCCCAGATTTCGGTGGCGTGTTTGTGGAGGGATCGGACATTGAGGAGGATGCATTGCAGGGTCCTCGGTTCGGTTGTGTTCTTGTGGGCGGGTTGTGCTGGATCCGTGTTCTTGGCGGTGCTGCAGGTGTGCCGGCAGCGGTGACAGCTGAAGGGTCCGTGGGTGTCGGCTGGTGATGCTAGCTTGCAGTTGTTGTTCCGGCCTGGGTTGAGTGCGTGGAGTGCTGCTGGGTCGTAGCGTTGGCGGGGCGGAGGTCCAGAATTCCTGGTGCTGGTCGCGGTCCGGTCGCGGACGGGCGCAGACGGGCTTGCCTTTGACTCGCCTTCAACACGCCAGCGGCGCGCCCACTGCCCGCGGCCGCTGTGCGGCCGCACAGGGGCCGCCATTAAGTAGGGGTCGGGGAGGGCTGTACAGCTGGGAGGCGGGAGCGGGGAGGGGAGCTGGATTGGGCCGGTCGCGCTGGTGGGGAGGGGCCGCGGGGGCAGCAGCGGCGGGGAAAGGTAAAGGGAGGAAATAAGGGATTAAGAAAAAGGGAAAATAAGCAGAAATAAGGCACAGAAGAGCAGAGATGCAGAAAAGTGCAGAAAGGTGAAAGCTAAAAGAGGGTAGAAAAACGAGTGAAAACGAGTGAAAGAGCAGAGCGAGAGGAAGGGAAAATGAGCAGAAATAAGGCACAAAAGAGCAGAGATGCAGAAAAGTGCAGAAAGGTGAAAGATAAAAAGGGTAGAAAAACGAGTGAAAACGAGTGAAAGAGGAGAGAGAGAGGAAGGAAACAGAGGTCCACTGGACCACCAGGGATGAGGCGCAGGGAAACCTGCGGGTGGAGGAGGGCCTCGATCACCAACACTCGAGAGTGCAGGGACAGGGGCAGGCCTCACTTAATGGTGGAGCTGCGAGGGTGGGAGAGCAATTTCACTGACAATGAGTCAGTGGTCTTGCTTGCCTGTCCCCGCAGCGGCCGCCATTAAGTAGGGGTCGGGGAGGGCTGGACAGCTGGGGGGCGGGAGCGGGGAGGGGAGCTGGATTGGGCCGGTCGCGCTGGGTGGGAGGGGCCGCGGGGGCAGCAGCGGCGGGGAAAGGTAAAGGGAGGAAATAAGGGATAAAGAAAAAAGGGAAAATAAGCAGAAATAAGGCACAGAAGAGCAGAGATGCAGAAAAGTGCAGAAAGGTGAAAGCTAAAAGAGGGTAGAAAAACGAGTGAAAACGAGTGAAAGAGCAGAGCGAGAGGAAGGGAAAATGAGCAGAAATAAGGCACAAAAGAGCAGAGATGCAGAAAAGTGCAGAAAGGTGAAAGATAAAAAAGGGTAGAAAAACGAGTGAAAACGAGTGAAAGAGGAGAGAGAGAGGAAGGAAACAGAGGTCCACTGGACCACCAGGGATGAGGCGCAGGGAAACCTGCGGGTGGAGGAGGGCCTCGATCACCAACACTCGAGAGTGCAGGGACAGGGGCAGGCCTCACTTAATGGTGGAGCTGCGAGGGTGGGAGAGCATTTTCACTGACAATGAGTCAGTGGTCTTGCTCGCCTGTCCCCGCAGCGGCCGCATGGGGGGACAGGCGAGCAACAAAAAATACAAACAGTGCGTTTGTATTTTTACAACCTCGTCTTGAGGTGTCTGTATGTGCAGTTATTTTTGGTTTTCTAATAAACCCCTAAACTTGGAATTCGGAGTCAGTGATGTTTTCCGAGATTTTCTTAAATTGATTCATGCTAAGTTGTTATGGATACATTGTTTCTCCCCTTTACACTTCTCAGCAGGTAATAAAGATCCAGTCGACCGAGGGTTCCTAGAAACTTTTATAGTGGAATCCGGCTTCATTACCAGCACCATGTTCCCTGTGACCATACTACAAAAGGAGACCAAAACCACAACACCATTACCATATGCCACAAACTATAGCGGCTCTTTTAATAATGTTTTATTATTGATTTTATTAACACATGGAAAAATGCCTTAAGGCCCTTGGGTCTCTAGGTGCGCATCCAGTCCACAGCTATTTATTCTTCCATATTTCTGAGTGTTTAGTACCTAAAACATATTTAACAACACATAATCTAAAAATACAAGCTACCTTGTACTCTGAATGTCTAGGAAGACGCCTTGCAAGGAGAGGCTCATGCACAATGAACGTAATGAAATTTTCTGAGTTTTGGCTTTATGGTAAGGATGGGACAAGTTAGGGATTTTGAAGGAGGTATTTAAGTTTTGCTACAAAGGTTCCCTCTTAAAGTGACTAGTCTCTTGGTTCATCCCTAAAGCGTGGAGTTCACATCAGAGTGAGAAGGGAGGACCAACCAGGCTGCCAGTGAGATTAATCAACATAATTAAAAATTTCTGCATTTGGAAATTTCAAAATGCATGCTATTCACAATGAATCCATGCATACATGTAGGCAGGCAAGTTAATTCCTTGTGGTTTTGCACAGCTATGAAATCACTTGTGTAAGATGCGAAGTGGAAGTGTGTTCGCATGTAGGTCTTATTTGGCTAAATAGTTACCTATGTACTTACAAGTGAGTTGGATGGGGGACGATCAGGAGGCAGCTGCACATATGTGGTTGTTCTCAAGCTCCAACTGGCACATGTGTGACTTCTGTGGACCTCCATGTTCCAGCAGCAGCTCCCCTGTGCTCCATGTGACGGCTCTTGAATGACGGTGGTGGGATCTGGGCCATTAGATCCATGGGTTATTACAAGTCATTCTTCCTTTCTCTGCCAGGAAGACAATCCTGGAACAACTAAGGGGAGCTCAGCAGACTGGTGGACATTTCTTGAGGTACCATCACTCGACATAGTTCATAAAGTGGTGGAGAGGAAGATCCGGAATGCTGATACTGTGCTGTTAAGTCAATGGGTGTCATACTCTGTTGCTGTCTCCAAGGGATGACGCTACGCTTTTATTGGCACGTTACACCGCAGTCCTCAATATCATTTGACATGTTTTTCCTCTTTTGACTATGTGATAGTTGCTGTTCCACAGTTTCTGATATCCCTTTCCTGATGCTGAGCCTGGGTTTGCTGGAGTTGGAGGGAGCCCACTGGGATTCAAGGACTCAGATGGACATTGGGTGGGAGGTGAGGGTCTTGCGAAACCATACTAACAAAGAAAAGCTGCCAACGTAAACTCCATTATAACATTATTTATCTTTTGCCTTCTGTTCCAAAAAATTGTATTCGTTTTTATAACGAGAGTACAGAAACCAAAAGAAAAAATGCATATTATGCATACATATATATATATATATATCAATGGCCCAATCTAGTAAGAAAATATCAAGCACAGTAAAAATCTTCAACAATAATGGATAGAATGTTTAGGTAGGAGATTAACCAGATGGTACAGCACACATAAAAAGGGGGGGATAGGTTATATTCCCACCCGACCTCCCAAGTCACAATCTATATCACACAAAAAAGAGGTGGGAATGCTTCTTCCAGTGGTGGCACGTGCTCAGTGAGTAAAAACTGCCCTCACTCACAAATTTGTGACATGCTTCATCATCGGGATTGCTTACTGACACCCCTGCGCAGGCCAACGCCTGGGGTGGAGCAAAAGGGAGGGGAACACAATACAAACATAAAGTTGTGGGATCACCAAAGTGAAGTGCAGCTTGTGAAGGTTAAAACTAGCTCAGGTGTGTCCCTAATTCTATTTCTTTTCCTGGGCCACCCGGCCAGGGTTCAAAACGTAAAGGATGGTGGTGATAGGAGAAAATTAGGATCCCTTCACCCCTCCTTACTGCAAAGGTGTCGACATGTTTCTGCCGTTTCAACAAGGCCTACAATGTTGGGTCACTCCGGCATTCATCAGGACCTTCAGGATCCCAAAACACAGCACCCTCTGATCCCTATTTAGGATCCCTCCAAGATCGTTTATTATAATTCACACTCTCATTCAAAACTGAGTTCCATTGAACATTTTGCTCGAACGAGCGCGGGAGTGGGAGCGGCTCCCTGTAGTCACACATTCATCAAGGTGAGACCGCTGCCTGGCGGTTACCCCCCTCTCGCCGTGAATTAACCAGATGGTGCCATACGGCTTGTAACAAAAGTCATAACATATAAACATCAATATGTTTCATGTATTTAGGCAAACAATCCAAAGGTGGACTCAAAGATGAAGAATGATGTTAAGTGCCTGATGGTATAAGAAAATAAAACATAACTAATAGGAAGGAGGCATAGCAAATAAGAACTGGTATAGAAAGATGATGGGCCAACAAAATGAGACCTGAATTTCAATGTAAAAAAGAAAATAGGAATAAAACAGATGAGAGAAGGAAAGAAAATAAATGTTAAAAAGTCAATGAGAAAGGAGCGAAATAGGAAAAGGAGAAAGGGAAAAGGGAAAAAAATGCCATGGGGAAATAGTCATTATGGCAAGATTGGGTACTCCCTTTGCACGCAGTAGAAACATATGTTAAGGGAGGGGCCTTGGACATAAAACTATCAAGGGTGAGCCCTAGTGACTGTGAAGGAAAAGCAGGCCCGGGGGAAATTGACAAGCTTTTATGTGTACTTCTAAGATAAGTAACCCATGCCCACCAAGTATGAAAGGAGAAATTATTGAGCGCTTTCCACTTTAGTGAAATAACTTTAACTGCCACCGTCAAAAGTAAATCCAATAATGCCATATCCTTATCAGATAAGTCCAGCGAGGGATTCAATGCATATGGACCCAGCATGATAAGAGGAACAGTTAGAGGAAGGAAAACCTTAAAAACGCTGGTAAGTCATTCATGAACCTCCATCCAATAGGTAGAGAGAAGTTTGTAAGTCAGGAGCACATGTTCAGGGGTACCGATAGCTTTGTTACAGCACAAAGATCAGAGTAAATTAGTTTTAGCTTGAACATTGTGTACGGTAGCCAATATAAGAAATGTGCAGTATAAAAACGTGTCTGAGACAGGGAAGGAATCAGTTTATTACTAAAAAGTTGTTAGAGATAAGTGGCCAATTAGAGTCTGGAATAGGGGAAAGACATAGTGATTGAAGATGCTTAGCCGAACGACTTTGGATGGGTGAAGACTGTAGAACTGTTGCACTATGTAGAACTTTATACATTTTGGACGCTACATGATCCTCTCTACTCGTCTGTTGAATAAAAGGGAGGAGACTTGATGGGGACAGCATATCCAATTTGGAAAGTTTTGCTTTGATTTTTAAAAAGCTATAGAAGTACATGTTTGATAGAGAGTATTTCTCCTTGAAGGAAGCAAAGGATAAAGGAATATCACCCTCCAACAGGTCTGATGCCAGATTGATGCCTTTGGCGGCCCAAACAGGGTAACTTTGTTTAACACTAATGGTGATGTTTTTGGGTTATTCCACAAAGAGATGGCCGAAGATTTAGATATAGTATGGGGCGAGAATTTATTTACCATCTTGAGAGTGCGAATAGTATTGAGAAGAATATGAGTGGAATTGGAAAGCGTCAGAGTGTTCGTTGTTAACACCGCAAGCAATGAATATGGGGATATAAGGTGGCGTTCTAGTAAGAGCAAGGAAACTGCTATACTGGAATGAGTGTCTAACTAGCATGGACCACGAGCTACAAGAAAAGCTGTTTGGTAATTTAACAAGTTTGGGAAGCTTGCATCACTCCATCAGATGTGGCAATCTAAGCTCATTCTAGATTTTTTGTTAGTCCACAAATAGCTCGAGACTAATTTGTCAATTGTAGAGAAATAATTTGGAGATAGACGTACAGGGAGCATCATGGCTAGAAAATTTACAAGTGGCGTAATCATCATCTTCAAGGTATCCAATGTTCCCCACCACTATATAAATTTTGGGGAACAAGAGGATTGAAGATCCTTAATTTTGTCTGATGTCTTCTGTTCATTGATCACTAATGACTTTATCATTTTTGGTTGCCAATGAAGGCCAGACTGCCCAATACAGGAGGAATGGCAATGAACATTGAGGGGCATAAGAACATCCCGAGAATTCAGCAAAAGATTGAATCAAGGATATTACCTTAAGGATCGCAGTGTCAGGGTCCTCTGAGGAAATAAGTATGTCATCCACGTAAGCGGCTGTTTTAAATGTATTCTATCTGAAAGTGACACCCCTGTAATCAGGCGGCTCATTAATTAAAACCAACAAAGGGTCTATAGCCAGAAGGAACAGAAGGGGGATAAAGGACAGCCCTAATGGACACCTTGGCGTAGAGAGAAGGGGGAAGAAAGAGCACCATTAATTCTAGTTCTAGCAATAGGAGCGGCATATAAAGACATGATTATTGAGGAGAATGAATTACCCAAGTTATATCGTTCCAGAGCTGCCTTAAGAAAAGGCCAACACACTTTATCAATAGCCTTCTGAGCATCTAGTGTGATGGCTACAGTGGCCGCAGATACAGGAATGGCAGCTTTCTTTATTATATGGCAGAACAAATGCGCATTGGCACACGCAAGTCTACGCTTCACAAACCCGGACTTGGATTGGTGAATTAGTCCAGGTATCAAGGATTCTAGACATTTTGCTAAGATCTTTGCATATACTTATGCCTCAATATTCAGCAGCGAGATGGGTCTAAGTTTTTAGTATCGAGGGGGCCCTTCCCCTCCTTGGAGAAAACAACCGTGGTAACCAGAGCTGCCAAACCAGATACACTGTCAGAGAGGGCAAAGTTATAGAACACTGATTTCAGGGGCGGCAAGATCGAATCGGATAAGGACTTGTAGAACTCAATCAGGAGACCATCCAGATGAGGAGCTTTACCAGTGGGAATACGTTTAATTGCTTGAATAATTTCTCTAGATTCAATTGGTTTGTTGAGGGGTTTGCGGTCTATATCCAAAAGGAATTTCATGGGTTTACATTTGAGAAAGGATGTACAGGCATCTCGAGTAGCAGCAATCTTCAAGGTATAAAGCGAGGCATACAAAATTTTAAAGACCTTTAAAATATCTGAGGTTTTAGTGTTAGTACCACCTTGGGGATCCTTAATTGATTGTTGTAATGATAGAGCTATAGAGCTTTTGTGTTTGAATTTCAAGTAAGATGCTAAATATGCCGGCTTAATTTGAGTACAAAAGTTTCTTACCCTTCTGGACCTGAACTGTCAAGTGTGCTCTCTTACTAAGAATGGAATTATATTCATATTTGAGCCTTTTAGTCTCCTGCCTTAGCGAAGGATCTCTGGAATGTCTATATAAGGATGTCTTATCTTTAATAGCCTTATCAAGGTTGTACAAACAGGTTTTGATATCTTTATTCTTTTTAGCCGTCCGGCTGATGCAAACACCACTAGTGGTGCATTTCAAGGCGTCCCACAAGACCACCAGAGAAGAGACTGATCCAGTATTTTCCTTAAAGAATTGTGAGGTTTCCATATCCAACCAAAGTCTGTCCTCCTCATAGTCCAGGAGATCTTTGTTCATGGGCCATGCGCCTCTCTCGGGGCTCGTACATGAGAATTTAAAGACAGTAATGACTACATGGTCGGACACTAAAATGGGTTCTATGGTAGAATCTAAAGTGTCCTGAGATAGACCAGCACTTAGTAAAATATAATCGATTCTAGAAAAGGAATTGTTAGGAGGAGAAAAAAACGTGAAATCGCTACCTGTAGGGTGCTGTAACTGCCAGACGTCCAGTAATGTATGGGTCGTGCATAAATTGAGAATGGCTTTATGCGCCTTAGGCGGTCTATATTGAAATGCAGTTTGTCTGTCGAGAGTTATGTCCACAGGTTGATTGAAGTTCCCCCCTAGAACAATCATGCTGATTGTGGTAAAGAGGCAAGCTTGGCAATAATAGTGTGCCAAAAATGTGGATCATCACCATTGGGGGCATAAACATTAATGGCATAAAGTTCACCATCACTGTGGGAGAGTCTGGCTGTGGACCACCTGCCCTCCTCATCTTGTTCTACTGAAATTAAGAAGAGGCCAGATTGTTTTGCAATGAGTGTTATCATACCATTTTGTTTAGAAAGCGCAGGGGAGCAGGCCAAGTCAGCGATCAGGACAGAGTGAAGGAAAAGGGTGTGTTTGTGATCAATTTTAGTCTCTTGGAGGAAAATGATATCTCCCTTGAGACCGGTGCAGTAATCTAATATTTTCTTATGTTTTACTGGGTGATTTAAGCCTTTAATGTTGAGAGAAATTGCGTTTAGATAAGGCATCTTAAAAAGGATGTATTATAGAATAAACTGGAATGCTAATGCCCAAGATAGATAGAGTATACTTATCTAGACTGACTGGGGTGTTCCCCATGGCACAGGGCTAGAGATGAAGAGGTGAGGAGAGAAGACAAAAAGAAAAAAGAAAAAGAACTAAAGATAAAACAAACATAAAAATCCTCTCTACGAGAAGAGAGAAAGGTTCTAAGAGCGAAGTGTAAACCTAAGAAGCAGTGGGAACATCCGTGTATGGGCGGAGAGTGAAGCTGCCAGCCATACATAGGAGCAAGAGGTAAATGTAAGCAAAATACTATACCTAATTAAGTGATACAAACACGTGGCATAAAAATTACATTGTGAATCCGCTCAAAAACATAAGAAAAAACAACAAGACATAAATGAGACCAAATGAGTAAAAAGCCATATACAACACAGCAAAAACATGGAGGTAAATAGTAAGGGGCATATCTACAAGGCCCGCGATAAAATTATCGCCGCTTTAGCGTCCGTTTTCGGGCGAAAAGCGGCGATAATTTTATCGCATTATCAACAAGGACACGCTAGCACGTGATTCCTTGAGTTAGGGCCCGTTTTTCACACGCCTCGCCTCGATAATGAGATGCAAAGGAGGCGTGGCTGTGAAAACAACATGGGATAATATCGCAAAGGCAGCTTCGCGATATTATCAAGGAGGGGTAGCAATATTTGAAATCGCGTTAAGTATGCCTTAACGCAGGAATTTAACGTCTGTTAAATTCCTGACTAAGGCATACCTAACATGGGGGGTGGATTGTGTGGCTAAGACCACAGGCCCTATCATCAAGGATATCGCCGTTTTCCATGGAACATCGCTGGAAAACCAGCGATGTTCCATGGAAAACACCGCTATCGCTGGAATAATTATCACCATTACGCTATGCGTTGTTAATACAGCGCTAGCATGGCGATAATTTCCAGCGATAGCCGGCGATAATAATCCTCACCCTAAGAGCGGCCAGCGATAATTATCGCTGCCGCTTGATAATATGCCCCTAAATAATCGGTCATATGGGCCAAAAAGAAGGGGCAACACTAGAGAAAACAAATAATCAAAGAAATCCTGTAATGAAATAAAGACATAGAATACGCAACAATATTACTATAATGCCAAGAAAGTAGATTTCAACAAAACAAAGAGAAAAGAGAAAGAACATTAGCCCCAACCCAGAACCCCACTCTGTAAGCACTAAGAGAGAAAGAAAAAGAAACACGTAGAACGATTACCCAACAGTAATAAGTTGTAATATACATATAACAAAATAGGAAAGAGGTTAAGTATATGGCATAAGTGAGGTGAATCACATTTACAAATAAAGTGGTGAGGGTAAAAGACCAACATCAAATTATAACAACAACATAATGCAAAGGATCCGCAACTTCGTTCGTATAGAAAAGCCTACAGTATTCAGCACTCTGGGTGATAGTCAGAGGTTTGACCCGAGTCAGAGGTAGCAGAGTCACAGTGTCATAATATGTATGGATAATACCACCTGAATGAGGACAGGGCACATAAAATATAGCCCCCCAAGATTCAAGTAGCGGGAAAATTCGAAGTGCCTGTAGCACCATCTTTGTCCTTGTGAGTCTCAGACGTATTATCCAAGAAGGTTGCGAGCTCCACAGTTTCATCAAAAATATGTGTTCTGCCTCTGTAGATGATTATTAATCTTGAGAGACTGTCAAAGGAGTACGAGATTGCTTTTTCAGTGATTCTGTTTTAGAGCGTTAAAAAGCTCTTTGTCCTAGTTACAGTGTCTCTCGCAAAATCTGGAGAAATGGAGATCTTATTCCCATGGCAAACACAAGGAGATGATGGACGGAGCACTGAAACTTTTCAGACACTCATCCCCAGTCACAGATCTGGGTTGAATCCATCATCGTTCTTTAGCTCACTTCGCCACCCCATTTCAGACACAGCTACATGCAAATCAGTCTTGGCCCTGTACCTCATGGGAACAGTCCAGCCTGAACCGCCAAGCCATGTCTTCCCTGGACCGGAAACAAGCATCCTGGGACCGGTTTCGGGCTAACAGCCCTCATCAGCCAGGCTAGCTTGAATCCAGTGGCAAAGTGAGCATGGGACCCACGTCTGGGCATACCCTGCCAACTTAGGGCGAACAAAGCAAACACAAGGAGATGATGGACGGAGCACTGAAACTTTTCAGACACTCACCCCCAGTCACAGATCTGGGTTGAATCCATCATCGTTCTTTAGCTCACTTCGCCACCCCAGTTCAGACACAGCTATATGCAAATCAGTCTTGGTCCTGTACCTCATGGGAACAGTCCAGCCCGAACTGCCAAGCCATGTCTTCCCTGGACCGGAAACAAGCATCCTGGGACCGGTTTTGGGCTAACAGCCCTCATCAGCCAGGCTAGCTTGAATCCAATGGCAAAGTGAGCAAGGGACCCACGTCTGGGCATACCCTGCCAACTTAGGGCGAACAAAGCAAACAAAGTTTCAGCACTCCGTCCATCATCTCCTTGTGTATGCTTTGTTCGCCCTAAGTTGACAGGGTATGCCCAGACATGGGTCCCTTGCTCACTTTGCCACTGGAATCAAGCTAGCCTGGCTGATGAGGGCTGTTAGCCCGAAACCGGTCCCAGGATGCTTGTTTCCGGTCCAGGGAAGACATGGCTTGGCAGTTGGGCTGGACTGTTCCCATGAGGCACAGGGTCAAGACTGATTTGCATATAGCTGTGTCTGAACTGGAGTGGCAAAGTGAGCTAAAGAATGATGATGGATTCAACCCAGATCTGTGACTGAGGGTGAGTGTTTGAAAAGTTTCAGCACTCCGTCCATCATCTCCTTGTGTTTGCTTTGTTCGCCCTAAGTTGGCAGGGTATGCCCAGACGTGGGTCCCTTGCTCACTTTGCCACTGGAATCAAGCTAGCCTGGCTGATGAGGGCTGTTAGCCCGAAACCGGTCCCAGGATGCTTGTTTCCGGTCCAGGAAGACATGGCTTGGCAGTTCGGGCTGGACTGTTCCCATGAGGCACAGGGTCAAGACTGATTTGCATATAGCTGTGTCTGAACTGGGGTGGCAAAGTGAGCTAAAGAATGATGATGGATTCAACCCAGATCTGTGACTGGGGGTGAGTGTTTGAAAAGTTTCAGCACTCCGTCCATCATCTCCATGTCTTTGCTTTGTTCGCCCTAAGTTAGCAGGGTATGCCCAGACGTAGGTCCCTTGCTCACGTTGCCCCTGGAATCAAGCTAGCCTGGCTGATGGGGGCTGTTAGCCCGAAACCGGTCCCAGGATGCTTGTTTCCGGTCCAGGGAAGACATGGCTTGGCAGTTCGGGCTGGACTGTTCCCATGAGGCACAGGGTCAAGACTGATTTGCATATAGCTGTGTCTGAACTGGGGTGGCAAAGTGAGCTAAAGAATGATGATGGATTCAACCCAGATCTGTGACTGGGGGTGAGTGTTTGAAAAGTTTCAGCACTCCGTAGATCATCTCCTTGTGTTTGCTTTGTTCGCCCTAAGTTGGCAGGGTATGCCCAGACGTGGGTCCCTTGCTCACTTTGCCACTGGAATAAAGCTAGCTTGGCTGATGAGGGCTGTTAGCCCGAAACCTGTCCCAGGATGCTTATTTCCGGTCCAGGGAAGACATGGCTTGGCAGTTCGGGCTAAACTGTTCCCATGAGGCACAGGGTCAAGACTGATTTGCATATAGCTGTGTCTGAACTGGGGTGGCAAAGTGAGCTAAAGAATGATGATGGATTCAACCCAGATCTGTGACTGGGGGTGAGTGTTTGAAAAGTTTCAGCACTCCGTCCATCATCTCCTTGTGTTTGCGATCTTATTCCCTTGCCAAGTGGCCCCCTTAGGTTTTCTCATATAGGCCAGAATGTTTTCTGCAAGTTGTTGGTGAACAGGCTTAACACAGAACTTTTACATTGAAAGGGAAGGATCCGAAGTGCACGTTCGATTTTGAATTCTCCTTGAAAAGGGATCTGTAGAGTGGCCGAAATCCATGACTCCAAAAACTCAACCAAGGAAGGGGCCTTCTCTTTAACGCCTTCGGGAAGGCCAAAACGTCTTAAGATTACCATGCCTACTACGGTCATCCACAGAGGTTATATCACGTTTGAGAGAGGAAATAACCTGATCAGATCTCTCTAGCTGTTTCCCATGTGCCGCATATTGCTTATTCTTGTTTCAGCCTGGTTGAGTCTAATGTTTAAATCCTTAAGGTCCCTTCTTATAGCTGCCACCTCCACCTGAAGAAGATCTGTGTTTGTCTTGGTGCTTTGTGCAATGTCATGCACGGCATTAAGCTGTTTTCAGAATGGCTTCCATTGTCGTGGAATCCTCAGATTTATCCCTGATAGGAGATTCTGGGAGTGGGGGTTCCTGTTTGGTGCGTTTCAATTCCCTTTATAATCTTTAGCCTTGGAATCCTTGGGGCCGGACATGATGTATTGATCAAATGCACTTAAATTATTCAGTAAGGTAAAGACAAAAAGCAGGGCCACAAACTTGGGAACCTAAACGCAGATTACTGAAGAGGGGACTGTAAAGAATTGAAGGCCTCCACGAAGGTAATGGTTTTCTTGATAATTTTATTCTAATGTAGACACCCATTATCCAGAGCTCCTGATGCATGTGAAAGACTCCAGCAACTGAATAAACGTTGCCCGAGTCCTGGCACTCATCGTTCCAGCTCCAGATTGTGGAACATAATTTGAGTTAATACTGAGCACACAGATAACACAGAGCATCCTCGCACTACAGAAGCACGCGGGGATTCTCTCATATTACAACTTCTCCCTCCTTTTGTAAACCTTAAATGCAAACAAGCATAAATACAAAAACTGCAAAAAGCTGCAAGGCGCAGTCCTCACATACATCTGAAATTTAACAATCTATCCCAAGACATAGTCATCAAACTTATAAGGCATCTTCCTTTGACGACAACCTACACCAACCCTTGACTGAGACCCATTGACCACATGCCTTTGTAGCAGGAAGGGTGTCATCACCAAGCGGCAAAGTGATGTACTGTGAACAAGTGATGTCTCCAGAACCACCCTCACTCACACACACCTAAGCATCTGAAGGTGAATCCTGCAACCAACTGGGCCAATCACACTGTTAAACTTCCAACTTTGACAACTTCTTCAACGAGCTCGTCTGAGAGTCAGAAAGGTGCACAAGCAACCTCTTGTTCCATCAGCCTTTGTTCCCAAGAAGTGCTGACTCTCCGCTCACATTTGTCACTTAAACTGGAGAGGAAATCCTCGACAATCCTTTGGGTACTTTTTCAGGATTTTTGATAAGGACCCAATCATTTATTTCAAGATCCACATTTTTTTTTTTTTTTTGTCCTCATTTTGCCAACGCTCATACTGAGTCTCCTCCTCTCTCCCTACATTCCGTATGAAAACCGTCTGAGAGGAAATGGAGTACTCTCTAAGAGAAATGCTGTTTCTAGTCCCATCTCCACTTCTACCTGTACGGCCCTTAGAGATACCAGAACCGCCAGCACTATTAGGCTTAACCATTGGACCCGCTTGTCCTTTCTCTCCATCCCAACATTAAGGTCCAGATCTTGTCTCTACTTTCTGGATCACAGGCCATATCTGATTCACTAGCTGATATAACACTCTTTAAACATTCAGCAAAGGTCGGTGAATTTTCAGATTTCCACTTAATACATATTTCGCGTCTTGCCAATATTACTACATAGAAGGTAAACATACAACCCACCTCCTTCTTCATCCCTTCTTCTTGCGTAAGCCCAAAAAATATTAGATGTGGGCTTACCTTCATCTTTTTCCCCGAACATCTCCTAGAAAATTACATATGTCCAACCAATATTGCGTAATCTTTGGGCATTCTAAAAACATATGCAAGTCATCAGCTTCTTCATGCTTGCATCTTGGACAGCAATATTGATTACCAGTAACCTTCGACAACTTCCACGGGGACCAGTAAACTCTGTGGACAGTAAACAGATGATTTCGTTTTAGCGAGGCAGGTTTTACAACTACTCGTAACATATCGAAAGAATCCGTCCACAGAGTCTTGGCTTCCTCCTCTCTAAATTTTTCACCCCATAGGTTTCTAATGTCCGTACTAAACGTATCCTCTGCTTCCACGAAGGACCAATACCAAAAAGAAATTTCCTTTTTCCAATCATCTGTTCTTGCAAGCTGATCTAACTTCGAATCTTCCTCCTCGTGCGTCCATTTTTGAGTTTCCCACCAGGAGCCTAATTGATAATATTTGAACCTTGTCAATTTCCCCCTGGTCAGGTTACTAAGTGTTTCCCAGCTCACTAACCTGTTATCCTTCATTAGATCTGCCCAGTGAAATATACCCCCTGCTTTTAATGGTTGGCTCAATTTATCTTTCAGGCATTCAGGGGTACCTGGAGATTCCCAAATAGGTGCCCGTGCAGAATAATATGTGAATCGCAGTTTTTCCGGACATACATCCATGTTTTCAATGCAGTATTTAAAACTTTTAATCTGACCTTTTTAAAGAACTTCGTGTCTCCATACTTAAAAGGAAATAGTGCTGGCCCTGGCTAACCTCCCCGAGCATTGCGGAAAATAATAAGCCCAACGATGACCTATCGGGCTTATTTGCCAACATACGAACATTTTTAAAATGGAAGGCATAACAATAGGCAAGCAAATCGGGTAATGCTAATCCTCCTACTCCAAGTTTTCCTCTCAACTTCCTCCATGCGATCCTGGGTCCCCTTGACGCCCATATGAAACTCCCAATTTTTCCCTGTACTTTAGCTATATCCTCTTTCCTAAAAGTTAGGGGAATGGAATTAAAAAGAAAGGTAGCCTTCGGAAGTATAACCATTTTTATAAGATTTACCCTGCCGTAAATGGTTAATGGTAGATTCGCCCATTTTAACAATAAACTTGATATCTCTTGACTCACTTTCTTCCAATTCACCCTTGTGATATCCTCTAACTTTTGTGTGATTATCACACCCAAATATCTCATTTGGGTTTTGATCCCTAAAACATTTGTTCTCTGATTCCATTGCATGATCTCAGTTTTATCTGTGTTAATCCTATACCCAGAAAGTGAGCCAAATTCTTCAGCCCTTCTCATCAAAATGGGTATCGCCTCCTGGGGATTTGTAGTATATACAATCAGATCATCAGCATATAATCCTAGTTTTACTTCGAACCCATTAAAATTAATAGGAAGGATCTCAATATCTGCCCTGATTGAGTTAGCGAAAGGCTCTATATATAGATTAAATAGAAGCGGAGACAGGGGACAGCCTTGCCTTGTCCCTCTAGTTATACTGATCCAATTTGTTAAGTCTCCATTAATCAACACTTTGGCCCTGGGATTTTGATACAGATGTTTTACTGCCTCCACCATATTTTTGGGGAAATTAAAACAGATTAAGACCTCCCACAAATATTGCCAATTCACTTGATCGAATGCTTTGGCAGCATCTACTGCCACTACCGTCAGGGGGATTTTTTTTTCTTCTACCATATCCACTACCCCTATCATCTGGAAGGTTAGCTCACTGAGTTGCCTCCCAGGGATAAAACCTCTCTGATCCGGATGTACAACCCCTTTTATCACCTTAGACACTCTCAATGCCATAATTCCGGAATAGATCTTATAATCCGCATTTATAAGGGATATAGGTCTATACGAATCAATCTTTAGCGGATCTTTATTGGGTTTTAATATTAAAGTAATGGTAGCTTCAGACCAAGTGGTGGGGATACTCTCTCCCCTACAATATAGCCTATTACACATGGAAGTTAGAGCGGGTACTATATATTCTAATATGCAGAGATATACTTCCACCGGAAGGCCATCTGGCCCTGCTGCTTTTCCCCTCGCCATCCTTCTACACTGCATACTGACCTCCTCTTCTGTTATCTCTCTTTCCAAATATCTCCTTTGCTCTTCATCCAACTGTGGGAGCCTAGTCTGTCCTAACCAATTCTCAATCCTTTCTTGATTAGGAAATACAGTCTCCTTATATAACTCACTCATAAACTCACTAGCCTCCCGGCCAATTTCTTCATTTGCACATAGCTCCTCCCCTGCCTCTCTACTCTTCAGACATTTTATTATGTTCCTAGCTCTATCTGTTTTCACCTTCCATGCTAATAAAGAGCTACATTTCTCCCCATACGCAAAATGCTGAAGCTTACTAACCTTCCATTTATCAGATAATTTCTTATCTAATTGCGCCTGAAATTTTGCCTGCAAATTTTCTAGATCTTTGGCCAAGAGGGATATATTCATAGCACCATCTAAGGAGGCCTTCTGTAGATCTCTCTCTTTCTTCTTAATCTCCCTTATTTTACTCTCCTCATCCTGTTTTAATAGCTTTCTTTTCCCCCTGGTTATAGATGTCAATATTCCCCGTAAATAGGCCTTAAAAGCATCCCAAACAAGTTGCTCACTCGCAGAGCCTATATTAGTTAAGAAATATTCCTCAGTTTTCTTTCCCAATTCTCTAATTACCATTTCATCTAATAATAGGGTCCTATCCAACGTCCACCTTCTTGACCCTTGCTTTTGATGGAAATCCACAGACATTACCACTCCGGAATGATCAGATAAAACTGCTGGAATATGTAATACAGTTTCTATATCCGTATATAAAACTTGGTCTACAAGAAAGAAGTCAATGCGGGAATGATGTCTATATTTTTTGCTATAGTAAGTAAAATCCCGTAATTCCTTGTTCTTAATACGCCAAATGTCTACCAAATTAAATTCTTGTATCATGCTTTTTAATCTGGCAAAAGCTTTTGGTGGGGTAACATACTTCACACGTGACGTTCTATCTAGTTCCTTATTAAGAACTAAATTAAAATCTCCTCCCAGGATTATAGGTGCTTCTGTTTCTAACAGACAGATTTCCAACTTTGCTAAAGGGTCCTGATTGTCCTCATTCGGCCCATAGTACACAGCACACACCAGGGGCTTATCTTGTATTAATATTGTTGCTGCTAACCATCTCCCTGTAGTATCTGTCTCATATTTCAATACTCGAATTCCATAATTTTTCCTTATAATAATAGCCACACCCCTTGAACTTCCCCTTTGATCTGAACACAGAACCTCTTGGGCCCAACGCACTTTACTAAAAAGCTGTCTACACTCCTCCCTCTCTAGATGGGTCTCTTGTAGGAGAATGATTTGTACATCCCTTTGCTTTAAAAATTCTAGCACCCTACATGTCTTTTTCGGCCCCTTAGACCGTTTACGTTCCATGTCAAAAAACATATTTTTTTATGATTATCCATCCTCTACTATTTTTCTACTTTCCCCACAGTTCCCCACATCTTTCCGACTCCTTCTGCCTGAATCCTTTACCCTACTTTGCTTATTCATTTCCCCTTTTAAGTTCAGCATTTTAAGGACATTTTTTTTTCTTTTTACCCCTATGCTCCCCTCACCCTGTGCCCTCCCTCCCCCCGGAAACCCCCTTTTACTCCCTGGGCACTGTATTCTGCCCTTTGTGACCCCCCCACCCCCGGAGAGAAAAAAATTCTAAATACAAAATAAAAATAAAAACGGCGTCTACATAAACCCTTTATATCATCCTGTGTGTGTACATTTAGTTTTTTATTTATTTTTTTATTTTTTTTATTTTACAATTTCTACGTGACCTACTATCTACTATCCCATTATAACACAACTATATCTAGATATATCCAAAAAGAGATACTCAAAAAATACTCAACCCTCCATCTGTACCAAAAAAAGATCCACTTCCTCTGGAGTTTGAAAATTATACATCTTGTTACGCCACATTATTTTCAGCAATGCAGGGAATCTCATCTGCACCTGGGCACCCTTACTACGAAGCTCACTCATTCGGGATCCCAGCTCCCACTGTCTGTGTGCAGTTCTCCTGCCCAGATCCGACCTTATTTGATAACTAAACCCTTCATATTTTTGTACTCCCTCTTTCAAAGCTCTTCCCAGCACCAATTCCTTCACTGCATATGTTTGAAAATTAATCAGGATTCTTCTCGGTGCCTTCCTTGCTGAGTTCAATCTGAACGGGTCCCTATGGACTCTTTGGATCTCATTCTCCAATTCTATGTCCGGTCTATCTCTCAAGACCCCTTCTCTTAATAGTTTACAGATATATGCTTTAATGTCTCCCTTCTCAGAGCCTTCTGGTACCTGAAGAAGTCTTAGATTATTACGTCTTGCCTGCATCTCCAGCCTCTCCATGTCTTCCTCCAATGCTCTATTCTGTCTTTTAAGTTTTTCTAGTTCTCCTGAATTTTGAGTTACTACCTCCGAAAGCTCCTTCAGTTCCCCTTCCAGTATGCCAGTCCGTTGTGCTATACCATCTATTTTTCCTTCTAGAGTCTCGCATTTATCCTGGATTCCTTTCTGGTTGTTTTCCGAGATCTCAAATTTTTTCAAAATATCTAATCTTAGACTCCGAAACATTATTTCTACCTGAGACTCTATCCCTCCTACTGCCCCTTCCACCACCTCTCCATCGACTGACCTTAGTTGAGGGGTAATCCCTATCGGGACACATATCTCGACATCTTCAACTAAAACCATGCCTGCGTTTGGGGGTTGCTGATTCTCAGGATCTCTCAAGCTCTCATTTCTTATACTACTTCTTTGAGTGGGGGAAAAGAGGATGCCCCATGGGTATCAGACGATGTAGCGCTGGAATGATACTCTATTTCTACTTCTTCTTCCACCTCTTCCCTCTCAATCCTATTTTCCCCCTGTCCCTCCTTGTCCTGCTTTTCTGCTAAAGCAGAAAATCTATTTTCCAATTGTATTGGGGCAGTAGATATTGCCCTCTTTCCCCCCTCCCCAGATGGTGCTGCGATCTGCTCCATTATCTTAAAGTAGGAGCGTAAAGATGGAAGGGGTTTTGTTGAATTCCGTGTCGCCCTAGGGCCACACCTTTTAGGTTTTCCTCCTAATTTTACCCCTTTTTTCTTTGTTGTGACCGGGGCTGGAACCAAGACTTCCTGACTTTCACCCTTCCCGTTAACTTGTCCTCCTCCTCTTCGAGCTGACTCCGGAAGGGAGCGCAAGAGATACCTGTTTTTACTTTGTGAAGTTATCACATCTCGTCCAATACTCTCTCCTGCTCCAAAAACTCTGGAGACTCTTTCCACAGGTGGATCTTCCCCGAGTATACGTTCGTTAGTTAAATTTGCGGCTGCTAGATCCACCCTGTATGTCACCCCCTGTAGTCCATAAACTCCCCCCTGTAAGCACTTGCCTACCTCAATGGCCGTATCAGGAGATACACTCTCTCCTCTCACTTGCAGCCTACCATCCGGCACAATTGATACCTCAATACAGGGGGGCACATCCATCTGTTTCCAGACCTCTGCAGGGCCTCCACTCTCTCCCAGTATCGACTGGCTGCTCTCCTGATCTTCCTCCTTGCTGTCGCTATCGTCCCAGCAGCCGTCCCGACGTATCTCTCCTGGCCGCTTGCCACGTCCGATGCTGACGCTGCCTCCTCTCACCCGGAATCCGACCAGAAGTGAGGCAGCCCGCGTCTCCCTCCAGCGGGCCGCCGCTCTACTCCAGACTCCTCCAATGCGAGACTCAAAGTCTACACCCATATGTAGTAAGTCTCGTTTCGTTTTTAACATAAAAAGAAAATTTCCGTCGAAATGCCGATTTGTAGAGATTTCAAACCATGCAGGTTTGAATCCGTCGAGGTCCGCCGAATCCTTCCATTACTGTGATTCTCTCTCTCCGGGTTTGCGAGGTTATGCGACGGACGTTAGCCAGCCGCCATGTTTCCCCGATCTGGGCATCGGTTGGGATCCACATTCTTAAAACTTATGCCAGCATCCAGCTTCACATTCACCTTCATGGCATGCTGCTTCTGCATCACTTGAGTAGCAGCAAGTTTACAATCACTACTTGCACTTTGAACAAAATGTTTATTCTGTAATAATTCAGGACATACATCCGTGTGGGCTTTCCTCCCCCTCAGAAGAGTAAAAGGTGGCACACCAGTTGTGCAGTGCGGCGAAATATTATACGACCAAACTTTTGCATCAACAAATTCTTGCACATCCTAGCATGAAGACAAAGCTGTCTGTTTACCTTCCTTCACTAATCTATTCACCCTCTCAACCAAACCATTGGAAGATGTTTATTACAAGGAAACTTTGAAATGTTTTACGTCGTTGACTGCAAAAAATGTGCACATTTTGTGAGACACAAAGTGTGCGCCATTGTCCGTCACAATCACACAGGGAGAACCTTCAATAGCAAAAACCCTCTTCAAAAATGTAATCGCATTGTCGGTACTAGGTGCATCACAAAACATATGGTACAACCATTTGGAGTGATAATCAATCAACAAAATGAGGAACATAATATCTTACAAGACAAAATATCATAAGGACCCGAAAAATCCAACCCAACCTTGCTCCATGGTTTGTCCGGAAAAGGGACAGGGTGTAGTTCAGTATCCATCAACTTCCACCTTTTGTCAGACACTAGACATTAAGCACATGAATCTATCCAAAACTTAATCTGAGCTTCTTAGGAAGGCCACCAATATTACAACTTAATAGGTTGACATGTCTTTAATATGCCTAAGTGGCCACGATGCGCAGACTTGATAATGTCCCCTCTAAGCCTCTCTGGAGGAATAAAAAATCATGACGCATCACCATGTTATTGACAACAGATAATTCTGAAGCCACCAGCGAAAAAGCCCTTGTTTCACCAGATAACTTTCTACACTCTGGCCATCCCTTACAATGAACTCCTTGACTTGCTTAAGATTGGTGTCTTTATCATAAGCCATCAACCATGATTGCTCTGATACAGGAGTATACTCCTGCATTCAGGCTGCCACAACACATTCAGTGTCCTCAACATCAACAGCGTCACACTTGTCAGACAAAGCCATACGTGACAAGCAGTCCGCCTTGAAGTTTTTCCCTCCAGGTAGGTGCTTAATGGAAAAGTGAAACTCTTGCACTTTCGACAACAACCTCACAAGCCTAGCTGAGGCCTTTCCTAACCCAGTTCAACTCACTATGTGCATAAGAGGTTTGTGGTCAGTAAAAACCTCAAACTCTTGGCCCCAGATGTAACTCCTAAACTTGTCAATTGCCCACACACAAGCGAGAGCCTCGTGCTCAATGGTACTATAATGGGTCTCGGACGGTCTCAGCATCCTGGAAGCAAAAGCTATGGTATTTTCCTTCCCAGCAACTCACTGTCCCAAAATTGCTCCCAATCCATTGAGACTTGCATCCATCGTAAAATAAAAAAACATTTACAGTTATCCTGAAAAGAATGCAAAGCACACGATTCTACAATTAGTTTCTTAACTTTGTCAAAGATCACAGTAAGTTCATCAGACCAAACATACTCCTCAACAAAGCACGTAAGGGCTCAACTGTTTTTGCATAACCTTGCGCAAATCATGCGTAGTACTCCACTAACCCTAAGATAGATCGAAGAGCATCCTTATCACTGGGACATGCAGCATCAAGGAGAATTTAGGATAAAGTGTCACCCAAATAGTCTAGTTGCTGAGTACCAAATTTGCATTTGTCCATCCTAATAGTCATACCTGCCTGTTCCAATTCCAACAAGACATTAGTAAGAGTCTTCATGTGCGTCTTCCAATCGGAAGCAAACATTAAAATGTCATCCTGATAGGCCTGAACCCCCGGGATCTCCCCAAAAAGATTGTCCATCAACTTTTGGAAGACACTGGCCATGGAGGCCAGGCCAAAAGGTGACCTGAGGAATTTGTAAACTCCAAAAGGAGTAACAAAAGTGGTGAATTCCTGCAAGTAAACAGTCAGTCATTTGGTGGTACGCTGAATACAAGTCGATAAGAAAGAAAAATTTGGCACCTCTAAAACTGGCAAGAAGTTCCTGAATTTTGGGGAGGGGATGACAGTCAACCAGGATGTTCTTGTTCAAAGAATGCAAATCTGCACAGAGCCTGACCTCCCAAGACTTTTTCCTCACTACCACTATGGGAGAAATCCATTCTGAGGAGTCACATGGTGCTATCACTCCTTCATCACATAAGGATTTAAGAATAGACTTAAGTTCATCTCTCGCACTGAGGGGAAGAGGGCGCACCTTTTGAACAACGACTTGAGCGTCCGACTTAAGTCGAATTGGATGCTGAAAGCCTTTGATTGTTCCAAGTTTGTCAGCAAACAAACTCAGAAACCGGTCTAACACCTTCTTGATGTCCAATGAGCGTTCCTCAACCCCTACACAATCCACATGAAAATCTTCTACATGATGACCAACCTCAACGTAGCCCTCAGGTACCTTTCCCAAAGTGATGGGGTGATCCAAACCCAGAACTAAGTACAAATCATTCTCGCTAGGACCTGCCATCCAATTATGTTTGACAGCTACGCAAACTTTGTTATGAACAGATCTTCCCAAACACTCCACCCTGAACATGAAATATCCCAACATGTCTATGTCAGACTCGCCGAATGCTTTGGGATTCGCATCCGTCTGAGTTAAACTGATAGTTCCCTTTCATTTGTCAAGGAACATGAGTTCCGATAAAATTGTGATCGGTGAGTCCGAATCAGCCATAACTGGGACCTCAATCCTTCCAATCAACACATCACACCAAGGTCCTTCGACCTTCTTTGTATCAAAATCAGCATTACATTCCACAGTCAACAACACACCATGCAATTGCTCAGAATACACCTCAACAGCATCAGTGATCTCAACACTGTTAACTCTCGTAGATTTTCTTCCAGATCTACACACACCTTGGAAGTGACCAAATTTCTTGCAAAGCACGCATCTCTTACCCAAAGCAAGACAACTGGGATTAGTACTAAGATGTGACCTGGAACTACTTGTAAAACAACAGGTGGGACCCTTCTTAAAAGGTTTGCCTAACGGATCTAGACAAGTTCATTGCATTCACAGAATCTGCTGTACACTCCCCAGAAACCCTCACAGCATTAACACCATGTTCATTAAGAAGTGAACTAGATGTGACCATTGGGCGCTCAATGCTTTTAGCAATAACAATTGTTTCCATGAGTGTTGGTTTCCTTAAACTAAGGAGGCACTCCTGAATCTTCTTGGAAAAACAGGCAAAAACAAATTGATCCCGAATGTAAATATCAGTATGTGCCTCAAATTCACACATGTGGCTGCCAACACTTGTAATGCTGAAAAATATTCATCAACACTCTCATCTGTGCTTTGCCTCCGCATGAAAAAGTTATGCCTCTCCAACATTATACTTGGCTCCTCGTCATATTGTTTTCCAGTGCGAGCCAACGCCGCCTTGTAACCATCCCAGTTCTCACTATCACAAGCACTTCCTTGGGGAGGAGCAATGGATGGCAAATTTTCAGAAACTTGCTGCGCTGCAAGACCCATACAACCATATAGAATTGCTACTTTGCATGCAGGTGGAAATTTGGCGGCATCAATGGCAACTAGATGGCTCTCAGAGATTTTTACCCATTGCCGCCATCTAACACTGGGCTTTGCTGGATGTTGCAAGAAGGGAGGAGGCTGCGCAAACGGCTGGGAAGTAGCCATGATGCAAGCAGTAACAGTAATACCAAAGAGAATAGTTAAGTCAAATAAATAAATCGTAGCAACCAACTAAGTTTGAGGGTGAAACAAGGAGGAACAGCAAATTCTTCTTCTTTTTAATATAATAATATGTATCTGTAAATGTGCATCAAGTATCCCAAGAGAATGTTGAGGTGAGCCTGTCACCGAAAGTGCAGGCTTGAAAGGAGGACAGAAAAATAAAAATATGTCACAGAGAAAGGTTTGCTTGTCACCGTGAGGACAGGCTGATAATGAGAAAATAATAAACAGCTTAAAATAGAGGTGTGCCTGTCACTGCGAGTGCAGGCAATTTTGGATCCTACTTGTGGATCCGGAATCCAAGGATCCTAACAGGCGCTGCAGGCATTGGCAAAGACGATCAGGTCAGGGCCTTGACGTGAACCCCAAACCAAGATGGCCGCTGGGTTGACAAAGCTCACGTCTTAACGTGTTGACCTTGCCTTGACAAGAAACGGCCCGACCGTGCCTCGAATAGGTGACGTAGTGGTGCGCGGGCAGGTAGGTGCTTTCAGAATGGACTATTGCCCGCAAATTGTCGATAAAAGCCCACAGAGCGCTGGGTCCACAGATTCACCACTGGATAAAATCAGGCCAGCACGAAGGAAGTAGCAGAGTGAGGCCTGAGATGGTCTGAGGAGCCAGGGAGCATCTGCTACGTTATGGAGAGCAGAGAGGTCGGTGGGTGTGTAGCGCAGGGTCGCTCTGATCATCGCCAACATGTAAAGAATTGAAGGCCTCCATGGAGGTAAGGGTATTCTTGATAATTTTATTCCGATGTAGACACCCACGACCCAGAGCTACCGATGCATGTGAAAGACTCCAGCAACTGAAAAAACCTTGCCTGAGTCCTGGCACTCATCATTCCAGCTCCAGATCGTGGAACGCCATTTGAGTGAACACAGAGCACACAGATAACACAGAGCATCCTTACGCTACAGAAGCACGCGGGGATGCTCTCATATTAAAGGGACTCAGATGGAGGGGCAGACGTTGTCAAGATCCCTATGGAGACCAGAACTATGAACCTAAACCCCTTTATTAATTCAGTCCAGTGACCTTTCAAGCCCCACTGGTAGATGAGGATGCTAAGAAAAGCATTTGATAATAGGTGTAAACACCTCACCCTCTCTACTAATAAAACGGACAGGCCAGAACATTAACAGCAGTGGTCAGCTAGAGCCGGGCATGACATGGTGAAATCAAGAAGTGAAGTCCATAGACACGCCACAGTAAGAAAACACACATTATTTGCCTACTAAGCCCATTGAGCAAAAGCGTTATCAGTGAAAGGGAATGAAACGAAGAAAGAATCCAGGAATGCGTCCAATCGTGGCTCCAGAGTTCAAATAGATCATCTAAGTCCGAGTGGGGATTGGACCGATGAGTGTAATGAGGTAACGCACTAGATGTCGAGCTGGTCCAGGATGAAGGGAGTTCTCCGATTAACTGATCGATTGCAGGCCTGGGAGTAGTTTGCTGAATTTTGCTCCGCGAAGTTACAAAAAACTCTGCGAAGTTCCGCGAGTGGCGGAGTGCAATGCGAACTGCAGTTTGTGCTGTTATTCCTGCCGCTCGGGTAGAAATTCTACCCGAGCGGGAGCTCGCGAACTTACCATTTGCGATCGCGAACTTACCGTTCGCGATCGCGAGCGGGGAAAAAACTCCGCTACACATCGCGAAGCGGAGTTTTCTGCACTCCGCGAGCTCCATGGAGTGCGGAGTGCAGAAAACTCCGCAAACTCTGCGAATGGAGCGAAGTTCACCGCCCAGGCCTAATCGACTGATTGGGGGGTGGGTTATCCGGATAATCCCCCTGATGGAGCAAGGACTCGTAAATGAGACTTGCTTGGAAGCAATCCTTTCGTTTTAACTCATTAACGAATCACTAACAACGTGTTTGTAATTAATAATTCGCATTTAGAAAAAGACACGCGGGACAGTGAAGCTTGCCTATGTGTTTACTAACTGCAATAACATGAACGAAGGACTAAAACGCACTTTAATAGGGGATCTTTACTGCGCATGCGTCTACTGCATCTACGTAGTATGACGTACTAATGCTTGGAGGGAAATTCTTGCGCCTGCGCAAAGTTACTAAAAATGGCCGCTTGAAAGCTCGCATGCATGGCACCTGCTTGGCTGAAATAGAAAGTAAGTTTTATGGGGGGCGCTAGAGGGCGCACGGCAAGATGGACGCACCTTAGTGAGGCTCGGCCCGGCTGAGCTCCTATCCGCCTATAATCTGCCTGTAAACTGCTGCATCCAAGTCTCCTGTGCCCCTGCCCTGTATTGTGAAGCCCCCTGGAATATCCTGGGCAGGTTTGGGCCGCTGAGGAGCACCGCGACACCACGAACGCTGAGCTGATTGGATCCGGCGGCGCCTTTACAAAATGGCGGCAGCCACCGGACCCTGAGAGCGGACTCTGTCTGCTGCCTGGGCCGCGTCTGGGACTGGAGACGTGCGATCCTTGCTGAGGAGCCTGTGCGGAGTATAGCGCTGCCAGAATCCTACCGGTGGCATCCCCGGGAGCGGGTGACTGCGAGGAGGAGTGCTGGTCCCTGCGAGGAGCTCCGGCCTTGCCCGAGTGGTGCTGGCGCTAGAGAGACCTGCCACGCTGTGGGGGACTGCAACACGGCCTGGTGCGCGGAGCGCTGCTGGCGCAGACTGCGGTGAGTGGGGGTGGCTTGTCTCCGGCTGGCGGCTGCGGAGGCGGGCGCGGGCCGGGGTATGTGCTGCGGCCTGCGAGCTGTGGCTGGGGCTGGTGGTGTGAGGCGCGGCGGCTGTACCTTCCCCCTCGAGCTGCGCTGCTGATCCGCCGCATACGGCCGGGCCTGGGCTGCCGGCGTCGGCGGACCTGCCGAGCTGCCGCTGACTGCACGCTCCTCCCTGGGGCGCCACGGACTCTCCTGGGGGCTGCATTGCTGACGGGCTGATTCTGCCCACACGGGCCTACATCGGGATGCTCCCCGCCCCATAGCAGTGCATGTGGTTGCTGCTGCACTGCGTTTATGCCTGGCCTTATGTGGTCACCTGGTGAACTGTGGGACACGCTGCCTTCTCGACATTGCTCCGCTTTGGGCCCTGTTTTTACTTGCTTTGGTTTCTCTGTGTTCCCCGAGGAACTGGCTGAGGGCGGATGGCCTACACCCTGTGACTGCTAAGTCTCATTATTACACACGCTGGTTGTAGAGGGGCTCTAGGGTAAGGAGGAGGCTCTCACCTGTGATTTGATGCGCTTCAGCCGGCTGGTGCGGCTCCGTTGTTGGTCCCTGGAGTTCTGCTTGCGCCACGTTGCTGGGCCCGGGGGGATCCTTGGGACAGCCCTCTCCGTTCCTCTTAGAGGGGGTGCGGCGGGAAGTGCATGTGACGCCTTTATATCAGGTTCTGCCGTCATTGTGTCCTCCTTGGTGTGCCAGTGAAAGTTTCTTCTCCTTGGTCTGGCCTGGGTCTGACTGCCGGTGGACACTGAGCTCCTTGGGAGGGGTGCCCGCCCTGGCCCCGAACTGTGGTGTTTGAGTGACACGATTGCAGGCAGAATGGGGAGGAGAGATAAGTCTCAACCTCGCCTCACCTTTGAAGCGCGTAAGTCCTCCAAAATCACACACAAAGCTGCCTCGGACCCTGAGGCGGACGCCCAGGAAGGGGGCCCTTCTACATTAGAGACAACGCTGTTGGCCATGCAACGTAGCCTCCAGTCCATAGAGGGCACTATGGCAGCGGTACATCAGCACCTCGACCACATGTCATCCCAACTCGAAAAGCAAGGCGCCCGGGTGGGGGAGGTTGAGCAACGTGTGTCTGCAACTGAGGATGGTCTGAGTGAGGTGGCAGGGAAAACACTCAATATGGAAAAGGTTCTCTCCCTCATCCAGGCCAAGAATGAGGACTTGGAGGCCCGTTCCCGCCGAAATAATATTCGCATAACGGGATTGCCAGAATCAACGAACGTGGGCAAAATGGAGACTTTTGTCGAGAACCTGATCAAAGACATTTTTGGCACTGAACTGCTCTCCGCAATGTTCATTATTGAGAGGGCCCACCGCTCCCTTGCGGCCCGGCCGGTCCCGGGAGCCCCACCCCGCCCTGTTATTGCACGGGTGTTGAATTATAGGGATCGAGACGTCATCTTGCGCATGGCCAGGGATAAGGGCACTATTGAACACCAAGGCAATACACTCTCTTTTTTCCCTGATTTTACTGTGTCGGTGCAGACTGCACGCAGGGAGTTTGGGGCTGTTAAAAAGTTCCTACAATCTGAAGGTGTCCCTTATGCCATGCTATATCCCGCTCGCTTGAAGATCGGCCCGGATGGAGACTCAAAGATTTTCACTAACCCCAAGGCAGCGCTGGAACATGCCAATCACCTCAAGAGACGACGGCGTGAATCACAGACACTATCCGAATCTGAGGAACAGTAGGAATGTGGGATGCACATAGATACTTTGTCATGTTATGTAATTCTACTGGGCAGCCCTGTCTCTCAATTGTTGAAAGTTTTAACTTTTCTGCATTCCAGGTTTATCCTCCCTGCATAGGTGGATGATATAGAGACACTTTCATTACTCCCCGCAGTGCACTACTGTTTTGTATGGGGCTTTATGCTGTACAATGATCAGGCACGAATGTTGATGCGCTCAGCCACCTCCTTGTTGTTAGGAGGCTAGTAGCACTCTAACGCCCCCAATGGGACTACCCCACTTACAATCTACACTGGTTTTCTATGTTTGGCGTTGGGAAAGGGAGGGATGGGATGGGATGGCTTTAGCGAAGTTGGGGACGCTGAAGTGGGAGGGGTGCAGGGGGGGTGGCAGTGGAGGGGGGTACCGGCACTTTCAGTCCTGTTTTTGGTGTATTCACCCTTTCATTTGCAGGAGCAGGCATGCACTTTTTTATTCCCCTACCTGACAGGTCTACAGGATTCTCTGGACTCTATGAGTGGTAAAGTACGACTGTTAACTTGGAATGTCCGAGGTCTAAACTCCCCCAAAAAGATTCGCTCCATTTTTGCTTCTCTGGACAGAATGGACGTCCAGATAGCATTTTTACAGGAAACCCACCTCACGAAACTGTCTGAAAGAAATGTCGGGAATCGGTGGGCGGGGGTGCGTGTGATGTCCTCGTATTCCGGTTATGCCAGAGGGGTGATGATCCTGGTCAAACGTGGGGTCCCATTTTCGGTTCTTCACACGGACATGGATGACTCAGGCCGGATTGCGATAATACATGGGCAATTCGGTGGAGCGAGTGTGTTGCTGGTGAATGTGTACGGCCCGAATATCGACAATCCAGCCTTCTTTTCTGATGTATGGCGCCGCATCACTAGCTTCCCGGAGGCCGAGGTACTCTGGGGCGGTGATTTTAACGCATGCCTGGATATGACTGTGGACCGCAAGGGTTGCGAGACTTCGCGGCCCAGGCAGTCTTCTGAGGTGCTGCTGGGACTGATGGATGCCGGCCGTCTGTGGGATGTGTGGCGATTGCGGCACCCTGGGGCGCGTGAGAGCACCTTCGTTTCTTCGGTTCATGGGACCTGGTCCCGCTTGGATTACTGGCTGGCCACTGAGTCTGCGTGTACCTGGGGGTGACGGATGTTCTTCATTTGGCTCGGACGCTCTCAGACCATTCACCTGTGCTCTTGGAGCTGCAGGTTCCTTCGTGCCAGCGACCTCCCTTCAGTTGACGTCTGCAGCCATCCTCGTTATCAGACCCCGTCTTTAAGCGTGAGATTGGGGAGGCTATTCACAATTTTTTCAAGGAAAACGAGGGCTCGGTTGATAGCGCGGGTGTCCTCTGGGAAGCATTTAAGGTGACTATTAGGGGGGCCTGCATGTCAGCGCAAGCGGGCGTCTTGAGGGACTTGCGGCGTAGGATTAATAAATTAGCTGCAGAAATCTCCGCTCTAGAACGATCCTACGATTCGGACCCCTCCCCATTGACACTCTTGGCGATCCGGGATTTGATCACTGAACACAACGACACAGTCGATCAGGAGATGGCCCATAAGTCTAGACGCAGTAAGGCTCGTTATTATGGCGAGGGGGGCCGACCTAGTCGCTCCCTGGCCCAGAGGCTGGCTGATCCACGTAGCCAGGACTACATTAAAGAGATTCTTGATGAGGCGGGTGAGGCACATTACACCACGGCGGATATTAGTGGGACCATACAGGACTTTTATGCCAATTTGTATGCACATAGGGCCATGGTACCACAGGCTGAGATCCATGAATACCTAGAGGACGTTGCTCTTGGGTGGCTGTCTCCGAATCACAGGGAATATCTTACGCAGCCTTTTGACGAGGAGGATGTCAAGCTTGCTATTATGTCCCTCCCCACATGCAAGGCTGCGGGATTGGACGGACTCCCTAGTGAATTTTATAAGTCATATGCGGATGTGCTGGCCCCTAGACTTCTTGCGGTCTTTGCGGAGGCATATGAAACAGGTCGCCTCCCGGCCTCCTTAAGAGAAGCCCTCTTGGTTATGCTATTGAAACCGGACAAGGCAGCTAATCGCTGCGACTCCTACAGGCCCCTCTCCATTATTAATATTGACGCTAAGATTTTGGCCAAGATCATTGCTCTTCGTTTACAGCCCTTGGTTCCCCTGCTGGTGCTTCCTGACCAGTCAGGGTTTGTGCCCGCCAGGTCCACCACGCACAATTTACGCACACTATTTGCCATGCTGCACTATTTCGATTCCGACTTTCAGGCCGTTGCTGTGCTGCTTGACGCAGCAAAAGCGTTTGATTCCCTCCAATGGGATTACATGTTTACAGTCCTCACGAGAATGGGTTTTCCGCCATTCTTCCTTCAGTGGATTAGAGTCCTGTACACAGAGCCTGCAGCCAGGGTTCGTGTTAATGGCTGGGTGTCGTCGGTCTTTCCTATTGGAAGGGGCACGCGGCAAGGATGCCCCTTGTCGCTGATGCTTTTTGCTCTGGCTTTAGAGCCTCTCGCTTGCAAACTCCGCCAGTTGCATGCGTTGGCGGCATTGCGGTTCCGGCAGCGCCCACTTATAGTCTCGCTTTACGCGGACGACATGCTCTTATACGTCCGCGAACCTGCAACCTACCTTCCAGCATTGCTTCGCGAATATGTGAAATTTGAACGTTTCTCCGGCTTAGGGATCAATTGGGCTAAGTCGACTGTATTCCCTCTTACGGCTGGCACTCACAAGATCACATTGGATTTCCCGTTGTCCTGGACCCAGGACCCGGTGAAATACCTGGGTATTTGGCTGCATAGGGACCCGGAGCAGGTCATATCCATGAATTATGGCCGCACCATCACTCAGCTTACGGACAGGGCTGCGTGCTGGGCCCGGCTGCCCCTCTCGCTTGTGGACCGTATAGCGGTAATCAAAATGTCCATCTTACCCAAATTATTGTACCTATTTGTGAATATTCCTATCTGTTTGAATCTCTCTCTCTTTAAAACGCTGCAGTCTGCCCTGTTGTCGTTTGTCTGGGGGGGGAGGGGGGAAAGCCTCGATGTAGCTGGAATACTCTTGCTCAACCATTTGATCAAGGCGGCTTTGACATGCGTCTTTACTATTTATGCGCCCAGGCGCAATTCGCGCACTATTGGTTTTATCCGCAGAGGTTCCTACCCCACACAGCGATAGAGGCGGATGCTATCCTCCCACTGCCGCTTGTGCCGGCAGCCCTTTCGGGTGGTGACGGGGGCCCTCGGGCAGAGATTAACCCAGCGCTATGTACTGCCTGGGCGTGGCGGGCCCTTGCCCGTAGGGCACAGCTCGACTACCTTTATTCTCCAAAACTGCCTGTAGCGGCGCATCCTGATATCTCTGCGGCGCGGGAGCGTTCTGCTCTGCGCGCGCTGCAGGCAGTCGGGGTTGTGCAGATGGGTGACCTGTACAAGCAGGGCCAGTTCCGGTCACTACTGGACATTCAGGCGGGTCGGGCTCCCTGCCCAATGCTGTGCTTCACATATGTCAGAGTGCGGCAGGCGGTCCGGGCAATCTACCCCAATTATCCAGCGGAGCCACAGCCATTGCGTGCACTGCAGGCGGTGCTGGCTGGTGAGGAGCATAAGGGTCTGATCACTAGGCTATATGCTGCATCCCAACGTGAGAACGATCCAGAAGTACACCCTTCATATCTTAAATGGAACGCGCCTTGGGGCATACCTTACCACTTGAACATTGGCAGTTCTGCTGTACACTGACTGGGCGCCTCACTGCCAATTGCAATTTGCGCATCATCCACTTCAAGTTTTTACATCAATTGTATTACACTCCATTGCGATTGCGGAAATATGGTTTGCGTGACCAGCCTGTTGCGTGAGGTGTGGACATGCAGATGCCGACTTTTTGCATTTATCGTGGCAGTGTGCGGGGATAGCTGCCTTCTGGGTTAAAGTTGTGAATATGTTGACGGAAGTGGTGATGGAGCGAGTGCGGTGTGAGCCCGAGGTGTGCCTGCTGGGAGATGTAAAGTCCCTGAAGCCGTGTAACCGGCGACTGGTTGCTGTGGCGACATTACTAGCCAAGCGAGCCGTGGCACAATGTTGGGGTGCCAAGCACCTCCCTACAGTACGGAAATGGGTCCGGGACCTAACCATCTGCAGGGAACAACTGGAGACATATGCGGAGGATTTGCCTGAGGCTTCTCGTCCTAAAGATTTCTGGGCCCCACTGTCGATGTATCTTTAGAGTCATCCCAATCTGTGAAGTGTCCTGCTCCTTGCTTTTTGTTTTCTTTCCTTCTCTTTTCGTTATGCGCCTTGATGGGGATTGTCACAATTTGATTCAAGTGATGTGTTATTATATATGCCTGTCAATAATGCTCGAGAGTCTCTGTTTATATGATGCTACATCTTTTTGCGTGCCGGGGGGGGGTTTGGGGCGGGGGGTAGTTGGCTCTCTGAGCTGTTGTCATGTTTGTGCTATCACTTATCGCTGCATTTATACTTAAAAAATGCTTGTGTTATTGCGTGCTAAGAAGACGCTGATGGCTCCTCTTTGGAGCATGAATATTGTACCTGCAAGTTTTTCAATAAACAAATTAAAAAATTTCTTTTTTTTAAAAAGAAAGTAAGTTTTATACTAACGCAAATGCAGAAAGGGTAATAATAATTGGAGTGGGTTAGAGTAGAGGTTGCTGGTGTACAGTGAAACCATTTATTTTTGAGATTAACATTTCTTCTTTTGACTTTATTATTAGTGCGCATTTGGGCCTTCTGCACTTGTCTGAATTGAGCTGACTGACTTGACCCCAAGCATGCGCACCAGAGAGAGAATAAAGAAAGATGAGTAAGGACTTGTCACGCGTCCAAGGCCAGCGAAGATGTGCCCTGGGAACATGAGGTTGAAGAGTTCATATGAAGGAGCTTTATTCACGACATTGCACGACATGGAGATGTATGGGAAAGGAAATTATTTAATAAAGTTTGAGGGGAGGGGTTTGAAACAATGGTTTAATGAAATAAGTGAAATGTAAGCATGGTGTGATGATCATCCCCCCCTCGCCCGTCCAATCAGAGTTAGTATTTGGGAAAATTGAAACATTAATGGATGGTACATGGTTATGGAAACGTATAATTGAGGTAGTTTTAGTTAGTTAGTTTAGCTGACATGGGGCATTGACACGGGAGAAGAAGCACAGAAGCAGAGCTCGGGATGCTGTCGGTGCTGGGGGTGGTGCTGATGCTGTGAGACGCTGATGAAAAAATCGAATGCAGAACCATCTATTTAATTTAATTGGGTTAGAAAGAAGATCGCGGAAGAACCACGAGGAGGAAGAGAATGTCAGAGAGGGGTGCGACGCAGTCGTCGGTATTTAGAGAGGTGAACTATCCTGTCCTGATTCCTGTCCTGAAGTCTTTGTCTCCTGATCTATCCCGGGAGACCCTTACCAGCCCTTTGGCCAGGGGGTTGGTCTTCACACCATCCTTGGTAAATATGAATTCATCGTATTGATAGATGTTCTTCTCTCTCTGTCCTCTTCTTTCTGAGCATAGTTATTGGGTGAATCTGAATTGTTATTGCTTATTGATATTTGTTTGAATTGACACTCTTGCGAATGAGGGTGTTTGTACTGAAACTTTGAGATGGTTCACATTCACTTAATTTAGATAAAGATTTTAAAACTTCACTAGTCTGTGATTATTTCATTTAATTGAGAAATGTTTAATAAGTTATGTTAATTATCACCATCAACTAGTTCCAACTAAGTGTCCATTGACCAGAGGAAAGAACTAATTGATCAGTGAAAGATTTAGTTAGTGAAAAGAAATAACTAGATCCTGAAGTATGAAAATCATAAACTAAGTTCCAGCGGTCTACTTGCTGTTTAGTGGAAGTAGTTATATGGGCCCAGGTGAGTATATGGTAGTGGAGTATCTGCTGTTAGTACACCGCTGGATCAGTTTTCTGGTAGCAGAGTTATGGTTATTATTAACTAGTTTGGTGATAAGTATAGATTATTGATTATTGATTTATGTTTAACAAAAAGAGTTAGCGTCTTGTTTTATGTTGTCTGGAAAATTCCCGGAGAATGAATAGCGGGTGGCGATAGAAACCACACTGCAGTGAGGTTACTCGTCTGTTGGAATAACACTGAGAAGCTAGGTAGGGCTGGCAGTGTTAAAATAGGGACTACTTTCTGCGTAAAAGTGAGAGTGATTGATAGCAAAGAGTTCGCTAGTGAAACTTTAGGCGTTATATCACCTAGAAAGGGTAACCCTGAAGGAGTAGCAGGTTCTTCCGAGCTAGATTGACAGCGAAAGGAGTTCGCTGGTGAAACTTTGGTCTCAAATTTCCCAAAACGGGTGACACCGGAGGAGTAGCAGGTTCTCTGGAGCTTGAATGAAGGGTAAGCGGAAGGGATTTACTCGCAGTGGAAAGAAATAAAGTATCCTTTGATTTAGCGGAACAGACAGAGTAGCGAATGTTTTTATGTTGTTAATAACAAAGAATTTTAAAGAAAATATCGAGAAATAAGTTTTTCGTATTACCTTGTGAAGGGAGGATCAATTGCCGGAGTGGTACTGTCGTCACAGTGAGCCGCGCTGGGATTGGTAGAAACAGCGGGCATGTGACTGGAGCAGCCTTGTAAAGGAGGGGTCAGTAGTAAGGAGCAGAACTGACGTCAGGAAAAGGCCGCGCTGGCATTGGTCAGATCACGAGCGTGAGCCTGATTGATTGGATAGCTAGTTAGAAGCCGCGCTAGGATTGGTGGAGAGAAAAATTGTATGCAGGATTTTGATTTGACTGTTAGTGCAAGACGTACAGGTAGAAGATTTCCAGGGTTTGCAGAATACCATTTTCTACATCGTTCATCAAGGATGTATGGAGAAAAAAGAAAGATGCCATTTTTAAAGAAAATTAAGAATTTCTTTGAAAAGGATAAGCCTGTGTTGACTAGAGAGGGAATTCCTATCCCGCCACCGAAAACAGCAGCATCTTTTATGATGATGGAAAGAGGATATCATACTTGCGTGTGGTTGGAAAACTGGATAGAATATACGAAGGATGATGGAGTGTTAGCATTTCCTAAAGATGGTACATTTAATGGGAAGATTCTTCAGAATTTGAGATTGAAAATGAATGATTTGGAACCTAGGTTAACTCAATATGAGGCTTTGGAAGAATGGAAGACTGAGTCATATGAACGAGAGAAATGCAGAGGTGGAAGATATAGAGGATTCTTTCCTAGACACTTGCATGAGTCACGTGAAGGGCAGATGAGACAATGGAGGAGAGCTATGGTATCAGAAGGTTTATATCCAGTGTTAATGGCTGAAGAACAGTCTGGAGGAAAGTGTAAGGAGAAAACGAAACACATGAACACAGCAGGATATGGTGAATCAGATGACGAGTTGTTAGAGGATATTTTAATTAAAAATCCACCACCGTATCAGGAAGCAACTAGTAAGGTTACCCCAAGTGCACCAGTAATGGGAATGCCATTAACCCCACAGATTTTACATGAGACGTCATACAATAGAGTATTGCAGGATAATGAAAGAGATGCTTTGAATAAAACTAGAGAAGAACTGGTTCAAAAGATAAGTCAATTAAATCTGAATACTGAAGCCTTGACAGTACCAGTGACCATTGGTCCGGTAATCCCATTATATGGAGATAATAAGATTTGCCAGAAACCACAACCTGTGACAATTCCATTAAATAGTCCTAGAAAAGAAATAATAATTACAGATGATCAGGTTAGCGAAAGTGAGTCAATTATTTCATTAATGGATCTCCCTAATGTGGAACCTTTGACGGAAACTCCAAAGAGAGTTACGCCCATGAATTTGAGAGAAAGAAGACCTTTGGTTCATGCGGGAACTGGAGGTGCAACAGTAGTCACCTCTGAAGAAATAGAAAGATGGGCACAGGAAAGAGATAATCAGAACCCAACACCAAGGATTTTAGACATCAGCAGATTGAAAGTGGAATTGGAAGAGATGATGACAGGATGTGTGGGCAGAGAAAGATTGAACGCTTATAATGATGAGAAATTGTTATTTTTATGTAAGAGTATAACCAGGAGAGCAAGAATATTTCATGAGAGATTGACTGAAGTTGCTTCAGAGATTGGAATAGACATAGGGAAATCAAAGTTGCTACAGAAACCATATCGAGTGGACTTTACTGATAAAGATTTAGAAAGTGTAAATGCTTCTGGAAAGAGACTACAGATAAAAGAATTAATGAACATTTTGCGAAAATGGGGAGACATTGATAAATGGAGAATTAGATGGATAAGAAAGAAAGAGGAAGTACAAGCGAGAGAAGCAGCAGCTGCATTTCCAGTAAGAGAATCAAGCAAAGCGGAAAAACTGTGTCCAATGAGAGAGGTTCCTGGAGGTGGATATGTTCATGTTCCTTGGAGTAGACAAGATATTTTGTCATTTACAAATGATTTTCCAAAGCTGAGAGAAAAACCAGTTGAATGGTACAAACAGGTAGAGAGATTTGTGAAGGTTTCAAAAGTTTTATTGAAGGATTTGGATGGTCTATTTGATATAGTGGTACCTGCTGATTAATGGACAGAATGCAAAATTACAATTGATTGGCCTAATGAGGAGTATGCTAGAGATTCAAAGACAGGAGCACCCTCGGAGGAGGTGATGAAAAAGTATCACCAAGTGATTACGTATTTGAAAGGGAAAATTCCTCCTAAAGAAACAGATTGGGTAAAAATAGATAGGACAACACATGAACCAAATGAATCTGTACATGCATATTATGAGAGGTTATTACAGGTGTTTAAGCAGTATGGTGGTTTTGAGAATATCGGTGACAAGGATATGGAACATTTTGTGTACCGGTTTGTATATGGTTTGAAACCAGGGATTAGTCAGCAGATGATACAGCAGCACATGTTGTGTTGGCAAAGCAAGACAGTGGATGAGATTTTAAAATATGCGAAATATTGCGGAGATGACATTGAGGCCAGGCGTAGGAAGCTAAAAGAGAAAATGATGTGGGCTCAAGTTAAATTGGCAGAACAGCAAGAAGAGAAAACAAATGACCAAAATAGTAACCAAGTGAAAGAACAGAGTCAGAATAATCAAGGAGCGAATGGTAATAAATATAGGGGACGAATGGACAGAGAAGAAGCGAAAAAGAAGTTTCCTTGTCATGCGTGCGGAAAGCTTGGACATTGGAAGAACGAGTGTAAGAGTACTCAGAATAATAAGAGTAATAATGGGCCAAATCAAAATTTAATTCCACAGATGCAGAATGAAGTACTTATGAATCAGCAGCAGCAGGTAGTTACTCCACAATATCAGGTGCCACCAGCTCCTATGCCAAATTTTGTGAATCATCAAAGTTTCAGTGCGAACACCGGATTTCAAGGAGAAAGTGGTAAGAATAATAGAACAATTACACAATATTTTTTGCAGAATGATGAGGAAAATTCAGATCTTACCCAATGACGGTGCCTGAGGGGGAGGAAGAGGAGTGCGTGCTTGGCGCATCCTTTTTTTAAATTTTTAAATTTTTTATTTATAAGCATTTTATTAAAGGCATACAATGCTCGAAACAAAGAACATACAGGCTTCAAGATAGATAAATTATCCTTACATTACATTGCAGAATGTCAACTTTACCATCAACCATACCATTCCGTCTTATACATCAATTCACAGCTATACAGTGTGGTGTGCTTGGGGATAGGCAACTAAATGCATCCAATAGTCTCTGGGTTTGGATCCTGCGGGTAGCTCTTCCTCATATGTTTTTAGGGTATCTTTACAATAAGCCATATCCTTAATCCATTGTTTGGCCCGTGGGATGTCCCTGCTACCCCAGCACAATGAAATTCTACGGTTAGCCAAGAGCAGTGCTATCATGCAAAATTTACGTTTGGTGGCTCGCACATTATTGACTAGGCCCAGCAGACATGTTCGAATCGAACAGTCAATGGAGACTCCCAATATCTCACTCAGCAGCTGCGCTACCTCAGTCCAGTAGGCTCTAATTGAAATACAGTGCCATGCAAGATGAATAAAATTGGCATTATCTGCACCACACCGTTGGCATCGTGCATCTGGACGGAGGCCATATTTGTGTAGTTGAGCAGGAGTATGATATGTTTGGTGCAGGTATTTATAGTGAAGAATGCGTAAATTGCCATTCGGTGTGAGCATACTAGTTATGGTGCAGCAGACAGCCCATTCTTCCTCTGTGAGGTGAGTATCAAGCGTGTTGTTCCATCACATCAATGCTTTGTGTGTATTGTCCTCAATGTCGCCTTGAAGTTGTGCATACAGTCGTGTCACCATATGGGTATTGTGCGGTGTGGTGATAATCATTTGCAGGGTATTTAGTTGCGCCGGCTCGCTGGGATACGTGGGATAGAGTTTCTTAATGGCTCCCTGCAATCTATGATAGGTAAACTGAAAAAGTATCGTCTGATTGCTAATGTACAGTAGCTCTTTAGGCTCTATAAATGTGCCGTTAGCATACAAGTCTCCTATTTTGTCTATACCCACTTGCCGTAATAAGTCTGTTCCTACTTTTTCTTGGGTGACTGATAACTCTGGATGAAATTGTAAGGGCAACGCCGGTGCGTAAAGTGGCAGTTTATTTGCCAGCTTCCCCATCTTTTACCAAGCTGCATTAGTAGTATCGATGGTGTTGATTGCGTGTGGGAATATTCGGGCACGTCGATGTGGTAGAATAGTATTCAGTGGAATGGGATGCACATCACCGTCTTCAATTGCTATATGGGGTAGATAGGGGATGGGTTGATACCAATAATGCGCATATTGCGCTTGAGCACATAAATAATAGAGGAGGAAATCTGGGACCTTAAAACCTCCTTTGGAGTACGGTAGTGTTAGGGCACGTAACTCTATGCGTGCTTGTTTGCCCGCTCATATGAGGCGATTTACCATAGCAGTCAATCTCTGGAATACAGCCTTGGGCGGGGTGATGGGGATGTTATTAAAGAGGTAGAGGAGTTTAGGCAGAACGACCATCTTGACAATGGCCAGACGGTCTGCCAACGATAAGGGTAGTTGTATCCAGCGATCCACCTTTACTTCAAGCTTACTAATTGCTGTCCCATAGTTTGCGCGAATAACTGTTACTGGGTCACATTGGTACCATACACCAAGATATTTGACTGGGTCTGTTTGCCATTCGAGTGGGAACTCTGCTGGGTGTGGGTGGGTGGTGTCTGTTAATGGGATAATAATGGATTTAGCCCAATTAATTTGGATGCCAGAATGATGACCGAATTTAATATATTTTCTTAGTAGCGGGGAAAGGTTTGCAGCCAGGTTTTTTATATAGAGCACCATATTGTCTGCATATAGTGAAATATTGAGTGGTCTTTGTGGAAATTGCAGAGCTGCATATTTATGACCCTGCCGTATTTTGCATGCCAGTGGTTCCAGGGCAATTGCAAAAAGTAAGGGGGATAGGGGGCAACCCTGACGTGTGCCTCGTTCGATTTGTATAGCATCGGATACGTATTTATTAACTAATATCCGCGCTGTGGGATTCGTATATAATATCTGAATCCATTGTAAGAAAATTGGGGGGAAACCCATTTTTTGCAATATGGTGTTGAGATACGTCCATTCGATCGAATCGAATGCTTTTGCTGCATCCAAAAGGACTGCAGCTGCTTGAAGGTCCGGGGCCAGATAGTGCGATAGTGCAAACAACGTTCGGGTGTTATGGGCGGTGGATCGACCGGGTATAAATCCCGATTGGTTTGGAAGAACGATATTAGTCATTAGTGGTTGCAGGCGCTTCGCTAGTAGTTTGGCAAAAATTTTCGTGTCGGTGTTCAGTAAGGATAATGGCCTGTACGATTCACACTTCTCAGGATCTTTATTGGGTTTCAGTAGGGCAATGAGCATGGCTTCTCTCAGTGTGGGGGGTAGAATCCGATTGCTATGGGCGTCCCCATACATTTCTACAAGGTGAGGTGCAAGTAGTTCGATATACGCTTTATAAAATTCGCTGGTAAAGCCGTCCGGGCCCGGTGCCTTACCATTGGGAAGTGACTTGACTACCTCAGTGACTTCTTCTACCGTTACTGGTTGTGAGAGATACTCCCTCTGTGCATCCGACAGCCAGGCTATCGCCACATCTTCCAGATATGACATAATCTCAGGCTGTGTGGCAGTACCTCGTGATGCATAAAGATCGCCATATGTGTCCATAAATGCCCGTAACATGCCCTGTGTATCGTAGTGGGGTGTGCCACTATCATCTTTTATTGAAAGGACCGTATGCGTCTTATTTCCTGTACAGATTTTATTTGCCAATACTCGGCCCGGCCTGCCCCCTTCGCCATACGTGCGTGCAGTGTGACGTTTTGAGATATATTTGAGTTCATCATCCGCAAATTCTTGGTATTCTGACATAACCTTCCTAATATCACTGAGGATGGTCATGTTATGTGTCTGTTCGTATTCCCGTTCTAAGGCGCCCAGTTGAAGCTCCCGTTGGGCGAGTTGGGCTCGGATGTCTTTTAGAATGCCAGCGTTGGTACTAATACAGACTCCTCGTATGGTAGCTTTAAATGCTTACCATAATAAACTGGGATCGTCTGTGGATGCCTGATTGAATGTAAAGTAGTCAATAATAGCTTGTTCAATGGTGTCAGTGTATGAGGAATCTAGTAATGCTTTGGCGTTGAATCACCATACATATGGTGGAGGTATGTAATGGGGAAGTTCGATAGTCAACAGCACTGGTTTGTGGTCCAAGAGGGTTTTGGGCAAGTGTCGGATATGTCGTGTCCAAGATACGACTTCCTCTGTCCCTAGCCAGTAATCAATACGGGACCAGCTGTTGTGAATCGTGGAGCTATGCGTGGCCTCCCTGTGATGAGGATAGTGCGTCCTCCAAATATCTACCAACTTAGATTCGGTCATAATGTCCTGCACCACATTCACCGCTCGTTTATGTGGTTCTCTGGAAGAGTCCGATCTGTCCAAGTGTTCATTTAAGGAGAGGTTGAGATCCCCACCCCATAGTAAGGTCATTTCAGGTAAGTCATCAAATTTGCGCCATTGTGATTTATAAAAACCTGGATCGTCCACATTCGGTCCATAAGTGTTGATTAAGCCTATGCGATGCCCTCTAATGTGTCCATTAACAATAATATACCGAGCCAAATCGTCTGTCATGGTATGATCTATGTGGAATTGTGTCCCCTTCTTCACTAATATTATCACGCCTCTAGAGTAAGATGAGTATGAGGAAGTCAGAACCGTTTCCGCCCACTTGCTCCCTATAGTACACTTACTGGAAGGGGCCAGATGAGATTCCTGCAGGAGGGCTATATCTACGTGCAGCCTGTCTAGATAGGCAAAAATCTGACGTATCTTTTTTGGGTTATTAAGCCCCCTAACATTCCATGATAGTAAATTAATATGCGATGGTTGCAATCTATCTTTAGTCGTTGGTATGAACTATACTTGTGGCGTGGTCTTGTTTACTGCACATATCGTGAGCACCTGTTTTAGCTATCAATAGCATGGTGATAGCTGGATGGTTATTAGAGACTTGAAAGGTTGCAGTGGATTGCAGATGAGGTAGCCTGTAAAACAAAGAACATTCCCATCCCCTCCACCCCCCGCCCACTTTGGCATCCCAAACACACCAAAGACATGCCCATTTCAACAATGTCAACAAAACTAGAAACTGTGTTGGGGAGCTCCCTCTTGGGGGGATCCGCCGAGTACACGCATCAACATCCACCACGGTGGATGTGGTCGGGTATTGCGTAATCAGTTCGGGTGCATATTTTGACATAAGTATTGTGCCCAGTTTAACAGAGACATCGTTCTTCGTGCCTTCTACAGTCATAATAGGTAGCGTTCATCTAGTGACCCACCTACACCCTATATCACGGCGTTGTATTTGCCAGTTAGACTGTAGGGGGACTCGGAAGATAATGCTCAATTAAGAGGCCTAACTAGACCGTCCACCGTGAAAGATGCGAGGTGTCAGTTCTGCATCGTCTACATATACCTTACAGCTACCAACTTGGGCAATAGTCTAATAGTAGTACCCAGCAAGAGGCCATGGGCTATAAGTCTGTGGGTCAGTGACAAATTGTACAGCTGAGTATGTCTGTAAGTCTAATTGTAGTGCCACACATTAGGGTTAGTCTCGTGGATGTGTGCTTTACGTCTTACCGCCAGTGGAGGTCAGCTCCTGCCTAGTACTGACCGATGGCCAGGTTGGTGTATGTTTCTGCTGGCAGGCAGCGATTTCAAGAGGTCCATCACCCTCCCAGAATCCAGAGGTACAGTACGTGACCGCCAGGGTGGTTTTATAAGCGTGCCCCAGTTGGGATAAGCGACACGATGTCCAGAGTTTGTACAGCGTGGACTGTTGGGTTTGTTCGTCTCCCGTGTCGTCTGCATCCGTAACGGGGCAGCTGGTGGACATATTTCGAGGAAAGTTTCATAGCTGTGTGTGTCTTAATCGGAGTCCTGGTCCGCCTCTCTGCGACTTTGCGCCTTTCGTTTGGTGACTGACTTCTTTATGAATTCCTGCGCGGCTTTCGGTGATTGCAGTATTGTCACTTGCCCGTCGTATGTCACTCGCAGTCTGGCTGGGTACAGCATCGCATATTCGATGCCCAGTTCCCGTAATTTCTTTTTTGCAGGGTTAAAGTCTCTGCGTGCTGTCTGAACCGCCATTGTGAAGTCCGGATAAAATGCCAGGTTATTGCCTTGGTAGCTGATTTGTTGTTTTTCCCTAGCCATCCGCAAAATTGCGTCGCATTCCCTATAGTTGAGGACCCGGGCGATTATGGGTCGCGGCGGGGCGCCCGGTGGAGGCTTGGGTGCCAATGATCGATGAGCTCGCTCAATGATCAGCACCGTGGAGAAACTGTTGGTTCCAAATACATCACGTAGCATGTTTTCCACGTATGTTTCCATCCGTCCCGTGTTTGTGCTTTTGGGAATTCCTGCAATGCGGACATTGATACGGCGTGATCTCGCCTCCAAATCTTCGGCCTTGCTTTTCATGACCTCCAGGATCTTCTCCATTTCTGTACATTTACGTGTTGTACTGTGAGATTCGTCTTCCACTGCAGTTATGCGGTCCTCTGCTGCGTCGAGACGTTCACCTTGCTTATTCAATTTGGCGGATATATTGTCCACTCTTTGGGTGATTGAGTCTAATTTCCCGTTAATAGCCTGGAGGCTTTGCTGTATAGCTTGGAGGGCGGTTTCCATGACTTTGCTTGTAGTTTGCTCCGTGTTTAATTCAGTGTCCGAATGTGCAGTTGCACCTTTAGGATTGCGCTTAGTGTCGAAGGTAAGTTTCGGTTGCTGTTTATCTGGTTTACCCATTATATCAGTAGGGTAGGGAGAGTATTTGGCGTCAATGTTCTGTGTACACGTTCACCGTGCAGCCGGACATATGGTGTGGCGGTCAGTAGCTTTGTCGTGATGTTGTAGCTCAGAGGCAGAACCAGCAACTGCAGCGGATTCCGCAAGCTGTCACGTGTTCCCTACTGCATCAATGGGCCGCAAAGCTGTGGCGTGGTTGCAAAGGCCTCAGGGATTTACAGTATTGGCGTGTGTGGCTTACTGATCAAGGATGTGCTGTCAGGTGAAGCAGGTCTGGTGGTTGGTCAGGGTTTACTGGCCGCTCTGCAGTGCCCCTCGAGTTGTCCAGTCTGGCCAATCATCCGCCCCAGCTCGCGCATGCCAATAAGGTCCCTCTTTAGGACACCCGCTGAGGCCATCGATATCTTTGCGCGATTCTACACGCGGGACCTCGCAGGCAGTATATGGGTACGGAGGGTGCTGGGCAGCACTTGATGCAGATACAACCAACTTTCAGCGCAGTCCGCAGACGTCAGCCATTCTGGGACAGGTGTGAATTCCCAATGCACACGGGCCAGCAGCAACCGGCTTTGCCTTATCAGGGCGTATCGGCAATTCCGACGGTGAGTGCACAGTTACAGCGTGAGGCAAGTCAGGCGGTAGTGGAAGAGCCTCGGACTAGAAGACCCCCTAATCGGCGCCAGTGACGGTGTTCCGTACTGCAGGTATATGGGTGACATGGTGCGCTGCGGCAGCAGGGCACGTCGCGGGGCGCTTCTCAGGGGATTTTGCGCACTTGCCTGATCAGTAGCGGTGTGTGCCGCAGGCTAGGTCGTCTGCCCCCATAGATCACAGCAGCGGTGCACGGGAGGCCCGTCCGCGGCCCGGGTCCGCCATTTTGTGAGACTCCAAACCGCGTTGTTACTTGTGTAGAACGGATGCTTCCCCGGGGACTTAGGGCTCCCAACCAGCGGCAGCTTTAGGTGTTAAGCTGTCGCAATCGCAGTGCGGTCCGTCCCCGGTCGCACATTAAGCAGGCATGCAGCGTGGGGACCCTCACTTGTTCCGTTGGTAATCAGCGCACATCGCCGCCATCTTAGGGTCGTTGGTCAGATTCTCCACGTCTCACCGTCACGATCAGTTTTCTCGCCACGCAGGTCTCAGTTGTCGGATTTAACCTCGCCCAGTTGCTGTGTAGGCATTCCGAAGTACTGGGCAGTGTTTTTTATATAGTCATATCGCCCGTAAAAGTGAGTTATAGTCGGATATTGTCCCCGACCGGCGGAGCAGCCTCAAGAAGCAGCCATCACGCAGCGCGCCCTCTAGCGCCCCCCTGCTTGGTGCATCCTTGCCGGTAGATCAGTCAGGTCCATTTGTTGATGGGAAAGTAGAAGGTAAAGACATTACTTTCCTATTGGATACTGGTGCTACCAGGTCTACTGTGAGAACAGCAGACATCCCAAACCTACCCCTCTCGGGAGAATCAATCCAAGTTGTTGGCGTGGCAAACCAACAGATTAGAACCCCAATCACCAAACCAATGGAGGTGCATATTGGAAATTTTAAAGAAATGCATCGGTTCGTAGTTTGCGATTCCAGTCCTGTAAATTTGTTGGGAAGAGATCTTTTGTGCAAAATGAATTGCACAATCTATTGTACACCGGATGGTGTCGCTTTCCAAACCCCTGATGAAGACGTGGTATACAAGATGATGCTAGCCAAACAGGGAACAGAAGCAGATGAAATGTTTTCACTAATGACTGAGAATGAATTACCAGAAGAGTTGAGAACCACAGTTAATCCAGAAGTGTGGGATTTTAAAGGAAAAGACATTGGGCTAATGACAAATATAGACCCAGTTAAAGTGACAGTGAAAGAAGGTGCAGTGTATCCAAACACCCGACAGTACAAGATGAGTCCAGAAGTAAAAGCAGGAATTATTCCAAAAATTGAACGAATGGTTAAACAAGGTATTTTAAAAGAAGAGATGGATAGTCCCTGCAATTCGCCAATAATGGGACTGAAAAAGCCTAGCGAAAAGTACAGAAGAGTGCAGGATTTACGGAAAATAAATAAAATTGTAGTGCCATGTTGTCCAATAGTGCCAAATCCAGCAGTGATCCTTTATCAGATACCTTGGAATGCAGGTTGGTTTACAGTAATTGATTTATGCCAAGCGTTCTTTTCTATTCCTTTGCACCCAGACAGTCAGTATCTTTTTACGTTTAAGTTTGAGGATCATATTTACGCATGGTGTTGAGTTCCTCAAGGGTACACAGAGAGTCCTTCAATTTTTAATCAGATTTTGAAAAAGTGGCTAGAGTCATTGGTTATGCCTGGAAAATCTGTTCTGGTCCATTGATGACCTACTGGTGGCATCAAAAACACGAGAAGATTGTGTCTCCAGAAAAATTACAATTTTGTCAACGAGAAGTTAGATATTTAGGGCATAAAATAGAAAGAGGAGTTAGAAAAGTGACACCGGAAAGAATAAAAATAATCAAAGAAATGCAATTGCCACAGACTCAGAGAGAAATGAGAATGTTTCTAGGAGTGGTTGGATACTGTAGGCAATGGATTAATGGTTTTTCGATGTTAGCAAAACCATTAATACAGATGATCCGGAAAAGAGCAAAAGATCCGATTGATTGGAATGATGACTGCATAGAGGCATTTGTGAAATTGCGAAATTGTTTGTGTGAGGCTCCTGCCTTGGGCATGCCTGATTATTCAAAAGACTTTGCATTATTTTGCTGTGAGAGAGAAAATTGTGCACTTTCAGTCTTAACACAGAGACATGGATTGAGTCGACGTCCAGTGGCATATTTTTCAGCTACGTTGGACCCAGTGGCTTCAGCATTGCCTGGCTGCTTAAAAGCAGTAGCTGCTACTTGTATGAGTCTGGAGCAAAGTGAGTCGATAGTGATGGGACATCCGGTAAAGGTTTTTGTTCCACACTCAGTTGAGATTCTTTTGACAAGAACAAGAACACAGCATCTCACCCCTAGTCGATTGACTAAGTATGAAAGAGTGATTTTGGGAGCTGAGAACGTGACTGTGATAAGGTGTACGATTATGAACCCAGATACCCTACTGCCAGACCCCTGCGATGAAGAAGTGAGAGATGAGAGTGATCATGATTGTTTGGACGTGACTGAGTTATGCACGAAGCCCTGGCCTGATATAAAAGAGACACCTTTGAAAGAGGCCGACCATGAGTTATTTGTAGACGGTTCCTGCCTCAGAACACAAGAAGGAGGACTGCATATGCTGTTTGTAAAATATCTGGGGTAATTGAAGCATCTTGTTTACCTGGGGTCAAGTCTGCACAAGTAGCTGAATTGGTTGCCTTAACAATGGCATGCAAAAAGGGGAACAATTGGAGAGTAACCATATTTACGGACAGTCAATATGGGTTCGGGTTGTGCACGACTTCGGCCAGCTCTGGATGCAGAGGGGATTTCTGACTTCTTCAGGATCTCCTATCAGAAACAGCAAAAATGTGAAAGATTTGTTGGAAGCATTACAATTGCCAAAAGAGATAGCAGTTGTAAAATGCTCTGCACATCAGTCAGGAAATGACTATGTGACTGCTGAAAATAATTATGCTGATCAAGTGGCCAAATACTGTGCCAAAAATACAGTGACCATAAACAGAAAAATTGAAACCGGTGAAACCAGATGCCAACTTATGTTTTTCTCAGTACCAGAAACATGGGACGAGATTAGACAATTGCAGGAAGAAGTTGAGGAAAAGGAAAAGGAAATATGGATAAAGGCAGCTTGTACAAAGAGACCACATGAGGAGGTATGGGTGTATTTAGATGGAAGACCAGTCATGCCAGACTATTTGCTTCCAAGAATGGCAAGAGTGTATCATGGTGCAACACACATAGGGAGAGACTCAATGATCAGGCTATTCAGACAGAGTTGGTACAATCCGAAATTCAGGGTAGTCGCAGAAAGCCTTTGCCAAAGATGCCTAACCTGTCAGCAGCAAAATCCCGTAGGAAGACAGTGGTTAGCTGGGGAAAGATTGGAAAGGCAGAAGGACCCTTCACTAGATTACAGTTGGATTTTATTGAATTACCCCCATGCAATGGACTGAAATATATAATTTAGAAAACTCGACAAGGAGAATTCTCTACCTATTTAATTTGAATTATGCAATGTGTCAATGATGTAACCACAAGCAAGCCAGTGCAAACAATATGAAATACAAGTGAACCAGCGATATGGATAGAAAAGTATCAAAAAAGTTTATTTAATAAATATACTGATTAAATATATAATATCACAATGTGTCAAAAAATTCCAAAAGCACATCCCACCAAACACTCATACAAACCTCAAGCATACCAATACATATATACACATTCTCACACGACTAGTCCATATAGTCCATTCATACACAACACAAAATTATATGAAGTGACAAATAGAGCGTCTCATATACCTATAAACAAATACATGAGAGTATATACATCAAGGATATTTAGTTAACAAAGTCAGCATCTAGAATATGCCCAACATAAAATTAAATACATGAAATCAAAGAAAAAGACTATCTAGTGTCTCATGTTATTCCAACAATTGGAATCCTGCGCCGACGCGGTGGGATGTGCTTTTGGAATTTTTTGACCCATTGTGATATTATATATTTAATCAGTATATTTATTAAATAAACTTTTTTGATACTTTTCTATCCATATCTCTGGTTCACTTGTATTTCATATTCTTTGCACTGGCTTGCTTGTGGTTACATCATTGACACATTGCATAATTCAAATTAAATAGGTAGAGAATTCTCCTTCTCGAGTTTTCTATGGTCTGTTTCCCCTGTTATTCTCTACCTTTATCTAGATCAGGGGCCCCCTTCGTTTGAGAGGTTGAAATATATACTTGTCATAGTATGCCTTTTCTCAAGATGGATGGAAGCCTATCCCACTCAAAGAAATGACAGTCTTACTGTTGCAAAATTGTTGTTGAGGGAGTTAGTTTCCCGATTTGGTTTTCCAGTCACTTTGGAATCAGATAGAGGCCCTCATTTTAATAATGAAATAATTGGATTAATCTGTGCTGCATTTAATATTGAACAAAAACTGCACTGTGCTTATCGTCCAGAGGCTTCTGGAATTGTTGAGCAAATGAATGGCACAATCAAGTCAAGATTGGGGAAGGTGTGTGCATCCACAAAGCTGAAATGGCCAGATGCATTACCTCTTGTATTGATGGGTCTCAGAAGTATTCCAGACAGAAAAACAGGAATGAGCCCACATGAGATTCTCATGGGAAGAGCCATGAGACAGGAATTTATTCCTGGAAATAAACTATTGAGTATAACTGATGATCTGGTATTGGACTATTGCAAAGGATTGGCTGAAATGGTGCGTTCTGTCTCTCACCAGGTTGGAGAAGACGCAGTTGAAAGACAACCAGACCAAGCACATGATTTGAATCCTGGAGATTGGGTGCAAGTGAAGAAACACGCAAGAAAGTCGTGCCTAGTACCAAGGTGGGACAAACCGCGGCAAGTCATATTAGTCACAACCACAGCAGTGAAGTGTGCAGGTTTGCCCAATTGGATTCATGCCAGTCATACCAAAAGAGTTCCGAGCCCATCAGAACAACAAGAGCAACCACTGACTGAACAGGCTAAAGCGTCAGGAGTTGTAAGCTGTGAAATTGAAGAATCTAGAGTGATAGATTCTGAAAGACAACCATATGACGAACAGCCAGGTACAAGTCAGGAAGAGTGGATACCAGTGATTGAAGTAATTGATGATGTTATTGAAACAAGAAGAAGAACAGAACTGAAAAGACAGGAAAGTAGTCAGGAAAAGACAGGGGAAGAAGAACACACTCAGGTGGAAATAGAAAAAGACTTTCAGGAACCTGAGGAGGGAAAAATAGAAGAACACGTTCAGGCAGAAGAAGAAAGGTTTGAATTAAGACCTGAACAGGATCAGATAGAGTGAGAAGAACGGGTTCAGGCAGAAGAAGAAAAGTTTGAAGTAAGACCTGAACAGGATCAAAGAATTAGAAGAACAAGCTCAGGAAGAAGAAGAACAAAATACGGTAAGACCTGAGCAGGTGGAAGCAAAAGAAGGTACAAGCACAGAAAACAAAGAAACAGAGCAGATTGTGCCAAAAATAAATGAAATTAAAAGGACTTTACAAAGAGATAAAGAAGGTGAAAACGCTGTGCAAATCAAAAGAATCAGAAAGGGAGACAATTGGCCAACTGGAGTGAAGAAACTAAAATATCACTTGAGAAAATCTGAAAAGAGACCAGAACAAGTAAATGAAGTCACAAGTCAAACAGAATCTAAACAAACTTTGGCAAAAATAACTCGAAGAAGTCCAAGATTGAGATGTCTAAACAGGAGATACAAGGCTCCTGAATGGATTTATGTCATACTCGAGGAATTTGAATCCCTAGATCTGACTGATGAAACAGAAGAAATTCATATTGTTCAGATTGATGAAAGCAAATTGAGGCCTCCTTAAGAATGAAAAAGGAAAACCAAACTGACAAAGAAAAGATAAGAGAAAAGAAATTTTCTCAGGAATAAAATGGCAGAAATTGAAGTTACCGAGAAACCAAAGCGTGGATTAAAAAGAAAGAGTTTTAGATTTTGTTTTTGTAGTATTTTATTAGTAGCATTAGTATGGTTATTCCTAACAGTAGGAGTACCTTTGTTAATGAAAACAAGTGACAAGAATAATACAGATACTAATGTTAAGGTGGATAGAATAAAAGAAACTGAAATAGAAATAGGGGTAGAAGATGAGGCAAACTATCATAATGAATCAGACTATAATACGTCCTCTAATGTGTTTATTAAATTGTTATTTCAATATGTTAGTACTATGGAGATTAATAATTGGTACGTGTGTATGAAGTTACCCTCATCAGTATCAGAAGGGATGACGTATCACCATATACCTTTAACGTATGGTGTCTCATGTAGTATTTTGTCAAGTTTATTTTATGCTACAGGGAGACTTCAATATTTTTATTCAGACATAGATGTAGTATCTTCAGAATTACCTATTAGAAAGAATATGAATCCAGTAGCTAGTAGTAAAAATGCACAGTTTATGGGTGAATTTTTCTTAACAATGAGTTCAATAGATTTAGTTCAAGCACATAAAGATAATCTAACATGTACATTAAGAAAAGAAAAAAAAGATTTTTGGGATTTAGTAGAAGAAAGGAGACAGGATTTAATAAAGAAGGCAACTGAACAGAAAACCCATGTACCTCCATGGGTTGGGAAGGAGGGAATCTATGCAAGTGGCCTGGATTTTGTGAAAAGGGGAAAATTCTGCCTCCATAGATTAAAGACAGATTATAACAATAATTACATTGGTTCCAGTGAATGTGAACACAACTTCCTAATTCTAGGAGGGTGGGGACTAAAAGGGGGAACTGATCCTGTGTTTCCAGGAGTGTATTATGTTTGTGGGAGCAACGCCTATTATAGGTTACTCGCAAGATGGTATGGGAGCTGCTACTTTGGAATAGTTTTTCCAAAAATCTATCATGTAGATAAAATCAGTGGAACCAATGGAAATTTTAATGGACTAACACGTAGAAGAAGAGCTAGTTTTTCTGAAATTGTAGGAGACATTTTTAGTGCACTGATACCCTCAGTTGGAGTCATTCTTAATTCACAGAAAATTTGTAAGTTATCAACCATAGTTGATCGTCTTTCTACAGACACTGCAGGAGGATTCTTAATGATTAACACAGAAATGGTTGCAATCAGGTCTATGGTTTTACAGAACCATCTTGCTCTTGACATATTATTAGCAAAGGAAGGTGGAGTTTGTGGCATGTTGAAAACTCAACATTGCTGCACTTATATTCTGGACAAGAGCAGAAAAATTAAAGGATATATTGAAAACATTACAAGAATGCATAAAGACTTGACCCAACTGGAGGTTGACAGTGTGTGGGGAAGACTAACAAAAAGTATAACATCAATAGGGAAATGGTTTGTTGATTTTGGGAAGGGTTTTCTAGGTCAAATAATAATACCATTAGTTATGATAATAACGGTAGTGATGATGATAATGATTACATATAAGTGTTGTAGAAGAGGAAGGAAAGAGAAAGTACATTTTGAAAGAAAAGGAAAGGGACAGAAACGAAAAAGAAAATATGATGAAATACAGCTGGAAGAAATGAAAGGCAGACTATACAAGAAAATGAAGGATTTAGAAGGAAACGAGTTAACTGATGAAAAATTGGGAGGAGAAATAGAGAAAACTGAGAAGTGCTAAAGTTGGTATCTGGGATGGGATGGGTAATTTTGTGATGGCTTAAGATGCCATCAGAGAGGGCATTGATGGAGCAAGGACTCGTAAATGAGACTTGCTCGGAAGCAATCCTTTCGTTTTAACTCATTAACGAATCACTAACAACGTGTTTGTAATTAATAATTCGCATTTAGAAAAAGACACGCGGGACAGTGAAGCTTGCCTATGTGTTTACTAACTGCAATAACATGAACGAAGGACTAAAACGCACTTTAACAGGGGATCTTTACTGCGCATGCATCTACTGCATCTACGTAGTATGACGTACTAATACTTGGAGGGAAATTCTTGCGCCTGCGCAAAGTTACTAAAAATGGCCGCTTGAAAGCTCGCATGTATGGCACCTGCTTGGCTGAAATAGAAAGTAAGTTTTATACTAACGCAAATGCAGAAAGGGTAATAATAATTGGAGTGGGTTAGAGTAGAGGTTGGTGGTGTACAGTGAAACCATTTATTTTTTAGATTAACATTTCTTCTTTTGACTTTATTATTAGTGCGCATTTGGGCCTTCTGCACTTGTCTGAATTGAGCTGACTGACTTGACCCCACGCAGGCGCACCAGAGAGAGAATAAAGAAAGATGAGTAAGGACTTGTCACGCGTCCAAGGCCAGCGAAGATGTGCCCTGGGAACATGAGGGTGAAGAGTTCATATGAAGAAGCTTTATTCACGACATTGCAACATTTTATATTAATAAAGTTTGGAGATGTATGGGAAAGGAAATGATTTAATAAAGTTTGAGGGGAGGGGTTTGAAACAATGGTTTAATGAAATAAGTGAAATGTAAGCATGGTGTGATGATCATCCCCCCCTCGCCCGTCCAATCAGAGTTAGTATTTTGGAAAATTGAAACATTAATGGGTGGTACATGGTTATGGAAAGGTATAATTGAGGTAGTTTTAGTTAGTTAGTTTAGCTGACACGGGGCATTGACACGGGAGAAGAAGCACAGAAGCAGAGCTCGGGATGCTGTCGGTGCTGGGGGTGGTGCTGATGGTGTCAGACGCTGATGAAGAAATCGAATGCAGAACCATCTATTTAATTTAATTGGGTTAGAAAGAAGATCGCGGAAGAACCACGAGGAGGTAGAGAGTGTCAGAGAGGGGTGCGAAGCAGTCGTCTGTATTTAGAGAGGTGAACTATCCTGTCCTGATTCCTGTCCTGAAGTCTTTGTCTCCTGATCTATCCCGGAAGACCCTTACCAGCCCTTTGGCCAGGGGGTTTGGTCTTCACACCATACTTGGTAATTATAAAATTCATCGTATTGCTAGATGCTCTTCTCTCTCTGTCCTCTTCTTTCTGAGCATAGTTATTGGGTGAATCTGAATTGTTATTGCTTATTGATATTTGTTTGAATTGACACTCTTGCGAATTAGGGTGTTTGTACTGAAACTTTGAGATGGTTCACATTCACTTAATTTAGATAAAGATTTTAAAACTTCACGAGTCTGTGATTATTTCATTTAATCGAGAAATGTTTAATAAGTTATGTTAATTATCACCATCAACTAGTTCCAACTAATGGTCCATTGACCAGAGGAAAGAACTAATTGATCAGTGAAAGATTTAGTTAGGGAAAAGAAATAACTAGATCCTGAAGTATGAAAATCATCAACTAAGTTCCAGCGGTCTACTTGCTGTTTAGTGGAAGTAGTTATATGGGCCCAGGTGAGTATATGGTAGTAGAGTATCTGCTGTTAGTACACCACTGGATCACCCCTACATTCCCGACTCACCTGACTAAAATATCTCTGGCTCCCGGGTCCTCCAGACGGCTACTGGCTCCAAGAACAATAGAGTCGGACTAGCGGAGCCACCTTCGAAGCCACCCGTCTTTTCAAGACGGATCTGCGTATACAAAAGGATTCATACAAGCCACTGGTCCTACACAGAGTGCCCCCTGGAACTCCAACAAGCCCTGCACTATCCAGGGAGAGAAAAACGCAAGCATAACTCACTCCAGGTGAGCCGAAGTGGTGGCAGCTCCAAGGAGCTCACAAAGGAGCTGCTATCCAGCATGCTGCTCAAGCCACACCCCCTTTCTTTTCCCTTCTAATTGCACTTTTATGAATCAGATTATTTGGTTACTCTCGATGGAACAGTCTACCGCTAGGCTTTTACCAAAAAAGGTCCTGTTAAAGCAGTTATGTATCATTCCCACTTTCTTCACCATCTTACTTTTCACTGAAAGGAAATTAAGCATTTAGATGAAAAGAGGGTCCAAGGTATGCATCTCGCCATTATTTTCTTCCTCAGAAGTGCCCATGACATTAAACAATGGTAATCATGGACAAAGGAAAAGTACAGAAAACTTGCTTTGCCACGACAGTTCAATTAGAGAAAGTTTCTGGTGACCTAGCAGATAGTTCTGTCACTGGCCATAGGGCCAAGCCACTGTTAGCAGGCTGGATGGAAACTTAAGAAATGCCAATGCCAAAAGAAACATAAGGGGACTGAAACGCAGTCCAGGCTGTAGGGATGGAGAAGCTCTCGTAGCAAATATGTAAGTCAGAATGGGAGAAATCACCTAGAAAAATTAGATTCTAGGCCCTTCTAAGTCTAAGCAGAAGGGAGCAATAAGTTTGGATAACACTAAGAAGGGGCTCCCTCCCACCCCACACTCTTGCCATTCTTGGACTTGCCCACCTCATAGTTGAACTGCAAGAAGCCACATTGCAATCAAGCACATCAAGAGGACACTACTGATCCAAAGGAAGCCTTTCCTAAGGCGGGGGCGAGCATAACAACTTCTGTGACGACAGCTGTTGATAGACCACATATATAGATGTACACTGAATTATTGGTCATAGATTGTTTTATTATTATTTTGGCATTAGAAAATAACATCTCTACCGGTACATCAGTGAGGGAGCAGGGCTCAGGCATGTTGCATTATTTATAGTAGCATATGTGAATTCTCGGGGGGCATATGTAATATTTGGCAACAACTCAAAATTATCATGGCTAGGTGAAAACAAAAACAATACATTGGATTCACACACATCTATAGACTTGGCTCTTGGTAATTGCATTTGGATCTTGGCTTTCCTTTGAATCAGTATCTCTCAGAGTTCCGCCATAGAAGAAAAGACCACAAGGAGCCCCATATATCATGCGATTTGGCCTTAAGATGCTTCAAGGCTGCCAAGTCAGATGGCATATTTTCACTAAGGGCCACATCTTTCAACCAAATCGCTGTTTTAGGGGCAGGGCCCTTCATCCACGTTATTGATCATAGTTAATTGCCAAACAGTGGAGATAAGAAGGCTTCAGGGATAGAAGTCGGAAGCCTGAAAGAGAGAGTCAGTTTTGCAATCCACTGACCTCTGGTCACCGTCAATTCCAACAAAAACCAGACATTTTTGATAGAATCCTTGACTAAGAAATCAAAGTCTACTGACCCAATCATAACTCGTCTACTCACCGAACCTCAGAAGCCTCATGTTGTGGAAGCTCGAGAAAAACAGACTCGGCCATATAAGTTCTAAATCATCCATCCTTTTTATTCCTCAACTCAACCCAACTCAGGAGTGAGGCCTCAATGACGACCAGTGGTGGGCAGAATCAAAAAGCGCCAGTGTGTGGGAAGGAGGGTGTAATAAGCAGCCGCGGTCCGTGCAGGTAACAGCGGTGGGCGGTGGGGCCGGGTAAAGGGGGATTTCGAGGGACGATGCCGTGGGAAAATTAATTATTTATTTAATTTTCCCTCAGCATTTTCCCTTGAATCCCCCCTTACCCGGCCCCACCGCCTCACCGCTGTTACCTGCACGGACCGCGGCTGAATAAGTGGAAATCTTTGAGACTGAAAACAGGAAATCCATTGGTGAAGGAGAACAGGATTAAATAAATATTCAACATCTTGGGCATCAGGAGCAATGGGAGATTCTTTGAAATATGATCTTTTTTCGGGTACAAGGAACAGACAGCACCCAGAGTGATTATTAAAAGTGATTTGAAGGAGCAGAATTCAGCGTAAAGGATGGAATTTATTTGGTGACTGTCTGTATCCCAAATAGCGGCTAAGACAGCAGCCTACCTGAGAATCTACAGTGTAAAATGGGCCTGATTCTATCAAATTCATGAAGAAACTTATCTTATGAGATGCAGCCGCCACTTTAACTATGGCTTATCTACCCACGATCACCAAGAATATGAGATGCCATTTCTATATATTGTTTAGTGTTGTCCTTCTTCACGTATGGTAGTTTGACTGTGTTGTAACAACAGAAGACACTGTTTAGTTTTATTTGCCACTCACTACCTTAAGGGGCCATTGATAATTTTTAGATTTTAGCTCCAGAAAATATTTCAAATTGTTACTCCTTATGAATTTTATTTTTATATTATGTCACCAGGTCATTTTGGATATCTGATGCACGAACTTCCTTCAGCCGAAGAATGCTTTAAATAAACTTCAAGTGAAAATCCTGTGCAAGTTCACACACAAACACTTAGAGGTAAACGCCTAAATACAGAAATAGTAGAAGTGGACAAGCTGTGTGCATCTTCTTCTTTAGCTGCAGGATTGTGGAGTGGTCACCACTACCATGAGCCCAAACTATTTAAGATTTAAGCTGTGCAGTAGAGGAGAAAGCAGTCTATGGGCCCAATTTAGAGTTTGGCGGACAGATTACTCCACCAAAAACATGACAGAGTGCCCTATTCACCAAACTAATGGTCCAAATGTGGCTGAGAACCCTGTCCGCAAACTGTACGCCTCCTCTATTTTGAGTCACCATTGGAAACCTTACACCAGCGACTCAACAGAGTTCATGCGATCAGTGTAGGTGTATCACACCGCCACTGAAAAAATAGATGACCCCACACCCAGGAGAAAACTCCATCGGTGTCAGGGTCATTTCATTTTTGTTTTTCAAAAAAACCTTCCATTGTTGGAGTTTGCTTCTAGAAAACAAAAATGTTTGATAAACTACTGTATGAAACATGTTAGCCACTCAATCGAACTCTCATCAAACTTTCAGGGGCATATTCACAAGCCCCTATCGCCACCACAACGTCACTTTCAGTGACGTTGTGGTGGCGATAGAGGCCCCGCCTTTTTCACAAACCAGCGTTAAGCCACTTAACGTGGCTTAACGCTGACTTGTGAATAAGGCCCCCTTTCACGCTGTGTTTAGCGTGAAAGGGGCGTGCAGTGGGTTTTGCGGTGGGTGTTCCAACCCAACACCCATTGATTTTGACGCTGCCTCCTATTCACAAGGGCAGCGTAAATAGGAGGTAGCGCCAAAATTAAGACCAGGAAAACCCTGGTCTTAAGTTGGTGAAACGAGGAGAAATGCTTTATTTCCCCTCGTTTTTGCTTTTTCCATGTGTGCTGCCTTGTGCAGCACACATTGAAAAAGCAAAATGCCATGGTATGTTTATGTACAGGAAGGTGTCCCTTCCTGTACATAAACAAACCATTTTTAAAAATGCCGTTTTGTAACTTGCATGTGTGCTGCATGAAGAAGCACAAACTGGCATTTTCGGTTTGTTTATGTGCAGGAAGGGACACCTTCCTGTACATAAACAAACCTCCCTGCTTGCAGACACCCTTGCACTCTGGTGCAAGGGTGCCTGCATTGGCGCTAAGTTGTGAAACTTAGCGCCATCGCAAGGGGGAAATGCAAAGCTGCACCACATTCTTGTAAATATGGTGCAGCCTTGCGTTTCCAAAGTGGCGGAGAGAGGCGTTAAGCATAGAAGGCTAACGCCTCTCTCCGCCACTTCCTTGTGAATATCCTTGTGAATATCCCCCTCAGTGTCTTACTCTGAGGGCTCAGACACCTCCGCAGGGCTAACAGAGATCTCAAAATATGGCGGGCGCTAGTCCAGCCAGGAAGTCAGAAGAAATAGCCTCTGCCACCCGAACGGATGGCCAGCCATTCGCCATACTCAAAACTATCTAGTCGGTACCTCTCAATCTGTTTGGTAATAAGCAGACCTTCTACCATTACCTCACCAATATGGTCAACACAATTGAGGGGCTGTAGTACACCGTGAGGGAAATCAAGAAACTGTGGTAAAATGAGAAAAACCTGTGAAGAAGAAGATTGTCAGGAGGTATCTGGGAGCAGTATTATGTAATGCTTGACCTGGCTTTACCTGGCTCGAGTCTATGACTGGCCCCATAGAGCGCGAGTTGATGATGATCCTTATCCATCCCCAAATGCCACATCACTGCGCAAACTGGAGGGCATAATGGTGTGGGCTGATGTGTAGCAGCATACAGCTCCCAGCTCCCTGTTCCCGTCTTCCCAAACCTCCTTACATCAGTTTTGCATCACACTGCCCATATGTCAACCTTGTGTGCCAGTCCCTGTCTCCTTCTTTTTCATTCTTTTTATCTCTGTCTACACTGTAACCCCAGACCCTTTCTTTCCTGTCTCAAACCCACTGCCCCATCTTATCATCTCTCCTGTACCCTATTTTCCTCTTCGCCATAGCTCCTTGCTCCATGTTTGCATATCCACTTCATCTCTAGCTAACTTATCTCCCTGACACCACTGTCTTCCATCCAGCCAACCTGTCCTCGTCTCCTGCCCCATTGACTTCCACGTCTCCCACCCCTAGGTCCTTGCCTCCCCTATGATTTGTCTCCCACCTCCTCTATTTCCATTTGACCATGTCTCTACTGTGCAGGTCAGCCAACATGCCCATTATCTATTTTGGTTTGATGTGATGTTTGCACTAGGGGTGGGCAGTAAACTGCTCCTCCGGTGGAGTTCACAGAGTTTTGCTCACTCTGCATTCCACTTAGAGCACAGAGTTTCAGAAAAACTCCGCCAACCACCGCGTGGAAGAGTTTTTTCTCACACGCAGCTCACCAATGGCAAATTGGTGAGCACCAATGAGAAAATCGAGCGCTAGACAGCCTCCAGGTGAGATTTCTCAACGTGGGCAGTTGCAGCAGTTTGCTACAGCTCGCGTTGAGAAACCTGCCACTCGTGTTGAGAAATCTGACACTCTAATAGAAAATCTACTCGAGTGCCAGAAAGAAGTAGGATCCTCTGGCATGCTACATGGTGCAGTTCGCGCTGATTTTACAGCGCGTTACAAGCTCCCGGCACTAAAAATCAGAACGAGAAGCACAACGCACAAACTCCGCCGCTCACTGAACTCCATGGAATATTGCGGGGTTTTACGCCGTGGACTTCAGCAGAGTTACAAAAAGCTCTGCAAGTTCCGCCCACCCCTGTACCTGTAGAGCAAGGTCCTGATTGCCATAGCCCGACAACTTGTCGGGGTTGCTTGGCAATGCGGCATGGCCAGGCCATCCTAAAGCTAACCTTAATGTGTTAAGTCAAGTAGGTACAATAGTATAGAGTACCCTGACCCCAACCCCAATGACTCTTTTGTTGTCATTTGCCCCACGTGACTCACGTGGAAACTCAAAATGTCCAACTTTAAATATGGAAAAACTGCAAAAAGAACTCAAAGAAAACTATTGCAGCAAGCTAGATGCCATATCCATAGTGAAACCATCAGCTGAATTTGAAAAATGCCAGCAGAAAGCATATGTATTCTGAAGAACACAGCAATCACACCAGCCATTGCACGAAGTTCGTGGCATAGACCCCTTAGGTGAAAAATGCAAAATACTACACATGCAACAATATACCAATAGAGGAAGCATATGAGGAAGAGGTAGAGGCAGGGAATACAGAATTATGCCTAAGAGAAATGATGATGGGATAGCCTCAGGGAGGTTCTGAGATAAGGAAAATAAATGCAGTGTATCATCAGGCCATGGTATAATAACCAGTACCAGGTTTCAAAGGCTGCAGAGGAAGCCTCAAGCAGAGTTAAAAACTGCAAGAGAAGCTTTGGAACTGGGAGTAGCACAGGTTGATGTCTTTAAGCCTGAAGCATTTGAGGATTTCATGTTTCTTGACTTGCCTGTGAGAGAATTAGTACCGACAGACTAAGAAAGTATCAAGTCCCCATCCCTCGTAGTGTTAATCAAAATGGCCCTTTTACCATCAGATCAGTGGCATCGAGCACAAATAAAGGCCAATGTGCAGGGGGTGGGAGTCGCATTGTTACTAGGTACAGATGCAGCAAAGACAGTGATTACAAATGGTCATGCACAACAACGAATAATACACACCATCTTGTTCCCAGACATACACAACCTACTGCATGAATCACCCATCAAAGCCCAGACAGTGGTATTGGGAACCAAACTACAATTACCACAGAAATAGCAATAGGAGGACATACAAGAAGCTGCAACACAATATATGAGCTACACAATCTACTTGGAGATATGTTCAATGTGGTACTATAGCAGTAGCCACAGGAGACAAATCAAGACTTACTCGTATTCCCATCACAAATTCAGATTCACAATACCATCCACACAACCCACTCCGGCAACAACTATAGATCATCAATCCCTAGACAATATGATAAAATGATACATACACTCCCATTAGGAGAGCAAAGAAAATGGATGAGAGCAGGATCAAAATATTGATGGAGATTAAGATAAGGAAAGTGTGAGTGCAAAACACAGATGTACCTTATTCCTAGAAACTGCAAGGCCTTTTCACAAAGGTAAACCTACATGTGAGTAAATGTACACATTTACGTTTACTCTTACACTGTGTAATAAATGTACTACTTTAGGCAATTCACAAATTACTAGTGTAATTCTATTGCAAAGAGTAGGCTTACATGTCTCAAAACCCTAAATTCAGGGTGCAGAGCCTAATTTACAAGTGTAAAAGTGAATACTTGCAACTTTTTTTGTTACACAGAGGCGGAGACAATCACCACTGGGGCGGAGATCGTCCTATGGTAAAGTTTAGAGAAAAATGTAAAAGTTTATTAAACTTTTTTAAAAATTGTAAAAATATTTTTAAGATATATATTAATGTAAATTAATTTACAATATGTATTTTAAATGTAGAACAAAATGCAAAACTTACAGCATTATTAACTTAATATTTAATTTAGTATTTATTTTAACAGCAACATATATTATAAAACTATAAATCTAAAAATATGAAGTTATAAAAATTATTTACTTATGTAGTCAAAATTAATAAAAGTTATGTACAGAATTAATTTATATGAATTAATTTTTTTACATAATGTTACATTAATCATTACATTTTGAAAGCATAATATTATATTTTATAACAATCCAATAATAATATTTTTAACATTACTTTTTTTTATATTTTCAATAAGTTAAAATAAGTTACTTTAAGTTAATATTAGCATCTATGGGCTTTTATTTTAAGTACCTGTCTCCATTATTTTCTTTAGGAGGGTGTTGCAGTGTCAGTGGTTGGCAATGTGTAGTGCTGGATGTATTTTAGGTCTGATCTGAAGTAAATTTACAACAGTTTGGGAACCTTTCTGGCTATAGTAACTGTTGAAGTGCAGTTTGTGAATAGGAATGGGCTAACTCGTTTGTTGCTGGATGCATGTCCCACCTGGAATCCATCTTTAACCATCCCTAAACCCCTCCTTGCTCCTCCCTTAACCCCTCCCATAGTCGTACCCCTTTCCCTGTCCCTCCCATATTTACAACTAAAACGTATATCTACATGTGCGGAGATGTCGGACGAAGATTTCCGCACATAAAATATAGGAGAGGCCAGGGCATAAACCACAGCATGTAGGCTTGGGAATAACATTTTTGTGGTAAATTAGCAGTACTAGTTTAGTACTACCAAATGGACTACAAAATGCAGTATGTGACTATGCCTTTCTTTTCCAGTGTTAATGTAGTAATAAAAGAGCTATTGCAGCAATGGCGGCTCCTCCGCTATGGCGGAGGAGCGTCGCCCCACTGCTCTGCGATAAGTAGTTAAAAGAGAACTAAAATGATAATAACCAGCGTTATTATCATTTTAGTTTTGCGTTTCCTGGTGCGGGGTGGGGCTAGACTGCCAGAGCAGGGGCCAGGAGGAGGAGTGGTTGCTCCATTCTAAAGTGTGCATAAGTGTTTGGCCGGCCCTCTCGGGCCGACCATAACAGTCATGCGCACTTTGCATGTTCTGCACCCAGGCTGCATTACAGCCTGGGTGCAGAACCTGCCCAGGCCTCCATTCCCCATCTGAGAGCCGATCCACAGCGCTCAGACCAATCACAACGCTGCACTGCAGCGTTGTGATTGGCTAGGGCAGTCAGGAGCCTGAATGCTTCCTGCTTCAGAGGAGCGAGAGGCGGCGGGAACGGACCGAGAGGTGGCGGCCGACCGGGTGGCAGCCTGAAGGTAACTGGTTATTTTTTTGATTTACTACATCCCCTTCCCTCCCTCCCGCCCCACCACCTCCAATAAATAGCGCCCTCCACTGTATTGCAGCACAATGCTATTGCACCTGCGCAGGTGAGGTTCTACACTAACTGCTGGCTGATAACAAAAGAGACGAACACCAATCAACAGCTAAATTAACGTTTATGTGTAGATTCACATGAATTAAATAAAGCTCTACCCACTATGACACAGATAGTGCCCGCTTTTGCTGAACTCATAGCAAAGATCAGTTCCAACAGTACAATATATCCTTTACTTGATCTGAGAAATGGGATTTGGAGTTGGCCCCTGATTGACAGTAGCAAATAGTATGCTGACCTTCACTTCTGAAGTCATTTGTATGTCTTAAGTGTGCTTTCCCAATATCACAGAACATCAACTACATTTTTCCTCAGGCTAGTGTTAGAAATCCTTGCAAATATTGCCCGCCACGACAGAGTAATACAGAATAAAGATCATATCCTGAAATTGAAGTAGAACACATGAGTTGTGCCTTGCATTACAGCAAAGTAGGTTGCTAATAAATACTAATAAATAAACTTCGGTCACAGGTTCCCTTCAGGTGGTCCATCCCATTGTCTGTGATGGGCCGCATCGCATTCTCCAAGATGGTGATGCTTCCACGACTTCTCTACTATTTTGCCAACCTCCCAGCTGTCCTCCCCAGGAATTTTGTCTGGGAACTGCACAAATTACTGAGCCACCAAAAAATGCCAAACTCTCGCAGGAGGGTGGCCCTCTCAAAACTGCAGTTCCTTTCTTGACCAGGGAGGCCTCAGGCCCCCAACCTCGATTATTATATGGCGGCCCAACTGCAGTGACTCTCCTCTGGGTTAGCCGATCGCTTCCTCAAGGAAACCTGCACAACAGGCCTTTGACTCACCTGAACCTAATTACTATCCCTAGTGACTACAGGTACCTGGCCTAACCGCAGTCACCCCCTCCTCTTTCAGTTGGCGCTTGCCTGTTTCAGCAAAGCTTTAGGTGCCACGAAACTCATTCTTCCCTACGTACCTCTTCTCGGCCTTCTGACAAGGCGTGGTATAGTCAGCTACTGGAAGCCCAACATAGGATGTGTGGCAGTCGCAGACTAATAAATTGGCTTACAGGTGCTAATTAGTGGCTCGGACACACACCTTCACTGAGGCCCCTCTGAGATACTTCGGAGGCTGAGTTCAACCAAACCCTCCAAAATAGAGAGTTAGATAAAGCGTTGGCATACTCAAGGAAGAAGTTGCGGAATTTCCATCTTAAACTCATCCAGTTTTATGTATTACACAGGGCCTACCTCTCCCCTCAGCGGATCGCCAGAATATTCCCGACCCGGAAGCCCCAGACCTCTGTAATTGATGCGAATGCGATACCCCCTGCAGCTGACATAAAGCTTTTGCTGTGAGATTGCTCACAATTAAGCCCCCTTCTGGTTACCGGTATACTGGAGACGAAATCCTGGGAGACTGGGGCCTTTGGGATATACAGTAGGTGTTGTCGACAACAAACTGTGGCACGTTCCTTTGATCATGATCTCATTGTTGCCAAAAGGACCATAACCCTGAAGGGAAATTCCCAGCGCCTCCATCAGCCGAGGCCTGGGTCTATGCCGCTGGGCAAAAGCTGAAGCCACGCCCCCTTCAGAGAGGTGGCACGTGGCCTTTGCCGCCACCCTATAGCCCAAGACTGGGAGGCACTGCTCTCCAGGCTGGCCGGCCCTCTCGACCTCAGATACTCTGAGTCCGAGACCTATAAAAAAAACCTCCAGCTCCTCAAATATTGACACCGGTTCCCCTCGCCACATTCTCAATCGCTCCAGATGATCATCCAGGGCCGCCTCACAACAATGGGGATGGTCTGCACATTGGTTGGTTTCCCCCCACACAAAGACCGGTACCTGACTGCCCAGGGTCTCCTATCACATTACTCCCCCGCCCCCCAATCACACCAGCCTCTCAATGCTGGAGCACTCACAGCCCCTCATATACAAGTGACTGGGCTCACATAAGGACCGAATATCCATACCATTTACGCCCCTTCCCCCCCCCCCCCCACCGGTCGTATCACAAGCCCCATCCTCGAAAGATTCCACCGGGTTGGGCAGCCAAGTCACCATCCACCTGTAGCCCTGTTGCCGGCCACCATGCTTAGAGGACTCATGATCATCCGAACTGTTATGTAATGCTTTGGAATTATGCATATCTTGTACAAATACTAATAAAGACCTTTTTTTTTTTAAACTGCGCGGCCAAAAGCCAATGGACTAAGCCCACATCAAGCATTGTTTGAAAGAACCATGCTAGGGTGGCATTATTATAAACAACAAAAGATGCTCCCAATGGAATCACTTAGAAAAATACAGAGGTTGAATGAGTGAATCAAATGGTAAATGCAACGAACAACTTACCCTGCAAAGCATGTAATAGCGCAAGTCAGTGACAGTGCAAATATATAGAAAATTCAAGACTGGTGTACATTATCTTTGGCAACATATTTAATACATCTTTCATAATGTTGTTTCTCTACTGAAAATGGGGTCCAGTTGAGCTGTAGTATACCAGGGTACACATCTCAGGACTGGAATACCGAATGTTCCTTATATCCCAGGCACGCCCTGTCACAGTAAGAAAAGCTAAAAATGTGCCTCAACTTTAAAGGCAACTGATAGACGAGGAAAGGCAAGAAAGCAAATTGACCTCCTCCCCCTCCCCAAATGTCTACTTTTTCACAGGATTTCTCTGGCCAGCAACACTAACTCTGCAACAAGCACAATGAAGGCCAAGTGCCCACACAGCCCAACCACCAACAGCACAAGCATTGCATACAGCAACAGCCATAAACCACATCACAATGACATGACACAGCCCCTGGACAAGCTCAAGGATTACATCACGACACCGGCCACCCACCACTGAAGTTATGTATTACAAACTGATGTTGTTTCCTGTAAATCTTGCATATCCCACTGGCATTATCAAAGTTTACGCCTGCCCAACGGATCTAAGACTAATACAACTTTTTGCCATACATGATTTGAGGAAAAAGGGTTGGTTTTTGGCTCAGACTCATTTAAGTGCAGAGGGATGAAAACTGTCCAGATGTTCCTGTTGTGAGAAGGGTCTATGCTGCTAATCCCATAGTAGGAGCTGATGGTTTTTCTGCGTACCCTCAGTTCCTAGTCCCGCACACACTCACAACAGTACAGATTTTTCCGGTGGCAGAGGAGTAAGTATCTATGGCAAGGGAAAAGCCTGGCAGGTGTGACCCATTCTATAAAAAAATACTTAGCTAATTATGAAAAGGAAGGCTATATACCAGTAAGCTTCACTGTCAGACAACTGCCGGTTAGGCAAACAAAAGCCTGTTTTTGCAAATAGCTTTGCCTATGTTGTGAGCTGCCTTCGACCAGGAAGAACACACAGTGAAGGGCAATCAAAAATGGCAATGCAAGCCAATAAAACAAGAATTAAACATGCATATGCCCAGCTATAACTGTTAATATTTAGAGCGCATCCTAAAAACCCAAACAAAGATATGTTAAAAAAGAGCTGCATATATTGTTACATAAAAAAATACCTAAACCTCAAAGTGAAACAGGGAGGAAGAAATTGAAATTATACAATATACTGAATACAGGAGTAATAATGACTTGCTGCCATTGCTTCACCCGTATACGCACCATGTGGTTGGCTGATACCAGTACCTATATAACAAGTCCCCGTATGGGAGGAAGAAGCAAAACAAGTCATTATGGTCAGACATTTTGGCACATGGATTCTCATCAGCTCAACACTCTAGAAGCAGGTTCTTGCAGTGAAACGATTCAGGCAGGACTCTGGAAGGATACTATCACCCAAGAAGGCACATGGCGCCAGTTCATGTACTACCGGAGAACTGGACTGAATGGATGAACACATTCACTTAGCACCCAAAGAGCATAGTCAGGGTGAACAACATGTTAAATATAAGGACATGTAGCAGCAAGGGCCAGGTCAGACTCAAAGGAAGGGTAAGAGAATGTCACTTTACGCCCAGAGGCGACTGTGATGGTGATGGGAGAAGACTGCTTAATACAGGTAAGTACCAATGTTTTCAGGGGGGTAAGGAAATTCCACAAACTGTCCACGGAGTATGAATTTGGATGCATTCTCTGAGAATTTGTCAAAAAACTATGTTACATCTTTCTCAAGAGACCTGGTTATTTTCACAATAAGTTACTGAGCGATACCTAAGATATCCCCTTAGGCTGATGGCCGCCCTGGTCTTGATCCGTCTAGCGCTAAAACACCTTCGGGTATTGCGCGCTTTATAAAATTATTTCATTCATTCATTCATTCATTCAAGAGAAGCAGGTAACTGATAATTTGATCATTCAAGAAAGACACATTTTGGATCAAGCCGAAGACCTTTATGATCACCCTGTGAATGAAGCATCTGAAAACTGTTTTGGCTGGCTTCCCAAAAAATCACTTCGCCAATTATCATGAGTGCAGTGAAAATGATGAACCTATGTTTTTTTAGTGCTTAACTGTGTTGTGTCACTTTGTCTTTTTACCTTAGTAATGAAGATGAGTACAAGTCGGATGAAAAAGGACAGGAAGAACCAAATGAAAATGACAAATGTAATGTTGGGTAAATAATAGCATATTAGAATAGGAAAGGCTATACATTTGAATAAATAGTGCCCAGGTGAATAAATTTTTTAATGTATTTCAGCAGGAGCAAAGGTCATATGTGAATGTGTACCCTACAAACAAGCCACCCTTTCATTATGCCTACTTCTATTTTGACTATAGTTTTTACTTATATTCAGAGAGTCAACTGCTGTAACAACAAGTTGGCACAATCCAGTTCTGCATGAGCACCAGCTCAAATGTATTATTGTTTTTTCATACACTGCAAACATCTACAGGTCTTAGTTTCTGGTGTGCCTGATTAGACCCCAGCCTGTGAAGCACTCATTCCCTGTACCTGCTGCAGTAAACCAGACAAGAAAACAGATTCTGCTGAAACTCATACTTCAGTGCAGAACAGACAGTAAAGCAGGACTGCTCTCAGACACTGAAAGCCAAAATTGACACATTTATGGACCTCTTGCAGTAGCTCATTGCAGACCTTGTAGAGGTAAGCCATTTCCTAATAGGGTTTACATTTCTGCTTCACATAGCCCGAAATTGCTACAGAATTATTAAGTAGAAACCTGGAGCAGGAGGGTAGGGGAAGAGCTAGAGGGCCGCCCTTCACATGCATATAAAAGCTAGTGCTTGTGTGCGAGCGGGAGAGCTTGGAGGCCAGCCCCCATGGCTTGTTATGCTCACATAAAACAAGATCTATATTCTTTGAACCTCTGAGACTGTTTATTATTATTGGAAAACTATGGTCGAGATGTTGCACAAAATTGTGAGACCCAGGCCTGATATGCTGGGAGACTTATATGACAGACAAACCCATCCATCATCAGCCTGCTGGATTCAGAGAGTTAACATCAAGATTTTGTCCCATCCCATGTGGGAAATTTAGACGAAGTCTCACGAGAGACCAGGACTGATACATGTGCATGGGTACCTGGTACCATGCAAATGAGGGAACCTCTTGCCAATGCACCCATGCCATTTTATAGATGGAGAAGCAGTGGCAAACAAGCTGTAGGAAGTGCACTGATCTGGGTCGCACAGAAGGTTTAGAAGGTGACCCCTCCCCATCCCAGGGCACTCCTTGTGAGGGTGTGGAGGAATATTATGGAACATGCAGGCATCATACTCAATGCAGAAATACACTGTTCCCATCTGCAGGGGGCTCCATTCCTTACCCTCCTCCAAATTGGGGTCTATTCACTTTGAGTGAAAGGCAGAGCAGCGCTTTCAAAGTGTGGCTCTGACTTTAACAATTTGTCCTCTACTAAGCGCAAACACAAAGTGTCAGTGATCACAGCTGAGCAGAGGATAATGCCTTTTTTAAGTATAATTGGGCGAAGTGACTTGGTCTCTGCTGGGTGCACTAAGTTAAGGATGCACTGCGGTGCTAACAGAGACATTGTGTCCAACATATAGTTTGGCCTGAGGTTGTTGCCCATGGCTCTAATCCTTTCCGGGAGCGAGTTCCATCGTTTTGTATCTTGCATGGGTTAAGATGTACCACCTATGGTTTTCTTCTAAGATGGTATGATTAGTTGTTCTGCCAGTCTGGATTGCAATGTTCATTTCTGGGAGTATCTCTTAAGCTTTACTTACAGGAAAGCTGGGGCCTTGCTGTTTATGACCCTGTGTGCAATGCAGAGGGTTTGAAGGTAGATCTTCTGGTGACAGGGGATCAGTGTCTGACTTTTAAGGCATTGGAAAAGTGGTCCCATAGATTTATATGTAGTTCATGTCTCATTGCTGTGTCTAAATTACTTGGGGCTCATTTATGAGCCATTCCGACACTTTTGCGCTGCCGCTGCGTCACTTTTTGTGACGCACTGGAGGCGTAAAAAATGCACCATGTTGCGCCCTATTTACAAAGTGATGCATCGAGGCAGATGCATTACTTTGTAAACCCCTGCACTACATTATACCTGCGTCAGGTATAATGTATGCAGGGTGAGCGTTCCCACGCATCCAAGCCTCATAGAAGTGGTGCAGTGAAATCTATCAGATTTCACTGCGCCACTTCTAGGACGCTACTGCGTCAATATCTTATGCCTGCCTCACAGCAGACGTAAGACTGATGCAGGCCCTTTCACATGGTGCTTTCCCCATGTGAAAAGACACATTGTTTGAATTGCGTCTGTTTTCAGACACACCCCATCAATGCGTCAGTTTTGCGCCGACAGATACATCAGTAATACTGACATATCTGTCATTCCTTGCGACATGATGCGTCATACAGTAAATATGACGAATCCATCATGTCGATAGGAGGGCGCCTTGAGAAGTGACGCATCGCTGTTTTCACGCATCGATGCGTCACTTCTCATAAATAAGGCCCTTTGTAGACATTGCATTGACGACAGGGAGACTCCCATGGTACAATCTATTTGAGTGATCTAGTCACAATATACAACAAGGGTGGCAGTTGCCAGCATCTTCTCTGGGAAATCTCAGATGGTAGAAAATATGTCATAGTGACTGCATAATATGAAATGCTCTTGCAGTCACTTAGTTAAGTTGAGGACCTGTGGAGAGGGAGGAATCCATGATAATTCCCATTGGTTTCATTTTTTGATGTTGGTGGTACCCAAAGTTCCTGGGAATAGGCTGCAAAAAGGGTCACAGTTTTTATTGGCTTGATGTGAGAATCTCTGTTTTGGATGCACTGAGCTTCAGGTGATTGGTTTTATCCACAGTCCAATGGCTCAGAGGCTGACACCAAGGCTTAGAGTTCCCAAGGTTTCGTAAATTTTCCAGTTTCAGGAGGATCTGTGTATCATCTGCATAGTTATTATATTTTCTGGTAATGGTTTGAGGTTCAGGTTGAAGAGGAGTGGGGAAACAATTCAACCTTGAAACACACCTGTCTTGATATTTGTGGAAGCAAAGTGAATGGAGGTACAGAGACAAGTGTTTGGTTTGTGCTAATAGTAAAAAGAGATCCAGTAGAGGCTGCTCCTTTGAAGCCTAGAGTGCTGATATATAATGTGTCAAAAGCTGCAGATAGGTTGAGTAGAAATAATGCTGCCACCTCATTTCTTTGCTCAGAGGTTTTCAGATCATCTGAGATCAAGATCAGGGCAGATTCTTCACCCTTCCCTTGGGCGGAAGCCTGTTTGATGGTTGGTTAGTAGCATGTTCTCTTCAAGTAAGCTGGCGATGTGGGCAAAAGCTGCTCTTTTGATCTGTTTTCAAGGAACGGTCCACTTAAGATTGATCTGTAGTGTATGGGTCTGTTGGACCGATGTTGTTTTTCTAAATGAGTGGTTGTATGTAGGATATCTAGAGCTCGGCTGGAAACGTGCCCCTGGGTATGAAGTTGTTGATTATATTAATTGCAAATACTGCTGCTGATGCTGATTGTAGAAGTCCATGAAGGCTCATGGTGCTCATGGATGTGATGGTGAGCCAGCATGTCCGTGGTCCTTCGCCTGGTCATGGAATCTCTGAAAATGAAAGTGCTTGAAAGATGCTCGGATGCTGCTGGTTCGACTGAGTGCTCCGCTGTTGTTGAGGTACTTTATTTACAGACATTGTAGGCTGGCTCACCTCTATGGAAATTACATGTATTAATGTATACTCTACAGAGTTGTCACAAAATAAAAATCTGTTAAATTGGACTTGCATTCCAGTGTATGCTTCCTTTAAGGTGGGGGTACTACATGTGTGTTCCTCCAAGTGATCTTAACGTGGTCATGAACAACGAACACATCAATATATTTGCTCCTCTGCTGATACTCAACTAGCACAGCAGCCACCATAGTCTTCAGCATGCAGTTGTGCTCAATCGCTGAGTGCTGGAAGATGAAGCTATTGTTAGCCATGTGGGAAATTAGCAAACAGACGCGCTTAATTTGCAGACAGGTGGTTATGCACCTTCTGGCATTGCAGACGGTTGGAACATTGATTAATTTAAACAGAGCATTCATTCTGTATGTATGGAGTGCACCATAGACCCTCAACCTTTTGTGGGTCAACCCTGACTGATGAACCAGATTTGACATAGATAACAGAGGGAAGCAAGTCACCCCCTGAGTCTCTGCGGACAGAATTCCAATGTTCTTTCTCCATAATTGCTCCATGATCATTTGTTTTCAGAACTTCAAGATGAAGAGAGAGCTGGGGGGCTGAGGGGAGGCATGTCATTGGTGACACTTTCATTCAGTTTTTCATTTTTAGCCAGAAGCACTTCTAAAGCTGCAACCATTAGGTGTGTATGCAATACGGGGAGAGAGGAATTACAAGTGTCCTAAAGCAAAGTGCTGTTGGCTAAAAGGTAGACGTAGGCAAACAATATCGCTCATGTGAAATTGGCAGAAACCAGAAAATTCCAGCTATGTGTGATAGCCACTGATTATCTCCAATGATGGCCGCCAACCTTCTATGACCATTTTCTGATACACAGTCCCTAGGTGCAACTTCCTGGTTTAGGCATAAACAAAATAATTGGTTGCACCCTTCCATGGAACACTAGGATTGGCAGCATGAACAGTGCAGAAGGTTGTCATGTAACATGCAGGTTTCTGCAGGTCTGCAGTAGGAGGGCTGAGAGGAATGGGATGGGGTGGACAATGGCCTGTGGCACCAAAACCCTCATTGCCCTGTGCATCCCTTCATTTATTTATTTTTTGTAAAACTACGAACAGCTATGTGGTTTAAAGTAATTTACCCAGAGTTGGGAGTCTTGAGACTTTTCAACTTCGCAAGCCCCTACTAAAACTCCAGATCTGGGTTTGGATAGCGTCTGTTGACAGGGTAAGACGCTGAGGCTGGCAATTTTTGTTCCATCATTTTTATGATCAGGCTTGACAGCGCACCTGTCGCGAGACAAATATCTATCACCAGGAAAAGGGATTTAGTTCCGCCCATATGTTGGGAGCCAAGAGTCCATGTTTTGATTGGGCAGAAGTTGTGTGCTTCCAGAAAATCCACACACGTGATTATTGTGTTCATTTATCCAGCTGCCTGAACTTTCAGGGGCACACACAATTGTAAAGCTATTAAAGCAGCTTAGATAACCAGATAATTTTTGGTGTTTTTCTGTAGCAGCACAGATAGAAGGAGATCAATCTTTAACCTACATGGATTTGCTTCCACACAAATATATATCCATTCCCATGCCCTCTATTGTAATGGTTCACGACAATACAGCATTCCTTAAAAGCCAGGCCTATTGTCAATGCTTGTTCTAGGTGCCTCCGGAAAAATAAAAACATCAGAGTCCGATGCAGAAAGCTTTCCCAGGGTGCTAAGCGGCAGGGCGGGGGAACCCCTAGTTAAACACAGCCCGCCATGAGCTTTCAGACCTTTTCATCTTAGTGCTTGTGATCGCTCCGCTGAAGCCCTGACGAGCAGGGCACAAGTCCTAAAAAAAGAAGTGGGGGGACTAACCTAGTTAATCAGTATGCAAGAGACATCACAGTGCGTGACATCACAGCGCGTGACATCACAGCGTGTGACATCATAAGAAGTGACATCAGATCTTAAACCCTCACATATATGTTTAACATGTCTATCATGAGTACATTGGAGCACATTTCAAGTATACAGGGAACCCCTCCTGATTTAGGCAGAAGATTCACACTTTTGTAAGCTACACATAAAACAATGTTGCCTTTTGTCAGCGTAAACTTCCTCTACCCATAGTGCTTTACAAGAAAAAACAGTGATATTTAAATAATTACAACGCCTCTTCAGAGGTAGTAAGCACTACATAAATGCTATTTATTTTGAGTAAATACTGTGAAAGGCCAACACATCTGACATTCTTACAGCACATGCTTATCTTGTAAACAGGGACTGAACAACGTGAAAAGCTGCCTCTCTTAAGTATGTGTGAAGTGCTAATAAGGAGTGAGCCTTTGTTTCCCCTCCGCTTCATTTGCATCAAGTGTGAGGCTCCTGACTGCTCCCAGCCACGAGACTGGAACAAAAGGAGGCCTGATGAGCCCTCAAATTCGGCCTTAGTTATGGGCCCAGCAGGAGTCTGAACTAAGGAAGCCCCGAGAAAGGCGGGGCCGGCATCGGCCACGCCGAAGTTATGGCGGTCGTGCCGGCCCCGAATGACCAGAGAGGCGGGCCCTGTCGCGCCAGGAGTGACGCGACGGGCCCGCTTCGCCAGCAATTGGTCAAGGGTCAGGGTGTGACCCGGAAGTGATTACAATCACTTCCGGGTCACGCCTTGGGCAGGGGCCAAGCAGGTCAGAACCGGCTTGGCCCGAAGAAAGGGTTAAAAGGCGAGGGAGCGGGGGAATCGGCCTCTGTTGCCCCCCGCTCCTCCAGCTTCCCACACCAGCCTCGCTAGGAGGCTGTTAATCTGTTTTCCTTGTTTTTCTTTGTTTTTCAGGACTACGGCGGTGTAGCGGGGGCGGCGACCGGAGGCGTGCGACCCGGCCGGTTTTTCACAACCCGACAGGTTTTGCGGTGCTCGCTGAAGTCGGAGGACTGCAGCGGTGTGGCGGGGGCGGCGACCGGAGGCGTGTGACCCGGCAGGTTTCTCTAACAGTGCTCGCTGGTGAGGTAAGGGGAAGCAGGCTCCAGGGGCAGTTACAGGTGCTGCGCGGGAGGCAGGGGCAGCGCGGGAGGTCATTGTACTCCCGTTTTTTTTGCCAGCACATCTTGCACGAGTCTCGGCGTCCGTGATTCTGACGGGGGGACAAATAATCACAAAGCAGGAACGCGAGCAAGAACGCGTGTGAGGGCTGGAGGGCGGAGGCAGCGTGACTACGAGCGAGTGTGGTGCGCTGGTTTTTCAAGTAGGGACGTGCTGGGGGGAGTGATTATTTATGCTTGTGGTGGTTTCGGTGAATAAATAGTTGCTCCCAGACTGTAACACAAAAAAGATCAAGGGAAACCAAAACAAAATTCTTCTTTACAGTATGCCTCCTTTTTATCTAGCCGCCAACTCCCCTCCAGGCAGCCTAACAGTAGCGGCCCAGTGCCCTTGTTTGCCTGCGCCCCCAGTACCTGATTCGGCGAATTAGGGTTTGTAGTTTGCAACTACAAATTCAATACTTTCACACCTTATTTAAACTTAGGTCCCACAGGAGCCCTGAGAATAGAGCTCTTCGAGCCAGCACCAACGGTGTCTCTGCCCCCAGTACCACACCGACTAGCAACAGAAATGCGCCTTAATTACCCCCAAACTTTCTGCCCCGCCCTGATGAACACCCGGGGGCACAGGAGCCTTTCGTGATGCCCTGATCTTTTTTGTGTTACAGTCTGGGAGCACCGGGATAACAAACAAGAGGTCCGGAGTCCTGTTCCAGGTGTCTTGGAAGATCGTCGAGGACACGGACGGGCCTGCATTACAGCGCCACCGGGAGCCACGCGCGTTGAGCGAATCTCACGTGCCCCACTAGACTAGCTGGTGTGGGGTGGCTCTGGTGGTGTGTGTGCTCACGGCCGGTCTGGGTGCCTCCAGCATAGGGTAAGGGCTTGGACTGTGTGCCAAGTCGTGCGGGTGCGCCAAAGGTGTTGGTTGTTTAGGCTACTGATCGGTGGACTGTGTTTGAGATTTGAAGGTAGAGTGCTTACTGTGAGGGGGTTGCAATGGCCGGTAAGGCAAAAAGGGGCGACCAACGCTCCCGTATGGAGAAACTCATGGAAGCCATGATGAAGAAGGTTGATGAATTGGGGCATGGCCTGGCTGACCTCCGGGAAAAGGTGGAGGGGCAGGAAGGGCCAGAGGAGAGGGCTAGGCGCAGCATGGTGCCACCCAGGGCAGCATTTCCCCCTCTCCCCAAACGGATTAGATCCAAAAGGGGGAGCCAAATGAACCGGTCACACCGGTGCCGCATGCGCCGGTCCCGCAGCCCAGGGAGGAGCCAGTGCCCAGGGAGGGGGGGTGACCTACCGATGCCTGGTGACCCTGGCCCTCAACCCCCCCCCGGTTCCTGTGGGGGGGTCCGTTAGGGGATAGCACCCATATTCCAGTGATTCCTGCGGGAGGTAACCCTTTCCCTCAGGATCTAGCCGCGCAGCTAGCGGCGGTCTTGCCTTGGTTAGGAAAGGTAGGTATTTTGTCACCAGCTGTAGGGGCCACGGGCATCGGGGAGGATGTACTTGCAGAGGCAAAACGATAGTAGCCCGGTTCAATGGGACGCCGGGGGATAAGCCAGGGGAAGGGCCGGGGACACCTCCCCCAGCCATTCCAGCAGGTGGCCCGCCCCCGGTGGAACCCACGAAGGGAGCAGCAGCACCCGGCTCAGAAAAGGAGAAGCTGACGGAAGCGACGCGGGCAGCCCCAGCAGGTAATTTGCAGACATTGCCTGTGTTAGGAGTGGGGGAATCTCGCTCAGAAAGGGAGCATGTGGCGAGACATGTCACAAAGGAGGTCAAGGAGAAAATATGGTCAGGGAATTATTTCAGTATGTTCTCATTGCTGCTGGATGAGACTGAAAGGGAGGAAGCTAAGAAAAAGAAAGACTGGATGCTGCCAAGAGAATGGGCAAGTGAGTTACAGAAGTTCAGGATTGATGAGAGTTTGAATAACTGGATCAGGGGTTTTTCAATCTTTATGGCAGTAATGGCTGAACGCTTCCCTAATATGCAGGCAGAGATGGCATGTTATCAAAGCAGGATCACTGCGGCGCACGACAAATATGGTGGTGTGGGGTGGAAGGAGTATGATAAGAGTTTCAGAAGAGCTAAGGCATCTGACCCATCCCTCTCATGGGATCGCATTGAGACAATAGCATGGTTAGATTATTTTGGGGGGGGACCTCAGGACAACACAAAAAGCCAGTCTTATCAGTCCTTTCAGTCCTTTCGGACACACTCATCCACGGGCCCTTTCGGCAACACGGGTAACGGGGGACAAGGAAGGGAACATGCTGGGACTTTAATAGGCGCACCTGCTCCATGCCTCCAGGCACGTGCAAGTTTAAGCACGCTTGCTCTATATGTGCCAACACCTCCCATCCGGAATCGAAATGCTTCAAAAAATCCAAGGATAGAGGAACAAAGAAGCAGGATTCAGGCCATCACACAACGCAAGGCTTGGTCACCCATTGATGTAACGGCAATGACACCCTGGTTAAACAAATACCATAGACACGCTGCAGCTAGGACATTGCTTGATGGTTTCAAGTTTGGCTTCAGGATCCCAGCACCTGACTAGGTAGGGGCGGCGGAATGCAGCAATCAACTCTCTGTTAGGGCTAATCCAGGGGTGGCGGCAGCAAAAATTGGAAAGGAACTACGTTTAGGCAGAATAGCGGGGCCATTTGACTCCATCCCGGTTACAAATTTTGTCTGTTCCCCACTGGGGGTAGTCCCAAAGAAGGAGGTGGGAGAATTCAGGTTGATACATAACCTGTCAGCACCCAGGGGCAATTCATTAAATGATGCCATCAGTGATGAAATTTGCAGTGTGAAGTATGCCTCTTTCGACCAGGCAGTGGAGATGCTCAGGGAATTGGGCCCGGGAGCCTTGTTGGCTAAATCTGACATAGAGTCCGCCTTTCGTTTGCTGCCGGTCCACCCATCTGATTTTCATCTCCTGGGTTTTCAATTTCAGGGCAAGTTCTACATGGATATGTGTATGCCTATGGGTTGCTCGGTCTCCTGTGCCTATTTTGAACAATTCAGTTCATTCTTGGAATGGGTCTTTTGACAGGTGACGGGGCACCGGTTTGTTATGCATTACCTTGATGACTTCCTTGTCTTGGGGTCAGCGGGCACCCGGGAGTGTGAGTGGGCGCTGCAGGAGTTTTGCACGCTCATGCAATCTCTTGGGGTTCCGCTGGCACCGGGTAAGACAGTCGGGCCAGCGACAGCGATAGAATTCTTGGGTATTGAGCTAGACTCAGTGCAGGGGTGCTTCCGTTTGCCCGCAGACAAGATTGCCAACTTCAAGAGATCTTTGCAGGAATGCTTGGCAAAAAGGAGGGTCACCCTACGCCAGTTGCAGCAGACGGTAGGACAGTTGAATTTTGCCCTAAGGGTCATCCCTATGGCGAGACCATTTTCCAGGTCCATCGCACAAGCCATGTCCGGTCTCAAGGAGAAACACCATCATACCAGACTGTCGGCTGAGGTCAGGCAGGACATGCAGATTTGGATGGCATTCCTGCGTGACTTTAACGGCAGGGTAGTGTGGCCCAGTCCACCCACTGCATCAGCAGAGTTAGGTTTAATGACTGACGCTGCGGGAAGTGAGGGATTTGGTGCCATACTCGGTACTGAGTGGGTGGCGCAGCGGTGGCCGGCGTGGTGGGTGGAATCTGGGCTGACGACTAACATCGGTTTTTTGGAGTTGTTCCCCATTTGGGTGGCATTAACAGTGTGGCCAGATTTATTGCGTAATCAATCAGTAGTGTTCTGGTCTGATAACATGACGGTTGTTGAATGCATTAATAATCAAACGGCACGGTGTAAGATGATTCTCCGGCTGTTGAAGGAGATAGTGTTATTATGCATGAGATTGAGCATGCATTTCAAAGCTAAACACGTGCCAGGGGTCTTGAATCATGCGGCTGACGCTCTTTCTCGCTTCAAGATGCAGGTGTTCAGGGCACATCTCCCGGCTGCAGCAGCGACTCCCACACCCTTCCCAGACTGGCTTTGGCAGATTGGTGCCCCCAACTACCGGACCTCGTGGCAGCTAGCCTAGCTCCCAGGACCAGGAAAGCATATGAAGGGGCGTTTTGGGCATACTGTACCTTTTTGGGGAGTGAGTGGTCTGAGAAGTGGCCGGACACTGGGGCATTACTGGCCTATTTAGGGGCTTTGAAAAAGGGGGGACGTTCAGCGGCAGCGGCTAGGCGGCATATATCGGCAATCTCATTCTTTGCGCAAACAAGAGACAGGGGGGACCCAACCAACAGTTTCACAGTCAAAAAGGCGTTGAAGGGGTGGCAGCGTATGCAAGGGTCAGCACCAGACACAAGGCGTCCGATATGGGTCGAGCTACTAACGTCATTGCTGAGGTTCCTCCACAACATCTGCAACACCACAGAAGAAGCCTTGCTATTCAGCTCTGCATTTTCACTGGCCTTTTACGGAGCGTTTAGGGTAGGGGAGCTGGTGGCGCAGAACAAGCAGGACAAAGAGGGTGGTCTGCAGTGGGACCGCGTGAAGGTTCAGGGGGACGTGCTATTGATATCACTCCGGAAGTCCAAAACCGACCAGGAGGCTCGTGGGGTAGGTATAGTACTGCACCGGGCGCAGGGTATTCCCTGCTGCCCCGTCGCTCATCTAGAATCCTTCCTGCGGCACCGACCTAATAAGGGGGGGGGCCATTATTGATACATGCGGATGGTACTCCACTGACAAGTTTCCAGTTTAAGAGAGTCATGGATATGACAATACTGAAAGCAGGCTTGGATCCGGGTTGCTTCGGGACCCATTCCTTCAGAATAGGGGCAGCCACGGAGGCAACAGCGAGAGGTTTTCACACTGGCTATGTTCAAAGGATTGGTAGATGGTCCTCCAATTGTTATAGACGTTATGTGCGGCTGCATATGTTGTGAGTGGGTCAGTCACCCGGTACTGATGCTTTTCCTTTCTCTGTTTACCTTGCAGTTTCTCAAACCTGTCACGCAGGGGGGAAACTGGAGATGACACGACAGCGGCATCAAGCAACGCAAGGACAAGCACCGGCACAAAAGTCTGGACTCCATATCGTTTGGGTTATGGGTCATTCATATGTACAGCGTTTGAATAACTTTTTTCTTACAGGCAACTACAGGTGTAGAGCGGCGCAGGCAGGTTTTCAGGTTTCATTTCATGGAAAAGGGGGTCTCCGTTTTAGCCAGTTCAGGGCCTTTGTAGATGAACTGTAGAAGCGGGGGGACGCCCTCCCCAGTATCATCATACTGCACCTGGGAGGGAATGACTTAGACGGGGACTGGTGGAAACCATAATCACTGAAGTGGGGTGGTTATCCCGGATATGCAGGGGGTGCATCATCGCATGGTCGCAGATGGTGCCCAGGCTCCAATGGAGGGGGGGGAGTCAGTGAAAGCACTGAACCACTCGGTAAGGAGGATCAATAACAAGATTGAGAGGCTGTTCAGGGCTCCACAGTTGCAAACGATAGCCCATGGATGTATTAGGGGTGAGCCCTGCTACGTGAGGGACGGGGTCCATTTGTCAAAGGTAGGTAATGAAATCCTCCTGGAGAATCTGCTGGCATGGTTGGGTGGTGTTGGAAACAGGATATGACCCACTAGTGAGCAAGTGGGGGGGGGGCCAGATAGTCGGTCAACTATGCTGGCCTGTGGCGGTAAGGTCATGATTGGTGAGCAGTAAATTTAAGGTCCTTCGAGGGCGGCGCCATTCTTGAATGGGCTCGCCCAAGGGGGAGGGACAAGTTGTCTCTCTTAGAACTCCAGGGGCAGTTACAGCCGGTGGCTGGATGGGTGCGGGGGAGGGGGGAGTAACGCTTTCCCTAGGCGAGTGGGCCACCCCGCACGTGGACAATGGCGCCAGGAAACGGCGCAGAACTGCAAGGGCCCCTTATGGAGATATTATACAGAACGTACGAGGGTAACCGGGGGGGGGGAAGTACCCTCACGGTGAACGGGCCCTCTGCGCATGCGCACTCCGGTAGGAGGGCGTGGCATTATTTGATAAGGATCTGACACCAGTTATTGACCTTGCCGTAAGCTCAAATTTTTTGTTACGCAGAAAATTTAATTGTATGCTATATGTTGATGTTGAGATAACTTAGATTCGGATAGGAATACCTTTGTATTAGAGATATGTTAAGGTTAGGCATCTGACATCTGTAAGTATCAATGTAATCAATGTCATTAAGTATTTTCTGCGTAAAAGATTTTTTGTAAATATGTATATTAATTATGTGGTAATTTTATGTTAATAAATACGGCCGGGGGTTTACGACCCCTCATCCAAACTCGTCTCAGCTATCTATCTGTCGGGTAAGATAAGGGAGGAAGGGGTATAGGCAGTACCTGGCCATAGAGAAAGGCGGGGCCGGCATCGTCCACGCCAAAGTTATGGCGGTCGTGCCGGCCCCGAATGACCAGAGAGGCGGGCCCTGTCGCGCCAGCAGTGACGCGACGGGCCCGCCTCGCCAGCAATTGGTCAAGGGTCAGGGTGTGACCCGGAAGTGATTACAATCACTTCCGGGTCACGCCTTGGGCAGGGGCCAAGCCGGTCAGAACCGGCTTGGCCCGAAGAAAGGGTTAAAAGGCGAGGGAGCGGGGGAATCGGCCTCTGTTGCCCCCCGCTCCTCCAGCTTCCCACACCAGCCTCGCTAGGAGGCTGTTAATCTGTTTTCCCCACCCACCATCCCCTGAAGCTAAGGAGTCTTGAGGGTTTAATGAAGTTTTGGTTTTATTGACAGTTTCAAATAAGTACTGTATAAAGTGTGGTGTGTGTTGTTTTCTCTTTCGTGGCTCGAAAGGCATTTGTTTAATTTTCAGGTCATCTAACGTCGTATTTAGTGCTATTACTTGGTCAGGCGGTAAGGTCATGATTGGTGAGCAGTAAATTTAAGGTCCTTCGAGGGCGGCGCCATTCTTGAATGGGCTCGCCCAAGGGGAGGGACAAGTGGTCTCTCTTAGAACTCCAGGGGCAGTTACAGCCGGTGGCTGGATGGGTGCGGGGAGGGGGAGTAACGCTTTCCCTAGGCGAGTGGGCCACCCCGCACGTGGACAATGGCGCCAGTAAACGGCGCAGAACTGCAAGGGCCCCTTATGGAGATATTATACAGAACGTACGAGGGTAACCGGGGGGGGGGAAGTACCCTCACGGTGAACGGGCCCTCTGCGCATGCGCACTCCGGTAGGAGGGCGTGGCATTATTTGATAAGGATCTGACACCAGTTATTGACCTTGCCGTAGGTTCAAATTTTTTGTTACGCAGAAAATTTAATTGTATGCTATATGTTGATGTTGAGATAACTTAGATTTGGATAGGAATACCTTTGTATTAGAGATATGTTAAGGTTAGGCATCTGACATCTGTAAGTATCAATGTAATCAATGTCATTAAGTATTTTCTGCGTAAAAGATTTTTTGTAAATATGTATATTAATTATGTGGTAATTTTATGTTAATAAATACGGCCGGGGGTTTACGACCCCTCATCCAAACTCGTCTCAGCTATCTATCTGTCTGGTAAGATAAGGGAGGAGGGGGTATAGGCAGTACCTGGCCATACTCCCCGCCTGCACGTTGTTGCGGTTCGAAAGCAGACAACATCGTGCAGGCGCTGCTGAATGTGTCCCGGTGTTTGCAAATTACACCGGGACGAATTCAGCACATTTTTCAGTGGGGCCCAACTTCTTGGCAGGGGGGAAAGCATCCACCCTGTGAAAATAGTAGGTGGACGCCGTCCACCCACGTGTACCCCCGACTCGTGCCCTGCTGACGAGGGATGTGGGTGGATCAGGACAGAGGACAAATCGATCAATTCGTGCAACATTTACATATAAATCACACTAAAGCAACAAACAAATTACAATCAATAAAAGTTTTACAGCATCTATGCATCCAAAATCTATTTGACCTTCCTCATAGTTCCTAGTCTAACTTTATTTACTTACTATAAATGCTCAGCTTTAATAAACATGTATTTGGTGGTGTTTTAAGTATAGTTTTACTCATTGTGTGCTCTTTTTCCCTTTCGGAGATGTTAGAGGCCCGCAGAACGACGAGCCTACAATTTATCATATTAATTCATAGTCTTCTCTTCACTGAGAATTGAAACATTGCCAGGATCTATCACAGGGAAAATGTTTCTAAGTATGTAGAGGGGGCAGTAGTAATTACTCGCCAACAGGGGTGTACGTGAAAGGTGTTTATCGTCTGATTGTTGTGTGGTGTTACAGGGTGAGGTCCACGTTTTGGTTCCAAGAGTTCTGGCAGCTACTTCCTTCCTTGGCAGTGCAGAACAGGAGATGGGTAGTGAACCAGCAGCATTGTGATTATTACATGTTTTTTCATTCAATGACTGTAGATAACAAGGAGAGCAAGACAATAGTAAATGGAGGAGTTCACTAAAGTTTCAGACACTGGCAGAAAAGCACTTTTAGTCGATTTAGTCAAGGGATGGAGCAGACAGCTCCAACTAATTACTGGGACATCCTTCACCAAAACAATGTAATTGGTGGAGAATGTGGTCCTTAAAAAGCACCATGGAACTTGAGTGCCCAGAATCCTGGTTTCCCACTCTCATATGTCGCTTGGGAGAATTTGAGAAAGTTGTGGCATTTGCAATTTTGGAGTGAGTTAGTTAGAGATATTGCACTTTGTTCAAATTAGGTATTGGGTCACGCATCCTCAGATCAGTCAGACTGCCACGAGGAAAAACTAAAATAGTTTACCACTTCAGATCTGCTGTTAAGAGCGCCTATGGGGGTTATTTAGAGTTTGGCAGTATGTACTTTATACCACCAGGACAGTAGAGGCATGTACTCTGCTGCCCTGGTGGACTTCATGTCAACATATTTAGAGTTCTCTACCTTTCTGGTGGAGGTCTATCTGTCTTCATAAGAGCTGCCACCGTGGAATATCCAGAAGAATAATGCACATACAGAGCTCCTGTCTGCCCGACAGCCAGCTTCCGAGCGGTGAGGGGACATCATCTGGAGTCTGGGCTGGAGGAAGAGCTGTATCTCTGTCCTGAAACACTTGAAGAATCCTGCCTGGAAGAAGAGAGAAGGAGCGAGTCATCCCTGCAAGAGGAGCTGACTACTGGTTTAGGAAAAATCATTTGACCCTGGTGCTGTGGGTCCATCTAACAGAGACTCCTGAAAGCATGACTGGCTCGGGCCAAGTCACTATTGCCGTAGTGAAGGTTTCCTGGCAATGCGGAAGTGTGCATGAGCAGATCATCCCGCTGACTCTGCTGTTGCTGCAGTGGCACTTGCCCCCAGTGTGGTGAGTGTTCCGCAGGGCAGAAGAAAAGACCATTGTCAAGCTAGGGCACTCACTCAGTGTGCCTGAACTGATTTTGCTGCTGTAGCCATGCAACCTGACACAAGTGCGCCTGAGTTGGTCTGGGCCACTTAAGATGAGACCCGTATTGATCCTTGAGACATTTGCTCACTGAGATGGAGTGGCTAAGTGGCTGCCCTATGTGCTGACCAAAAGTGCACCTCATCAGACTCAGCCGCAGAAGCTGAATTGAGGCACCCTGGAGCAAATCAACTGTTGTTCCTGGACCTGTGACCGGAAGTGGACTGCATTACTACCTTGACCCCTGGGAGGACAGCTGAGCTAAATTGCTGATTCACCATACAGACCAGAAGGTAGGAGGGCAGGCAGCAACCTGCAGGGCCCCAACGGCTGTGGCCCACTAGCCACTGCTTGCCCTGTGGCCCCTCCAAATGGGGTTTGGCAGCATCTTATTCTCAAAAATTGCTATTCATTTGGAAAGTGCCTTCACTTATTTAAAATTGAAATTTGTAATTCATTGGTTCATTTTTGGTAATGGTTATGAAGTGGAGATGGGATGGGAGTGGTAAAAGTCAAAGCTTCTGCAACACTTCGGCTGTCTCAGGACTAGTTCCAGAAGTCTATAAGAAGCTCTATAGGAAGGTAATATTTACCCACTGTTCAAAAAGCCTTCTCTGGCCCTAGATGATTTAAAAAACCATAGGATCATCCCGCTTTTTAGAAACGTGACAAAATTTCTTTCATAAGTTTATCACAAGCACAGGGGCTTTAGCCTTGACCCTGGCTAGGATCAGTCCCAAACACAGTACTGAAGTAGTCTTGTCTGTCTCCTTGGAGCATCAAAGGACCACAAAGGATCATGATGATCACACAGATATGCTGTTTCTAGACCTTTCGCGTGTGTTAAACATGACCATCATGATATTCTGGTTGGCTGTCTAGGTGAAGCTGGTCTCTCTGGTCCAGAGCTAATTTAAATCTTTTCTCAGTGGTCACTCAAGCAGTGGCCCTCTGTCTATTTCACTCTTTAGAACATCCTGTCTCCTTATGGGTTCTCACTTTCTCCCATTTAATTCAATCTATGTTTCACTCGAATGTGATGGCAACACCCAGCCGCTGCGGAAATCTGACCACCAATACTGTGATTGTGTGGCAAGGTTGAGAGAGTGCTGCACTGCAATCTAGGGTATGGTGGCTCCAACCATCTGAAACTGAAGGGGGATAAGACTGAGATCCTGACTGTTGAAGGTGGCCTGAAGATCTGATCCATCAAGCTCTGGCCTGAAATCTTAGGCAATGTACTTACTCCGGCCCCCAGTTTAAAATCTCTTGGTGAAGTCCATTGCACGTGTTTCCTGCAGCTAAGTGTGTTGAAAAAGATCCTCCCTTTTGTTCCCAGGGAAGCCTAGCCATCTTTTATTGTGGCTCGGATTCTATTTAGCCTTAACTGTGCATGGGACTCCCTGAGACCCTGTAGATGAAACTTCAAAGGCTGCCGAGCACTGCAGAGCACCGGCTGGCTACAGATCAAGCCCAGTCTTCATTTTTGATCAACTGACTCCCAAAAGTGGCCATTCTTGGCCCCCAAACTGTGAAACACCCTGGCACTTCAGCTTCTCTTGACCCCGACTACACCCTGTTTCAGAGAGATCTGAGAGCTCACCTGTTGTGATAATCTCTTCTGTTCAGTTTTTCGTTTTTCTCCTTACTCCTCACCCCCAGGCTCTGTTGCTCCTAGCTTCAGTATGTTGTTTGACGATAGTGCGCCTCACAAATAAATAACAGTCGTATGTGGATGAAGACTCGCACACTATTCACAAAGGGTGCATCTTCCTGGTTCATTGTCTCATCTTTATGTTTCTTTGAATATCTCACACTCTCCAGTGAGTTTCTCTATTGTCAATCCCTACTCTTAGTGTAAATGTGCTTTTTGGGGTGTCACCTTCTGATCTCAGGTGCAAAATCAAATTGTAATCAAACACTAATCCCATAATGGGTTTGTGTTCCCCATTAGCACTCCTTAAGTAAGTCCCCTGCTGGGTTTCTCAATCTTATTATTCTTTAGTACATTCCTCTCATCATTTCCAGATCTATCAAATTAATTCATCCTCTAGCTTCATAGTTCATTTCACCAAGTGTTTATTTCATTTGGTGTATTTTTATTGTGCCATCATTCAATGGTGTATTTAGGGTACTCCTCTCCCCAATGCATTTTGGACCTAACATGGTCCTTCGTCAGGGGGTGTCCTGTTGCACAATAAAAAGCAATGAATTAATTCAGTACCTATAAACAATATGTATTTACCAGTGGCGGCTGGTGACATTTGAAAGTGGTAGGGCGTAACATAATTGTCGTACTGCGGCGAGCGAGCGCAGCGAGCGAGCTCAAACAACCTAGGGAGGGGTTTGGGGGGGTTCTCCCCCCGAGAAAATTTTGAAAAAAGAGTGGACAAACAGTGCATTTTCAAGCAAATTTGAGGAAGCAGGAAGGTTAATAAAGCAATACGATTGAATTATTTATCATTTAAGAAATTGCCAATTTTTTATGAGCTATAGAGGACAATCTTTGCGTATGCTGATGTAAATGTGTGCAGTTTTATACAGCGCAAACTCGGCCCAGGTGCATTGGAGCACTTTACAAGAGCACCAGTTACATTACACAAGTCAGATTCATGTTTTTAGACTCAGGGAGATTAAGTTATTTACTCAGAATCACAGGATGGTGAGACAGCACCGGAACTTGGATCCCCAGTTCTAAAGTTGGCCACATCATTTCCATTTGCTGTACATAAAGCAGCATCAGTGCTAACGCATAACTCCGAAAACTACTGTTAGCAACAGTGCAAGTGCCACCACATCCAACACAGTAGGAACAGCACAAACAGCGGTGTTCGCTTCTATGGTACACACACACACACACACTGGCAAATACAGTACAAGGAGCCACAAACCATAAGATGTATAGAATACAGGCCACGCATACAAGACAAACTCCGCATTGGACACGGCCCACAAACACAGGAGCACGAGACAAGGACACAGGAAGAAATAAAGCATGACATGAGAGCAAACAGGTAAGATAATGTTCAGGTGTAACCCAGGACAACAGCAGTTGAGCTGGTGGCAGGATGCTCCGGGGTTGCAGAAAGAGGGCCTGCAACAATGGCATCCCTAAATTAAGGCATACGCAGCGGCACAAAAAAAAATTCAGAGTGGGGGTGCTGGAGCATACGTTTCCCCTCCTCCGAGTCAGCAATGGAGCAGAGAGACGTGCTACTGTGCACAAACCGCCGCACATATTTTGGGAATTGCTTACGCTCTCGGAAGAACAGCATTAGGCGGGGTTAGCACTGAGGTGTAAATGACCTCTTAGGCATTCAGGATATAAAATACACATTGTTTTGCAACGAGAGCATCCGATGAGATAGGTTGTGTGTCAGAACATAGCATGTCAGTACAAGGCAACACGAGCAAACAAAGTCTCTGAAACATGCCCGAGCAAAGAGATCATCTGAGAATGGGCGCACAGGGAAATGTAGACTGCATCACAGGGTGACATATAGGAACATTTATATAATTGGTTTAGCGCTGTCTTGCCATTGTATTACTCTGATAGTGTGACTGATCGTGCATTAAACACACTAACAAAGAAAAGAATTGCTCTTGACTTGAAGGTTCTGTGAAATAATAGGACAGAAAAAGATGCAAGCAAAGCTTTTCAGTTACAGCTAAGTGAACAAGCATTTGCAATGCAATAGGTCTCGCATTTACGCAGTTTGAGCTATTGGCATTTTAAATGACAATGCCTTTTATTTATGTTTTGGTTCTTAAAACATAAATAAAAGCCATTGTCATTTACAATGCCAATAGCTTAAACTCGCATACATGCGAGACCTATTGCAATGCAAATGCTTGTTCTTGATGTTACGTGTTGGATATTGTGTTGTAGTGGTATGGCTGATGCCACTAGGACAACTTTTGAATATGTGTCAGTAGTGGCAGAGAAACAATTATTTCTCTCTTAATCCACTTGTAGCACAGCACCTTCTCCAGAAGAACTGAACCCTTTTTGGGGCGCCACTGGCCAAGCAGTCAGCACTAATTCCTCTCCCCTTCGAGGCACTGTAAGATATGACCTTGTCTGACCGCCTTTACGGTTTTCCAGAGCCCAATCCATGCCTTGAACAAAATTAGATTTATTTTACAAAATTATTGGTAGCTGTGAGCCAGGCCAGGGAAGAACCAGCCCGTGTTACTCTCTAACACAATGAAAATCAGGTACAAAACTCTGCCCTGGCCTCACCCTGTCTCCTCATCTCCAGATCTGTGGTATCAGCAGTGCCATCCATGCCCATGCCACAGGGAGGCGCTCCTTATTGTTATCTTATCTGGAGAGGGCATTTGAAGTAAAAACATTTGAAGTAAAAGTCAATCTATTTAGTGGCATGGATTACAAGCAGCAGTGCAAGTCTTGGTTACAACAAAAATGTGTTTATTAGCCAAATCTTCAAGCTTTGAAATAATGGAAAATACATCCACGATGAAGAAAATGATGATATGCTAGTTTTACCATCCGATGTATGTTACAACATTTAGATCCGCTTCCATTACCACCAGAAAGAAAATAGAATGCAGCTCCTGACATGTGTTTCGCTTTCATTAAAGCTTGTTCAGAAGTAGAGGTCTGTCCAGACATGAACATGGAACCCACTACAGAGGTAATGAAACTGCTGGGGAGCTTGAGATGGGAGTGAAACTTATATGTCCACCTGTGACACCTATTTTGCCTGTTTTGAGGCCTGTTTCATGAGTGCAGATGTTTGTTTCATGTACAGCTGGTGCAGATTCGCACCCCAGTTTGCGTGACCCCGTGAAAGATTATTTAGAGCGCGTTGCTGTAATGTTCACTACACTTTTGCTTCCCCAGATACAGATTGACTAACTCTGTGCTCGACTTATGCTTGCTTGTAGAAGTTGGACAGCTCTGCGGCACTCCTGGCAGCAGCTGCAAGGACACCTGTTGACTGTGCAGTAATCCAAGCCTTTCCAGGTACCCACGCCTACATCTCTCGGAAGCTTCTGTTGTCTGCAAAGGTTTCTAGCTTGAGGCGGGGATTAAATGTCCTCCAAGCCCAGCACCTAGCACTGTAAATAGCGTGTGGACAAAGGGGTGTAATCACCCCATCTTTTGCAAGCAGATCTATACCAGCCCACTACTGTTTGCAGAAGGAGGCTTTGAAAGGGGACGGCTTGTCCTGCTGAATTCCGAGACTGCCTCGTACCCAGGTTACGTAGAATATGATGGAGCAACAGACACCGTTTTTCGTAGAAGAGTTTTCATCAAACAGAAGCTGCGTCAAGGTCAAGTGAGGAAGGCTACAGCTTCGCGCGCGCCTGGGCCCATCCGGAATATGGGATGCATCTTTTTGGCAACTGTTGTGTGTGTTTGTCACACAGTTGTTGTCACCCGAATGCACAAAGAATCGTATGCATTACTAACATGTGTTTGAGTATTTACATGGAGTAAACCCAGTTGTAACTTGTAAAGAAACAGAGCTCTGTAGAACGGGAAGGGGGGTAGGCAGTAGGCTCGGATACTAGGAGGGGCTGGCCCCCTCTGGGGTCTGCAAGGGGCGTCTGCTGCAGCCTGCAGGTATTGTGTGCTTGCTGTGCTCAGAGTGAGGAGTGTGTATGTGAGAAGTTGGCCTGGCATATGCTGTCCACTAGTTATAGTGGGCACCTTGCACCAGTCCAAACGACCCTTATTGATGATAGGTTTAAAGACAACCTTTATTGAAAGCTATCCTAGTGGTAGCTATGGAGAGCAGCCTTCAGGCTAAGGCTTGAAGGAGTGTAAAGCAGCTTGGTTTACCAGATTATAACCTCTTGAATGACTAAATGAAAGGAGAACCACACAAGATATATATAAAATATATGTATTTATTTCTAAACACTAACTACTAATTTCTTTATGAGATTAGAGTTCAAGATACACAGTATCACAGTATTAAAACGACAGTAAATAGCACAATACACAGTGGGCTCGAGGGGGAGACCAAACCATATACTAAGAAAGTGGTATAAGAACCACAACTTGACTAGACACAGTGCCTAGAGCACGTAGAATCGCTGGGACTGCAAGGAACCACCCAAGGTAGTGACACAGGAGACCCACGGGGGACGTGTGCAGTGTGAGAACACAGCCGCGAGCGCCGTAGGATTCAATGCGGAAAGTCGCGGTTGGAATTTTAAAGATATAGGACACTTAGGAGAGGACTTTCAGCAAACCCCTTTAGACTTAAGGGGTTCTAGGGCCAACACCCACGGGAGCACCGGAGTACTCGAGTTACCTCACCCAGGGAAGCCGGGTGCATAGGTGTCAAAGGGTGTCGGGAATCGTCGTCGTTTTCAATGGCGATCTGCTGCAAAGTGCTGCTGCCGTGAAGAAGAAAAGTGTCCGGGTGGATCCACGCCTGGATCGAAGATGTGAAGAACCTGAAAGCAGAGGGGACAGAGTCTGGGTCACTAGCCAGTGACCAGGAGCGGAGCAATCGAATGCCCACAGATGTCAGGTGCTTCAGGTGCGAAGAGGTGAAGCTTGACTCTGCAGCCACGGGGTCCCGGAGATGTTGACGACAACCAGGAGCCGGATTCGAGCTGTCCCATGAAGGATGTCGAGTGCTGGGGTGTCAGTGATCGGATTGACCACAACAAGCCTTGGCAACAGCAACCCACGCAGGAAGAGAAAAGATGCTTCTGTGCGGACCAGCAAGGTCCTGGGGACTCTCCAAACAATGGAGAGTCAGGGCACGTCTAAAGCAACCAGGGAAGCCCAATAAAAGTTAGAGTTGCCTTCTTGGGGACCCACAGGTCAACGGACCAGGGATCGCAAAGGGACCTCAAGAGGAATCACAAAATGGTGGCCCACGGAACACTCGTTGAGTGTAGGCCTGCAATCTTCAGTATAATTACTGCTCGGGTGAGGGCTACAAGTAACCCAAAGCTCAGCCTCAGGGGTCGCCGGAAAGCTGATGCTTCTTCAAATGGTCGCGGTGTCCAGGAGATCGGGTTGCACGGTCTCCACGAGAGATACGGGCCTCAGACTTGCTGTGGGCACAGATCAACCTCAGAGACCTAGGAAAAACCCACCTCCTGTGTGGCAATATTCTTCGGAGTCCGCAGGAGCTTCGGAGATGCCAACCAGTCAGTTGCGTTAAAGGTGCCTGCCTTGCAGGGGAGTAACTCCTTTACTCCAAGGGAGATTCTTCAGTCATCCAGCGTAGTGTAGATCGTCGAAGTACTTGGTTTCTGGTATCAGAGTTTAGTCCAGGTGTAATCTAAAGTCCTGTAGTCAGGGTTTCCAACTTTATACCCAAGGAAGGGGTTGGACAAACTCTGGGGACCCACCTATGGGAGGGTCAGAAAAGAGGGGTGGCTACACCCATTTCCTTTGTCCAGTTTCACGCCAGAGCAGGGGCTGTGTGCCCCTGCAACCGGTTTGAGCTGGACTATGCACAGGGACACCAAATGTGCCCCCAGTGCAGACTTCAAAGCACTCTGAGAGTGCACCCACCCAGCCCCAATACACTAAAGCCTGTCTGGGAGGTGGTCACACCTCCCTGTGACAGGAAACCTATTGTCCAGGCCTCCCTTGCCGGAGTTTCGTCCAGCAGCAGGAGGGCAGACTCGTGTCTGTTTCTGCAGCATCCATTTTGTGATGCCAGGGTTCTGTTAAGCTGGTACCGGGTGTACCGGTGGTGCCATGTTGCTCCCTCTAGAAGGGAGGAATCATACCTCCCACCCCAGTACTGGGGTGGAGGTATGATTCCAAGGTGTTTGACACCAAACACGACATGTTTCCATGCAGCCATTCTCAAGTTAGCATTTACCGCGGGGTTATAATGCACTTAAGAGTATATGGTCTGGCTGCATCACAAAAAACCCCGGAATAAAGATTCCGAAAGCTGCAGAGGGGCTCTGATCATGCATGGGCACCCTCTCACATGAAACCCAGCACCCTGCCTTCAGGATTGTTAAGGCCTGACATAGGGGTGACTGATAGGTTTACATGTGCAGTGATATGGAGAGATATAGGGAACCTATATCTCAGTAAGGGGTGCATATACCACCTTACACAGGCTGCTGTAGCAGACATGTTGTGTCATTTTAAAAGGCTTCCCAGGGGTGGCACAATACATGCTGCAGCCCCTGGTAGGCCTCTGGGGTACCTATGCCCTGGGTACATAGTATACCATATACTAGGGACTCACAAGGGTACCCCAGAATCCAATCTGGAGTGTACCTAAAGTACATTCAGTCAATTTAGAGTAGAAATCAGATAGACTGGGGTCCTGATTAGCCGGGCCTCAGTCTGGCTAAGTCGAAAAACAGTGAAACATCAGCAAAAAGTGGGGGTAACTATAAGAAGCAGATCCTACTCTCCTACACAACCCCCCAAACGTCAGGACATTAAACTAACCTTGACCAGTTGAGTCTTCATGTTCTAAGTGGAAATATCTGGAGAGTCCATCTGCATTGGCATGGTTACTCCCAGGTCTATGTTCCACTGTATAGTCCATCCCCTGTAGGGAAATGGACCACCTCAAAAGTTTGGGGTTTTCACCTTTCATCTGTTTTAGCCATAAGAGGGGCTTGTGGTCTGTCTGAACAATGAAGTGAGTGCCAAACAAGTATGGCCTCAGCTTCTTCATGCCCAAACCACAGCAAAGGCCTCCCTCTCAATGGCTGACCAACGTTTCTCTCTGGGGGTCAACCTTCTGCTAATAAAAGCTACTGGCTGATCCTGAACTTCATCATTCAATTGTGATAACACACCCCCAACTCAGATGCATCTGTTTGGACAATGAATTGCTTGGAGTAATCAGAACTCTACAGAATGGGAGCAGTGCACATGGCCTGCTTCAGGTCATCAAATGCCTTTTGACAGCTCACTGTCCACTGAACTTTCTTGGGCATTCTTTTAGAAGTCAAGTCATTCAAAGGGGTCACTATGGATCCATAACCTTTGACAAATCTTCTATAGTACCCAGTCAGGCCCAAGAAAGCTCTGACCTGAGTCTGGGTAGTGGGAGCAATCCAGTCCATTATGGTCTGGATTTTGCTCTGCAATGGTTGAACCTGGCCTCCACCCACAAGGTGGCCCAGGTATACAACTTGGCTCTGCCCTATCTGGCACTTGGGGGCCTTGATAGTGAGGCCTGCCTTTTGCAGGGCCTCTAAAACATTTCTCAGGTGGACCAGGTGATCCTCCCAGGTGGAGCTAAAGACAGCAATATCATCTAGATATGCTGCACTATAGGCTTCCAGGCCTGTAAGGACTTTGTTCACCAACCTTTGAAAAGTGGCAGGTGCATTTTTCAAACCAAAGGGCATCACCACAAATTGGTAGTGCCCACTAGGGGTAGAAAATGCTGTTTTGGCTTTTGCATCCTCAGCTAGTCTGATTTGCCAGTAGCCAGCTGTCAGGTCAAATGTGCTGAGAAACTTGGCTGAGGCCAAAGTGTCTATGAGCTCATCTGCCCTAGGGATTGGATGGGCATCAGTCCTAGTGACTGCATTGAGACCTCTGTAGTCTACACAAAACCTCATCTCTCTCTTACCACCCTGGGTGTGAGGTTTAGGCACTAAGACTACTGGACTAGCCCAAGGGCTATCTGAGGGTTCAATCACTCCCAAATCCAACATCTTCTGGACTTCAGTCCTGATGCAGTCCCTGACATGGTCAGGTTGCCTGTAAATCTTATTTTTAACAGGCAGACTGTCCCCAGTGTCCACTTCATGAGTGCACCAGGTAGTCTGACTTGGAGTCAGAGAGAACATATGTCTGAACTGATTGAGAACTTTTCTGCAATCAGTTTGCTGCTGGTCAGTGAGGCTGCCTGCCAAGGCTACACCATCTACTGATCCATCATCAGGGTTCTGAGAGAGCAGGTCAGGGAGTGGATCACTCTCTTCCTCCTGTCCCTCATCAGTAGCCATGAGCAAGCCCATGTCTGCCCTGTCAACATATGATTTCAGTCTGTTGACATGGAGCACCTTGTGGGGGCTCCTGGGAGTTCCAAGGTCCACCAGGTAGGTAACCTCTCCCTTCTGTTCAACAATGGTATGGGGGCCACTCCACTTGTCTTGGAGGGCTGCTGGGGCCACAGGCTCCAACACCCATACTTTCTGTCCTGGCTGATAAACAGTCAACACAGCCTTTTGGTCATGCCAGGCTTTTTGTAATTCCTGGCTAGCCTCAAGGTTTTTAGTTGCCTTCTTCATGTACTCAGCCATCCGGGAGTGGAGACCAAGAACATAGTCCACAATATCCTGTTTAGGGGGTTTGAGCGGTAACTCCCATCCCTCCTTCACTAGACACAATGGACCCTTAACTGGATGTCCAATCAGAAGCTCAAATGGGCTGTAACCAACCCCCTTCTGTGGAACCTCTCTGTAGGCAAAGAGGAGGCAGGGCAAAAGTATGTCCCATCTGCGCCTAAGCTTTTCTGAGAGACCTTTAATCATGCCCTTCAAGGTTTTGTTGAACCTTTCAACTAAACCATTGCATTGTGGGTGATAAGGGGTGGTAAATTTATAATTTACTCCACACTCCTTCCACATAGCAGTCAAGTAACTAGACATGAAGTTTGCATCTCTGTCTGATACTACCTCCTTAGAAAACCCCACCCTGGAAAATATTCCCAGGAGGGCCCTTGCCACCACAGGGGCTGTGGTGGTCCTGAGGGGAATGGCTTCTGGGTACCTAGTGGCATGGTCCACCATCACCAGGATAAATCTGTGCCCAGATGCTGTTTGAGGGTCTAGGGGACCAACAATGTAAATCCCTACCCTTTCAAAGGGAACCCCCACCACAGGTAGTGGTATCAGGGGGGCCTTTGTAGTGCTACCTGCCTTACCACTGGCTTGGCAGGTAACACAGGAGCGACAAAACTCCTTGGTGTCTTCAGACATATGAGGCCAATGAAAGTGAGGGACAATTCTGTCCCAAGTCTTGTTTTGGCCTAGGTGACCTGCCAATGGGATATCATGTGCTAGGGTCAATAGGAAGCTCCTAAACTTCAGAGGTATAACCAACCTCCTGGTGGCTCCAGGCTTGGGGTCTCTACACTCTGAGTAGAGGAGTCCATCATCCCAATAGATCCTATGGTTACCACTAGCACTCCCAGCAGCCTCAGCAGCCCTGGAAGGGCCCCCTGTCCCCAAGAACTCAACCTGATCAGGTTCAAGCTCCTCTGGGACAGTTCCTTCTTCAGGACTGAGATCATCTCCCTCAAGAGACTGATCTGCATTCTGAGGCAGGGGGGAAGACACTGCCTTAACCCTACTGCTCCTCCTCTTGGGAGGCACCTGGTCCATTCTTCCAGAATCCAGGGCCTGTTCAGTTTTAGACATTTTTGCCTGTGACCTGGTCATAGCAAACACAGCTGCAGGGATGCCCAACATTTCTGCATGGGTCCTGAGTTCAACTTCAGCCAAAGCTGAACGTTCCAAATCATTTCCAAGCAAGCATTCAACAGGGAGGTCTGCACTTAAAACAACCTTCTTAGGGCCAGTTACCCCTCCCCAGGAGAAATTAACAACTGCCAGGGAATGGTCTGTCCTGACATTGCTAGCATTGGTCACTTGGTACATTTCACCAAGTATGATCTGCTCAGGGGCTACAAGATCTTTTGTCACCATTGTGACACTTGCTCCTGTGTCCCTGAATGCCAAAGCATCTCTTCCATTAATTAAAGGCTGCTGTCTGTATTTGCCCAGATTACTGGGACTCACATAGGAGGACATATCCATGCCTCCATCACAGATCAGTACAGCCTGAGTTGGAACTCTGACTAGGCCAGAGTCCATCTCAGATCCCAGGGTTAACCCTACTACACCCTATTTGGAACACCACCACTTGGAGCTGAACTAGGGGGAACAGTTGCCTTAGGGGCAATGGTGGCTGGAGTTGAGTCTTTGGTCTTGGTACAATCACTAGTCCAATGGGTTTTCTGTTTACAGATTTTACACCATGGTTTCTTTTGGCCTTTTCCTTTGTTTGATTGGGACTCCCCACCAGATGCAGATTTTTGGGGCCCTTGAGAAGACTTCTGGTCTTTACCCTTCTCCCCACCCTTATCAGAGTTTTTAGAATCTTGCTTCTTGGAGTCACCACCTTGGTTCTGAAACTTCTGCCTCACCCTGGTTCTGACCCACTTGTCTGCCTTCTGACCCAATTCTTGGGGAGAGGTCAGATCAGAGTCCACCAGGTACTGATGCAACAGTTGATTTTGACAGTTGTTAAGGATCTGCTCTCTCATGATCAAATTATACAATCCTTTGAAATCACACACCTTACTGCCAAGTAACCAGCCTTCCAGAGCCTTAGTAGCACAATCAACAAAGTCAACCCAGTCCTGAGTCTGTGCCTTTTGGGTATCTCTGAACTTTAACCTGTATTGTTCAGTGGTTTGGCCAAACCCTTCAATCAGAGCACTCTTCAGGACTTTGTAATTGTCAGCATCCTCTTCTCTTACAGTGAGGAGCTTGTCTCTACCTTTGTCTGCAAAGGAGAGCCACAAGATTGCTGCCCACTGCTCCTGAGGGACCCTCTGTACCTTACAGGCCCTCTCCAGTGCAGTTATCCATTTGTGGATGTCATCCCCACTCTGGTAGGGAGGGACAATCTTGTTCAGGTTCCTATGGTCATGAGGATGACCTCTACCTCTAGGGACACTGCTGCTGCCACCATGGGACCCTAGTCCCATCTTCTGTGAAGCTCTCTGAAGCTCCAGGGATTCCCTGTCTAAGGCCAATTGCTCTCTCTTGATTCTGAGCTTAGCTCTCTCAAACTCAAGCAGTTGACACTTCTTCTCATAAGAGGATGCCCTTTTATGAGAAGCAGAGGACCCTATAGAAGTACCAGAATGATTAGATTCCTGAGAAGGAGATCTTGATCTTCTTGGTAGACTATTAACCCTTCCAGGTGGGGTAAAGAGAACCCCACTGGGGTCTCGTTCCTCACCTTCAGGAAGATTGGATTTTCCAGGTGGGAATCATTTTGATGCCCCTGGCCAGCATCAGAGTCGGGGTCATAGTAGTTTTCACTACCTGGCCTTTCCTCGTCTACTGCCCCACCCAACCTGCCTGCCTCATCATACCCTGGTGTCTTTCTGAGGTCATCTAACAGCAAAGCCTCTATGAGGCGTTGAGTGCTTGCATGTCTCCCTGTTTTCAGTCTCCTAGAGGTACACATATTTCTCAATTCCTGGAATGTGAGATTGTCATACCTAGTGGGCAAGGAGTCACTGACTTCAGGCCTTGAAGACATTCTAGTGTGGTGTGGTGTATGCACCTACCTACTCTAGTGGGAACTGAAACTCTCTTGAGTTGTAGAAAGGGTGTGCTAAGCCCTTGACACACAACTCTAAGTTCAGTAGAACTTACTGTATTCTAAACTTGTTTTATATGTACCTATGTACCTATAGTGGTTTTCAGTTAGTCACTTCAAAGAGATTATCTGGTAAAGCAATAGCAAGCTTGAATCCAACCGCTGCACACCAATGTGAGAAGTTGGCCTGGCATATGCTGTCCACTAGTTATAGTGGGCACCTTGCACCAGTCCAAACGACCCTTATTGATGATAGGTTTAAAGACAACCTTTATTGAAAGCTATCCTAGTGGTAGCTATGGAGAGCAGCCTTCAGGCTAAGTCTTGAAGGAGTGTAAAGCAGGTTGGTTTACCAGATTATAACCTCTTGAATGACTAAATGAAAGGAGAACCACACAAGATATATATAAAATATATGTATTTATTTCTAAACACTAACTACTAATCTCTTTATGAGATTAGAGTTCAAGAATACACAGTATCACAGTATTAAAACGACAGTAAATAGCACAATACACAGTGGGCTCCAGGGGAGACCAAACCATATACTAAGAAAGTGGTATAAGAACCACGACTTGACTAGACACAGTGCCTAGAGCACTTAGAATCGCTGGGACCCCAAGGAACCACCCAAGGTAGTGACACAGGAGACCCACGGGGGACGTGTGCAGTGTGAGAACACAGCCGCGAGCGCCGTAGGATTCAATGCGGAAAGTCGCGGTTGGAATTTTTAAGATAAAGGACACTTAGGAGAGGACTTTCAGCAAACCCCTTTAGACTTAAGGGGTTCTAGGGCCAACACCCACGGGAGCACCGGAGTACTCGAGTTACCTCACCCAGGGAAGCCGGGTGCATAGGTGTCAAAGGGTGTCGGGAATCGTCGTCGTTTTCAATGGCGATCTGCCGCAAAGTGCTGCTGCCGTGAAGAAGAAAAGTGTCCGGGTGGATCCACGTCTGGATCGAAGATGTGAAGAACCTGAAAGCAGAGGGGACAGAGTCTGGGTCACTAGCCAGTGACCAGGAGCGGAGCAATGGAATGCCCACCGATGTCATGTGCTTCAGGTGCGAGGAGGTGAAGCTTGACTCTGCAGCCACGGGGTCCCGGAGATGTTGACGACAACCAAGAGCCGGATTCGAGCTGTCCCATAAAGGATGTCGAGTGCTAGGGTGTCGGTGATCGGATTGACTACAACAAGCCTTGGCAACAGCAACCCACGCAGGAAGAGAAAAGATGCTTCTGTGCGGACCAGCAAGGTCCTGGGGACTCCCCAAACAATGGAGAGTCAGGGCATGTCTGGAGCAACCAGGAAGCCCAATAAAAGTTAGAGTTGCATTCTTGGGGACCCACAGGTCAACGGACCAGGGATCGCAAAGGGACCTTGAGAGGAATCACAAAATGGCGGCCCATGGAACACTCGTTGAGTGTAGGCCTGCAATCTTCGGTGTAATTACAGCTCGGGGTCAGGGCTATAAGTAACCCAAAGCTCAGCCTCAGGGGTTGCCGGAAAGCTGATACTTCTGCAAATGGTTGCAGTGTCTAGGGGTTCGGGTTGCACGGTCTCCACGAGGGATACAGGCCTCAGACTTGCTGTGGGCACAGATCAACCTCAGAGACCTTGGAAAACCCACCCCCTGTGTGGCAATATTCTTCGGAGTCCGCAGGAGCTTCAGAGATGTTAACCGGTCAGTTGCGTTAAAGGTGCCTGCCTTGCAGGGGAGTAACTCCTTTACTCCAAGGGAGATTCTTCAGTCATCCAGCATAGTGTAGATCGTCAAAGTACTTGGTTTCTGGTATCAGAGTTTAGTCCAGGTGTAATCTAAAGTCCTGTAGTCAGGGTTTCCTACTTTATACCCAAGGAAGGGGTTGGACAAACTCTGGGGACCCACCTATGGGAGGGTCAGGAAAGAGGGGTGGCTACACCCATTTCCTTTGTCCAGTTTCGCGCCAGAGCAGGGGCTGTGTGCCCCTGCAACTGGTTTGAGCTGGACTATGCACAGGGACACCAAATGTGCCCCCAGTGCAGACTTCAAAGCACTCTGAGAGTGCACCCACCCAGCCCCAATACACTAAAGCCTGTCTGGGAGGTGGTCACACCTCCCTGTGACAGGAAACCTATTGTCCAGGCCTCCCTTGCCGGAGTTTCGTCCAGCAGCAGGAGGGCAGACTCGTGTCTGTGGCTGCAGCATCCATTTTGTGATGCCAGGTGTTTCGCTTTCATTAAAGCTTGTTCAGAAGTAGAGGTCTGTCCAGACATGAACATGGAACCCACTACAGAGGTAATTAAACTGCTGGGGAGCTTGAGATGGGAGTGAAACTTATATGTCCACCTGTGACACCTATTTTGCCTGTTTTGAGGCCTGTTTCATGAGTGCAGATGTTTGTTTCATGTACAGCTGGCGCAGATTCGCACCCCAGTTTACGTGACCTTGTGAAAGATTATTTAGAGCGCGTTGCTGTAATGTTCACTACACTTTTGCTTCCCCAGATACAGATTGACTAACTCTGTGCTCGACTTATGCTTGCTTGTAGAAGTTGGACAGCTCTGCGGCACCCCTGGCAGCAGCTGCAAGGCACCTGTTGACTGTGCAGTAATCCAAGCCTTTCCAGGTACCCACGCCTACATCTCTCGGAAGCTTCTGTTGTCTGCAAAGGTTTCTAGCTTGAGGCGGGGATTAAATGTCCTCCAAGCCCAGCACCTAGCACTGTAAATAGCGTGTGGACAAAGGGGTGTAATCACCCCATCTTTTGCAAGCAGATCTATACCAGCCCACTACTGTTTGCAGAAGGAGGCTTTGAAAGGGGACGGCTTGTCCTGCTGAATTCCGAGACTGCCTCGTACCCAGGTTACGTAGAATATGATGGAGCGGAGAACACCCACTACAACGCATGCGTTATGTCGCATGCGTTTACGTCGCGAGCGTTACAACGCAAGCGACGCTACGACGCGGCCCATTACGCCGCGTACCATTACATCGCATGCGCATTTAAAACGCATACGCTTTTAAATCGTATGTGGTGTAATGGACGCGAGGCGGGCGGCACGGACGAGCACCGGGACAGAGGCGGAGGAGCACCGGGACAACGCGAGGAGAAAGAGGTAAGGGGGATTATGCTTAGAGTGTAGTGTTTAGGGTTTAGGGCAGTGTCTGGAGATTGTGCTTACAGTGTAGTGTTTAGGGTTTAGGGCACTGTCTGGTGGTCGTAGTATAGGGCAGTGTGTTAGGCGTAGTGTATTAGGGTTTAGGGAAGTTTAGGGTACTTTTTTAGGCTTTAGGGTAGTGTGTGTTATGTAGGGCAGTGTGTTAAGCGTAGCGTATTAGGGCTTAGGGGTCAGGGGAGTGTGGGGTACTTTTTAGGCTTTAGGGTAGTGTGTTATGTAGGGGGTATTTGAGGGGAAATCGCGATGTTAAAGCATGCGGAGTGTTTGTGTGCGTTGAAAATGTGTTTTGCATACATTTCAATACGAAAGCGAAGTAATGGTTTGCGTGGTGAAAACTTGCGTTGCAAATGTGCATGCGATGTAAAGGCGCCGATGTAAAGGTATGCGATGTTATCGTTTGCGATGTAGCATCATACATCCTGATGGAGCAACAGACACCGTTTTTCGTAGAAGAGTTTTCATCAAACAGAAGCTGCGTCAAGGTCAAGTGAGGAAGGCTACAGCTTCGCGCGCGCCTGGGCCCATCCGGAATATGGGATCCATCTTTTTGGCAACTGTTGTGTGTGTTTGTCACACAGTTGTTGTCACCCGAATGCACAAAGAATCGTATGCATTACTAACATGTGTTTGAGTATTTACATGGAGTAAACCCAGTTGTAACTTGTAAAGAAACAGAGCTCTGTAGAACGGGAAGGGGGGTAGGCAGTAGGCTCGGATACTAGGAGGGGGCTGGCCCCCTCTGGGGTCTGCAAGGGGCGTCTGCTGCAGCCTGCAGGTGTTGTGTGCTTGCTGTGCTCAGAGTGAGGAGTGTGTATGTGAGAAGTTGGCCTGGCATATGCTGTCCACTAGTTATAGTGGGCACCTTGCACCAGTCCAAACGACCCTTATTGATGATAGGTTTAAAGACAACCTTTATTGAAAGCTATCCTAGTGGTAGCTATGGAGAGCAGCCTTCAGGCTAAGGCTTGAAGGAGTGTAAAGCAGCTTGGTTTACCAGATTATAACCTCTTGAATGACTAAATGAAAGGAGAACCACACAAGATATATATAAAATATATGTATTTATTTCTAAACACTAACTACTAATCTCTTTATGAGATTAGAGTTCAAGATACACAGTATCACAGTATTAAAACGACAGTAAATAGCACAATACACAGTGGGCTCGAGGGGGAGACCAAACCATATACTAAGAAAGTGGTATAAGAACCACGACTTGACTAGACACAGTGCCTAGAGCACGTAGAATCGCTGGGAACCCAAGGAACCACCCAAGGTAGTGACACAGTAGACCCACGGGGGACGTGTGCAGTGTGAGAACACAGCCGCAAGCGCCGTAGGATTCAATGCGGAAAGTCGCGGTTGGAATTTTAAAGATAAAGGACACTTAGGAGAGGACTTTCAGCAAACCCCTTTAGACTTAAGGGTTCTAGAGCTAACACCCACGGGAGCACCGGAGTACTCAAGTTACCTCACCCAGGGAAGCCGGGTGCGTAGGTGTCAAAGGGTGTCGGGAATCGTCGTCGTTTTCAATGGCGATCTGCTGCAAAGTGCTGCTGCAGTGAAGAAGAAAAGTGTCCGGGTGGATCCACGCCTGGATCGAAGATGTGAAGAACCTGAAAGCAGAGGGGACAGAGTCTGGGTCACTAGCCAGTGACCAGGAGCGGAGCAATCGAATGCCCACAGATGTCAGGTGCTTCAGGTGCGAAGAGCTGAAGCTTGACTCTGCAGCCACGGGGTCCCGGAGATGTTGACGACAACCAAGAGCCGGATTCGAGCTGTCCCATGAAGGATGTCGAGTGCTGGGGTGTCAGTGATCAGATTGACCACAACAAGCCTTGGCAACAGCAACCCACGCAGGAAGAGAAAAGATGCTTCTGTGCGGACCAGCAAGGTCCTGGGGACTCCCCAAACAATGGAGAGTCAGGGCACGTCTAAAGCAACGAGGGAAGCCCAATAAAAGTTAGAGTTGCTTTCTTGGGGACCCACAGGTCAACGGACCAGGGATCACAAAGGGACCTCAAGAGGAATCACAAAATGGCGGCCCACAGAACACTCGTTGAGTGTAGGCCTGCAATCTTCAGTATAATTACTGCTCGGGGTGAGGGCTACAAGTAACCCAAAGCTCAGCCTCAGGGGTTGCCGGAAAGCTGATGCTTTTGCAAATGGTCGCGGTGTCCAGGGGTTCGGGTTGCATGGTCTCCACAAGAGATACGGGCCTTAGACTTGCTGTGGGCACAGATCAACCTCAGGGACCTCGGAAAACCCACCTCCTGTGTGGCAATATTCTTCGGAGTCCGCAGGAGCTTCAGAGATGCCAACCGGTCAGTTGCATTAAAGGTGCCTGCCTTGCAGGGGAGTAACTCCTTTACTCCAAGGGAGATTCTTCAGTCATCCAGCGTAGTGTAGATCGTCGAAGTACTTGGTTTCTGGTATCAGAGTTTAGTCCAGGTGTAATCTAAAGTCCTGTAGTCAGGGTTTCCAACTTTATACCCAAGGAAGGGGTTGGACAAACTCTGGGGACCCACCTATGGGAGGGTCAGAAAAGAGGGGTGGCTACACCCATTTCCTTTGTCCAGTTTCACGCCAGAGCAGGGGCTGTGTGCCCCTGCAACCGGTTTGAGCTGGACTATGCACAGGGACACCAAATGTGCCCCCAGTGCAGACTTCAAAGCACTCTGAGAGTGCACCCACCCAGCCCCAATACACTAAAGCCTGTCTGGGAGGTGGTCACACCTCCCTGTGACAGGAAACCTATTGTCCAGGCCTCCCTTGCCAGAGTTTTGTCCAGCAGCATGAGGGCAGACTCGTGTCTGTGGCTGCAGCATCCATTTTGTGATGCCAGGGTTCTGTTAAGCTGGTACCGGGTGTACCGGTGGTGCCATGTTGCTCCCTCTAGAAGGGAGGAATCATACCTCCCACCCCAGTACTGGGGTGGAGGTATGATTCCAAGGTGTTTGACACCAAACACGACATGTTTCCATGCAGCCATTCTCAAGTTAGCATTTACTGCAGGGTTATAATGCACTTAAGAGTATATGGTCTGGCTGCATCACAAACAACACTGGAATAAAGATTCCAAAAGCTGCAGAGGGGCTCTGCTCATGCATGGGCACCCTCTCACATGAAACCCAGCACCCTGCCTTCAGGATTGTTAAGGCCTGCCATAGGGGTGACTGATAGGTTTACATGTGCAGTGATATGGAGAGATATAGGGAACCTATATCTCAGTAAGGGGTGCATATACCACCTTACACAGGCTACTGTAGCAGACCTGTTGTGTCATTTTAAAAGGCTTCCCAGGGGTGGCACAATACATGCTGCAGCCCCTGGTAGTCCTCTGGGGTACCTATGCCCTGGGTACATAGTATACCATATACTAGGGACTCACAAGGGTACCCCAGAATCCAATCTGGAGTGTACCTAAAGTACATACAGTCAATTTAGAGTAGAAAGCAGATAAACTGGGGTCCTGATTAGCAGGACCTCAGTCTGGCTAAGTCGAAAAACAGTGAAACATCAGCAAAAAGTGGGGGTAACTATAAGAAGCAGATCCTACTCTCCTACAGTGTACTCTTGGAGTATCGCGTGAGGGCAGCAGCTGAGCTGAAGGCTGTTCTTTACTCACTTTCACTCTCCTTTGTATGGGTGTGTAAACCCAACACCTTTCAAAACCAGACAAGCGCTGTCCCGAAAGTGAAAGAGGACCGCGCTGCAGCCGGAGCATGGGGATCTCTTGTCTTTATGGGGCCATGTGTTTCTAATTAGAAACACATGGCCCCATAAAGATAAGAAAGTGCTTTGCGACAGCAGCAAAGCAGGCGACCCAGTCCGGATGGGCCGGCACAAAAAGCCAAAGGGAGGCAACCCAAACAGCTAATTTCCAATGGCAGGCCACCGTTTACCATAAACGGTGACGCCAGCCAATGGAAATAAGGGGCGGGGCTTCAAGCCCTTTTCTCAAACTCCTCATTAACAATAAATCTCGCCGAGCGAGCAGCGCATACGCTGCAACGCTAGGCGAGACCTAAAAATGAAGTGCCCTACCAACTGGTTTCGGAAATACTGACAACTATGCAATAATAGTAGTCTTTACTGATTTAACACCAATTCAAAACCGTGTCATTTAACAAGACATATGGCCCTTCGCTGACGTGGGAAAGGATAGTGTTTATTGTCGACGAGAGCCATTTTGCACAGTATGGAGAAAAAGAGAGGCAAGCTTGTTGGGGGGACTATGAATAGCAATGTGCGCCATGAGACATGTCTCACGTAGTAAATGTCCGTTTTAAGTAGCGCTACATACTTTTCTTTGAAAATGTTTTTTCAGTCAAAGTTCTATGCCTACAAATAACGGATCAGTTAATTTTGCATAAAAAAAGCAGTCAATGCTTGGTTTAAGAGATGAAAGCTCCAGGTAGGTTCAAACATTATGGTACGGTAAAGTCTTGCAGCATTCCAGTTATTGGTGTACTCACTGCTTGCACAGTTACCTTAATGATAAGCCTAATGGAATGTTGGCCCCGTGATCCTGGCCGCTGATTTGCTGTTTCGGCTGGGATTTATGGCCGGCAGATACTTACCACAGCTAACGGGACAACTTAAAGTTTCCCGCTGCTTTTTCAATTGTGTAAAAATAAATAAATCCATAAATATAAGATTGTCTCTTTAAAATGTCTAAAGTGGGAGACCTCGTGTACACAAGACATAGTTGTTACTTATAAAATATAACCACCACCGCGCACCCCCTCACTAAAATGGGGGCAGAGAAGACCTACATTTAATAGTGTGTTTCGGCTTAGAGTTTTTAGTGAGTACTCCATTAGTAACACCATAAAATGCACGGTACTTGTAGCCACACTGCGACGTATAGGAAAGCTGTGAAAAGGAAATGGACAAAAAGTGTGCTCCAAATGCAACACATCCCCTCCGCCCCAAATTATGCTTTGCTCTGTATTGCAGCCCCGAATACACAAGATTCCAAATTATACTACAAATAAGGGGCGACATCGAACCCATTTTTACAGGGTAACCACCTAGGTGCCGGACCACCCTTGAAGAATTCATCCCTTCCTGCCCCATGTCGGTCACTCCTGCTCGCCGACTGTTGACGTTACGTTTGCGCTGTATAAGGCGTATATATATATATATATATATATATATATATATATATATATATATATATATATATATATATATATATATATATATATATATATATATATATATATATATATATATGAGACTCATATCACTAAATCCGACCGAACTCAAAGCATTCAAATTAACTCAGAAGGAAACAGCAGGGCCGTTCATTGGAAACTCTTGCGGCGAACTCTAGTGTAAACCTACATAAGTGACCCGCACCAATGACCCAGGTCCAACCATCAGCTGTCATCAGTCGCGGCCGGCAAAACGGGCGGGAGGGTTCGCGGGTGGGATCTAATTATATATAATAAAAAAACGTACCTTTCTCCGCGACCGCGCCGCCGCCTCAGCTCCTGCCGCTCTGGAGTCCTGGTGCGTTGTAGGCATCCTCCCTCCTCCTGCTCCCCTAAGCCAATCACAATGCTGCAATGGCAGCGTTGTGATTGGTGAGGCGCAGCAGAGAGCGCCCCAGCCGGGCCATTTTCTCTATGTAGGCTGCATGCAGCAGCCTACATAGAGAAAAAGGGAGTGTGCATGACTGCTTTGTTCGGCCCTGGGGCCGACCAAACAGTCAGTACCCACAACAGTGGGCAAGCCAAATCCCCCTGCCCTCGAGCGGGACCGCCCACCCGCCCTCCCACAACCAGGCACTTCTGCTTTCTGACAATGCGAGAAGTAGAAACATAAAATGGTAATTTTACCATTTTATGTTTCTGCCTTCTCGCACTGCGAGAGCAGTGGGGCGACGCCCCAAGCCCCCATGTTGGAGCCACCACTGGTATTTACTTAATTCAATCATAAAGTGAGAAAACATCGTTAACTAAATTTATACTTCTTACAAATAGTTCATTGTACCACTGCATATCATGATGTGTTGTAAGTCTGTCAAAAAAACTTTATTCGGCTTGTAAAATGCCATAAAGGCACACACAGAAAGAATCATTTCATAAGATAATAAAACTGCACAATCATCATAAAAGTCTAAGAACAAGTCTAAGTACTTCAGTAGCAATATCTATAAAACACCCAAGAAACTAAACTCATAATACATTACAATGTCCCATTTCTGTTTCTGATCATCAGGGAACAATGGACGAAGTAAACACAGCCACAGAATCCATGTTACCCAATCAGAAAACGCTTCCTTGCATAGGAATATAGACGACAAAAAAATATAAAGCACAATGTCATTTATTGGGGAACATTGTCACATGGGCATCTTGGCAACAATGAGCCACAATCTGCTTTCCTATGAAATTCCACTAAAAGATGCAACGTATGAAAATTACATATTGTAAGCTGAAACCTAAAATTCATATTAGAGATCAATAAGAAATATAACTAAAACCCATTGATGATTTGATTAAATTACAATTAACGCTAGCACACAGTTTATCAAAATTTGCCTGATGGAGCCTGCCTTGCCTTTCCAGAAATACCTTTTTCACTTAAAACACAGACTTTGCATTTATATTCTTGGGATTGGAGAATAATTCTGGTAGACCTAAATCTGGGAAACTCGATTTAATATAGTTAAGGCATTTTCCAGGGAGAGACAGTTTTCCAGCACATCTAAGCCAGAGTAGTAGGGGTCCCAACTTTATCCTATCCCCATGGGGACAGAGCAACTTCAGATTGGCACATAAAAGAGGGAGTAGATTGAGGGACTGCCAGGTGTCATCACAGAAATTTGTTCTCAACCTGCTGCAGTGGCCGGCCACCCTTGTATTCCCAAACTCCCGCTCCATAGGTTTCCACAGAGACACATTTACTTTCATAAATATAACTCATTTCTCTAATCGGCTAGTGCTTCAGCCAATGAGCAAAAGTAAAAATAGACTCCACTGCTCTCTGACATTGAATAACCCGGGTATTATGTATGTTATGCCAGGTTAGGTTATAGTTCAGCCATCTTTCCTTATTGCTGTGTAGTGCCTAATAATACATAGGATCTGCGCGTTTAGACAACATAAACTGCGGGATAGGTGTCCAGACTGATTCCAGACACCCCCAAAGGATATGTTAGCCTTCAGACCTACTAGCTCACAGTGCCACCATAAGCCCCTTAACCTTATCGAGGAGCGAATAGTTTCTGGCAACTATCGAACTTGACAACCCATGATTCTGCAGGGATATTGGAAACAGTACAGTACTTTTCGCTTAGTCACTCGTGCTCATTCGGTCTCAGAGAAATACACCGAATAAATGATGGAGACGTTTTCAAGAAGCATTTATTGAACCAGCTTCGTTCTAGCATAAAATACGTGTGATGGGACAGCCATCAGGCAGAAACAGATATATATGATTACATGCACCAACAGAGTAAATAAAAGGTAGAATTCTACCGTGGTGCAAAAACAGTGAATATATGCAGGCATATAGGTACAAGGCAGTAATCATGCGTACTCCTAAGATGCAAACCCTAGCTAAGTGTACCTAGCATGTATGTAGGTGTAAAGCCAAGAATCCCCCTAGGAAAGAGCCCACCCATTACATGATGGGAAAGAACGAAGGACCCCGTCTTGGTCGCGAGTTGGAAACCCCGCAATGGATGTCATACCACTGCGTGCTGGAGTTTCGGCAGGCAGGAATCTCAGCGTCTTATGTCAGCATGGAAGCTTCTCCTTTGGTTTGACCAGTGAAGATGTGTGTCTTATATACCCAAAAGGTACCTCTGGGGTTCTAGCTAGACGTATCATGGTACTGTGGGCCTATTGTCCAAGGATGAAGATAGCGGTGACTTTTGTACAGAGTTATTATGCAGAGGATGGTAACCCTGCTGTGCATGTCCTAGGCAAGGGATTAAGATATAATGCTAAGAATCCACATGCATAATTAATTAGGCTAGTTTTCGGAGAAAACTACACGACATTTACTCGGCACGTAACTAGGCAAAAGGTAATCGCCAAAGCTGGTATGTAGAGCAAGGTAGGACAAATGTAGGTAAAAGGTTGTGCAGCTACATAGGCCTATATTGGGGTACATTGGGGCTCATAACAATATTTGACCCTAACTATGGAATCTCAATGCATCTTTTGTACCAGTCCTATTAAAGCCTCATCAATTCCCATCCTAGCCATAATATCCCAGAGCTTCACTCTGTTAACCAAGTCAAAGGCACAGGAGATGTCCATAAATGCGAGGTGAATAGAACCTCTCCTGGCCTTGACATATTTCCAGATAGTCAACTGGAGATTTAGGCACTGTTCTACTGTGCCAACCCCTGGGCGAAACCCATACTGGGCTTTTGACAAGGTCTAGATTTCCTCCATCATGCCTCCAATTAGTCTGCAAGATCCTTCCAAGTATCTTGAGGGAGCTATCCAGGAGGGAAATTGGGCGATAATAAGATGGGGAATTCCCTTTTATGAAAATGGGGATGACTACAGCGTATCTCCATGATGGGATAAGTTCCCTCTTTATGGAGGCCTTAAAAACATTGGCTAAAATAGGAGCCCCAAGTGCAACATTATCTTTAAAAAGGTCCAGTGGGACACCGTCTGGTCCTGGAGACTTACCAGCAGGGCTCTGATTAATAGCAACAGTTACATCATTAGTTTCAATGGTTTCACTAGGGGGAGAATACAATTCTTGATTATGAGCTACTGGTTCTCTATTATCAATATTGATGGCCTTATTTCCTGCAGATTAGCATTTAAAAAAAACTTTGCAGCATTTCTACGCAGAGTAACCAGACATTATGGGAGGCCTGATTGGACCTTGAATGAACTGCCACTTTTAAAGTGCTGGAGTAAGTGTAACCTGGCGCAGGCAAACCTCTGATTTCTGCAGAGAACATCCTATGTATTTATTTTGTAGAGTTACATTAACATGTAGCTGATGGAAAACTGCTTGGCGCTTGCAAGTTTGCAAAGACACCTGGCAGGCTGGTCACCATGAGGGTGCAGAGGAATACACCTCAATTAGAGCACATTTTCACACTGATTCACTCATAGATGCCAAGGTTTCAGATTGGTAAGTGTGACGTTTTCATAATTTAACTGTAATAATGGGTGACATTCACGCAGTCTGACTCTGCTCAGTTTTCAGTAGCCTGCTGTTAGCGCACTTTAGTTCAGTAACTTTCTTAGAGTTTCTAGTTGTTCAAATGGGTGTAATTTCTGATATTTATATGTTTCCCTCCTCTTCATTGCTTGATTTTGCTCACGAGAAAGTGTCACTCATAGTCGTTGAAATGTCACTCATAATTACACTGAAATTATGAAAATGTCACACATAGCAATCTGAAACCTTGGCAGCTATGCTAATTCTACCACACACAGCACATTTGAACATCTCATAATTCCATGCCACACAATTCAACTATAAATAATTTAACCCTACAACATTCCATACCACAAAATTACAATCCTAAAAATTAAAAAACACATATTTCCACTTCACTCCTTACCACATAATTCCACATCACATAATAACATTCCACACAACTTAATACCACTCCAAACCACATAATTACACTCCACACAACACAATTCAACTACACATAATTCCACTTCAACCTATATAATTATACTTCACACAACATATTTACACTCAACTCCAAAACACATAATTACCCTCCACAAAATACAACTCTGCAACATGCTGCATAATTCCACTCCGCACAATTATACACCACACCATGCCACATAATTCTACACGTCACACAATTTCACAATTCATCCCCACACAATTCATCACACAACATAATTACACTCCACATAATACCACTCAGCACCACATAATTTACCTCCGCATAATTATGCTCTACTCCATATTGCATAAATACACTCCACATAAATCCAGTCTATGCCACGTAGCAACATTCCACATAACTACACTTCACACCATGCCTCATAATACCACTCAACACAATTTTCACTCAACAGCGCACACTTCCACATCACACAAATTCAACTCTACACATTTCCATTCCACACCACATAATTCAACAAACTACATAATTCGAACCAACAACACAATTACACAACACACCACATACATCCAATCTACACCACAAAATTCCACATCATGCTACAATATTTAACAGCACACCACATAAGTAAAACTCCACTACATACCACTCCACAACACAAAATACCATTCCAGATAATCTCACTCCAAGACACACAATCCCACTCCATGACACACAATCCCATAATTCCAGTACACTCAATACCACACAATTACTATCCACATAATTACACTGCACACCAGGCCACATTATTTCACTACACAGATCCAATCCACACAACACAATTCCACAACTAACAATTCCAATGCAAACCATATATGACTTGCATATATGCAAATGCATATATTGCAAAACCATATATTGCAAATGCTTGTTTACCTTCCAATGCGTCCCAGCAGATCCTGTTCCTGGAGCTGCAATCCTTCTCCTGCCCCTGTCAGCTCTGTGCTGCCTCGTCCCTTCTCAGAGGCTGTGCCTTGTGGAGAATGCTCTCTCTGCGGGCCCCCACCCTTCTCAGGGTCCTGAGCAGTGCCCTGAGGAGAATGCTCTCTCTGAGGCCCCCACCCCCATCCTTTTTCCGGGCCTGGCTCTGACTGAAGAGAAACAATGTAAGTTGTTACTTTGTTTCTCTTCAGTCCTGGGTCAGCGTGAGGAGCTCAGAGCAGGCTGCACACTGCAGCTGCTTTAGAGCAAGCCTCTCTCTCACAGCTCTCTACAGATGAGCTGAGGGGGCCCCCTTCACATACTGAAGACTGGGGGGGGCCCCCCATGCACCACGGGGGCTGCGGGGGTGTTTGTTACGCCCCTGGCTCACAGTGTTCGAGTGTTTTGTCAACTGGCGAAGCAGGCGCTTAATTTTTTTATTTACTGATCATTGCAATAAGCACATGAAGCAAACACTGAGGATCTTTTTCAGTTATGAAGAAATGTAGGAGTGGGCGCCTGTAGCAACTCCGCCGGCGCCTGCGGAACTCAGCGGAATTCCACTGAGTTTTTATGCAACTCTGCAAAATTCCACGTAGTGTAACACCACGAGCTTCGCCCACACCTAGTTAGTGGCAAATTATCGAACTGCCCCACAGCATTTACTAAATCATTCACCATGTCCTGAATTACAGTTGTCACTCGAGTATTAAAAATATAATTGTACAAATTAAACAAAATAACATCAAAAGAATATGGGATCTGCAATAGCATCAACTGAAATTGCATGTGATGTGTTGTCATAATGATCTTGAAAAATAATCGCTGTTGTAAACAGCGGAGAGCAATAAAGCATGTAACATCTACAATTGATTTGGATTTCATCTTACATCTAATGGATCAGAAGTTTCCTCTGAGAATTTTGTATATGGTTTTTAAATCACATATGATGGCTGTATATTTCCTTCAAGCCATACCGTATTCGAAGTTGTGTGATCTCAAACATTTCAAATTTGTTGCTCTAGTACCAAGCGTGATAGCCCATCTTATCAATGTTTGATATCAAAAACAACAGAAGTGGCTATGCGCCCTGCTATTCAAAATTTTAAATAAATAGCCTCTATAAGGAATCCTCGGCTTCCTAGAAACTTAAACATTGCTGTAGTCGCAACAACTTACAGCATTCCCTCCGGTCTGATGCGCGTTTCCTCTATATTGTTTGATTGAATTTGATGGGCACCATCTTGGTGTTTATTTAAATGTTACATTTGAGGTGGATGGGCCAATCATGGATATGGAAACAGGACTATATTCTCAGGAGCCATCTTGAATGAAAACGAGCTACGTTCATCAATATATATAGATTTAAAACAAAAGTGTATGAATGAAAACTTTCATGGTCTAAACTGCCTCCTTCCAGGCAAGGCCACAAAAGACGCTTCACAAATACCAAAAAAGAGGATAACAGATAATTGCTGGAAAATGTTAGTGAGGACGTGAATCTCATCAGATCTTTTTTAAGTGGGTACCGCTATTTTTATTGGAGATACAATCTCCACCGAGCAGAGTAGACTGCTGCCACTTGCCGAACTTCACATGGTGATCATCTTTTTTCAGACTCTGTGGCGTTGTGATGGAGTAAAGTGTGAAGATTTATTTGGCTTCTGGCATCTGCTGTTACAGGAATATTTTCTGGTTGTCAACCATCCTTTTTCCATTGGTACTTTGCCAGATGTTTCAGCTGCTTGTCATTAGGGCCACTGGCATTTTGCAGCAACACAGGACCAACTTATGAGACAGCATTTACTGAATTATGTGACAAACAGGAGGCAAATTGTGTGGCATATTTTATAATTAATGGCAAATTATATGGCTCATCAATTATAAATAAACATTCCCGCTCAACCCTTCTGCATTGATGGGTGGAATTAATCTAACCAAAATACTCTTTCAAATACTTATTCCATTATTTATAGATTACTTACATTTACATGAGTTTTTCTATTTTTGAACATATATTACACAACATTTTTTCTTATTTTACTTAAAAACAGCACAAATTATACTTGCTTATCCCACCAGAGATACAACATTTAGACATTAACAATGACTAAATCAATACAAAATATGTCACAGACCATCCCATTCGTTGCTCACTATTTCACATTCATACCTGACCCTTAAACTCATTCACACTTTTATACACACATTTCCCATAACCCCAGGGTATCCTTCAAAAGTCCAACAAAGAGACCACTCTCTTTAGCCTTTCATTGTTGCGTCTTGGCCTGGGATCTCCAAACAAACTTGGTCAACACATGTTACGGTAGGTATTGCATTCTTTTGACCACCTTCTTCAGGACCTATGTCAGATAATATTTATTTTCACCCAGCAAAACTAGTGGGGTGTATTCTAATAAGATAACAACATCTACATGTAAGGGTAAGGACAAGGCTACAAAATGAGCAATAGTTTACTCCTACCTGTGGGTGTTCAGCAGCATAGGAGCACTGGCTGGCTGCACATGCCTCCCTGGCATCACTACACAAGGAGAGCTTGATGCCGGGTGATAGCAGGCGTGGATACCATCTCGCACTGCTTGTAGCTGTGGGGGCCCCCATTCATTCTTGAAGGGGCTACTGTGAGAGGGCAGTCATGGTGCGACAGCAGACAGGAAAAGCCTCTCACAATGCGCCCACTGCTGGAGCCATGATTGCGGAGGGGGCATCGCCTTCTGCACCCCTTGGGGAACAGACACAGCTGAACGCAGAGCAACTGGCTGCAAAGCTTGACACTATCCTCAACCCCATCACAGCAACCCAACTGGACCTGGGGGCAGAGTTGATGCCCTAGCACTTGAATTGGGGTTTCTGTGCGAGGACCAAAAGAAGCTCTTGGACAGAGTGAAAGGGGCAGATTCTGCCACTTCCAAATTGCGGCCCCAAACTCAAACCCTCACTAAGCAGGTAAGAGACCTTACTGGTCAGATTAGGCAATTGGAGGGGAAACTGGATGAACTGGAGGGCCACCCCAGGTGCAATAATATTCGCATCACAGGTTTCCTGGAGGGAGAAGAGAAAAACAACCTCATGGCTATCTTTGAAGCCTGGCTCTCTACGAGACAGGCCTGAGACAACAATGGACCATGTAACCAAAGCAGGGCCCTCGCCATAGCCACCCGGATACAGCATAGCACATACTGCCCCGCTCCAAATGGGCCTGCTCACAACCCCGCATCAGGAACCTTGAGGCTCTTGGACCACCCAATTGCAAGGACTGTGACTTCACAGTGTTCTGTTAACTGTTTGGGCAGACAGATGTTGCTTTGCTGCCCTGGGATGGGGAGTTTGGGAATTTGTTTTGTTGTTCTATCTAAGTCTCTCATCATACCTTCCTTACACTATGCCTGGAGGTTACACGTCGGATGGGGACTTATCTCCACTATTTCTTCTCTGTTTTTGGCTGCCAGATAACAAATCTAACGTTTCTCACTTGTAATGTCAGGGGGTTGGGAACAGCCGGTAGGTGCCACTCTGTTCATCAATATCTCCGACGGTGAGGGGCATATGTGAGCTTCTTGCAAGAAACACTCCTTGCGGAGGGAGAGGACCTGAAACTTCAGAAACACTGGAGGGGAAATGTTTTGTATGACCTATTTGGACTATGCAAGGGGAGTGCTAATATAGGTGCAGCCAGCTGTGCCATTTGTGAGCAATACGGTTGCAGTGGACCCAGAAGGACGTTAAGTGCTTGTGGAAGGGAAGATAGAGAGGGTGGAAGCATTGCTTGGAAATCTATATTTGCCAAATGTTGCACAGGCCAGGTTTTTGGCACACTTATCATTACTTCTGACCCGCTGGTCCCACCTGACCTGGATCCTTGGTGTTGACTTTGTGTATTGGGTCCTGCACTGGATAGGTCTTATCCTCCTCTTCCTCAGTCCCCCACCATGTGCGCTGTGCCATACTTGTCACAATGGCTTACACACTGGTCCCTTGGAGTGCTCTATAACCAGCTGTCAGGGAGTCCTACTTTTATTCCCCATTACACAGCCTTCATTTTCAACTGGATCGCTTCCTCTGATGCCCAGCCACCCAGCTCAAGGTGGTGGAGGTGGAGTACTTGAGGAAGACCCTGTCAGGGAATAATTCGCTGTTGTGGCGTGTAGGGTGGGGGGACCCCACCCCATCGGTGCCCACCTTGCGATTACAGCCACCGGCTCTGAAGGACCCTGTGTTCCGTGATTCGGTCCAAGCAACACTAACTACCTACATAGCAAAAAACAGCAACACAGCTTCCACACATGTGGTTGAATGGGACACTCTAAAAACCGTGATCCAGGGGTACTGTATACATACGCTAATAGGGGTAAGGGACACAGTCAATCGGGAACTCACCAAGGGGAAACCTCTTTACGAGATCTCAAGCAGGCCACAATGGGTAATGCCGACACTCGGGTGGAATTGGCTGAATCCAGAACTCACCCAACAGTCAATTGATTGAATCCCTATAATATCTGTACTACAAGGCTTACTGAGTCAAAATGCACGTGGAGGGGGACAATGCGGGGTGCCTTGTGGCATGGTTGCCAAGGTGGGCATCTGGCGTGGCGATGGTGACCGCTATCCGTGATCCCCTTGGCATGGTGTCTCCCACCCAGGAAGAGATACATAGAGTTTTCTGTGAGCACTACCAGGCCTTTTACAAATACACACCCTTTTGACAACAGTGTAGGCCCCAGGAATACCTCCTCAGCATGCAGCTGCTGGCAGTGTTGTGGACCAAAGGGAAGCCCTAAATGGCCCAGAGTCGGAGCAGGAAATAAGGGACGCTACGAAACTCCCCGACCAGAAAGTCTCCAGGCTTTGAGACATTTGCCACCCTGTTAGACCCTAAACTGGCAGAATTGTACGCTGCCACCCTTTCTGCTGGTGAATTCCCTCCAACCATGTGTGAGGCCCTGTTGTAATCCCTCCATAAGCCAGGACAGGACCTGTTGGACGCTTCTTCCTATAGAATGCTGTCTATGATGGGTAGTGAATAGAAAATCCTGAGTAAGGTACTGGCAGTGCATGTGCAGGAGCACCTGTCAACACTGGTCCACCCAGATCAGAATGGTTTCATACCAGGCAGGTCTACGACCCTCAACATCCGCTGTCTGCATAGAATTTCAGAGATGGTTCTGGTGAGCTGGCTATATTCAGCCTTTTTAGTCCTGGACTTGTAAAAAGCATTCAACACGCTGGACTGCGACTATATGTTTGTAGTCTTGCAGAAAGTGGGCATCAGGGATTGACTGTACCAAGCTGCTATACACTGAACCAATAGCAAGGGTGAAAATCGACCACAGAATTTCCAATCCCTTCCGCTTTGGCAGGGGCAGGTTCCAGGGATGCTCCCTCTCCCCTTTACTATTCGCCTTGGTGACGGAGCCTCTAGGCAGTGCCTTTGGCAGTCTGGCGCATACTGGAGTATGCAGGTTGGCAGTGAGACCCATGCAGTCTCCCTGTATGCCAACAATGTCCTTGTCCCAAAAGATGTTTAGGACGGTGTGGATGAGATTGCGCACATCCTGGCCGAGTTCAAAGCCACCTCAGGCCTGGGGGTCAACTGGGCCAATACTTGTCTGTTCCCCCTGCACCCAGACTGTCCCACTCATACCGCTGTGGTCAGCGCTCATACCATAAAATGGGAGCCGCACACTTTTCGGTACTTGGGCATTAATATTTACCATACAACTGGAGATATAATTGATGGCAACCTCACAAAGGCTATTTCCTCCCTGCGCCCCCAGATTGCCTACTGGTGCTCTCTACCCTTACAGTGCAATACAGTACAGTGGCTCTCGACAAAATGGTAATTCTGCCACAACTTTTATATTTCTTTGCCAATTTGTCAATTCATATCCCACGCAGCACTTTTCTGACTGAATGCAATGGAGTGGGGCTTGGTCTGGAACAAGGGAAGGTGGCGGGTGGCTCTGCCCAAATTGTAAAGGCAGACAGAGAGTGGTGGGCTTGGCACTCCGTGGTTCGAAGATTACTATTTGGTGGTACTGCTCAAATGGCCGACGCAATGGATAGCTGGGCAAAACTTGATCAGAGCCAGAGACAGGAGCGATCAGTTTGGTCCGTGAATTGTTCCTTCCTGGCTCGGCGTTGCTGGTGCCATCTAACAGCCTCCTCTGGGTGGCATATGAGTGCCATCGCCAAGCAATGAGGATCACGCCCGGTATAATGTTGTACGCACCTGCGATCTCCCTGTGCTGTATTCAAGTTTTCAGAGAGGCTGCCAGCTGAGAGAGGTTGGCACTGTGGGATGCTGCTGGGGTCAACACCTTGGCCGGCTTATTACAGGAGGGAGCACTCATCCCATTTGACTTGTTGACAGTGCAAAAGGGGCTCCTGGCGAGCCAGTTCCTCATGCATATACGCCTTGCAATTGAACTGGAGTGCATGTGGGGCACCACTGACATCGAGCCCGCTACACACCCTCTTTCGCAGGTCTTCCATACAATGGCCAATGAACACTGTTTGATATCCTGGGCCTCAAAGGCCATCTCTCAAACAACACAAGACCCACAGCGCCCTTGCGACAACACTTGGAATGTGACATGGAGTGCAGTCTGTACCAGAAGGAATGGGACAGACCCCTGGCATACCCACGAAAAGCCTCTGGTAATGCCCGCTTCCAGTACATTCAGTTTAACATACTACATCGAGCCAACCTTACATCAGTCAAGTTGCATAAAATATACCCTAGAGCATCCCCTGATTGCCCTGCGGCAAACATGATACATATGTTCTGGTTCTGTCCGAGTGCTCGCGTGCTTTGGACAAAAGTATGCAAAACCATAACCCATGTTCAGTGCTTAATTTGAGCCGGTGGTTTCCGGTGCTCCTCACCGGCACTTAATTATCAACACCAGCACTTATGAAAGTCTGCCACATGGTGGCACTGTTTGTCTAATTTAGGGATGAGCACAATCACAGTTGTTTATTGATTCAATAAACTTTGAAAATGACTATTAACTGCCGCACAAGCCATTCTTATAGCTTTGGGGGTCTGTAATAGTCTCAATTGGCACTCTTGTAAGAGTGTGATGGTTAGGAGTTGTGTTGGTTCTAAACATTGGCAGTGCTATCAGGGGCACAGGGTGGTGCAAGCAGCAGTTGCCTCCTGCTGAGGGCCCTGGCACTTCTTTTTTTTTTTTCAAATTAAGCACTGCCCGTGTTACTGGCCGCCTGGGTTTGGACAACATGAATAGCTGTATATTGGGTCTCTATAAGTGCCGACGATGGGCGGTGCCACAAACCATTTCTTCGACTTGGCGCTGCTGTTAGCCCGACGACTGATAGTGATGCACTGGAAAGCCTCTACGCTCTCAGGCACGGAGCGCTTGTGTGAGACGACCTTAAAATAGGGCACAGCGGAGGCTCTAGCGCACCAGCGAGAGGTGCACCCTTATTCACTCACCCTAATAAGCCACACTCCTAAGTCACAAAACATCAGTTAGATCAAAAAGAAAGAATATCTCACAGAAACTAATCTGTAAATCTATAAGACATTGGAAAGCCAACAGTACATAGTACCATCTGCCCCCTAATCCAACAACATAATACTCATAAATCTAAGCCACCTTTGAAGAAATGAATACTGCCCAGGTAGAGGGCTGAGTGTCTCCTGTTCAAAGTACCATCTTTCACCCACCAATATCTAAACTGGGCAACATCATGTAAGTGTAAAAGTGTTAGACTAAAGTCGAGAGACTAAACCTTATAGAATGGAAACAATGGTTCTTTCAAAGTTATATTATTAAGCCCCTGTCCAGATGGTTTCTTCGTTTAATCCCTCTTTATTAGTTCTGAGAGAAAAAGTCCCAAAAGTTTCTCTCTCTCTTTCTCTCTTCCTAGCTCGATTTCTGATCATCCTTGACGGAGCTTCACCTTCTCCAAGATTAGCCAGTTCAGGTCCAGCTCACCATGTTCTTTCTCCATACACTTGTAGTAGTGGCGCCTGTTTTTTCGTCCATATCGCAGATTTGTGTTCTGAAAATCTTATTCTAAACTCTCTCCCAGTTTCTCTTACATAGACCAGACCACAAGGGCACGAGATTAAATACACAAAGTTATAACTCCTGCACTTTGTCATTTCCTTCACATAGATCCTATAGCCATTGTGTTCCCATCTGTCAGTGACTATAGCTATCCCACATGCATGACGTGCCACAGCGATGATTACCTTTCACTTGGAATATTCCTTCTATAGATCTTTGAATCCATTCAGACTTCTCCTTCAGACGAGCATGTACCAATTTATCCCTCAAGGTAGCGTTCCTTCTAAAGGCAAAGAGGGATTCTCTATCATGGGATCATCTTCATTCGTATCAATGATCTTCCAGTTAGTGTAAAACATTTCCTTATCTTGTTACTATTCAAATGATTGGTGATGCATACCAACCTCTCCTCCTTTCTTTTGCCTTTATTCAGAAGAAGGGCTTCCCTATCATAATACTTCACCCTTTTAAAAGCCTTCCTCACCAATCGTCTGGGGAACCCTTTCTGATAGAATTTACTTTCCAGTTCTTCCCCATTCTTCATATAGTTTTCCATCCTCAAACATTTTCTCCTTATTCTAAGGAATTGTCCAAACTGTACAGAATTCTTCTGGTAATTAGGGTGAAAAGTGGAGAAGTACAGAAGTGAGTTTCTTGTTGTAGGTTTCCTATACAAGGTATTTTAAGCCCAAGATCTAGATGCCCGGAAACTCTACTTTCTTTCTTCTAGTGTTCACTGTAAATCTTAAATTACCATTGCGTAAATTGAGCCATAGTATGAATTCCTTAAGGTGTTCTTCCTCATCGGTCTATATGAAGAAAAGATCGTCTATGAACCGGGCCCAATTTCTCACATTCTCATAGAATGGTGCAGCCTCATTGTAAATAAGTTTCTCCTCATAATCTCCCATATAGCTACACGCTATACTGGGAGCACAGGATGCTCCCACGCTCATCCTTTTTTCCAGTTTTTTCGGACGCATAGCCCGGAGCCATCTGGTGCAAGTATCCTGCTCCATCCACCCCAGCTCCATCCCCCCTTGCAGATGATCGGCGAACAGGGGGCAACAGAGGTCGTCCGTGAGGAGCTGTGGAATCCTGGAAGGACACTGGGGCTGCATTTCAGGAGCTGCCCGTGGTCCAGGACCTACCCGGCGTGGAGGCCAACGTGGTGAGTTGGGCCACGGTGGGACCCTTGCTGCAGCCACTGACTGGTGACGGCTCGGAGCAGTGCCAGGCGGCGTGGAGGAGCCAGCGGGCTCGAGGGCCCCATTTGGTGCACTAGGGGGACGGCATCTGGCGAGGTCCGCTGAGCCGGGTGGTAAACTATCTCTATTTGATCTCTGTCTATCCCTATTTCTCTATCTAAACCTCTCACTTTCTACCCAGCTCTACCTCTGACTCTATTAACCTACCCTCTGCAATTTTGAAGAATTGTGGCGTCCTGTGCAAGATATATTTCAGCTGTTTTGATGTGACTCCGTTTAAGTTTAACATACATTTTATTATGGTTTAGCATCACACAGACTTGAATTAGCAGAAAATGGGCAATAAAATTCAAATTTGTTCCATATACTTGCCTGCCAAATCTAGCCCCAAAATCCGTAAGATGACAATGGGTCCCGGTTACAGCACAATTTACAGAGAGTATGACATCTGGAGGACAATTGTGCCACATGCTTGCATGGCTAGAGTAGCACCAGAACCTGTGGGCCATGAGAGAAACTGGAGCTTGCTGGACTGTAACATTACCGGAGTTTGTAGACCAAGAGAGAAACTTCAGCTTGCAGGACTGAAGCAGAACCGGAGCCTGTAAGCCAAAGAGAGGTCCTGGAGCTTGAAGGACTAGATCAGCACGAGAGCTTGTAGGCCAAGAGAGAAAGAGGAGATTAGAGGTCTAGAGCAGCACTGGAGTTCGTAGGCCAAGAGAGAGAAACTGGAGCTTGCAGGACTGGAACAGCACAGAAGCTTGTAGGCCACGGGAGAAAATGGAGCTTGGACTAGGGCAGCACCAGAGCTTGTGGGCCAAGAGAGAAACTGGAGCTTGCAGGACTGAAACAGCATGGGAGCTTGTAGGTCAAGAGAGAAACTTGAGCTTGCAGGACTGAAACAGCATGGGAGCTTGTAGGTCAAGAGAGAAACTGGAGATTGCAGGACTGAAACAGCATGGGAGCTTGTAGGTCAAGAGAGAAACTGGAGCTTGCAGGACTGAAACAGCATGGGAGCTTGTAGGACAAGAGAGTAATTGGAGCTTGCAGGACTGGGAAGCACCGGAGATTTTTGGCCAAGAGAGATCCTGGAGCTAGCAGGACTGAAACAGCACAGAAGCTTGTAGGCCAAGGGAGAAAAAGGAGCTTGAACCAGGGCAGCATCAGAGCTTGTAGGCCAAGAGAGAAACTGGAGCTTGCAGGACTGGAGCAGCATGGGAGCTTGTAGGTCAATAGAGAAACTGGAGCTTGTGGGACGAGATCAGCACTCGAGCTTGTAGGCCAAGAGAGAAAGAGAACATTGGAGAACTATAGCAGCACTGGTGCTCGTAGGCCATGCGAGAAACTGGAGCTTGCAGGACTGAAACAGCATGGGAATTTGTAGGTCAAGAGAGAACCTGGAAATTGCAGGACTGGGGCAGCACCGGAGCTTGTAGGCCAAGAAACATCCTGTGGCTTGAAGAATGGAGTAGATCTCGAGTTGTAAGGTCTGGAGCTGAACAGGAGTGAAACAACCGACAGCATGATCAAACCAGAGATGCTGCAATGCATAGGTGCATTAGCCAGGGACCCTTTATTCACCAGTGGAGCGGGAACCCACAGACAGTAACCGGCTATTCTCAGAAACTGACAGGCAGGAACTGGTGTGAGAAATGTACATACTGAAAGACTGTCACAGTTTGATGGTCACTTGGGAATTTTGCTTGTCTGGGTCAATCATCTTGGCATCATGCTTCACCTTATGGAAGTTGAACTGATGCTTCCTGCTTGCAATCATGCTGTCCTCTCCTAGAACCACAACAATCCGTACATCTAGTGCTTTTATTTCCTTCTGAAGACAACACAAATTCTGGATATTAATTATGGATGTAAACATCATCTGGGTGGAATTCTACTCTCTGTACTGCCTAACGACAACAATGAGCAGGTGTAAGGCGAGCAGAGGAAAATATCAGGCGCTGCGCTGCATTCTTTAAGCTGTGTCCCTCCTAACATATGACCCATCTGAGATAAATAAATTGTTTTTGCTGAAAACTGCAAATTATGCAACACAAGACGATTACGCGACTGATGTAGCAAAACCCTAATTATGCAGACACTGCAGGAGAAACCCAATTGCATGATTCCAGATGCCTTGGATAATATCTTTTTTCAAACATCTTTGAACCCAACTGTAGTGACCTGGGTCAGGGGCACTAGGACCCTGCACTCGACCAAGGGGAGGGGACAGAGACCGGACACCACTTCCGGTCAGGGAGTTGGGAGGGCATTACTGGACACGAGGGCAGAGGGAACAGACGTGCATGTGGGCACCAACATGAGCAAAGAATAAAGAACCATATAAGCACCTACCAGTCTCTGCGTGGGTCATTCTAAGAACACGACAACTGGCGACGAGCAGGTGGGATCAGGAGTCACCACCAGAAGCGACGAAGCGCGTGCCTCGCCCACTACATCCAAACGGAGCCATGAGTCCACCCTGGTCCGTCGATCGGTGAGACGACGTCGGGAGTGCACCCGACCACAGAAGAAGACGAAACCAGGAGCCTACCCTGGTCCGTCGGGCCCCGAAGAAAGAAGACGCGAAATCGGGAGCCCACCCCGATCGTGAGATAAACGGAGCCAGGAGCCCACCCTGGTCCGTGTGCAGCGCCTACAGCGACATCGGGAGCCCACACCGGCCGTATCAAGGAGAGTGAGGTGAGGGAAAGTGTAAAAAGGCACCCGATCGTGGAGAAAGCTGCCCGCTGACTGAAAGAGAGCCCTGAGCCTCCCGCGTAGAGATTTAACCTGAAATCTCGCGAGACCTTGGCTGCCATCTTGGAGTCAGGCGGGACAGCCAATGAAGAGCTGAAGAAGGCCCGGCGGCCATCTTAGAGCCAGGCAATTCAACAGATAGCAAATCTCACCCACAGAAGTCTCGGCGGCCATCTTAGAGTCAGGTGGGACAGCCAATGAGAGGCTAGAGAGGGCCAGGCGGCCATTTTAAAGTCAGGCAATAACAAAAAGCCATAGAAAAGAAGAAAAATAAGGAAATAAAGGGACATTGCAACACAAAGAGGAAACAAGGAATAAAGTACAACAAAAAGAAGACGGAACATAAAGGAAAGAAGGAAGATGGGCAACGAAAGTGATAAGACCAGCGCACAGGCAATATTTCGCAGACCACTACCATTCAGCCTATCGGAACCACAGACAGGCATCAGGTGGGAACGATGGATTCGGCAATTCGAACGATACATGCGCGCCACAGACATCGCCGAGGCCAAACACGTTGATCTCTTTTTAAAATTCGTAGGGGATGAAGTGGAGGACCTGCTCACAACATTCCCCAGCGATCGAATAGCAACGTACAAGGGACTGATACAGTGCCTCACAGAGAAGTTCGACCCGCAAAGACACATCGACTTCGAGAGGTACACATTTAACACTGCGTGTCAACGAGCAGAGGAGTCCCTTGACGATTTCGCAATAAGACTACGAAAACTAGTAACATATTGCAAGTTTGACAAGTTCGACAATGAACAAGCGATACGACTGCGCATCATTGAAGGTTGCCAGTCTGTGGAGTTCTGCGCACGTATTCTGAAGGAACCAACGACGCTGGAGCAACGACACATGCCAAACAGAAGGAGCTAGGAAAAGATAGAAGGGCGGAGCAGGCGAACCGCGTAACGGGAAACAGCAAAAAGAAAGATAGCACACCGCCAACCAAGAAGCAGGAAAGAACGTGCTACAGGTGCGGACTTGAATTTCCACACGTAGGTGCATGCCCGGCAATGGGCCAGAAATGCAGGAAATGTAACAGAGACAACCACTTTGCAAGCGTCTACATGAGTAGACAGTTTAAAAGTGAGCGAGGAAGACCGGCAAGACCACGGGCAGTACCGAGCCGATATGCCAGGCACATGGAGACAGCAAATCGCAGCTCCTCAAATAAATCTGATGGAACAGTCGCGTCAGAAAGGGCAGAACAACTGTATCTGATGTCAGATGCACTCACGGAAGAACGACGGCCAGAGCACATTCACCTTGTGGCGAAGCATCAGATCAAGAAAACAGCAACAGTGGACATTGAAGTAGGATGCCACAGTACACGTTTCGTGCTTGATAGTGGGGCCACGTGCAACATAATGTGCACGTCGGAGTACGAGAAGATGAAGATAAGACTGCCACTATCACCATCTACCGTCGATGTGTTCACCTGGGGCTCGAAGAAGCCAGTGGAAAACATGGGGAAGTTCACAGAGACACTGACGTACAAGGACAAGTCATGCAAAGAGGAGATACATGTGCTACGGGGAGACATCCCAGCACCATGCCTGCTGAGCAATGTCACGGCGCAGGTAATGGGCCTCCTAGCAATGACATAACACATGTCAGAGAAACTGAACATTTTACAAGAACATCCGGCCATACTACAAGGCCTAGGAAAACTAAAAGGGAAACAAATAACACTGCACATCAACGAGGCAATCAAACCTGTGGCTCAGCATCACCGACGAGTGCCCATACACCTACAACCTCAGGTCGAAGAGGAAATACAAAGTCTACTGGCACAGGACATCATTGAGCCTGCGGAAGGGCCGACTCCCTGGGTGTCTCCAATAGTGGCGGTTCCGAAAAAGAACACCTCAAAGATTCGCATATGCGTGGACATGAGGGTACCAAATACAGCCATTGAGAGGGAACGACACCCTGGGCCACACCTAAATGACATGATAAGCTGTCTCACTGGTGCATGCCGATTCTCGAAGCTGGACCTGTGCAAAGGGTACCATCAACTGGAGCTTGACCAGCAGTCAAGGTACATTACCACGTTCTCCACGCACATGGGCCTGTTTCGCTACAAGCAACTGAGTTTCGGCATATCATCAGCTGCGGAGATATTTCAGGAAACCATAAGGCAGGTAATAAGGTCGGTGAAGAACAGTTTAAACTACAGCGACGACATCCTGGTGTTTGGCCGGTCCTATGAAGCACATAACAGTGCCCTACGTGAAATATGCCTGCAGCTGGAACAAGCAGGACTAACACTGAACGCTGACAAATGTGAGCTGGGAAGAAATTAACTGGTATTCTTTGGGCACATCTTCTCCAAGAAAGGAATGAGGCCGGACCCCAGCAAGGTAGAGACATTGAAAAAGGCGAGTCCTCCAATAGATGTTGCAGAAGTGAGGTCATTTCTTGGTCTTGCCAGCTACTGTGCCCGCTACATAAAAGACTTCGCCACGGTGAGCACACCACTGCGGGACCTAACAAAGCAGGGTCAGAAGTTCATCTGGTCACAGGAGTGCAGTTGGGCATTTGAGGCCATCAGACATGCCGGGATGGCCGTGGGTCATCTTGCCTATTTCGATCCGTTGCTATGTACCGAGCTGACTGTGGACGCCAGCCCGGTCGGACTAGGGGCAATCCTAGCACTACACTTGCCAGGTAGAGACTCACCAAGAAAAATTGTTGCATACGCAAGCAAAAACCTGTCTGACATTGAAAGGGCATACTCCCAACCAGAAAAGGAAAGCCTAGCAGTGGTATGGGTGTGTGAACACTATCACATGTTCGTCTACGGGAAACCATTCACCATTGTAACTGACCATCAGGCCCTGGTGACAATATATGGCAATCTGAATGCAAAGATTCCCCCTCGCATTGAGCGCTGGGGTATAAGACTGATGGACTACGACTTCAAAATAGTGCACAAGCCAGGCAAAGAACACAACCCAGCTGACTACATGTCTCGACACCCCTTCCGCAGGCACCAGAGAAGACCTCAATGGCAGAAGAATATCTCAACTTTGTACTAAGACAGAACACTCCAGCGCCAATAACACTAGCTGAACTAGAGCAGGAGACAGTAAGGGATGCCACAATGCAAGCGGCGAAAGTAACAACAAGATAGCAGAGATGGAGACACATCAACAACAACTGCATAATGGGAGACGGAGTAAACAAGGAGGAAATGGTAGCATTCAAAAAGATACATGAAGAACTATCAGAGACTGAAAATGGTATACTAATGCGAGGAACAAGGATAGTAATACCAAGTGGACTACGTCGACAGACTGTCAATTTGAAACATGAGTCACACAGAGGCATGGTCGCAACAAAAAAGATGCTACGGGAGAAAGTATGGTTCCCTGGCCTAGACAGAATGGTGGAAGACACCATCCTAAGCTGTCACATCTGCCAAACAACAGGCCAGCCAGCAAAGCCTGAACCATTACAAATGTCGGAACTTCCAAAGGCAGTGTGGACAACGTTGGCAGCAGACTTCTATGGACCGCTAGACACGGGCAACTACCTGCTCGTGATCATTGATGACTACTCAAGGTTTCCCATAGTACGCCACATCTCCTCCACATCAGCAACTGCGACATTGCCAATACTGGATGACATATTTGCAGCCTGGGGCTTCCCAGAGACACTAAAGACAGACAACGGTCCTCCGTTCTCAGGGGAGGAGTTCAAAAAATTCATGACCTACCTAGGCATTCATCACATGAAAATAACGCCTCTGTGGCCACAAGCGAATGGCATGGTGGAGAGGTTCATGGGCAACATAAAGAAGGCTGTCCAAAGAGCAAAACTGGCACAGATTTCCATAGGACTTGTACTCTGTCAAGTACTACGAGACTATAGAAACACCCCCCACAGCTCCACAGGACGATGTCCAGCTGAATTAGTGCTGGGGAGGACAAGCAGGACGAGGTTACCACAGTTAGAAGCGAAGAGGCCACCAGACCACAGCAGCATTGCTGTCAGGGACCAGGAGGCAAAGGAGAAGATGAAAGCGTACGCAGACGCCAGGCGACATGCCACTCCGTCGCACCTCAAGCAAGGGGACCAAGTGGTGGTGCGTCAGCGACAACGGAGAAAGTCTGACAGTCCATTCTCAAAGGACCAGCTAACAATAACAGATGTCAAGGGGCCAATGATCACGGCGGAGTCGGGCCCCTACCAAATAACAAGAAACAGTTCTCACTTCAAAGGAATGAAGACCATGGATGAAGACGGAGAGGACACTGCGGCAGAGAACATTTGCGCACAGGAGAGAAACGGAGTGATAGGCAATGAAGGAAGAGGTACGGACAAGAGTGAAGGACAAGAAGAGGGATCACAGGAAGAAAAAGAAGGGACTTGTCCAAGAAGAGTGAGCAAAAGGACAAAAAGACTGATTGAAGAAATGTAGTGATGGGGATGAATACATGTCTCTCCATTCTTCCCTTTTCTCTCTCTCTCTCTATCTCTCTCTCTTTCCTTTCCTTCTCGACACATACATAGATCTCTCTCTCTCTCTCTCGTCGCATTCTTTCTCGTGACAAAGGGGGAGATGTAGTGACCTGGGTCAGGGGCACTAGGACCCTGCACTCGACCAAGGGGAGGGGACAGAGACCGGACACCACTTCCGGTCAGGGAGTGGGGAGGGCATTACTGGACACGAGGGCAGAGGGAACAGACGTGCATGTGGGCACCAACATGAGCAAAGAATAAAGAACCATATAAGCACCTACCAGTCTCTGCGTGGGTCATTCTAAGAACACGACACCAACATAACCATGACATAAAATCAACCAAAACATTACCAAAGAACATCCAGAGTATGTGAATTGCACCCAAGAATACACATCTCTCTCTTTTCATTCTTTTTTTGTGGTGAGCTTAATTCTTGTTCTTGGGGCATTCATTTGCAGTTCTATTCAAGGTTTCCGTCGTCTCTTTGTTATTTTTCTGCTAATGTAATCTGACCAACCAATGTGCATTGGGTTTCAGACGAAAATGCAACTCTCATCAAAGCTTGTCTCACAAAGCCTAGTTTGTTTTCCCCCTTTCAGCCTCTGCAGTGCATAATGCAAATATTGTTTTCATTTGTCTGCCGAAAGCTTGTTTAATGCAATCTTCAAAGATGTCAAATTTGTTCCTCATCTGTCAGATGTGAGTAGTGTTCTGCTCTGATTAAATCTTAAATCTTTGCATTCTAGCACTTGTAGATTTGCATTTGCCAATACACTGCAGCACAACCACTGCAGCTGCATAATGTTTATCAGAATATTAGCAGGAAATGTGTAAAGAATAAAACGAGATCTGCATCAGCTACTCACATCTCACATGAGGAAACTTAGCAGTTAATGCTCTGAACACTCAGACCTAACATTTGACCAAGATCTTGGCTTCCTGACACTGATGTAGAAAATGTGAAAGCAAAACACTGTGCTTTGGTTACAATATCCAATTTGTGTATGTATCACTATGTAAAACTAGTTTATTCACTATTTGATATTTGATATAATTAATAACCTGCTTGTTGATATTTAATGTTCACAGCAAGTAGCAGCTTCACATTTTGACAACAGAGTTTCAGCCAACCCATTTCACCCTCTACAGCACAACACAATCTAGGCTTCCTCCAGGTTTGACTAGCTTGCCCAGAGCTTAGACTAGGCATTTAGGGCCTCATTTAAAGTCTGGCGGAAGGGATACTCTGTCAAAACATGACGGATTTCCATCCACCGTATGGCAAGGCCCATAGGCTATAATGCACTTGTCTGACTTCCGCCACAATTGTGATGGAGTATCTTACGTGATGTAGAGTGGAGTGGCTTACAGTGTAGTTGCACACAGTGTAATAATGAATAGTGGAGTGGAGTGGTGTAGAGGGTAGTTGCGTACAGTAGAATACCATATTGTGCTGTGACTTAGAGTGGTGTGGGGTACAGTAGAGTTGTGTACACTGGAGTGGCATACAGTGGGCTGGCCCAGAGTGGAATAGAGTACAGTGGAGTGGTGTAGAGTGGTGTAGAGTGGAGTGGAGTGGCTTAGAGCGGAGTGGCATAGAGTGTAGTTGCGTGCAGTGGAGTGGAGTGGCATACAGTGGAGTGGCGTAGATTAGAGTAATGTAGAGTGAAGAGGCATTGAGTGTAGTTGTGTACAGTGGAATAGCAGATATTGGAGTGGAGTACAGTTGAGTGGGGTACAGTGGAGTAGCGTAGACTGGAGTGGCACACACTGGAGTGGTGTTGAGTGGAATAGCGTACAATGGAGAGGCGTAAAGTGTAGTCCCGCACAGTGGAATAGCATAGTGCAGTGGCATACAGTGGAGTGGGGTACAGTAGAGTGGAATACACTGGAGTGGTGTATAGTGGACTGGTGTGGAGTGGAATAGTGTACAGTGGACTGGTGTAGACTATATTCAGAATAGCGTAGCGTGGAGTGGCGTAGAGTGTAGTTGTGTACAGTGGAGTGGCATACAGTGGAGTGGGATACAAGTGGAGTGGCGTAGATTGGAGCAGGGTAGAGTGAAGAGGCACAGAGTGTGGTTGCATACAGTGGAATAGCATATATTGGAGTGGCGTAGAGTGGAGTGACATAGAGTGGAATAGCGTAGGGTGGAGAGGCGTAGAGGGTAGTTGCAAACAGTGGAATAGCATATATTGGAGTGGCGTTCATTTTTTAACATATATATTTTTTTACTTTTATTTAAGTACAGCGGTATTTCCTAAAAGTACACGCAAAACTCTGTATATTGTTTTTAATATACAGGACCTTATAATTAATTTTCCCTATCTATTACCACTTTAATAAAGTGGTTATAGGTAGGGAAAAATATATAATCTAATATTTACCTATATCTAAGACACTAACCCAGAACACAGCTAAAGTGCACTTAAAACAACATGGCTGCCTTTAACTTTTGTAAAGGCAGTCATTAGCCAATCACATAATGCGTTGTCATTGCTACGTCCCATGGTACTTTCGGGAACTACCGCAAAATTTCCTGAAACTACTGCGTTCACAGATCTTACTAAGTTAAAATGCCTCATTAATTAAAAAATACTTACACTACCTACCTGTACTACCCCAAAAGGATCATCTACACACCGTAAAATAGTCCAAAAATGTAAGGCAATAATATGAGAAGGCCCAGCACAGGCAAAAACAACAAAAGCCAGTTGGCATATCAGGCCTGTAAGTTAAACCATAATCATAAAATTTGTCGACCACTAAAATTAATCCAAACTACAAATATGTAGTTCTCTTTTTTTATTCAGAGTGGTGATCTCTATTGATTCGATATGGATAAGCATTATAATTCAAGAACAGCAAAAATATCATGGGGGACTTATGATGACATATTGTTACAAAAATAAAAAATGTTTAGAAAAAAATGTTTTCTTTTTTTGTTGCCTTCCACCAGCTTGACAACCTTCAGCCAACATGTGTTTTGTGTCGAACTATGCTGTTTCTTCAGGGCCGAAATAATAAAAATAGACTTATTTTCATACCATAATTACATTCTTTGTGTTGCAAAAAGGTTTAAGGCTAGTCTGTTAACACAATTATATACACAAGTCCTTTCCTTAACATTCGTTAGCATAGGACATTTTCGTAAAGGAAAAAAAACATGTTTGCAGATAGACAGAATGAGCAACGATTGCATGCATATGTTGTATAATGTTGCCATTATCATTAGACATGATTTACCACAAATTGATGTTCTGAGTTTGGTGAACTGCAAAGACTGTTAATACAACAGACACAACTGCCTCCTAGTTATCACTATCATAATAAGCCTGATAGCTTCGCTCACCTAATATGATTTTAATCTGTCTGTATAATATGTCCTTTGGGCAAAGTATCGGTAAAGATGTTATTTTCCACGGCAGGCCTAGCCCCTCCTCTCAGACCAGTGCTCGAAGTGGGCGAGATCGGCAGGGCACGGCGTGCCCCTACTTCTTTGAATCAATAGATTCCATTCCCCTACTTATTTATTTTAAACACACATCACAGGACGGCAGAAATAGCCAAGGCCTATAGATAAGGCTCGGCGTAATTGACAGTTCGGGGCAGATGGGTGTACAGAGAAGGAAAAGGACTCTGTCTTTTCCTTCTTGCCCAGAGAAGACAAGGACAGTGTCCACTTCAGCTCTGCCCCTGGCAGCTGCCCCTCCCTCTTTTTAGGTCGAGCAAGACAGCGCTTGCGCTGTCTCTCCGAGACCTGCTGTTATCAGTCAGTGTGCATCCAGCCAAGCCCTCTTTTTGTTATTGGCTGGGTGCATTTTCACGCGAACATTCTTTATTTCCATTTGTTAAAGGCATGCATTTGTCATGCCTCTTTTACTGTTGCTCCTCCCCGAGAGCAGTGACTGAGTACAATCTCATTCCACAAGTTAAGTGTAAAGCTTCTGTTTCCCGGACTTGTTTTTTTGTTTTTTTCTAATAAAAAAGCATTCATACGATCCTCTGTGTTTGTGTTGTTTTTTTGTTGCTTAAAACTGTTCTGCGTTGAAAAGCCATTTTTATAAGTGTGTGTGCTTATTTGTAGATTGTGTTTGTGTTTATTTTTAGGTTACATAAAAAAAGAAATTAGCAAAAGGCATTGAAACGTTTGTTCCCGGTTCCATTCTATTTGTTTTGAGAGACTAAAAAGGTATCCTGTAAAGTTTTATGTGTTTAGTTAAATGTTGCATTTCATCTAATTTCTGTTTTGAAAAGCATTTATATGCTGTTTCCCGTTTGTTTAGAGCAGGGCCGGTCCTAGAACTTCTGGGGCCCCGGGCGAAAGGGAAGATGCGAGGCCCATCTAATTTGCATGTAACATCCAGTCGCGGCCGGCATGACTCGCGGGTGCAGAGTCTCGCGGGGGTTCGCGCGCGGGGGGGGGGGTTAATTTAAAAATAAAATAAACTTACCTTCCCGGTCCTCGCGTCATCTCTTCTCCTGACCTGGTCTCCTGCTTTCCTGCCTCTGGCAGGAACAGGAAGCAGGCAGCCTCCCTCCTCTCCCCTAAGCCAATCACAACGCTGCAATGGCAGCATTGTGATTGGTCGGGACGCCGACCAGCCAGGCGCCTATGGGGAGGTCATTTTCTCCATGTAGGCTGCATTGCAGCCTACATGGAGAAAGGCCAGAGTGCGCATGAATGGTTTGGTTGGCCCCGGAGGACCGACCAAACAGTCAGCGCCCTTAGCAGTGGGCAAGGCACTCCTCCCCTGCCCTAAAGCAGACCTGCCCGCCCCCAACCAAACACTTCTGCTTTCTCGCAGTGCGAGAAGCAGAAACATAAAATAGTAGTTTTAGCATTTTGTGTTTCTGCTTCTCGCACTGCTGCAGCTAGTGAAGTGACAGCTCCTCCGCCCTAGTGGAGGAGCCGCCCTTGGTAACCTCACAAGAAGTGACATCACAGAAAGTGACATTGCAGGACTATTGATCTTATTTGGCATCACTGAAGAGACCTAACGTGGATATCAGTAACATGGACAAAAATATAAATATACAAATGAAATAAGTCTATATATTTTAAAACTGTATTAAATGGATTACATTTGTCACATTGGATGGAAAAGCTAGGTGCAGGTCTCACAAAGATGTATATTATTTACTCCTCGTTAACTGATTGTTTCCAGATGAGTGCATGATACAATTTCCAGTTCTGCCTCATAAAGGGGAGATCCTGTTGAGGTAATGAGGAGCGACTCATTCAAAATATAAAATGAGAAAACCTCTCACACCATGGATATAATTGCAAATTTCAAAAGGCTCCCTTATCTTTCTGTGCCATTATTGTGCTACCTTAGGATGACATTAATACTTAGTAATTTGTTTTAACGTAAATCCTCTCACCAGTATCCCACACGCACATGCTAAGAGACGTAGGACAATCTTTTGTGTGTGTGGGCTCTTACTCGCCAGAATTATGTTAAGTGCAAAAACACAACACATATAGTACAAAATTACAATACACCATTGCAAACAAATAAAGATTGTACATAAATAAAAAGACTTAGAACAACCGAGACCACTGCTAAATCATACATTGACTTGAAGGTATGCTTCAGATTCAAGGGGTTTTCAAATCAACGTTTTTGATTTGGTGTTAGAACTGTAGGAAGTAGAAGTGGCCGCCTTTAGCGCTGGTGGAGCCCTGTGCGACAATGTTGGTGCCCCCCAATGACTCGCTCTGCCACGGATTCCCTCACTACCACCCTTTAACAGTGCTCCTCAAGTCTCCATAATCACATTCTCGCTCAGATGCATTTAATTTGATTTACAGCGCCACTGATACCAGTGTAGGGTGTCAGAGAACTTTATATCACACATTACACAGAGACAATCAATCATACGTGTGTAAATCACAAGAGGTAATGTTATATAAGACAAAGGACTAGGAGTCACATGACAATCATACTAGTAGGCAGTATAGTTTAATAGTGATTGATCTGGAGAAACACAAACTCTGAATTTAGACCGTAATACCATGGTTGGGGGTTCTCTTTAATAACCAGAATTGATTTCTGTCCAAATGAACCCTTTTTGCAACATTAGGATAATCAAAAGCTGGGGAAAAAACCATAATGTTGTAATTTATACCTTGCAGTTTGCATGCAGCTCTTAGATGACAGTTAATAGCTCATTGTTCTATGTTAGGATTTTGACTTATAAACTGCAAGTAACAATAGGATCTCTCTGACAAAAGCAGTAACCCACTGGCCTTTTTACATTATGTGGACTTAGTGATCTGCATGGTACATGTTCTTTGCAGCAGGCACATTAACCCTCTGTGCTACCTTTCCACAAGTCAAAACTTCCACTTGACAAAACTCCATCTCTCTCTAGGAAGAACATTAATCACCGGAGTTATCATGACATTTTTATTGTTGCCGATAATTGCTGGAGGCCAGGAAGGAGGCAGCAAGGGCTTTTAGAAACATAATATACTTGCAAACATGACGCCCCCACCCGAAGTCAGCGCCTCAGTGCGATCTCATCGGTCGCACCGCCCTAGAGCCTTCCTCCTCAACGGTCCTGTGACCTCAATGACAGAGTCACTGTTGCTCTAGGGTGTGCTGCTTCGTAGGCCTGCCCAAAAGACTCGAGGTGAGCTTCAATAGGGGTTGTAGTGGACAGGCCTTCAAGGCTAACCCACACTTGCCACCGCTATGGTCCACCTGCTGGTGCTCAGACACCACTCTTCTAAGGTCTTTCGGGGCCTTCTAAGGTCTAGCATGGAAATGTGCTCTCTCAGGAGAGTGGTCTGGTGGACTGGTCATGAAGGCTGAACCTGGTTCCCCAGTTCCAAATTCGGCAGCTCTGACCATATTGCCACATCCTCTCCCCACTGAACACCATACTGCCCCACTGAGAGAAACTCGCACTGCCTTCAACTACAACCCAATTGCACCCCGCTATAAACACCTGGAGGCGACTCAATTCAAATTATGCACTAGACAAGAGCAATATGCTGCCTAAAAAAAAAGTGACAACATCCTGGAAAAAGCAAACACTCATAAGGAATGCAAGATTAAGTAAAAGCATGTGAAATGTAAGCAGGAACAACATGGTTACCTTAACGCTTTTGCACTTATTATTCAGAAATCAATGAGTGCTTTTGCATGAAAAAGTTAAGGCCATGACTACAGGGCCGGAAGGGACCAGTTTCAATGTCCATTGCTTATCTCCTTACAAAACGTAAGCAATATGGTTTAAAAAGACCACATTCGTGAATACAGAGTCGCAGTATGCATTTTGTTTTCGAATCCGCCCATCAAGCAGGTATTGCAGTACGTCCAGGAATGGTGCACTTCCCCACCCGAGGAAAACAAAAAGTAGCGCTTCACTGGCAAACTCTGTAAAGTGGCACTAATGTGTTTTGGGTGTGAATAAAATCAATCTGGCCCCTTTTCGAACCACTCTGTCTTGCTTTAGTTATTTTTTACATTTTGAACCTTTTATTTCTCTCCATCCCAAGGCTGCACTTTGGAAGTGAAAAATGTCAGAAAAAAGACGACCTTTCCAGCAAAAGCGTTTTTATATTTTGGATTAATTTCACAGGGGAACAAATAAAGGAAAGAAAAGAGGGAGTACTGGCTACAAGGCCCAGGAAGGGGCCCCCACACCTGGACCTCGTGCTGTAAGTGCTTAGAGGCCCAGGGAAAGGGGGCCCCCTCCCTGGGCCTTGAAGCAATAACGAGGCATTTTGTAAAACACTGCCCTAGCACTGGCAGTACTACATACATTTTAAATACACATTCCCATTAAAAAAAATGGGTGATGTAAAAGTTAACAAAAGCCAGTTGATCTGGCTACTCCCTCCCCCTCATCCACCTCGCCTTACCTGTGTCTGGCTGGTCCTGGAAACAAAGGGGCCTTCTGTCACCTAGCAACAAAATGCAGAAAGGGAATGGCCGGTACTGAACAGAGGTGCTGCCCCTCCCCTGACACTGTGAGCCATAATTGCTGGCCTGGTTGCTGTGCCTTCCCCACTCTGTTTGTACCTCCCCCCACCCCTGCACCCCCAGGAATGCCACGACGACGCCCTGACCAGCAAGGTCAACTCAAGATGTGTATTGTGATAGTGTGGGGCAGGGGGCCTCGTAGGAGCAGGTGGGCTAACTGTGAAAGTGTGGCCTTTCACACGGAAGCGGGGCCCCCTGTCTTTCAGCTGAGCGCGAGGCCCTGGGCAGCTGCCCTCACTGCCCATGCCTAACGCCGGCCCTGGTTTAGAGGTTGCGTTTAGTTTATAAAATGCATTTAAAGGATACCTTTTTTTAATGCGGTTGCTTTTTAATTAAATATATGTTCAAAGGGGGGCGTGGCTTGCCGACACCCAAGATGGCCGCAAAAGACTGAGGCTCTGAGCCACTGAATCCATAAACCTCCCCAAACATCCGTTCAAATATCCGACCAGCCTGCAATATCGCCTGGAACTGGGAGCCGTTAACCTGGGGACTCACCCGATCCCTTCCTGGCAGAGATCCGACCATCGGGCCCTGAGTTCTCGCGCTGCGGCTCCGGGCCGTGACGTCGCCAGGGGCCGATTTGCGTGAGTGCCGCTGCGGCTGTCGGGCTTGTGGTGCTGGCTGGCCCTCGGTCCGTGGTGCGGTGTTGGTCGAGTGGCCCTGGAGCCGCAGAGGGTCCAGTGGTGTCCCCTGAGTTGCTGGAGGGCGGTGCTGAGGATCGGAGGCGGCGCTGCGCCGGGGGGGCTCCGGTGCGCGCCTGAGGCCTGAATCGGCGTGGGCGCCAGTATCCGGCCGCTTCCTTGGCCTGGCAACACAGACGCAAGTGCGGCGCTGCACCGGGTGGGCTCCGGTGCGCGCCTGGGGGCTGCTGTGGTGCGGGCGACGTTTGGCTGCTTCCTCGGCCCAGGCTGCATGTGGGAGGCTTGTCTTCTCTTCCCTCCTCCTCCCCCCCGTCTATAGAACATGAGGAGCGTCGAGATGGGACGCGGGGGACATTAAGAGCAGGATCAACCGGGCCCATCAGTGCCGGCGGGAGTGCTGCCCCTCCCCCGCTGGGCCTCCGGCCATATTGGCGGTTCCCTCCTGGCTACGGGGACCTGCAGTGGGGGAAGTTCACAGGTACGGGGGGCATTTGTGAAACGACGTGCTATGGGCATTGTGTAGCCCCGGTGGCATGCGGTTGGGCTGACTTGCCCCAGTGACTTAAGTGCAGACGCACGGCCGGTGCTTGGACTTGATCATTGCCACTGAACAATCACATAAACGCCTTCCGACGACGGGAGCACTGAGGCCACTGGAGGGATTGCGGAGTTGGTGGAGGATTGATCATCCGGGGGCCTGGGGACCCGTCGCCGCCATTTTGGGGTGCGCATGGTCTTTGGCCTACCTGATCCACCACTGCCTGCCTACGGCTGTGCCTGCCCGCTATCTACCGCATATCTGACCAGGGATCTTCACTTTGGGGGGAGAGGTGGGCTGCGAAGGCCCCAGCTAGAGGCCCTAAACCGTCCGCAACGCAAAAACTGTCGAGATTTGCCCACGCCAGGCCTGATGACATGGAGGCAAGATGGTGCTGCTGAAAAACAACAGCTTGCAGAGAAAGGCCCAACTCTGGCGGATATATTGGAGGCGATCCAGGGAGTTCGAACGGCTTTAGAACTTAAGATTGACACGGTTGCTATCGATGTCAATTTAATCCGCGCCGATTTAAGGACCATGGGGGAATGAGTCAAGGCAAATGAGGACTCCATTGCCACGCTTACGACCTCCGCCACACGAGTGGAATCACTGGTCAAGAAGCTGCAGACCCAGACGGTTGATCTTGAGGCCCGCTTGGAGGACTACGAAGGACGGGCAAGAAGGAACAACGTATGCATCCTGGGGGTTCCCGAACGAGCGGAGGGGCAGGCCACGGACCTATTCGTTGAAGACCTCATCCAAAACCATCTACGGCCTCGCTCCCTCTCTAATTATTTTTCTGTCGAGACGGGCCCACAGAGTGCCTGGAGGCCCCCGAAACTCGGGCGCTCCACCGCGTCCCATCTTGGCACGGATTTTCAACTTTCGAGACCGGGATATTATCCTTCAGACCGCCCGAAATGGACCCCCACTGAAATTCGAGAACTCGAGCGTGACCTTTTTCCCGGATTTTACTTTTAAGGTGCAGCAGAAGCGTCGCTCATTCCTGGAAGCGAAAAGGGCCCTCAGAGAACATGATTTGAAGTACGCCATGCTCTTCCCCGCAAAGCTACGTGTGCAGTCTGGTGGTAAGTCGCTCTTCTTCCAGTCCCCGGAGGAGACCTAGGACTGGTTGGAGGGGTGGCGCTCCTCGAGAAGCGGAGACGGTGCTACCGGAGACCGCCCCGGCGAGGCAGATCGCCGTGGAGGCGGGATGGGCTGAGCGTCTACGGAACAGGTATTGTCGGACTTTTCGTGAACTGGTATGCCCGCCTGGTCTTTGATCAGCATGTCACACCCTGGACTATGTCATTCTTGACCAGGTCCCTCTAATTTGAAAGACATGGATCACTCGCTGACTTAGTGTCGGTTTGCCGCGCCATTGACTGATAAACCTTTGGCCACGTTTCTTGTCTTGGTGGCAAGGGACTCATCATGGAACATATGTTAATTGATGTCTATTGGTTCTCCCTTATGGGTATACGCGTTGACATTTATTAGGTGTTAGATGAGACCTGTTGTCTGGCGGGAGGGGGCGGGATTCGGATCGCCTCGAGTCTTTACGACTACTATTTGCTCATGTGGGGGTACAATACTATCTGGGTTTAGGCTGGGCAATTATGATATTACATGGGGAGGAAGAGGGTCAATTCTTGGGGTAGAATGGTTGAGTAACGTTCCCCCTTGACTTGGTTAGTTATGGGTATTTACACGCTCTGCAAATTGGGGTGGTGGGCAGTTCTGAGTCCACGTTGCAGGGAGGCAGGGTGGGGGAGGGTGGATGGGGGTTCTGTTAACGGGTTGTGTTATTGGTTTTTTCTTTTGATCCTTTGTTCGGAGCAATCTTTGTCTATCGACTGGGCACACCACTACGGTGCTCATTGGCACACAGGCCAAATTTCTCTATGTGTTGTTGCGGGCGTTATCTTGAGTGCTATTGTTTCCTGGGCTCGGTGGGAAGTGGGGCCCCTGTCTTTCGACTCTGATGAGCGACACTCCTGCGGTTTCCACCCCCCTGGGTTGCCTTAAAATAATCTCTTGGAATGTGAACGGCCTGGGCGACCGAATTAAAAGGGGGTTAGTCCTACAGTACTTGAAAAGACATACGCCTGACCTCATTCTTCTTCAGGAAACTCACATTCCCGGTACCACATACAAAGCACTGAACCGATGGGGCTACAAACTGTTGGCTCATGCAGGTTACACCAAGGGGTCCCGTGGGGTGGGTATCCTCGCACACTCTTCCCTTCCCTTCCAGGTACAGACAGTCACATACGATCCTGCAGGGTGATTCGTTACGGTGTCCGGCAATTGGGAGGGTCGCTCCCTTAACGTGACTTCCCTATATATACCCCCCAGGCTCCACTCCTCTACTTTGACGGCCTTAGGCCCCCATTTGCTGCAATTACCGGAGGGTGCTACCTTACTGGGGGGAGACTGCAATGCCGCCCTAGTGAGGGACTTAGATCGCCTCCCACCCCGACGAAACGAACCACAGGGAAAACTCACGTCCGAATTTTTATCGCCCCTTGGCCTAGTCGACGTATGGCGTACACATCACCCCTCAGATCGGCAATACACTTTCTTATCCGGGGTCCACGGCAGCATGTCGCGAGTTGATTATCTCTTTTGCCATGCCTCGCAGCTTTCCTTGTTCCGTGACATATCCTTTTTACCAAGGGGCATATCCGACCACTCCCCTGTTTTGGCCCTTTACGGTGGTGCTCCCTCCTGCTCTCGACGGGAGATGGTTCTCAACCCATGGTTTCTTCAAGTCCCAACGATACGAGACAATCTGATAAAGGCTATCTCTGCTTATTTTGATGAAAACGAAGGCTCCGTTTCTTCTGACGTCACATTGTGGGAGGCATACAAGACGGTAATTCGGGGATGTGGGGTGGCGGAGGTGACCGGCCACCGCAAGGAGAAACGTAAGTGTTTGGAAGCCATAGAACTAGAGATAGTCAGCCTTGAGCGGGATTTGATTGCGTCCACCTCCCCAGATGCCTCACATAAGCTCGCAGTTAAACAGAAAGAATATCACGATATAGCCAGAGAGGCGGCCCAGGCGCATTATCGCTCGACCCAATATCGCATCTACAAAATAGGGGACACGGCCAGTAAATTATTGGCGTGGTTGGCAAGCGAGAACTGGCCAACCGATGGGTGGCTGGTATTGTGGCCCCGAGTGGAGAGAGCCGGAGTGACCGAGACGGAATTGCGGAGACATTTGTGGCCCATTTCGAGCGCCTCTATGTCCCGGCATCCACCACCACGCAGGAGGAGGCGGCAGACTTACTGTCTACCCTCCCTCTACCTCGGTTGGATCCCCAAGCGGTTGCGGAGCTTGACACCCCACTTGCCCCTGAGGAAGTATCCAAGGCAATTGGTGCGTTGCGTTCTGGCAGGGCCATGGGGCCCAGTGGCCTTCCAATTGAACTCTACAAAGTAGTCTCTGTAGTGTTGGCCCCACACCTAGTCCGAATGTATGATGAATGTACAAAGCAGGGGATCCTGCCTGAGACACAGTGGCTAGCCCATATTGTGGTCATACACAAGCAGGGGAAGCCCAAGGACCAATGTGGTTCATATCGACCGATTTCCCTCCTTGACCCGGAGGTCAAAATCCTAGCGAAACTCTTGGCCCTTCGCCTGTCGCCCCATCTACATAACCTAATACACCCGGACCAATCCGGCTTTATGCCTACAAAAACACGGCGCTTAATCTTCGTCGCCTCTTCGGTGTTTTGGGCAGGGCCTCAACCATACGGGAAGACGCAGTTATTGTATCCTTGGATGCCAAAATGGCATTTGATATGATGGAGTGGCCTTTCCTATTTGCTGTTCTGGAGCGATATGGTTTTGGATCACGTTTTATATCCTGGATACGTCTATTATACGCAAAACCTTTGGCTCGTGTTTCAGTCAACGGTGGCAGATCGGCGATTTTTGAGTTAGGTAAAGGCACGAGACAGGGCTGCCCCCTGTCACCGCTGTTATTTGCTTTAGCGTTAGAACCCTTGGCGATATGGATTAGAGGCGCTCCATCTATCCGTGGGTTGAATTGGGCACCGGACTGGTCGGATAGGATATCCCTTTACGCCGATGACATTCTTTTATATCTGGCCAAACCAAGTCCTCCCTTCATGCGATACTCCACATTCTTACTCTCTTTCATAAATATTCCGGCTACACTATCAATTGGGATAAGTCCCTAATCTATGTTCTCAGCGGGGATCCTCCACGGCTCCCCCCGGGCTGCACGGCCAATATAGTTACAGAGGGCTTCCGCTACCTGGGCATCTACGCCACGAGAGACGTGGAGGTCTTTCATAAACGGAACCTTCTCCCCCCTCTACAGCGCCTCCGGGCGGACAAACAACATTGGAGAGCGTTGCCCCTGACTCTACTGGGTAGAGCCGCCTTATTTAAAATGATGGCACTTCCCCGTTTCCTCTATGCCCTAAAGAATACCCCCTACCCTGTCTTGCCACAATATTTCCAAACAATAGACGCTGAGGTCCGTTCATTATTATGGGATGGCGGCACCCCTCGTATCGCCCTGACAAAGCTTCTGTGTAGCTGGTACGACGGCGGCATTGCTCTCCCTGCGATTAAACTTTATTACTGGGCCTCGCAACTTGTGGTTCTCAATCACTGGGCCCACCGCCCCCATCACAGACCCAGCGTACAGAATGGACAGATATAATATGGCGGCGGGCAATTATGTAGGGCGCTCTATGGAGGACCTAAACATTTACCACAATTTACGCCCACCTCCACTACGATTTCACTCTGGCATACCGCCAACGCGGCGCTGGGCTGGAAGGGGAAAATTTCACGAATGACTCCCCTGCTAGAATCCAGTCAGCTGGGTGTATTATCAAGATTACCGGGGTTTAATAAATGGGACCTGATCGGTCTCTCGACAGTGGGAGATATGTGGGCGGAGGGTGCGGTGGTTCCATTTAGCGACCTACAAGTAAAATTCCAGCTGCATGAGGGGAAACATTTCGTTACCTGCAGGCACGTAGTGCGCTCAATAAGGCCATCCCTAAGGGTTCCGATCTTCCCGCCTCTTCGCCCTTGGAAGATAGGCTCCTCGACGACTACCTCCCTGACAAGGCCATCTCCCTGACCTATCGCAAGTTACTTAACAATCTCCCGGAGCCGCTTAACAAACTCCGTAGGAAGTGGGTGGATGACATAGGGGAACTGCCAGATGAGGATTGGAGGGAGGCCTTGGCATCCCCCAGAGAGGTCGCGATCCGCTCCTGCTTTAAACTTATACAATTGAAATTACTGCACAGGACTTAATACACATCCATGGCACTTGTTAAGATGGGTTTGTTAACCTCCCCGCTCTGTCCCCGAGACTGTGGCTCTGTAGGCACTTTTCTGCACCAATGGTGGGAATGCCCAACTCTTCAACACTATTGGACCGAAGTCTTATCCACTATGTCCCGAATATGTCGGAAGCCCATACCACCCTCCCCTAAACTATGCCTCTTAAACATCTGGGACGCAACAGACCTTAACCGCACCGAACAATTATGGGTTTCTCTGGGCTGCATCGTTGCAAAGCGTAACATCGCTAGAACATGGAAGGGGGGAGTCGGGCTTCTGCACACGGACTGGGCTGGCGATATGGATTGGTGCATGCAGGCCGAGAGGACAATATATGAAAGCAGGGGTTGCCCGGGTAAATGGACGAAAATATGGGGCCCCTGGAACAAATACAGAGGATTTTTGTGCACTCCGTTTGCAGATAACGCCCCTCATAATATGGACAATGAGGTACTTTAATGATTTTCAACCAATGTATGTGTGTGATATTATTTGAAATGTTTCTTTATTTTTCTGGCAGCCCTGGTGTGGTGCCTGCTGTATAAGGCTTGCTCAATCTGACGATTGCTCTTTATTTTTTGGATGTTTTGTTATATTATGTTTCTTGAATAAAAAGATTTTAAAAAAATATATATATATATGTTCAAAAAATGCATTTAGAGGATACGTTTGTTTCCATTTGCATTGAGTTTACGTTGTAATTAACATTTGTGTTCTATTTTTTTGAGGGTTTGAAAAATCATTCTCAAGATCATTTTTTGTGTGTTTCTTTTCAGGTCATTATTACATGAGTAATAAGAAAAGAGGATGTGGTGTAAAGGCAACATTTACTGATTTTGTAGCTTGGGAACAAGGTTCCCGTTTCTACCGACTTTGTTGCTGGGGAACAACTGTCAAGTTTTGGCGTCACCTTAACATTTTGTGATTTTGGGCAAATCACTTCATATTTTTTTGGCTACTAAAAAATAAAACATATTTGTATTCATAGGATAAGCTCGTTTCCATATGAATTATGTTTGTGTTCAGATTCCCTTCTATTTTCTTCTGTCAGAAAAAAGCATTGCTATGATCCTTTGTGTTTTTGCTCCCGTTTTTTTTAAAATATATATTTCCTATTGTTTCTGTTTTTTTTTTTTGCTCTTTAAAAGCCATTTCTATTAATGTTTGTGTTTATTTTTAGCTTAGGTAAACAATTTAAACAACCTGGCAAAGGTATTTACACATTTATTAGCCATTGTGTTTTATTTTTTTAAGGGCTTAAAAAATTAGTCTGAAGAGCATTTTGTGTTTGTTTTGAGGTTGTTATTACTTTTTGATAAAGCAAATAATATGTGGCCTAATGGCAACATCTACAGACTTTGTAGCTGGGGTAAAAGGTTCAAGTCTTGGCGTCACCTCAACATTAGGTGGGGCAAATAGCTTAATCTTACACTGACTACAAAAATATAGTTATATATGTATTCATAGGATAACCTTGTTTCCATATGTATTGTGGTTTAAAATTATTTTATGTAACTTTGGCATAAAAAAAAAATTCTACAATGCTTTCTGGTTTCCGTGGTGTTTTCCAGTTGTTATTATGTTCGCAATAAACACAGAGGATGTGGCATAATGGCAACATTTGCTGACTTTGTAGCTGGGGTCCAAGGTTCAAGTCTTGGCGTCACCATAACATTATGTGATTTTGTGCAAATTACTTAATCTTTCTCTGACTGCTAAAAAAAAATCCATATATGTATTTGAGGATAAGCTTGATCATGTTTGTGTTCTCAACTTCTTTTTATGTTAAAATGTCATAAAAAAACATTTCTACCATCGTTTGTTTTTTTGGTCCCGTATTATTTTTTTCTACAAACTTTCTAACGTTTCTGTTTGTTTTTGTAGGCTTCAAAAGGCATTCCCATGTATGTTTCTGTTTATTTTTAGCTTACGCGAAAAAACAAAATAACCTGGAAAAGGCATTTACATGTTAATTAGCGGTTGTGTTGTACTTTTTAGAGCCTACAAATGTATTCTGAAAAACTGTTTTGTGTTTGTTTTCAGGTTGTTATTACTTTAGTAAGAATGAAAGAAGATGTGGGGTAATGTTTTTAGGTCTCGCCTAGGCAGCGCGCATGCGCTGCCCTAGGAGGGCCTTTAGCCATCGGTCTGCTCCTTTTCCCCACACTCGTGCTTGTGCTGGCATCCACCTTGCGGGAGCGAGCAGCGGCGCGCGTGGTAATTGAAAACATATGGCTCTCGCGCCACCGCTGCTCGCTCCCGCAAGGCAGATGCCAGCACAAGCACGAGTGCATTTGCCTGCTCGCTCCCTCACGCTTGTTTTTCTGCTTTCAATCAAGACGCGCGCGCGCGCTTGCTTTGCTTCGGCCCAGAGTGTCAGCAGCTGGAGTTTGTATGCCTGCTACGGTTGTTGTTCACTTGTTTCCTCGTCTCTACCCCTCGGTTATTCTCTCTTGTTCTCAAATGCTTTTTTATCTCTTTTCTTTACTCTTTTGCACGTCACCCTTTCTTGCCTTCTGTATTCAGTCTCCCTATGCCATTGTCTCTTGTTCTTGCCCTCATTTGCTCTATTTTTTTCCGTTTATGTTGCTCACTTCTTCCACCCTCCCTTCATGTTATGCCCCATTTGGCTCGGCCGGTCGCCCCTCTCTTGCTCTACCACAAGCTATCCCACTCTTTCTTCTGCTTCTACGAACTTCTCTCGTGCTAGGCTTCCCCCTAACATCCCTATGCTTCTCTGCTCTCCCTCCTCCACCAGCTCATGCCCTTTGCCCCCTCCAGGCTCCACTTTTCCGCTCCCGTTATTGCCCTGAAGTCCTCCTGACCCTTCTTTCCCCATGCTATCCCCCTTCTGCACCTTTCATCTTCCCCCGATGTCTCCTTCTGTATTCTAAGGTCTCCTTTCCTTCTTTCTTCCTTGTCTCCCTCCTGCCACGTCTTTCTTCCCCCACTCCCATTCCCTCAACCTCATGTAACTCACCTGTGAGCGTTCTCCCCTCTCGCCCCTCATGCTGTGCTCACTCTCTCACTCTCTCACTGCCCCCCTCCCCTCTCTGCTAGTCTCATAGTAACTTCCTCATTACTTTCTTCTCTCTTCACCATCTTTTCTCTTCACTCATGCTGGCCCCTTCTCCCCCCCGGTTCTGCAGCAGTCTTCCCAGTCTCCCCCTCCTTGAGAGGTGAGATCAGCCTCTATTGTTCCCCCCTCGCAGGCCCGCACAGGGGATTGTGCAATGTGCACTTCTGGATTCGGTAAGTGGAATATTTTGCATTTTTTCGGCTTCCTGGAGGTGCTGCCAGGGGCGTGCGGCAGGCACCAGCCAGGGGTCCGCACATCTTGTTGTGATCACTACTGCGGGGCCTACGCAGCCTCCTGGCCTCGACAAACTGCGAAGTGTCCCAAAGCTGAAAGCAGGCTGGAATTAAAATCAGATTGTTTTTATTGTGCCCTGACACAGAACCACTGCATCCGACCCCTACGGAGAGATGCGGTTTAGCGCTTCAGCCTTATTCTGTTTACTTGTAATTACTATCCTTGCCCATCCTTGCTGTGCAGTCGGTCACTTGTGGCTCTCGTCAGGTCCCGTCTGTGCTCCTCTCTTGGTTCTGGTCCGTTCTTTGCACCATTGGTTTACTCGCGTGCTATCCTCACGTTCGTGTTTGGTCATAAATGGATTGATTTCTCTTGATGTATTCTTCTAGTGTAGCTCATCCTTACCCCCTGCTTTTGCCTCGCACTTGTGTCGCTGTCCAGTTTCTTTTTTTCAGCTTATTTTCTGGTCAGTTTATTGTGAGAATTAGTTTCCTTTTGCTTTTCCTCTCATGTTCAAGTCGCATCCTACCCGCGTTCTATGGTGTGGTTTTTAGTCCTATCCTTTCTGTGCTGCCCAATTGTCAGTTGTTGCTCTGTTTAGCTTGTCTCATTCAGTAGATTTTTTTTATTTTATTTTTTACAAGTTTTATATAGCGCTAGCTTGACCCGTGGGTATCAGAGCGCTTTACATACACACAGGAGAAAAAACAAGCATTGACATAGCCAATAGGTCTCGCCTTTGGGACCTCATAAGTGTTTAGCCATGCAACAGTTGATGTTGTTCCACCAAGGATATTGTGCTGGATAACTAAACACTTATAAGGTCCCAAAGGAGAGACCTATTGGCTATGCCAATGCTTGTTTATATCGCTACTGCACAAGTTGTTAAATTACTGACATTTATATTAATGTCCGCAAAAACAAAATGTTTTTTTCCCCACAAGTTACCCAACCTTTACTAATATGAGTGTAAGGAGCCCCTTAAGTATATCTTCCATGGGGGCCCCCTCACGTTTTCTGATGCTCCCTACTGTTGTCACAATACTCAAGAAACCAGGAGCGACCCTAACGAGCTCAACAACCTCAGACCTATCTCCAACCTCCCGTTCCTAGCTAAAACATTGGAGAAGTGCGTTCTCCATCAACTTAACAAACATATGAATGACTTCAACCTCCTCGACACCTTTCAATCAGGATTCAGGAAAGGTTGTAGCACCGAAACAGTGATGCTCAATATTTCAGACGATATCCACAGAGCCTTAGATGAAGGTGAAGCCTGTCTCCTCATCCTTATTGACTTATCAGCGGCGTTCGACACAATAAATCATCCAGCTCTACTTGAGACTTTGCAGAGGCGCTCTGGCATCAATGGCACAGTACTAAAATGGTTCACTTCCTTCCTTCAACAATGTTCACAACAAATTAAAATCAACTCCTGCCTCTCTATACCAACACAAGTCACACTTGGAGTCCCACAAGGATCGATCCTCTCATCATCCCTCTTCAATCTCTTCATGGAACCCCTTACAATTATTCTGAAACAAGCAGGGGTTCAATACCACCTATATGCAGATGACACACAAATCTACTATAAAATCAAATCACCCAGGGACGTCCAACACCTCAATGTCACGCTAACCAAGATCCAAACTTGGTTTAACGCAAACCACTTAAAGCTGAACCCGGACAAAATGGAATTAATACTGTTCTCTCCGAAAAGTAACCACCGACCAATTCAAGACTGGCTCAAGAATCTTGATGCTCTAAACTGCTCCCTCATCCTATCCGACTCGGTAAAGTCACTAGGCATTACCCTAGATAAGAACCTATCAATGAAGAACCACATCAAAATCTCTGCAAAAGGTGCGCTCTACTCACTAAAACACCTCAAGAAAATTAAACCTTTCATTCCCCAGGATGATCTCAAGACATTAGTTCAATCCCTAGTCCTTTCCAAACTGGACTATGGGAACGCCATCCTAACAGGGACACCAAAAGCTCACCTAGCCCCACTAAGGTCAGTCCTTAACATGGCAGCTCGACTCATAACTGGTGTAAAAAGATTTGAACACATCACACCAACCCTCAACGCCCTCAACTGGCTTCCCATGGAAGGTAGATGTATCTACAAACTGGCCTGCATCACACACAAGGCCCTTCACGCACATTCCCCCAACTACCTAAGCAGCAAACTGGTAAAAGCAGGAAAATCCAGAACTCTGAGAAGCACCAACTCACTTCTTCTCATCCCTCCGAAATTGAAAAGGAAAACGACCCAGTGCCGAGCCTTTTCTGGTAACGTACCCAGGATGTGGAACTCATTACCTATAGACCTCAGATGCAACCCCTCCTTCTCTTGCTTCAAAAGGGACCTGAAACTCCATCTCCTCAACAATTACTTTACCGTCCAAGCCAACTAACCTAGGCTTCAATAACCTAGTGGACTCCCCTCTCACTTGACCTTCAAGGATGGGTGGTTATCTGACTGTTCCAACCACCTGCGTTTTTCTCCCCTCCACTGTATTCATAAGTATTATGTTTTTGCTTATATCTTTATGCTCCCTCTTATCCTGCGATGCAATGCTAATTTTTTCTTTTCCTTTGTGTATGTAAAGCGCTCTGATACCCACGGGTCAAGCTAGCGCTATATAAAACTTTATAAATAAATAAATAAAATAAAATAAAATACAGATTGCGTATACTTCTCTTTACTTGGTACCATGCCCTCTGCCTCATGGTTATGCACAGGGCAGGCTCTACCGCATTTATTTCTGCAACAAACAAACACACTTTTTTCCACAGGGTGCATATAGTTAGAAGTAATTAAACTGTTTGGCCACTTAACCGCACAACACTTTGTATAATTTCATAGTTTTTTTTCTTCCGTCCTATTTTAACTTTTTGCAAGTGCAACTGTTACAGCGGGAACGGAATGGGAACTTTAAAACAACATTCTCGTCTCAGTTGGAAACTTCCCCCCCTGTTGTTTAAAGAGCATCCATCAATATGTACAAGTTGATGAAAGCCACATATACAGCTCCTACCAGTGATAACGATCTTTACCAGGAGGCGACATTTCTCTTTATTGTACCACTGCAGACTCCAAATCAAACACATCTACAAACTATTCAAACGTTTCACACCATTCCAGACTTCTTGGCGCATCATTCGGTCTTCTTCCGAAAACAAGGTGTGAACGCATTTCAAACACATTCAACTGAAAAGGTACCATATGCCACAGCAACACTGATAACTATCTTAATTAGAAGGCTAACTTTCAGTTTATTATAGGATTGCTGTTTCCTTTCACAGCAGATTCCTAAACCATTTAAAGCCAGATTTGTGGCACACCGTTTTTATTTTTTATAAAACAACAATGTCTAAAGTTAATTCAATGCCTTTGCTAGCCTTCCTTTTACATTTTGCTTACACAAACATTTACAGGTAAAAATGAAAGTGCATAATGCTTATATCACTATTTTGCTAGCATAGCAAACATGTCCTCGTCATAAAAAGCATGAACGGAACTGTCTGTTATATTTACTTACAGTGCATGGGATTTAGCCTTCATTACTCGAAATGTTATTATTTATTTTGGGAGGTTGCTGTATTGCACCATTAATAATATGCGGACAGGTTGTGACGTGCTTTGATATAGGTACAACTTTGGGATGTTGCTATATTTTACCGTTAGTAATAGGCAGTGAAAATGTAGCTTATGGGCAACATCTGCAGACTTTGTCGCTGGGGAGCAAGGTTCGAGTCTTGGCTCTGCTTTACGTTGTGTGGGTATAAGCAAATTACTTAATCACCATCTGCCAACTAACAAAATATTTCTTTTATCTCTCTGTAAGGTAACTCGTTCTCATAAACAGCTGCAATGCGTTTGGGCCCAGTTCTTGCGCTTTAAAACTCCAAAAATCGTTAACATTCCTTTTGGAAAATTGCTTAAATTCCCAATGGAATTTTTTTTAATTAAATTAATGCATATATAGGGAAATCACAAACAAAACAGCATTATCCATGTAGCAAATGGACTTTTTGCTACTTTCACACACAGCATTCTAGTGAAACACGTGAGTGTAAGGGACCCCTTATGCATATCTTCCATGGGGGTCCCTTCATGTTTTCTGATGCTCCCTACAGTAACACACATGCTAGTCCCACACGCTACCTTGCTGGATCATTCAAACCATCAGACCATTGAAAGCAGTACTGTGCTTCCTCGTATACATCATATGCTAGGGTCATAGGCAAACTTCCCATTTATTGAGGTGAAGTTAGCTGGCATTAATATTAGGCATGGTACGGCAACCACATGCCAGCACAAGCCATAAAACCAATATATTCACATGCATCTGAATATCCATCTTTCTATATTGGAGACATTTCTTATGTATCGAGCCTGACGCTTGCTTCAGCTTCAGTTTATCTATTAAAAAAATTTAACTCATCTTGTTCACTGCCATGGAGCAGCTTTGCATGTTTGACTGCCCTTAGCTACTGGCATGTTCCAATGTTCCCTAGACCATATAGGGTAACAGTGAAAGGTTTTCGGTTTTGCTGTGTTGTGCACTTGTAATTGTGTACCCATAACATCCATGCATACTGCAATATTTGTGTGCAGTGTACTCCACAGGTGTCAGCTCACCACTAAAGGTCTCCTTTATGTTCCTTCCTCTCCTGTCTCTCCTCAATATAGAGGCTCCTACTCCTTAACCCGTTCTCTTCTTCCCCATCTCTCAGTATCCTTCCTTAAATCATGCCTCCTTCTCTTGTCCCACTCCCTTATGGTCATAACACTGTACCCCCTATATACCGGGATCTCTCTATAGCCATAACAACGTCTCCATAATTGCCCCTCTTTTATCAAATCCCCTTTTATCAGGCACTGCCGTCCTGTCTTTTTTCTCGTGAACACGCTGGTTACTGTCTTTATTGCTTTTTAGGTCTCGCCTAGGCAGCGCATGCGCTGTCTCGTTGAGACATGCAGTATATGCTTTACTAGGTGAGTCTCCGCCTCCGTTTTTTATTTGCTATTGTGTATGTCTTTCAAAATGTACTACTTGCTATTGGCTAATAGTGTTCTAAGTCCCTCCTTTTTTCCAGTTGAGCAGCCTATGGCTATTGGCCCCTTTACTTGTATTAGTCCACTTATTTTTGGTCTGTTGTTTTGGGGAGATCTCTTTTTTTAATGTGCCTTGCTTTTTGACAGAGTTCAAATGTTTCAGCCCGTGACATAGTTTTATCACGGCCCCAGATGCGCGAGCACATGGTTTTACTGCTCATTGACTCATGGTTGAAGAATCTTATGTTCAGCTGAGCGAGCGCCGACAGGGGAGGGAGTGTGCAGTGCCGAGAAGCCTCGCCGGCAGCACACAACCAGCACATAGGGCCCGGTTCACAAATTGTTTGCGCAGTAAATTCAACCGCTTTATTGTGACAACATTAGTCAGCAGCCCAGCGGCAAGGAGCCCATGAGGCTCCGTTTCTTCTGCCGGTTGGCAATGGACCCTGCTGCAACACACGGGGCTCTCTCCGGCAATGGGAGCCCCGCCCACAACCAGGCACAACTCTGACTAACTTCCGCCCCAGGTCGGCGCCCTCATGTTTCCCACAACAATTGCATTTTCTTAACCCCTTCGATGCTTATGACGAGCTGGACTCGTCATGGCACACAGTGGTCGTGTGCTCATGACGAGTCCAGCTCGTCATAAGACCACCCACGGGGGAAGCGCTGGCGCTCCCCCGTGGGAATCCGATCGTAGGTTTTTTGGGGGAGGCAGGGAAGGGCTTCCCCTGCCTCCCCGCACCCCTCGCCCTCCCCATCAATGACGTCAGCGCGCGAGGCGCGCTGGCGTCATTGAGGGTTCCCTTTCTTCCCGACGCGCTGGAAGCCATTTGCTTCCAGCGCGTCGCGAAAATCAGGTGAGTTTTGGCTCGGGGAGGGGGGTTTGAATCAAAAGAGGCATCGAGGGAAAGGAAAGGGTTTTCCTTTCCCCCGATGCCTCTTTTGTGCATTCCTGCTGCACGATCATGCGATCGTGCAGCAGGAATGCCCACTAGGCACCAGGGATGTTTTTTTTTTTTTTAAATGCACATCGAAATACTGTTTGGGGGAGCGGCCCCTTGGGCAAGGGTCGCTCCCCTTTTGGGGGCCATATGTTTTTGTGCTTTGCCCCCCTGGGGGGGGGCAGTTTTTCGTATTGTGCCCACCAGGGAGAAACGGTGGGGAGTGGCCCCTTGGGCAAGGGTCACTCCCCTTTGGGGGCTTTGTTGGTGGCCGATCGGCCAAAGGATAGTGCCCTTTATTATTTAAAAGTAAATACAATCAAAATTATACCTATTAATTAAACTGCTTACTTATAACAGTTGCTAACTAGCAAAGCTTTAGAACACCCAAAAAAGTGCCTCTCACTGTTTTCAGTCAACCCCTTCTAAAAACCGGGACATGAGACAAAATTGCCAAAATCTGCCCGGACAGCTGGTGAAAAACCGGGGCTGTCCGGGCAAATCGGGGACGTCTGGTCACCCTAATTAATGCCTGCGTTACAAGAGTGACACGTGTGCATACATGAGATAGAAAATACAAATAGAGGTATAATACTGCAATAAGTGTCAGTCACTCAGAACACACTGGGAAGGCACTTCTATAGGCATGGAGTACAGATTTTCCTATAGTGGAAGAACTTCTTTGAGGGAGTAGAGAGGGCGTGAATTAAACAGGAGACTTAAAATGAAGGGTACACAAACATAAAATCCAACACAGCACGCAAGGGTGAGGAATGTACAGGAAAAAGTACAAATTTACAATGAAAAGCGAACTTCCTAGAGGTGGCTGAGAGTGAAAGTATTAGTTCTGAAAGTGTCTTTGGAAGAGAATAGATTTGAGGTCAGCTTTGAAGATCCGGGTAGAGGAGGTGGCATGGAGCAATGGGGAAGCGAGTTCCAGATTCTCACCGCATTTCCTGAGAAGGATTGCGCCATCGATCTTTCCCTTTTTGAAGACGGCGGGGGCTCAAGCAGAAGCTTTTCCGCATTGCGAGAAGGGCGAGAGCCACCGGACAATTTCAATTTATTTGCCAGGTAACGAGGGAGGAGGTGTGTAAGGCTTTGTGTGTGATGCAGGCAGTTTTGTAAATAGATCTTGCCTCGATCGGAAGCCATCGAAGAGAGGATAGGAGTGACGTGGTCGCTTCGTTTAGACCCTGAAATGAGGCGAGCTGCTGAATGGAGGATGGATTTGAGAGGGGAGAGGTGGGATTTGGGTAGACCCGTCAGAAGAGAATTGCAATAATCCAGTCTTGAGAGAACCAGAGATTGTACCAAGGTTTTTAAGTCTTTCTCCGGGAATAACCGACGGATCCCCCGTAGAAGGCGCAACTGGTAACGTGCGTTCTTAGCAATAGAGTTGATGTGGGAGATTAGGTTGAGTCTTTTGTCAAGAATGACACCTAGGGATTTAGCGCTGTCGACAATGATGGGTTTGTTGTTGAGTAGGTTCAGCTGATCCATCCAAGATTGAACAGGAGGAGGTGAGAGAGAGGTAGAGAGGAGGAGGAATTCAGTTTTGGCGGGATTCAGAATGAGTTGGTGATCTAACATCCAGTTGTGAATAGAGTTGAGAGCAGAGTTGAGTAGTTAGAGATCGTGTGCAGAAGATACCTTAAGGTATCTTCCCACTAGTCCACTAGTCCACCAGGCATTTATTTGTGGAGAGTGACCCCTTGGGCAAGGGTCACTCTCCTTTGGAGGCAATATTTGTGGCTGTGTCTGTCCCCCAGGAGGGCAGATCGCCATGTTTTTTTAAAAATTGGGCCCACTAGACCACCAGGGATTTGTTTGAGGGGAGTGGCCCCTTGGGCAAGGGTTGCTCCCCTTTGGGGAGTATTAATTTGGCCGTTTCTGCCATCCTGAGGAGCAGATTGGCTGATTTGTTTTTTGTAGGTCCACTAGGCCACCGGGGTTTTTATGTGGGGAGCGGCCCCTTGGGCAAGGGTCGCTCCCTTTATGGGAGGATGATTGTGGCCATTTCTGCCTTCTTTGGGTGGCAGAATAGCAGTATGTTTTTAGGCCCATCTGCCCCCATGGAGGGCAGAAGCCAGTAGTCACCAGGGTTTTTTTAATTTTTGTGTTGGGGAGTGGCCAAAATGGCAAGGGTTGCTCCCCTTTTACGGGAGTGAATATTGTATTTATACTCTTTGGCCCACCTACCCCTTAGCTTGGCTGGTGGATTGTGTGTGGACTGGTGCATTATTTGCATTTTATGATTGTAATGTTTTTTTCTCCTTTTTATTCTAGTGTAAAGCTTTTGATTCCTGTTTGCGGTTTCGGCAGTGGTTGTTCTGCAGTTTTGCGTAATTGCATTTATTTGGTAAGAAAAATATTTTTGTTGTGTGTACTCCAAATGAGTATTATTGTCATGCATGAATGAATTTTTTTGTAAGTGGTGTCATAATGGCAGCATATTTGTTAGTGTTCAGAGCATGAAATTCTTTGCGATGTTTTGCATTGTCTTATGTGTAATTTTTTTTTCTTCTTTTTTAGTGGGATATTGTTGATCTTCACTGTGTCTGTGCAGAGTAGGTGGTGGTGAGTCTAGCTGCTTCTGTCACGTGAGTGGTATAGTGTTGGAGTATATAGGTCTTTGTGATAAAGCTACATTTTGTTTATTTATTTTTTTACAAAGGGTTTGTTGTTGTTGACTTGTTTGACAAGTAACCTTTATTAGTAAGCATTATGGCTAGCCGTAGAATGACTGCTCAGCAGGTGGTTGGTTTGCTTCTTGAATCTTCCTCTGAGCAGGATTATGAGACTGACAGTGCGTCTGAGGGAGAGGAGGGAGGGGAAGATTCAGGGAGTGAGTTTTCTCTCCACATGGAATCATCGGATGATGAAGGTACTCTCAGTGCAGATGAAGTGCCTGTTTTAGAGGAGGATACTACTGTGCCGATGGTGCAAGAGGCTTCTGGATTGCAGCGTGGGGCTGCTAGGCTTCCTACTGGAAGTGCTGGACTCTGGGTTGATCCAAACATGGTGCAGCCAGTGTTGCCTGCCTTTAGTGGTTATGCAGGGTGTAGAGTGGATTGTGAACATTATTTGCCTATACAGTATTTTCAGTTGTTTATGGATGATGTATTTTTGGGTGAGATTGTTGAGCAGACTAATTTGTATGCTGAACAGTTTTTGAGGGACAACAGTGCCAGACTTAGGCCCCATTCTAGAGCTACCCGGTGGAGTCCCACAAATCTGGAAGAGATGAAGAAGTTTTTGGGTTTGACTTTTTTGATGGGTTTGATAAGGAAGCCGTCCATGGGTTCATATTGGTCTACCAGTACCTTGATGGCAACGGCCATATTTCCTGCAGTTATGACTCGTGATCGGTATTTACTTTTGCTTCGGATGCTGCATTTTGTTGATAATGGTTTGGCGTTGCCACGAGATCACCCTGAATGTGACCGTCTTTTTAAGATTCGGCCTGTTCTTGATCACTATGTAGATCGATTTTCAGAGATCTATACTCCAGGGAAAGAAATATCTATTGATGAGTCTTTGGTCCTGTTCAAGGGCCGTTTGGTTTTTAGGCAGTACATTCCTAGCAAGAGGGCACGCTATGGAATTAAGCTGTATATGTTGTCTGAGAGTAGGACAGGATATGTTTTTAATTTGCGTGTGTACACTGGTAGGGATTCCACTATTGACCCCCTGGTTGTCCGTCCACTTTTGGAGTTTCAGAGAAAATTGTGTGGGATCTTGCTAGAGGACTGTTTAACAGAGGCCACCATTTGTACCTTGATAACTTCTACACTGCTGTGCAATTGTTTAAGGAATTGTTCAAAGTGGACACTTTTGCTTGTGGCACAATCCGCTCTAACCGTAAAGGTTATCCAAAAGAGCTTGTTTGCAAAAAACTTCAGAGGGGACAGTTCAGTTCGTTGCGTAGTGATGAACTACTAGCTGTGAAATGTGTGGACAGGAGGGATGTGTACATGCTGACTACCATCCATGATGAGAGTACTTCACCTGTGGCTGTTTGGGGTCAGATTGCTGAAGTGCGCAAACCTGTGTGCATTTTAGACTACAATAAGCACATGGGTGGTGTTGATAGAGTAGATCAGAGGTTGGAACCTTACACTGCTATTCGTAAGGCTTACATTTGGTATAAGAAGTTGGCCATCCATCTCTTCAATTTAGCAACTTTCAATGCTTTTGTTGTGTTCAAGGAGTGTTCTCCTGCGTCAAAGTTGACTTTTGTTCAGTTTCAGCAGTCTGTCATAGGCAGCCTTGTTGTTGTGGAACAGGCAAGTGTTCCCAGAGTTGGAGTGGTGGAGGATGTGGCTCGATTGAAAGATCGCCACTTTCCTGATCACATTCCTCCTACACCCTCAAAAGACTTTCCCACTAGGAGATGTAGAGTCTGTTGGCGAAGAGGTACGCGGAAGGAGACTCGTATGTACTGCCCTGAGTGTCCTTCTAACCCTGGGCTGTGTGTGCCTGCTTGTTATAGAGCGTACCACAAGCAAAAGAATTATTGGGAGCAACCATGAGTGGTAAAGTGAACTGCCTGGTCTGTAATGTTTAAGAATTGTTGTTCTGTTTCAAGGTTGGCATTAGTGCAATGTATTTAGTTTCTGATTTTGTGTTAGTAGATTTGTATCTATTTGCAATTTGTTTGTGTTTTCTTTTTTGTATAAAAAGTCCTAAATGTGATGGTGGTGTGTGTAGGCTATTGCTTGGCTGGCGGTGTGCGTGGAGTGGCGCTTGGCTGGCGGTGTGCGTGGAGTGGCGCTTGGCTGGCGGTGTGCGTGGAGTGGTGCTTGGCTGGCGGTGTGCGTAGAGTGGCTCTTGGCTGGCGGTGTGCGTGGAGTGGCACTTGGCTGGCGGTGTGCGTGGAGTGGCGCTTGGCTGGCGGTGTGCGTGGATTGGCGCTTGGCTGGCGGTGTGCGTGGAGTGGTGCTTGGCTGGCGGTGTGCGTGGAGTGGCGCTTGGCTGACGATGTGCATGGAGTGGCGCTTGGCTGGCGGTGTGCGTGGACTGGCGCTCGGCTGGCGGTGTGTGAGTAGTGACTTGCTGCTGGTCACTACACACACTGCTAGCCGAGCGACACTCCACGCAATCCATCAGCTTGTGTGGTTGCTGTGTTAGGAATGTGGGCGTGTGAAAGTGATGGGCCCTTGAATGGCGCTGTCTGCTGGTGTGAGTGTTGTAATGTGATGGGCCCGCGGCTGGTGGTGTGAATGGTTTTGTATGTGTCACACGTATGAAAGGTGTATGAATGGCCTGTAAAGAGGTTGGTGCCTTGTCGTGGCTTTACAGCTCATGAGCTGTGAGTCAATGGTTCAGTTTCTCGTCCTTTCAATTATTAACAGTGCATTTCATTTTTGTGAAATCACTTGTTAATACAATTGTATATACTGAACCATCACTCACCCTTGTGCCAAATCCAACCAGTATGTGTGTGTGCTTGAGGATTAGATGGCTGTGCAGTAATATTTTTTGTTGTCTTTCTCAAGCAGGGTGTACCTTGTCCCTTTTTGTGAATGTTGTAATGTGTTTGTTTCGTGGCTGGTGGTGTGAATGGTCTTGTGTGTATCACGTATGAAAGGTGTGTGAATGGCCTGTAAAGCGGTTGGGGCCTTGACGTGGCTTTACAGCTCACGAGCTGCAAGTCACTGGTTCAGTTTTTGTCCTTTCAATTATTGACAGTGCATTTCATTTTTGTGAAATCTCTTGTTAATAAAATTGTATATACTGAACCATCACTTGCCCTCGTGCCAAATCCAACCAGTATGTGTGTGTGCTTGAGGAATAGATGGCTTTGCAGTAATCGTTGTCTTTTAGTCTGTCTGCCAAGGTGTACATTCCGTCTAAGAATAACCTACCAACTGTAGATATTGTCGTAACACCCATGGGAGTACATGGTGATATCTCTCTTGTGGATCATAACAAGTTATGTAACCCAAAATGCCCTGCAAACCTCAAAATGTCTGTCACATTTTCCTTGCAATATTGTGCCAAACTTTTCACGCTGCAGAAATAAACACATTATCTCAATATGACCTGGTTTTGCAAGGGGGGTCACCTGGGTTTTTGGCCCGGGGCTCGGCGGCCACATAGGGAAACCTACCAAACCCACACATTTCTGAAAACTAGACACCTGGGGGCTTCCAAGGAGGTATGGCTTGCGTGGATCCCCCAACGTTTCCTTACCCAGAATCCCTTGCAAACCTCAATTTTAGCTGAAAAAATCACTTTTTCACACATATTTGTGTGGGAAAGTGTGGCATCACCGGGCTCACACAAATTTCCTACCACCCAGCGTTCCCCCAGGTCTCCCGATAAAAATGGTGCCTCACTTGTGTGGGAGGCCCAAGTACCCGCGACAGGCAAGGGCCCAAAACGTAGTGAGGCGACATCAAAATTGCCTATCTCAAAACCACCTGGTTTTGCAAGGGGGTCACCTGGGTTTTGGCCCCGTGCTCGGCGGCCATCTAGGGAAACCTATAAAACCCACACATTTCTGAAAACTAGACACCCGGGGGCTTCCAAGGAGGTATAGCTTGCGTGGATCCCCCAACGTTTCCTTACCCAGAATCCCTTGCAAACCTCAATTTTAGCTGAAAAAATCACTTTTTTCACACATATTTGTGTGGGAAAGTGTGGCACCACCGGGCTCACACAAATTTCCTACCACCCAGCGTTCCCCCAGGTCTCCCGATAAAAATGGTGCCTCACTTGTGTGGGAGGCCCAAGTACCCGCGACAGGCAAGGGCCCAAAACGTAGTGAGGCGACATCAAAATTGCCTATCTCAAAATCACCTGGTTTTGCAAGGGGGGTCACCTGGGTTTTTGGCCCCGTGCTCGGCGGCCATCTAGGGAAACCTACCAAACCCACACATTTCTGAAAACTAGACACCCGGGGGCTTCCAAGGAGGTATGGCTTGCGTGGATCCCCCAACGTTTCCTTACCCAGAATCCCTTGCAAACCTCAATTTTAGCTGAAAAAATCACTTTTTTCACAAATATTTGTGTGGGAAAGTGTGGCATCACCGGGCTCACACAAATTTCCTACCACCCAGCGTTCCCCCAGGTCTCCCGATAAAAATGGTGCCTTACTTGTGTGGGAGGCCCAAGTACCCGCGACAGGCAAGGGCCCAAAACATTTTTTGATAGGCAATGTTGATGTTGCCTCAAAATGTTTTGTGTCCTTGCATGTGAAAAAAGTGATTTTTTTCAGCTAAAATTGAGGATTGCAGGGGATTCTGGGTAAGGAAAGGTTGGGGGATCCATGCAAGCCATACCTCCCTGGAAGCCCCCGGGTGTCTACTTTTCAGAAATGTGTGTGTTTGGTAGGTTTCCCTAGGTGCCGGCAGAGCTAGGGTTCACAAACTACAGCTAGGCACTTTGCCAAAAAAGGGTCATTTTTCACTGCAAAATTGAGGTGTGACTATGTTGCGTTTTGCGCCGTTTCCTGTCGCAGGCACTAGGCCGACCCACACAAGTGAGGTACCATTTTTCTCGTAAGACTTTGGGGAACGCGGGGTGGGTGGAAATTTGTGGATCCACGCAGATTCCAAAACTTTCCACTACAGAAATGTGGGGAAAATGTGTTTTTTGGGACAATTTTTTAGGTTTGCAAGGAATTCTGGGTAACAGAACCTGGTGGGAGGCAGTCAAGTCACCCCATCCTGGATTCCCCTGGGTGTCTAGTTTTCAAAAATGTATAGGTTTGCTAGGTTTCCCTAGGTGCCGGCAGAGCTAGGGTTCAAAAACTACAGCTAGGCACTTTGCCAAAAAAGGGTCATTTTTCAGTGCGAAATTGAGGTGTGACCACGTTGCGTTTTGCGCCGTTTCCTGTCGCAGGCACTAGGCCGACCCACACAAGTGAGGTACCATTTTTCTCGTAAGACTTTGGGGAACGCGGGGTGGGTGGAAATTTGTGGATCCACGCAGATTCCAGAACTTTCCACCACAGAAATGTGGGGAAAATGTGTTTTTTTGGACAATTTTTTAGGTTTGCAAGGGATTCTGGGTAACAGAACCTGGTGGGAGGCAGTCAAGTCACCCCATCCTGGATTCCCCTGGGTGTCTAGTTTTCAAAAATGTATAGGTTTGCTAGGTTTCCCTAGGTGCCGGCAGAGCTAGGGTTCAAAAACTACAGCTAGGCACTTTGCCAAAAAGGGTCATTTTTCACTGCAAAATTGAGGTGTGACCACGTTGCGTTTTGCGCCGTTTCCTGTCGCAGGCACTAGACCGACCCACACAAGTGAGGTACCATTTTTCTCGTAAGACTTTGGGGAACGCGGGGTGGGTGGAAATTTGTGGATCCACGCAGATTCCAGAACTTTCCACCACAGAAATGTGGGGAAAATGTGTTTTTTTTGACAATTTTTTAGGTTTGCAAGGGATTCTGGGTAACAGAACCTGGTGGGAGGCAGTCAAGTCACCCCATCCTGGATTCCCCTTGGTGTCTAGTTTTCAAAAATGTATAGGTTTGCTAGGTTTCCCTAGGTGCCGGCAGAGCTAGGGTTCAAAAACTACAGCTAGGCACTTTGCCAAAAAAGGGTCATTTTTCACTGCAAAATTGAGGTGTGACCACGTTGCGTTTTGCGCCGTTTCCTGTCGCAGGCACTAGACCGACCCACACAAGTGAGGTACCATTTTTCTCGTAAGACTTTGGGGAACGCGGGGTGGGTGGAAATTTGTGGATCCACGCAGATTCCAGAACTTTCCACCACAGAAATGTGGGGAAAATGTGGTTTTTTTTACAATTATTTAGGTTTGCAAGGGATTCTGGGTAACAGAACCTGGTGGGAGGCAGTCAAGTCACCCCATCCTGGATTCCCCTGGGTGTCTAGTTTTCAAAAATGTATAGGTTTGCTAGGTTTCCCTAGGTGCCGGCAGAGCTAGGGTTCAAAAACTACAGCTAGGCACTTTGCCAAAAAAGGGTCATTTTTCACTGCGAAATTGAGGTGTGACCACGTTGCGTTTTGTGCCGTTTCCTGTCGCAGGCACTAGGCCGACCCACACAAGTGAGGTACCATTTTTCTCGTAAGACTTTGGGGAACGCGGGGTGCATGGAAATTTGTGGATCCACGCAGATTCCAGAACTTTCCACCACAGAAATGTGGGGAAAATGTGGTTTTTTTGACAATTATTTAGGTTTGCAAGGGATTCTGGGTAACAGAACCTGGTGGGAGGCAGTCAAGTCACCCCATCCTGGATTCCCCTGGGTGTCTAGTTTTCAAAAATGTATAGGTTTGCTAGGTTTCCCTAGGTGCCGGCAGAGCTAGGGTTCAAAAACTACAGCTAGGCACTTTGCCAAAAAAGGGTCATTTTTCACTGCGAAATTGAGGTGTGACCACGTTGCGTTTTGTGCCGTTTCCTGTCGCAGGCACTAGGCCGACCCACACAAGTGAGGTACCATTTTTCTCGTAAGACTTTAGGGAACGCGGGGTGTGTGGAAATTTGTGGATCCACGCAGATTCCAGAACTTTCCACCACAGACATGTGGGGAAAATGTGTTTTTTTTGACAATGTTTTAGGTTTGCAAGGGATTCTGGGTAACAGAACCTGGTGGGAGGCAGTCAAGTCACCCCATCCTGGATTCCCCGGGGTGTCTAGTTTTCAAAAATGTATAGGTTTGCTAGGTTTCCCTAGGTGCCGGCAGAGGTAGGGTTCAAAAAGTACAGCTAGGCACTTTGCCAAAAAAGGGTCATTTTTCACTGCAAAATTGAGGTGTGACCACGTTGCGTTTTGTGCCGTTTCCTGTCGCAGGCACTAGGCCGACCCACACAAGTGAGGTACCATTTTTCTCGTAAGACTTTGGGGAACGCGGGGTGCATGGAAATTTGTGGATCCACGCAGATTCCAGAACTTTCCACCACAGAAATGTGGGGAAAATGTGGTTTTTTTGACAATTATTTAGGTTTGCAAGGAATTCTGGGTAACAGAACCTGGTGGGAGGCAGTCAAGTCACCCCATCCTGGATTCCCCTGGGTGTCTAGTTTTCAAAAATGTATAGGTTTGCTAGGTTTCCATAGGTGCCAGCAGAGCTAGGGTTCAAAAACTACAGCTAGGCACTTTGCCAAAAAAGGGTCATTTTTCACTGCGAAATTGAGGTGTGACCACGTTGCGTTTTGTGCCGGTTCCTGTCGCAGGCACTAGGCCGACCCACACAAGTGAGGTACCATTTTTCTCGTAAGACTTTAGGGAACGCGGGGTGGGTGGAAATTTGTGGATCCACGCAGATTCCAGAACTTTCCACCACAGAAATGTGGGGAAAATGTGGTTTTTTTGACAATTTTTAGGTTTGCAAGGGATTCTGGGTAACAGAACCTGGTGGGAGGCAGTCAAGTCACCCCATCCTGGATTCCCCTGGGTGTCTAGTTTTCAAAAATGTATAGGTTTGCTAGGTTTCTCTAGGTGCCGGCAGAGCTAGGGTTAAAAAACTACAGCTAGGCACTTTGCCAAAAAAGGGTCATTTTTCACTGCGAAATTGAGGTGTGACCACGTTGCGTTTTGCGCTGTTTCCTGTCGCAGGCACTAGGCCGACCCACACAAGTGAGGTACCATTTTTCTCGTAAGACTTTGGGGAACGCGGGGTGGGTAGAAATTTGTGGATCCACGCAGATTCCAGAACTTTCCACCACAGACATGTGGGGAAAATGTGTTTTTTTTGACAATTTGTTAGGTTTGCAAGGGATTCTGGGTAACAGAACCTGGTGGGAGGCAGTCAAGTCACCCCATCCTGGATTCCCCTGGGTGTCTAGTTTTCAAAAATGTATAGGTTTGCTAGGTTTCCCTAGGTGCCGGCAGAGGTAGGGTTCAAAAAGTACAGCTAGGCACTTTGCCAAAAAAGGGTCATTTTTCACTGCGAAATTGAGGTGTGACCACGTTGCGTTTTGCGCCGTTTCCTGTCGCAGGCACTAGGCCGACCCACACAAGTGAGGTACCATTTTTCTCGTAAGACTTTGGGGAACGCGGGGTGGGTTGGAAATTTGTGGATCTACGCAGATTCCAGAACTTTCCACCACAGAAATGTGGCGAAAATGTGTTTTTTTGGACAATTTTTTAGGTTTGCAAGGGATTCTGGGTAACAGAACCTGGTGGGAGGCAGTCAAGTCACCCCATCCTGGATTCCCCTGGGTGTCTAGTTTTAAAAAATGTATAGGTTTGCTAGGTTTCCCTAGGTGCCGGCAGAGGTAGGGTTCAAAAACTACAGCTAGGCACTTTGCCAAAAAAGGGTCATTTTTCAGTGCGAAATTGAGGTGTGACCACGTTGCGTTTTGCGCCGTTTCCTGTCGCAGGCACTAGGCCGACCCACACAAGTGAGGTGCCATTTTTCTCGTAAGACTTTGGGGAACGCGGGGTGGGCGGAAATTTGTGGATCCACGCAGATTACAGAACTTTCCACCACAGAAATGTGGGGAAAATGTGTTTTTTTTGACAATGTTTTAGGTTTGCGAGGAATTCTGGGTAACGGAACCTGGTGGGAGGCAGTCAAGTCACCCCATCCTGGATTCCCCTGGGTGTCTAGTTTCCAAAAATGTATAGGTTTGCTAGGTTTCCCTAGGTGCCGGCAGAGCTAGGGTTCAAAAACTACAGCGAGGCACTTTGCAAAAAAAGGGTCATTTTTCACTGTGAAAATGTGGTGCGTCCACGTTGTGTTTTGCGCTGCTTCCTGTCGCGGGCACTAGGGTTACCCCCACAAGTGAGGTACCATTGTTTTCGGAAGACCTTGGGGAACGCGGGGTGGGTAGAATTTTGTGGATCCGCGCAGATTCCAGAACTTTCCACCACAGAAAAGTGAGGAAAATGTGTTTTTTTTACCAATTGTTTAGGTTTGCAAGGGATTCTGGGTAACAGAACCTGGTGAGAGCCAGTTAAGTCACCCCGTCCTGAATTCCCCTGGGTGTCTAGTTTTCAAAAATGTATAGGTCCTCTAGGTTTCCCTAAGTGCCCGCAGAGCTAGGGTTCAAAAACTACAGCTAGGCACTTTGCAAAAAAAGGGTAATTTTTCATTGTGAAAATGTGGTACGTCCACGTTGCATTTTGAGCCATTTCCTGTTGTGGGCTCAAGGCCTACCCACACAGGTGAGATACCATTTTTATCGGGAGACTTAGGGTAACACATAATTGTAGAGCAACTGTTATTACCTATTGACTTTCGATGCATTTCTGCCTTCCAAATGAAAGACAATGTGTAAAAAATAAGTCATTTTGAAAAATGACCTATATTTCTCATGCTAGTATGGGTACTCCCAATTTCGGAAATGTGCAAATATCTACTGTTTCTAAAATCTACATTTTGTTCCCATTTCAGAAATACATAGGTGTCTTTCATAACAATTTTTCCATGTATACATTTTCCCAAAATAATTGCTATATACCCGGTACATAATAAAAAACCATTGCAAGATGCTGCTCAGTTATTGGCTCTGGGTTCGTCGGGTTCTTGGTGAACCTACAAGTCCTATATATCCCCACAACCAGAAAGGTCCAGCGGATGTAACGGTATATTGCTTTCAAATAGCTGTCATAATTAGAAGAAGTTACAGGTGAAAACGTTGACACAAATGGCTGTTTTTTTCAACTAATTTTCAATTTTTCCTTCATTTAACTGTTAGTTTCTATAAGGAAAACTTTAAGGATCTACACAAATGACCCCTTGCTGAATTTAGAATTTTGTCTACTTTACAGAAATGTATGGCTTTTCAGGATCCATTATTGGTTTCATACCCATTTCTACCATTAACTGGAAGGAGGTTGAAAGCACAAAAAATAGCAAAAATAGGCTATGTCCCAGAAAAATGCCAAAACTGTGTAAAAAAGTTGGTTTTCTGACAAAAGTCTGCTTGTCCCTGAAAGCTGGGAAGATGGTGATTTCAGCACCACAACCCCTTTTTGATGCCATTTGCAGGAAAAAACAAGACGCTTTCATCTGTAGCCCTTTTTCGCATTTTTCCCCAAAAACACAAAATGTTGCTGTATTTTGGCTAATTTCTGGGTCCCCTCCAGGGGAATTCACAAACCCTGGGTACCTTTACAATCCCCATGATGTTAGAAAAAAGGACGCAAATTTGGCGTGGATACCTTATGTGGTCAAAAAGTTACAGGGGCCTAAGCGCGCACTACCCCAAATAGCCAAAAAAAGGCTTAGCACAGGGGGGGGAAAAGGCCTAGCAGCGAAGGGGTTAAAATGTTGTCTTTTGTTGTGTAGTGCGTTCACCCGATCCTGCACGCATAATAACTTTTAGTCGCTCCGACAGGTTTCCTTTGTGCTGCCGAGAGCAGGACGCATTTCAGCCCCTCCCACTACTCTTAACCTGTGCTCCGTATTCATGGACTTCACAGCAGCTGTATGGTTTTCATTTGGAATGCCTGTAACTGCTCCCGTCCAGCGTGAATAATTAAACACGCTTTTACTCGCTCCGACAGGTTTCCGTGGAGCTTTGCAGAGCGAAGGAAGCATTTCAGCACCTCCCACCGGTCAACATTTGCTGCCTATCTACAGACTCCCCGGCACTGTAGTCCTAAACACTCTGTAGAACCACATTTTCCCTCAAGCTGTGTTCAGCGCATGCGTCTTTTTCCGCTTTCTCTAGCGTTATGCCAATTACAGCTCGCAGCCCATGTCAGAAGGCAGCTCAGCTCACTCCGATTTCCACAGTATCTGCACTAACACGTGAAAATGCTAGAAACACGATTTTCAACGTTCAAAGTGAAAAGAAATTTATTTTTTGAACGTGTTGGTGTTGATTTCTGTATACCGTGCTTACTGTAAAAGTTAGTCTGTATATTTGTTCCGGTAGTGATATGAATTCCGTAAAGTATAATACGTTCATTGAAATGAGGTGCGTGTGAACTCCGTGCAATGACCAGGTGGGCGGTGTTTACGTGTGTGTGCCAGCAGGTCTTTGCTTCATGTAAGCCAGTAGCGTCTTGGCAAGCACAGGGCAGGATGGTGTGTGTCCGGGAGAGCAGTGCGCTTACTTGCTGAATCTGGTATTTTGCAGAACTTTTTTATTAAAAGTTTGTTTTTGTCCCATCGCTGCTTCCGCCCTCCCACCAAGCTCCGACACAAATGCAAGTGAACTCTCTAACTATCCCAAGCATGGTTGAACGTTGGTCATGGCTGTGCGTGAAGCAAATAGTCCCATTATTGGCAACACACCCCACCCACACCACAACAGAGTATGCATGCATAAATAAATACACAACACAACTTTTGTTTGGGAAAATATTGCTGCAGGTTTATTCCATACAAAAGTATGCAAATATGGTGGGTTATCTTACGGGCGATCCAAGGGCAGGCAGCTGTACCACTCTATGCTGCCCTGCCCGCCTGATGAGCGAAGCACTGTGGAGAATCCAATCAGCGCTACCCTTATGGGGGTGATCCACTTACTGGATCACGTGACACATTGGTCCCTTATTACTCACGCCCCTTTCAGGGCGGAGCGTAGCAAGGCAAGCCCCCGGTTGTTCAGGCCCACAACCGCCCGAAGGACTAACGGGGCGCCGACGTAATTGTTCCAGGACCCTCCCATGAGGCTCCTGGGATTTGGCTCTGGCACCCCTATTGTGCCCACGCAGAGGTACCCTTCTGTACCCATCTGCTTCCAGATCGCCCTGTAACTCCGCCTGCAACGACAAAAGAAAACATTACAACGTTCTACGTACTTCGCCTGCCAACCCCACGCCGGGTAAGCGGTAGGGTGGGAGACGGCGTGTCCGGCGCAAAGAGGATGCCAGGATGGCCGGGGGAGGCATAAATACCTCCCCACCTCCTCTGCGACCCGGAAGTGACGCGCCTGGTTAGGGGACTCCTCCTAGAGTCCCGCATTCGTAGTGGGGGTGGGGAAGTGCCCAAATGGGACTAAAGGGGCCGCCCGTTCAGGGTGGCCCCCTGCGGGGGCCGCGGGCAGCCGCAGAGTCTGAATCTCATGGTGCGTGTGAGCACTCTGTGAAATGAGCAGGCAGGCGGTGTAACATGTGCGAGGCAGCAGTGCGGCAGTGACGTCTTGGCAAGCAATGGGCACGAGGGTGTGTCCCCGGGAGAGCAGTATTTAAAGAGACTAGTAGGTGTCAAGTGCGCACTCCTGCCCTAGACCCCGCTTTACATGTGAGAAGGAATAAGGGGGCATTTCACTACCATGAAACGATTCACGCACATCCAGAGATAAAACCATTCAACAGGTTTCCAAAATCACTACGCATGCACAGACTGTGGCCAACTTTGTGCCTGTTAACGTAGCGTTCCTCGACTACTGTTTCAGTTGGGATTTTTATATGGTTCTTTTGTCAAGACGACAAACCAGACCACTTAATGTGCTGAGTTTAAAGGACCTGAGTTTTAAACCAACAAACAGAAAACAGCTCCGCTGTGGTTTGCTGCTGCCATGGGTGTGCTCAGCTGTTGGCGTGCTCACGGCGCATTTTGTGATTGAAATATGGTAATTAAAAGAACAGTAAAAGTTTGGTCAGGCATTCTGTGGCATGTTTGACAGCCTTGTGATTGTGACTGAAATAAGCTATGGAAAGGGGTGAGAAAGAGGAGACACGGTAGGGAAGAGCATATTTCCCAACGCAACTCTTCAGACAAGTATTTTCTTAAGTAAATGTTTACTTCAGAAGGGATCAGTTTACAATGTAAGCGCTCGAAAACTGAAGCAATGTCCCCTACTATCCTGCTCACCTCTGTGCTCTCAGCTCCTCCTCTTCGCTATTCATCTCAGTTCTTTTCTGCACCCATTCTTTATCCCCTGCTCCTCCTCTACTCCCGTTCATGTTTCCTCACTGATCTCAAGGCAACTTTTTCCTCCTTTTCTCCATTGTCCTCTGTACTTCTTGCTCCTCCTTTTCTCCACTCGCAGCAGTACTTTTCTCTTCTTCTATTCATCTTTAACCTCACCGCACTCCCCGCCTCCATTCACTCCAAGACTACAATCTACTTTTCAGTATTCACCATGGTGTGCTACGTCCCCATTTTTTCCGCCCGAAAATGGACTCCTCTTTTTCCTCACCTATCAGTATTCACTGCGCCTCATTTGCTCCACTTGCCTAGGTTCTCTGCCCTTCTTTTTCAACACACCTCAGCAGACTTTGTAACTGGTTTTAATTATTTTTGGAGTGCTGTTCAGCCAGATTTTTTTACTTTGGTTTTATTTTTCCTCACATTGTGGCCCCACTTAATGTGACAACCCGTGGCGTCTAACTCGCCTGTATAAATGGGATGCCACTTGGCTTAAGACTTTATCTCATGACAGTTTGCATTGGCTTGGTTCCCTATACTGAAGTCTCTCCTCTCAATGCTCCACGGAGTGCCCCTGGTTTAGCTCCGTGTGCAGCATGGCTGTCAGCTGTCTGCAAAATGTTTTGCAGCAGTACTCTGTGCTGCCTATACTCAGGGTTGCTGGTATCCTGCTCACATCTGTGCTCTCCGCTCCTTCTCTTCTTCATTCATCTCAATATTTCTGCTCCTCCTATTGTGCACCCCTTCTTTATCCCCTACTCCCCCTCTACTCCTGTTCATATTTCATCACTGACTTCACGGCAACTCGTTCCTCCTTTTCTCCATTCCCCTCGGTACTTTTTGCTCCTCCTTTTCTCCACTCGCAGCAGTACTTTTCTCTTCTATTCATCTTTGACCTCACTGCGCTCTCCGCCTCCATTCACCCCCAGACTACAATCTACTTTTCAGTATTCACCATGGTGTGCTACGTTACCATTTCTTCTGCCCGAAAGTTGTCTGCTCATCTTTTTCTTCACCTGTCAGTATTCACTGCGCCTCATTTGCTCCACTTGCCTGGGTTCTCTGCCCTTATTTTTTCAACACACCGCAGTAGACTTTGTAACTGGTTTAATTATTTTTACAGTGCTGATCAACTAGATTTTTTTTACTTTGATTTTATCTTTCCTCACATTGTGGCCCCACTGAAAATGACTACCCGTGACACAGGGCTTTAGGTGGGCTGGGTCCTGCCGGTGCTAAGCACCAGCAGTTCTAACAAGCATTGGCAATGCCAATCGGTCTCGCTATTGGGATCTTATATGTATTTAGCTATGCAGCACATTAGCGGAGGGGGTGCGCGACACTCGGCATTTTAGCTGATGTCTGCGGAGGGCTTCTGCTGCCTCAAAAAGTGCCTTCCTTATTGATACACACTTACCCTGACTTCTAGTGCCAAAGTGATTCAGCACCCACGCTAATGTGCTGCATAGCTAAATACATATAAGATCCTAATGGCGAGACCGATTGGCATTGCCAATGCTTGTTTAAATCTGGGAATTAAGTCTCGCTTTGGTTTTATTATTTTATTTAATTCCATACACCCAGTGCTTTAAATGGGAAAAAATAAGTGCAGGTACTCATTAAAATGCGCTAGAGGTGTAGTGAGGGGCGGGGCTAGGGGCGGGGCTAAGGGCAAGACATGATGATACTTAACAACTTCTATATTAGTTGCAGCACATACCAAAACACATGAGAAATGTGTTTATATAAACAAAGCAGGTTAGCTCATTACACAAAATGAAAGAGAAATGGAATAATATGTTAACATTTCCTTTTTTTGCAATAGTTGCACCTTCTTAATGTCATACTGTTAATTGCTGTTAAGCACAATACTATATATTTTTGAGCACGCGAGTAGGAAGAAACTGCAAATACCCCCACGTCGAATCAAAGCTCTTATGGCACCAAGCAAATGAAGCAACTCATCATGACCCTCCCCAGAAGATATCTCTTGTCTCTTCCATAGATCTATCCATTCATCCTTTCATCCTACCATTTACCTGCTGATGTCCACCATTTAACATTTACATTCTATCGTCTATTCAGTCTTTCATCAATCATTCAGTTTTTCACCATTCCGTCTATCCACCCTTCATATCCAAACCTATCCATCCATCCATCTCCAAACCTATCCATTCATCCTTTCACTCATCCATCTCTTTATCCACCCTTTCCCTCATCCATCAATCCTTTCGCTCATCCATCCATCAACCCTTTCACTCCTTTATTCCATCCACCCTTTCACTCAATCCCTCCTTTCACTCATCCATCAGCCACCCTTTCATCCATCCTCCCTACCTTTTATTCATCCATCCAATCTTTCACTTATCCAACCATCATCCGCCCTTTTATCCAATCATCCACCCTCTTTCACCCATGCATGCTTTTACTCATCCATCCATCTATTCATCCATCCATCTATACATCCACCCTTGCTCACTCATCTATCCACTCACTCACCCACCCTCCCTTTTACGTTATTTATGAATCTTTGTCGCCGAGCAGACATGTACAAACAAAGTGCCACCCATTTTCTTTAAAATACCTACTGAGAGTGTCTGGATTCGCTCTCTCTTTCTCTCACTTTTTTTCTTACAAAAACAGGCATACACACAAACATAGCAGACACACAAAAGACTAAGGTAGATGAAAGCCATCTTTTCTCTTCACCTACCATGCCTTTTTTAATTGCCACCAGGGCCCGTGGCCTGATTGCCACTGCCAGGGCACTGACATGATTCCTGTGCTTGCAGGAATGCACAGGATAGTGTGAATGTGATTGACAGCACAGGGCCTGAACGGACCCTGCTCTGTCAAGCACAGCGTGATTGTGAGCACCCGACATTATTCAAATGAGCCCTGCTGAATAGCTCAGCTGGGGCTCAGATCAGGGGCTGCAGAAGCGGCGCCTTGGCTGCCAGAGACACGTCCCACTCCTGCTCACCAGCACAGGCAATAAGCCTACCTCTCATGAGTACCGGTACTCTCCAGGGCAGTAGAGAAGTGCCGGTACTCAGAGTTATTAATCTAAGAAGTGCCGGTACTCAGTACCGGTGAGTACCGGCCCATTTAAAGCACTGCATACACCGATCACAATAATGTAAAAAAAAAAGCCAAAGCACTTCTAAATAATACTGCTTACTAAAGTGCACCAGTTTCTCATCTAGCTTTACTAAAAATGTACTTTATTTAAAAAAAAAAAACTGCAGTTGCATTCAAAGTATGATTCTTTTTTCACGTGGCTGTATTGCTTCATTAATAATAAGCAGAAGTTATGACGTAATTTCATATTCATACAAGTTTTGGGATGTTACTGTATTCTGACAACAGTTACACTATCCAAGGATGTAACCTAATGGCAGCATCTACCAACTTTGGCGCTGCTACCAAGGTTCGAGTCTTGCCGTCTGCTTCATATCTGCGGGTTTCTGGGCAAATTACTTATTGTCCCACGGCCTACAAAAATAATTGTATCCCTTTGTAACATAGCTGGTGCTCATTTAACATGTTACAATATCTTCGGGTCCAGTTTATCTAATTAAAACTGCAAAACAAATGCTGACACACGAATTTCTCAACACACATTATTTAACATTTACTTTTCCTCATTAAAAAATAGAAAAAAAATGCAATTGCATTTTACCACACTTTTAATTTAATTTACGTATTGTGTACCATATTAAGCATTACTATATTTATCAAGTAGTCTGACAATCTATATAATACCTTTCATTAGAAGTAAACAGGTGATTTTATTATCTGCATGGAACATGTTGCTACACACATACAAAATTATATTTATGTCCTCTACCAACAAATACCCCTTACTTGTCAGCCAGTGGTGTAACAAAGGCCCATGAAGCCCCCAAAGTGCGGGGGAGCCCAGGCTTACCCATCCTGGAGGGGGACTCCCCTACCCTTACTAATGTGAGTGTAAGGGGCCCCTTAAGCATATCTTCCATGGGGGCCCCCTCACGTTTTCTGATGCTCCCTACTGTTGTCACATTACCAGCACCTGTCCTGCAGTAATACACATGCTAGTCCCAAACGCTACCCTGCTGTATCATTCAAAGCATCAGATCAGTGAAAACAGTACTGTGCTTCCTTGAATGCATCATATGCTAGGGTCATAGGCAAACTTCCCATGTTAATGAGGTGAAGTTAGCTGCCATTAATACTAGGCAATCTTTTTGATTACATTTGGACTTCATTTTTGCCTTGTATAATTTTAGTTAATAAATGTATTAACATTTACAAAGCCAATAGCTCTAACTCAAACAATTGCGAGACCTATTGCATCTTCAATGCTTGTTTACTCTTCCCTCCGCTCTTTCTGTCTTGCTCCTCCTCACTTACTGAAAACCATGACTTGTAGAAACGGTTATTACACCCTCTTTCCTCTCCTTTAGTTTATTTGGTCCTCCGTGAAATGGATCCAAAAAAAGAAAAACACTTTTGCATGGAAATGTCGTCTTTTTTAGACATTTTTCTATTCCAAAGTACAGTCTTGGGACGGAGAGAAATAAAAGGTTCAAACATGTGAAAAATAACTAAATAAAGCAAGACAGAGTGGTCGCAAAGTGGCCAGATTGGTTTTAATCACACCCAAACACATTAGCGCCACTTTACAGAGTTTGCCAGTGAAGCGCTACTTTAGTTTTCTCCTCTTTCTTTGAACAACATTGTTTTCCCTGTATGGGGAAGTGAATGATTTCTGGAGGTACTGCAATACATGTTTGCTGGGTGGATTGGAAAACAAATTGTGGACAGCGGCTCTGTGTTCAGGGATGTGGTCTTTTTAAACCATGCTGCTTACGTTTTGTAAGGATATAAGCAATGGACATTGAAACAGGTCCCTTCTGGGCCCTGTAGTCATGCCCTTAACTTTTACAGGCAGAAAACACTCATTGATTTCTGAATAATGAGTGCAAAAGCGTTAAGGTAACCATGTTGTTCCTTCTTACATTTCACATGCTTTACTTAATCTTGCATTCCCTTGAGTGTTTGCTTTTTCCATGATGTTGTTACTTTTTTTTTCCAGGCAGCATATTACTCTTGTCTAGTGCATAATTTTTTGAGTCGCATCCAACAACTGGGTTGTAGCTGAAGGCAGTGCGAGTTTCTCTCAGTGGGGCAGTATGGTGTTCAGTGGGGGAGAGGATGTGGCACTATGGTCAGAGCTGCCGAATTTGGAACTGGGGAACAAGGTTCAGCCTTCATGACCAGTACCCCAGACCACTCTCCTGAGGGAGCACATTCCTGTGCTAGACCTTAGAAGGCCCCGCAAAACCTTGGAAGCCTGGTGTCTTAGCACCAGCAGGTGGACCCTAGCAGTGGCAAGTGTGGGTTAACCTTGAAGGCCTGTCCACCACAGTCCATACTGAAGTTCACCTCCAATCTTGCGGGCAGGCCTACGAAGCAGCACACCCTAGAGCGACAGTGACATTGTCACTGAGGTCACAGGACCCTTGAGCAGGGCGGCTCTGGGGCAGTGCGGCCGGTGCGATCGCACCGGGCACTGACTTCGGGTGGGGGCGTCATGTTCTGCAAGTATATTATGTTTCTAAAAGCACTTGCTGTGTCTTTCCTGGCCTCCAGTAATTTTCAGCAGCAATAAAAATATCGTTATAACTCCTGTGATTAATGTTCTTCCTAGAGAAAGATGGAGTTTTGTCAAGTGGAAGTTCTGACTCGTGGAAAGGTGTCGCAGAGGGTTAATGTGCCTGCTGCAAAGAACATGTACCATACAGATCACAAAGCGCACATAATGTAAATAGGTCAGTGGCTTACTGCTTTTGTCAGTGAGATCCTTTTGTTACTTGCAGTTTATGAGTTAAAATCCTAACATAGAACAGTGAGCTATTAAACTATACTGCCTACTAGTATGGTTGTCATGTGACTCCTACACCTTGTAGTCCTTTGTCTTATGTAACATTTCCTATACAGTGATTTACACACATATGATTGATTGTCTCTGTGTAATGTGTGTGATGTAAAGTGCTCTGACACCCTACACTGGTTTCAGTGGCACTGCAAATCAAATTAAATGCATCTGAGCGTGAGTGTGGTTATGGAGACTTGAGGGGCACTATTAAAGTGTGGTACTGAGGGAATCCATGGCGGAGGGAGTCATTGGGGGGCACCAACAAATATTGTCGCACAGGGCTCCACCAGCGCTAAAGCCGGCCCTGGCCTTGAGGCCAGTCTGCCTCACCCATTGGTACCTCCATTGGCCTTGTTTCATCAGTAGTAGCTGCAACTCACCAGGGGTCGCTAATGCAGGATTTGCACACACACCAAACTAACTTCACGGTCTCTCTGCTTTATGCACAAGCACTTTTAACATGCGTTGCCTGCTTTGGGGCCACTGGAATTATGCCGCACCCATTGGTACCTCCATTGGCCTTGTTTCATCAGTAGTAGCTGCAACTCACCAGGGGTCGCTAATGCAGGATTTGCACACACACCAAACTAACTTCACGGTCTCTCTGCTTTATGCACAAGCACTTTTAACATGCGTTGCCTGCTTTGGGGCCACTGGAATTATGCCGCAATGGAGAACAAAATTATGCCGCAATGTTGACTAAATTATGCAGCAAAAAAAAGGCTGCAGCGATATGCGGTATATGTTCTGATACTTTATTATTTTGACATTTTTACACATGCTAACAGTCTGTGAAAAGACTTTGACTTATTAGTACCAGTGTAACATACACATGCAGCAGTGAGAAAGGTGATCAGTCAACCTTTGCAAAGGGCTGTCCACTTTGCAGAAACACAAGTCACATTTTTTAGTAACTTTTGATCCGTTTGAGCTACAATTTATTAGTTAAAATCATCAAATTATGCAGCAGATGATGCATTGTGCGGCAAATATTGCAGAACCATAATTATATAGTAAACATTTGCAAACTACGATATTTTGCCATTTATGTTTGAACTGCTCTTGTGGAAAAGGGAGGAGAAGTGCTGATGACAGAAACTGCATGGCTCGGAGACAAATGGCTTGTGCTTCCACTTTTAAGAGTATTTGGGACACTCTTTGATTGGAAACGAATCCCTTTTTGTGAATGTATTTTAATGACAATAACTCATATCAAACCTTAAATAAACGTGTATCCATTGGTTGAATTAAAAACGTAATAAGCTGTAACTGCATACATGCCAACATTTCAAAAGAGCAAAGTGGGAGATTTAAAAAAAAAAAATCGGGAGAATGGGGTCTTGAATCGGGTTACTGTCATGTATGGGCTTTGGAAGTGTGCTGCTGCAGGATCGGACATTTGAAAGTGAAACGCAAATGCACGTTTTTTTCTTACCTTTCAGAAGCATGGCAGGTTGCTGGCAGTGCATGCATACCTCCCCCCCGTGGCAGCCCCGGCTGAAACAGCTTCCCGGGCACACACACAGCCGTCCCCGAGTACTTCACAGGTTTTTAAAAGACCATTTGCTTGTTAATGAGGCTTTGTTGGTTTTTCACCCCTACTAGAGCCCCTGCATCGCCACTCTGACTATTGCTGGAAGAATTAGCACGTTACACAATACCAAGCCCTGTCAGCTGAAACCCCCGAGGAATCGGGTTTTTGCTTGCAGGAATCGGGAGGCCGGAGACTAGCCTTGAAATCGGTAGTCTCCCGCCTGAATCGGGAGGGTTGGCATGTCTGTAACTGGGTAGTGAAATGCCAAACAAATACTAAAAATTAGAATAATTTGCTCTTTCTGGCCACACCTCTGACTCCGCCCACTGATCCAACCCTCTGGTTATTCCTGCCCTCTGATTCTCCACCCACAGTTCCCCTACTTTTTTCCCCTCTACTTCGACCACTGTCTCAGACAGTAAAAATATTCTTATGGTTGGCAGGTATGATTCACTTTTTTATCCAATGGAATTGTAAAATATTTCCCCATACTGCTCGCTACTGGGGAGAAGAAGAGAACAGAGGTAATGCAGATGGAACAGGATGTACAGTTAAAGCAGATGACGCCTATGGTATGTCCCACAGCAGCAGCACGCGGTCTCCAGTGTCAACTCACTGTTTATTTGACGCGGTGAGGGGGTCATTCAAGGTGCTGCAATATTAACTCAGCAGAGCGAAGACTAGGAGCTGCTGCAGGGCTGGCTGCGAGAGCACAGGCTGCTAAGAAAAATAAGAAGGGTCCAAAGTGACATTATGAAAAGGGGAAATGAAAGCCAGAGTCCGAATAACATGAGCAGAGAGAGTCAGTGGCAAATAAGCAAAAGCATGTACTTTTAGTGAAGTGGAATTATGTTTGTGGTCCAGTTCCTGCTCAGCTTCTGCTCTCTTTACGGCCAATAAACAGCTGTTCTTATGCTCAGGGGGAGGAGGGTATGTAATTGGCATGTTTAGTGCCCGCTCTGTGCAAGGAAAGACAGCTTGGAGCAATGGTCTTCAGTCTTTTAAAGCCCTCCCACACCTTGTGCAAGATAGTTTTATCCAGCTCCCTAGAATGCCAAACATATTTTCTCACAATAATTCTATAAAATCGGTAGCTCTGAACATATTTAATAATTCAAACATTACAGTTATCTTTAGTTATGACTTTTAAAAATGCAATCAAATACATAATTGCCAACATGCCATTGGCAGCCTGATTTCCCTAAAAGTGTAAAATAACTCATGGTGGTATGGTTCTGAGAGTACCATGGATTCCTCCCACCCACTCAAAGGTGAAAAAGGACTGAGTATGGGATAGCAATAACAGATGACATGAACATGCAAACGTGGAAGCCAGGGTACACACTGTAAGGACATATGACACTGTGGCATACCCAGAGCTAGACACTCTAATGACCAGGCCTGCCAACTTGCATGGTTACATTGTGTGTCACACAGCGGCGTAGCACAAAATGATGGGGCCCCTTGCAAAATGCGAGGGACCTGAGTCTCGCATATCTTTATTGGCCTTGGGGCCGAAGGGGCCCCTAAAGGGTGACGCCACAGGGTTGCAGGGACTTGCATTACGTCCCTGGTGTATATATTGGCTCACTTCACACAATCACCCACTGAAAAGCTGACATCAAACAAAGTGCAAAAAGTGAGTTGGAAATCAGTGCAGACTGCAGGTTTATAGTTTGCATATTGAGACTCTTTGCAGCTGATGTCCAATAGGGGGTTTGCAACCTCCCCAGGACGTTGACGCCGGCTTGGCGGCAGCTTCATAAACCTTTTTTGTTTGTTTAAAAAAGAGGGCGGGATGGTCTGCTCAGGCAGTACCAGCTCTAAGCCCCACCCCCTCTCCTTTAGGGTGACCAGCATAGCCTTGTAAATATGTGCCTATGTATATATGGTAGGCTTTTAAACATATGTGGACACACCCAATACACACACACATATATCTATATGCATATTTATGTATAAATACACATATATATATATATATATATATATATATATATATATATATCTAAAGGCATACATTTACTTAATTTTTATTTTATTATTTTATTTTATTTTAAAGTTTTATAGAGCGCGAACCAGACTCGTGAGGGTATCAGAGCGCTTTACAAGATTGAAGGGTGGTATACAAAAGATTTAGGCGGGGAGGGTAACAGTGGGGTAAAAATAGGTAGATACAATATACAAGGAAAACAAGCAGTACAAAGTCCCGGATACCTTTGGGATAAAAACGACAGGTAGATACATTTTACAAGAAGGCACGCAGTCTCAACTCTTGGGTGGGATGCCCAGTAGTGCAGGGTCGGTATCATCCGTAAAAGCCGTGGATAATGCCGAGGTGGAGGGTGGAACAGGTCGCTGAGGTAATTGTAATATGATCATTATGCGAGGAATTTGCCCATTAGGAAAGTTTTGGTCTTTTTAAAGCGAGCCAAAGACGGAAGTCTTCTGATGGCGGGCGGGAGAGAGTTCCAAATTCTTGTAGCGGCCCCGAGAAGGCCCGAATGTAGGTTTTTTTTCTCCGTAAGCATGCTGGTTGGAGCAAAAGGTCTCTGGCAGATCGGGAGTTTCTGGCTCCTCCGGATATCACGAGTTTCTGGGCGAGAAATGCAGGGGAATTGGAGTAAAGAGCCTTGTGAGTAATGCAGGCCAGTTTAAGTTGGATTCTGGCCTCAAGGGGAAGCCAGTTCAGAGCTTTAAGGTGGGGAGAGATGTGGTCGAATTTCTTTGAGCCAGTTAGGAGTCTGGCGGCGGCGTTGAGGCAGGCTTTCAAAGGGGCCAGAGAGTTCTTGGGTAGCCCTGCGAGAGTAGAGCATCCATATTTTAGTCTGGAAATGACTGGTGCCTGGATTGCCGTTTTTAGGTCGGAAGTGTTGAGGAAGGGTTTCAGGTTTCTTAGGTAACTCAGATGAAATCTGGCAGTTTTGGCCATCGAGTTGATGTGGCCCCGCATGTTCAAGCTGCCGTCAAGGGTTATTCCAAGGGATTTCGCAGAGTCCACAATGGCAGGAGGGCAGTTTAGCGCTGTGATAGCCTTGATCCATTCCTTGATGTCTGGATTTGTTTTTGGGTGGGGAGATTAGAAGAAACTCAGTTTTATTTGCGTTAAGTTTGAGCTGGTTGGTGGTGAGCCAGTGAACAGTCAGCTTCAAGGCCTCATTCAGGGAGAGAATGTCTTCAGGGGAAGAGATTTTAATGTAGATCTGTGTGTCGGCAGGATCTAAACCATTCGAGGACGGTGCCATCCAAACCCATCCTGAGTTTGAGGCGTTCAAGGAGTGTTTCATAGTTAACCGTATCGAATGCCGAGGATAGGTCTAGGAGGATTAGGAGACAGGTTTTGCCTTGGTCGAGGGCTTGGAGAGCGTCATCCACTATGTGGAGGAGGGTGGTTTCAGTGCTGTGTCCAGGTCTGAACCCGGATTGGAAGTCATCTAGAAGGTGGAAGTTGGTGATGTGTAGGCTCAGCTGCTGTTGCACACATTTCTCCAGAACTTTGGCTAGGAGTGGGATGTTTGATATGGGTCTATAGTTGTCGGCGGAGGCAGGATCCAGCGTAGGTTTTTTTAAGATAGGTACGACTTGGCCGGCTTTAAGAGAGTCAGGTATCGAGCCCTGTAGGAGAACGGCATTGATTATTGCAGTCCAGGAAGGGATGATAGCCTGAGAGGCGGCAGCTAGGCAGTTAGAGGGGAGAGGATCATTGAAGTGATTGTTCAGGTTTAAGGAGGCTAGAATTTTCGAGATAGAGTGTTTGTCATAGACTTTGAAGTTGGACCAGTGCGCTTGGTTTTTGGGTGCAGTTTGGGAGGGCAGCGCGGAGAGAAGAGATAGATCCAACGTATTTTGGTGGTGAGTTGCGGACATAAGTTCATTTCCTAGGGCAGAGATTTTGTTGCAGAAGAAGGATGAAAATTCCTCGCATGATATTAGGGGATTAGGCGTTTCTTTGGATGTTTTTGCTAGTTTGTTGGATTGGTGTTTGACCAAATCAAATAACTTGCGAGGTCTGTTCTTGGCGTTCTCTAGTTCTGTTCTGAAGAATTCTTTTTTAGAGTTGAGGATTTTCCTATTGTAGGCATTTCTGGCCTGGCGGAGAAGTTTTAGATGGGTTGCTGACGGGTGCTGTTTCCAGTTTCGTTCAGTCTGTCGAAGGGATCTCCTCTACTTGTTGAGGGACCCGTTGAACCAGGGATTCCTGTCTTTGACCTGGATTCTTTTTAGTTTTAGCGGAGCAAGGTCATCGAGAATGTCGGATATAGTTGAGGAATAATGATCCGCGAGGTTGTTAACCGAAGTGCACTGAGGGGGGTGGGGGGGGTCGGTCTCACAGTGCGCAGCCAGCTTCCCGAGATCAAGGTTCTTGGTGTCTCTAACCCATCGTTTGGGAATCACGGGTTGTGGTGTCCATGTCTTGTGGGTGCTAGGCAGGAGGAAGGTGATAGCGTGGTGGTCAGACCAATCACATGGGTCACTAGAGATAAGTTTGACCGCTGACTCCTTAGCGATGATCCAGTCTAGGATGGCGCCTTTCGCGTGAGTGGGGAGAGAGCAGGCTTGGGTAAGGGCTTGGTCGGCCAGGAAGTCTTTAATGGCGTTGACCTGACCTGTTAACATTTTAACATTATCTATGGCAGGATCTCCACCCTGTGCATCCTGCGCTTCTCCCCACCCTATCACTCCTCCGCTAGGAGCATGCAGCCGAACTCCATCTGTGCTGCCTGACGGAAACAGAATAAATTGCTTAATCTTTTAATTCTTCTAAAGCGCTTGTGAGTAGAGAATGCCTTCCAATTGGAATTACCTGACCTTTGTCCCAAAAACTGGGACATTTGTTCAAAATGAATAAATGTGTCGCGACACCGGGACAGTCCCCCGAAAACATGGACTGTCTGGGGAAAAACGCGATGTCTGGTCACCCTACTCTTCTTGGCCATGCCCCTCCATGATTAATGCCTCCATTGATGGACAATTGATTTGGGAAGGGACATTCGACCTTGGGAATATTTGAATACAAAAAAGTCAAAAATGTTGATCAGGCTTCCTTTGGAGGACACTTTTAAAGAGTTTGTCTTTTGCAAGGTTGATTGACAGTTTCAGAACTGAAGGCATAGTTTGAAGGGTCGTCACAGAAAAGTAGTCAGTTTTTTATGACTACTGAGTGTAAATTGATGGAGCTCAACGTCATTTTAAACTCATATTGCTAAAAAGAAATTCGCCATTTTCCTGTGTGGACCATCTGACATATCCCATGAGCCCACTGCATATCAATGGAAGTAGTGCTGGCACTTTATTTTAAGAGGAAGGACCGCTGCAGAAGGAAATGTGAGGATAGAAGGATAGTTTCATGGATGTGATTCATTGACAGTGGTGCTGTAAATAGGTGGTTGAGATGTGATGAGGGACCATCTGAGACCAAGAAGGAAGGCCAGCAGAAGGATGGGGCATAACACAAGCTCTCTCTTCAAAGGCATCCTGGAAAACCAAAGATCAAGCATAATTAAACAGTAAACACTGAACAACTACTGCAATTGTATTTGTTAGACAAATCTTTGTTTATGTTTTTTCAGCGCCCATGTCAACAGAAAGTAACATCATTCCAATTCCCAGCATACATCTCTAGAGGAAGTGGCATCACTGCATTTAGCATGATCCGTCTCTGCAGGAAGTAACATCAGTTGTTTCTGGACTAAAGAATTGTTACAAAGAGGAAATCAGAGAAGTAGACCCTATTTCCCACAATCCATTTCTGCAGGAAATTACACGCCACATTTCTCAGCATGCACCTCTAAAGGAAATGACATCAATGCTTTACCACCTGGAACTTCTTTCTTCCTACACCTCTTCAGTCAGCTCATCAGATTGTCCCCAACTAAATTCAGCCATCGAAAACAGTATCTCCTGACTGGGCAAGTTATGGCCCAGAATAGCCTTGGGAAGAGACCACTACAGCCACAGCAAACCCCAACAAGACAAGACTTCATCATTTCCTTAGCATAGTATCCTGCACTACCCACACTCAAGCCAAGATTATACAAACATTAATATTGCAACATACGCACACCCAATCTCATACACATCTCACTAACCACCACACACCCTTAAGCTATTGTACACATAAACACACGCACAGACTCTTCAACTCATGTTCATCAACTCTGCAGTACTACATGCTCTAAACATTTCATACCCTTTCACAACCTGACACACTCTTCATCACAGAATCAGGGCTCACACTGACAGTCTCATACACTGCAGGCCTCCTTGTTCCTACAGGCTACATCATCCAGAACATAGACTGTGCTCATAAGAAGTGGGGAGACTTTGTCGTCATCCATAAGTCCTCTTGGCCCTGCAGCAAATGTAAGCAGGCAACATTTAACCCCTTCGCTGCTAGGCCTTTTCCCCCCCTGTGCTAAGCCTTTTTTTGGCTATTTGGGGTAGTTCGCGCTTAGGCCCCTGTAACTTTTTGACCACATAAGCTATCCACGCCAAATTTGCGTACTTTTTTTCCAACATCATGGGGACTTTAAAGGTACCCAGGATTGTGGATTCCCCTGGAAGGGACCCAGAAATTAGCCAAAATACAGCTACATTTTTTTGGGGGGGGAAAAATGGGAAAAAAGGGCTACAGATGAAAGCGTCTGTTTTTTTCCCTGCAAACGGTATCAAAAAAGGGGTTGTGGTGCTGAAATCACCATCTTCCCAGCTTTCAGGGACAAGCAGACTTTTGTCAGAAAACCAACATTTTTTACACAGTTTTGGCATTTTTCTGGGACATAGCCTATTTTTGCTATTTTTTGTGCTTTCAACCTCTTTCCAGTTAATGGTAGAAATGGGTATAAAAGCAATAATGGATCCTGTAAAGCTATACAGTTTAGAAAAGTAGACGAAATTCTGAATTCAGAAAGGGGTCATTTGTGTAGATCCTTCAAGGTTTCTTTATAGAAACTAACCGTTGAATATAGGAAAAATTTAAAATTAGTTGAAAAAACAGCCATTTGTGTCAACGTTTTCACCTGTAACTTCTTCTAATTATGACAGCTGTTTGAAAGCAATATACCGTTACATCCGCTGGACCTTTCTGGTTGTGGGTATATATAGGACTTATAGGTTCACCAAGAATCCGACGAACCCAGAGCCAATAACTGAGCAGTGTCTTGCAATGGTTTTTTATTATGTACTGGGTATATAGCAATTAATTTAGGAAAATATATACATGGAAAAATCGGTATGAAAGACACCTATGTATTTCTGAAATTGGAACAGAATATAGAGTTTAGAAACAGTAGATATTTGCACATTTCCGAAACTGTGAGTACCCATACTAGCATGAGAATTATAGGTCATTTTTCAAAATGACTTCTTTTACACATTGTCTTTCATTTGGAAGGCAGAAATGCATCGAAAGTCAATAGGTAATAACAGTTGCTCTACAATTATGTGTTACCCTAAGTCTCCCGATAAAAATGGTACCTCACTTGTGTGGGTAGGCCTAGTGCCCGCGACAGGAAACGGATCAAAACGCAACGTGGACACACTTTATTTTTACAGTGAAAACTGACCCTTTATTTGTGGAGTGCCTAGCTGTAGATTTTGAACCCTAGCTCTGCCGGCACCTAGGGAAACCTAGCAAACCTATACATTTTTGAAAACTAGACACCCAGGGGAATCCAGAATGGGGTGACTTGACTGGCTCTCACCAGGTTCTCTTACCCAGAATCCCTTGCAAACCTAAACATTTGTAAAAAAACCCACATTTTCCTCACATTTCTGTGGTGGAAAGTTCTGGAATCTGCGTGGATCCACATAATTCCCCCAACACCGGGTTCTCCAAAGTCTTCCAAAAAAAATGGTACCTCACTTGTGTGGGTAGGCCTAGTGCCCGCGACAGGAAACGGCCCAAAACGCAACGTGGACACACCACATTTTCACAGTGAAAACGGACCCTTTTTTTGCAAAGTGCCTAGCTGTAGATTTTGCACCCTAGCTCTGCCGGCACCTAGGGAAACCTAGCAAACCTATACATTTTTGAAAACTAGACACCCAGGGGAATCCAGGATGGGGTGACTTGACTGGCTCTCACCAGGTTCTATTACCCAAAATCCCTTGCAAACCTAAAATGTTGTAAAAAAACCACATTTTCCTCACATTTCTGTGGCGGAAAGTTCTGGAATCTGCGTGGATCCACAAAATTCCCCCCACCCCGCGATCCCCAAAGTCTTCCGAGAAAAATGGTACCTCACTTGTGTGGGTAGGCCTAGTGCCCGCGACAGGAAACGGCCCAAAACGCAACATGGACACACCACATTTTCACAGTGAAAACGGATCCTTTTTTTGCAAAGTGCCTAGCTGTAGATTTTGAACCCTAGCTCTGCCGGCACCTAGGGAAACCTAGAAAACCTATACATTTTTGAAAACTAGACACCCAGGGGAATCCAGGATGGGGTGACTTGACTGGCTCTCACCAGGTTCTGTTACCCAGAATCCCTTGCAAACCTAAACATTTGTCAAAAAAAACAAATTTTCCTCACATTTCTGTGGTGGAAAGTTCTGGAATCTGCGTGGATCCACAAAATTCCACCCACCCGCGTTCGCTAAAGTCTTCCGAGAAAAATGGTACCTCACTTGTGTGGGTAGGCATAGGGCCCGCGACAGGAAACGGCCCAAAACGCAACGTGGACACACCACATTTTCACAGGGAAAACTGACCCTTTTTTTGCAAAGTGTCTAGCTCTACATTTTGAACCCTAACTCTGCCAGTACCTAAGGAAACCTAGCAAACCTATACATTTTTGAAAACTAGACACCCAGGGGAACCCAGGATGGGGTGACTTGACTGGCTCTCACCAGGTTCTGTTACCCAGAATCCCATGCAAACCTAAAGATTTGTCAAAAAAACCAATTTGTCCTTACATTTCTGTGGTGGAAAGTTCTGGAATCTGCGTGGATCCACAAAAATCCACCCACCCCGCATTCCCCAAAGTCTTCCGAGAAAAATGGTACCTCACTTGTGTGGGTAGGCCTAGTGCCCACGACTGGAAACGGCCCAAAACGCAACGTGGACACACCACATTTTCACAGTGAAAACTGACCCTTTTTTTGCAAAGTGCCTAGCTGTAGATTGTGAACCTTAGCTCTGCCGGCACCTAGGGAAACCTAGCAAACCTATACATTTTTGAAAACTAGACACCCAGGGGATTCCAGGGAGGTATGGCTTGTGTGGATCCCCCAACGTTTTCTTACCCAGAATCCTCTGCAAACCTCACATTTAGCTGAAAAAAATCACTTTTTCCACACATTTTTGTGTGGGAAAGTTGTGGCATCACCGGGCTGACACAAATTTTCTACCACCCAGTGTTCCCCCAGGTGTCCTGATAAAAATGGTGCCTCACTCGTGTGGGAGGCCCAAGGACCCGCGACAGGCAAGGGCCCAAAACGTATTGAGGCGACATCAATATTGCCTACCACAAAACGACCTGGTTTTGCAAGGGGGGTCACCTGGGTTTTTGGCCCCGTGCTCGGCGGCCAGCTAGGGAAACCTACCAAACCCACACATTTCTGAAAACTAGACACCCGGGGAATTCCAGGGAGGTATGACTTGTGTGGATCCCCCAATGTTTTCTTACCCAGAATCCCCTACCAAACCCTCAAATTTAGCTGAAAAAAATCACTTTTTCCACACATTTGTGTGTGGGAAAGTTGTGGCCTCACCGGGCTGACACAAATTTCCTACCACCCAGCATTCCCCCAGGTCTCCCGATAAAAATGGGGCCTCACTCGTGCGGGAGGCCCAAGTACCCGCGACAGGCAAGGGCCCAAAATGTGTTGAGGCGACATCAAAATTGCCTATCACAAAACAACATGGTTTTGCAAGGGGGGTCACCTGGGTTATTGGCCCCGTGCTTGGCGGCGAGCTAGGGAAACCTACCAAACCCACAAATTTCTGAAAACTAGACACCCGGGGGATTTCAGGGAGGTATGGCTTTGCTGGATCCCCCAATGTTTTCTTACCCAGAATCACCTGCAAACCTCAAATTTAGCTGAAAAAAATCACTTTTTCCACACATTTTTGTGTGGGAAAGTTGTGGCATCACCGGGCTGACACAAATTTCCTACCACCCAGCGTTCCCCCAGGTCTCCCGATACAAATGGTGCCTCACTTGTGTGGGAGGCCCAAGTACCCGCAACAGGCAAGGGCCCAAAACGTATTGAGGCGACATCAAAATTGCCTATCACAAAACTACCTGGTTTTGCAAGGGGGGTCACCTGGGTTTTTGGCCCCGTGCTCGGTGGCCAGCTAGGGAAACCTACCAAACCCACACATTTCTGAAAACTAGACACCCGGGGAATTCCAGGGAGGTATGACTTGTGTGGATCCCCCAATGTTTTCTTACCCAGAATCCCCTGCAAACCTGAAATTTAGCTGAAAATATCACTTTTTCCACACATTTTTGTGTGGGAAAGTTGTGGCATCACCGGGCTGACATAAATTTCCTACCACCCAGAGTTCCCCCAGGTCTCCCGATAAAAATGGTGCCTCACTCGTGTGGGAGGCCCAAGTACCCGCGACAGGCAAGGGCCCAAAATGTGTTCAGGCGACACCAAAATTGCCTATCACAAAACAACATGGTTTTGCAAGGGGGGTCACCTGGGTTATTGGCCCCGTGCTTGGCGGCGAGCTAGGGAAACCTACCAAACCCACAAATTTCTGAAAACTAGACACCCGGGGGATTTCAGGGAGGTATGGCTTTGCTGGATCCCCCAACGTTTTCTTACCCAGAATCACCTGCAAACCTCAAATTTAGCTGAAAAAAATCACTTTTTCCACACATTTTTGTGTGGGAAAGTTGTGGCATCACCGGGCTGACACAAATTTCCTACCACCCAGCGTTCCCCCAGGTCTCCCGATACAAATGGTGCCTCACTCGTGTGGGAGGCCCAAGTACCCGCAACAGGCAAGGGCCCAAAACGTATTGAGGCGACATCAAAATTGCCTATCACAAAACGACCTGGTTTTGCAAGGGGGGTCACCTGGGTTTTTGGCCCCGTGCTCGGCGGCCAGCTAGGGAAACCTACCAAAGCCACACATTTTTCAAAACTAGACACCCGGGGAATTCCAGGGAGGTATGACTTGTGTGGATCCCCCAATGTTTTCTTACCCAGAATCCCCTGCAAACCTGACATTTAGCTGAAAATATCACTTTTTCCACACATTTTTGTGTGGGAAAGTTGTGGCATCACCGGGCTGACATAAATTTCCTACCACCTAGAGTTCCCCCAGGTCTCCCGATAAAAATGGTGCCTCACTCGTGTGGGAGGCCCAAGTACCCGCGACAGGCAAGGGCCCAAAACGTATTGAGGCGACATCAAAATTGCCTATCACAAAATGACCTGGTTTTGCAAGGGGGGTCACCTGGGTTTTTGTTCCCATGCTCGACGGCCAGCTAGGGAAACCTATCAAACCCACACATTTCTGAAAACTAGACACCCGGGGGATTCCAGGGAGGTATGGCTTGAGTGGATCTCCCAATGTTTTCTTACCCAGAATCCCCAGCAAACCTCAAATGTAGCTGAAAAAATCCTTTTTTCCACACATTTTTGTGTGGGAAAGTTGTGGCATCACCGGGCTGACACAAATTTCCTACCACCCAGCGTTCCCCCAGGTCTCCCGATAAAAATGGTGCCTCACTCGTGTGGGAGGCCCAAGTACCCGTGACAGGCAAGGGCCCAAAACGTATTGAGGCGACATCAAAATTGCCTATCACAAAACGACCTGGTTTTGCAAGGGGGTCACCTGGGTTTTGGCCCCGTGCTCGGCGGCCAGCTAGGGAAACCTACCAAACCCATGCATTTCTGAAAACTAGACACCCGGGGGATTCCAGGGAGGTATGGCTTGCGTGGAGCCCCCAACGTTTTCTAACCCAGAATCCCCTGCAAACCTCAAATTTAGCTGAAAAAATCACTTTTTCCACACATTTGTGTGTGGGAAAGTTGTGGCATCACCGGGCTGACACAAATTTCCTACCACCCAGCATTCCCCCAGGTCTCCCGATAAAAATGGGGCCTCACTCGTGCGGGAGGCCCAAGTACCCGCGACAGGCAAGGGCCCAAAATGTGTTGAGGCGACATCAAAATTGCCTATCACAAAACAACATGGATTTGCAAGGGGGGTCACCTGGGTTATTGGCCCCGTGCTTGGCGGCGAGCTAGGGAAACCTACCAAACCCACAAATTTCTGAAAACTAGACACCCGGGGGATTTCAGGGAGGTATGGCTTTGCTGGATCCCCCAACGTTTTCTTACCCAGAATCACCTGCAAACCTCAAATTTAGCTGAAAAAAATCACTTTTCCCACACATTTTTGTGTGGGAAAGTTGTGGCATCACCGGGCTGACACAAATTTCCTACCACCCAGCGTTCCCCCAGGTCTCCCGATACAAATGGTGCCTCACTCGTGTGGGAGGCCCAAGTACCCGCAACAGGCAAGGGCCCAAAACTTATTGAGGCGACATCAAAATTGCCTATCACAAAACGACCTGGTTTTGCAAGGGGGGTCACCTGTGTTTTTGGCCCCGTGCTCGGCGGCCAGCTAGGGAAACCTACCAAACCCACACATTTCTGAAAACTAGACACCCGGGGGATTCCAGGGAGGTATGGCCTGCGTGGATCCCCAATGTTTTCTTACCCCCACCCCCATGCATAAAAAAATCCAGCGTAATCACTGGTGCCTAGTAGGCTTTCTGCCCCCCCAGGGGGGCAGAAAGACTGGAATTTCTCTGGGGGGGAATTGTCATGCCCATTTTGGGTAGCCCCCACCCCTACATGTATACAAAAAAAAATCCCTGGTTTCTAGTGGGCTTTCCGCCCCCCGGGGGGGCCGAAAGACTGACATTTCTCTGGGGGGGGCATTGCCATGCCCTTTTTGGGCAGCCCCCACCCCAACGTCAATAAAAAATCAAAAATCCCTGGTTCCTAGTGGGCTTTCTGCCCCCCCGGGGGGCAGAAAGGCTTACATTTCTCTGGGGGGGTGGGGGCATTGCCATGCCCTTTTTGGGTAGCCCCCACCCCAACGCCAATAAAAAATCAAAAATCCCTGGTTGCTAGTGGGCTTTCTGCCCCCCCGGGGGGCAGAAAGGCTTACATTTCTCTGGGGGGGTGGGGGCATTGCCATGCCCTTTATGGGTAGCCCCCAGCCCAACGTCAATAAAAAAAAAATCCCTGGTTTCTGGTGGGCTTTCAGCCCCCCCGGGGGGCAGAAAGACTGACATTTCTCTGGGGGGGCATTGTCATGCCCTTTTTGGGCAGCCCCCACCCCATCAATAAAAAATAAATAAATCCCTGGTTCCTAGTGGGCTTTCTGCCCCCCGGGGGGGCAGATTGGGGGCTACTGCCCCCATCTCAGAAAGATTTACATGTCTCTGGGGGGGGGGGGGGCATTGCCATGCCCTTTTTGGGCAGCCCCCACCCCAAAGTCAATTTAAAAAAAATCCCTGGTTTCTAGTGGGCTTTCCGCCCCCCCGGGGGGGCAGAAAGACTGACATTTCTCAGGGGAGGGGGTGGGGGCATTGCCATTCCCTTTTTGGGCAGCCCCCACCCCAACATCAATAAAAAAAAAATCCCTGGTTCCTAGTGGGCTTTCTGCCCCCTTGGGGGGGCAGATTGGGGTCTACTGCCCCCATCTGCCCCCCAGGGGGGGCATAAAGACTTACATTTCTCTGGGGGAGGGTGGGGGCATTGCCATGCCCTTTTTGGGCAGCCCCCACCCCAACGTCAATAAAAAAAAATAATCCCTGGTTTCTAGTGGGCTTTCCGCCCCCGGGGGGGCAAATTGGGGGCTACTGCCCCCATCTGCCCCCCAGGGGGGGCATAAAGACTGTTGCCAACAAACAAATATGGGGGGAGCAAAGGCCCTTGCCCAAGGGGCCGCTCTCCCCTGCCTGGTGGCTAGTGGGTGGATCCCTGCATGGGGATCGCCCTCCTGGGGTGATCCCCAAGCAGGGATCAACTAGGGAAGGGTACCAATGGAAAGGGGAGATTCTCCCCTTTCCAACGATACCTCTCCCATCTTTTTCGGTGCTTGGGGGGCTGAGATAGCTCCACAAGCACCGAAACTGAGAAACTGAAACTAAGTTTCAGTTTCGTTTTCATTGCAATGACGATAGCGCGCCATGCACGCGATCGTCATTGCAATGAAAATCAAAAATATGCCTGGGGAGGTTGGGGAAGCTCTTCCCCACCTCCCCAGGCAAAAAGGGGAAATCCCTCTGCTGTCTGCAGCAGAGGGATTTCCTGAGCATATGCCCATGACGGAATGGTTCCATCATGAGCACACTAGAACTTGTGCTCATGACGGAACCATTCCGTCATGAGCATAGAAGGGGTTAACTCTGTATGGCTCCCCACATGCCAGTCTACCACCTTCCATCTCATCAAAATGCCTTCCATTCATAGTAAGGATTTCACATATGAATTGTTGTACCAATCGTCCAATATGCCCATGCCACTCTCCTTGGTAGTTTTAACATCTCTGACAACTCAAACACTAAAAAAACCAAGTGATGCCCAGATCAACCTCATCGCCACACTGAACGTGCTACTGTATATCACCCAACCAACACATTTCAAAGACAACATCCTCAACCATTCCTTATGGACATCCCCAACCATCCAATGCAGACCACCCATACCTCTGGACTAGACCAACCACCTCACCATCTGTATCACCCTGATCAACATCCAACCAAGACACTGAGATCAACATAAAAGTGAACAGCAAACCTTCAGTTCATTCAACAACCTCACCACTGACAATCTAAAGCATAAACTCAGCTCTTGCCTTGCCACCTCCACCACAACATCTTATGTCAAATCCCTTCTAATGACTTCAGTTCTTTTCTGAAGAGTCATGTGAATATCCACTCTCCAACTAAAACATGCTTGTGCAAGGCAAATCCTTCAGCACCTTGGTTTGCCAAAGAGATCACAAACAAATATCCATCTGCAGAAAGCAAGGAAAATGGACAACAAACAGTATCTGTAATGACCTTGCTCTATTCAAGCCCCTGAAAGCAGAGTGCAGAAAACTCATCACATCAGCCATAGTCAGGTACTGTACCAACTCCATCAATGAAGCAGCCAGCAGAAGCAGAATGCTCTTCAACCCCCTATGTACTCTACAAACTCACACTCCAGGGCAAATGTTATGTCATCACCCCATTTCATTTTTTGTGAGAAAACAGAGAAGAACATTGACAACACTAACCCAAATTCCCTTAGACCCGCTACTTTGTGCTGCATCCACAATGGTCATCCTTAAAACCACTGTCTATCCCAGGCCCTACCAAAATCCTCAGCTCCCTCAAAGACTTCTTTGAGGATAAAGTCCTACCCCATCCACCATCAAAGTTCTCTCCAGAGAGGCTTACCTGCCCTTATCAATGCCTGCACCAGATAAGACAGAGGGAGCACCAGAGAGAGAGAGACAGAGAGAGAGAGAGAGAGAGAGAGAGAGAGAGAGAGAGAAAGAGAGATAGAAATATGATGAGAGAGAGGAGAGAGAAATTGAATATGAGAATGGCAATGGAAAGAAAGAGAAAGCAAGGGAGTGGGGCTAGTTTAAATATATATTACAGGGATGCTTTTTTTCCTAGTCCGGCCGTGCTTCTAGACATCCTCTGCCTAAAGCAATGATTGTATCTCATCCAGATCTGAATGCTCAGCACCTACCTTAAACTTAGGCCCACTAAAACGGAATTCCTCTTTTTGCCAATAAGCAACAACTAGTATAAGCTTGGTTCTAAAACATGGATTTGGCTGGATTCAAACCTAAACTTTTGACCAGTGCTAAGATAGTCTGATTCACCCTTGACACAGACCTCAGACTCAAGGAAAATGATTACGAACAAATCCAAGACTGCTTGATGGCAGCTCTTTCTAATACAGAAAGTGAGACTTCAGAACTACTATCCGAGCTGTCTTACTCTTGAAGGTTTGATGCTACAATGAAATGTATGTCAAGGAAATTAATAAAGCACAGTTTGGTTTTGTACGTGTTATTATTAAAATTTCCAATAAAACGATTTGTAAAAAAAAAAACTCTGTACAGGGCTCTACTACCTTTGGCTACGTTTGTGTTGTATATGTGTCTTTAATTGAATAAGCTTGTTTTGGAATGTATTGTTGGTTACCCTAGAGATAGAATGTAGGGGATGTTTCCAGGTGATGTGAGTATTCCAGCCAGTACTGTTGCTGCTGCTGGAAGAGACACACCTGTTTCCTGTAGGAGAAATAAAGGATACTTTACTGCTACCTTCTCCTGATTGATTTATACTACAATTTGTGGCGACGAGCTGGAGGACATCAACCCAACCTTGGACTACAAGAATTTCGGGAATCTTTCGCGGAGGATACAATTTTGGACTACAGTGTCTAAAACCGTTAATAGAGAAATAAAAGATTTGAGCACTGCGGGAAGCTGTCAACGACAGAAACTCAAGAAAAAGGTAAAACCTTCTTACCGAAGGATTATTTATTGTGGTTATTCAGCGTGGGATTTCCGATCCGCTGCAACTCTGAAACCGTTGAGGGATCCGGCATCTTTTGGATGTAGTGCAAGATTCTATCGGCGCTCGCGCTCCCTGCAGTCTCGCTGTAGGCAGTGAAGTGAGTGGGTGATTGTGCGCACTAGAAAGAGCGTCCCTCTACGTGCGTACGCGACGTGACGTAATTAACGAGGTCACGCAGCGTGACCCACAACGGAGGCCATTTTACAACTTAAGAGTCAGTTTCTAGTCGAGTGAAAGCGTGAAGTCAGTTTCGAGTCGAGTGAGAGCGTACTTTACACGCTTAAGAGCGAACAACCTCTTTAGGGATCGCTTTTCAACAGGAAACAGGTGGGAAAGTCTATTACCTATGTGAATACGTATATTTTAACTAATTAACGTATTTTTATGTGAAAGTTTTTTTTTTATTGTTTTTTTTTCCTGTAAAAAAAAAAAAAAGGGAAGAGATACAATGGCACAGCAAAATTTCACGATTAATCCACCTCACAATTTTTGGATTTCTGGTCGTGAACCATCAATGAATTGGTCTGAGTGGAAAGAATACTTTGAAAATTACATTGCAGCAATAGATGAAGATAAAAAAATGTCTGCAGACCAGAAAAAAAGAATTCTTTTACTTTCCTTAGGACCCATAGGGCTGAAAACTTATAATAGAATGCCAAAAAGCACTATTGCAGGTGATGCAAATGCATTTTTAATAGCCTTACAAGATCTTGACAAATACTTCACACCCAAAGTGTGCATTGGTATCACAAGATATACATTTTTCCAACGTAAACAACTCAAAGGAGAAGCTGTTGATGATTATATTGCAGAATTAAAAAAATTAGCCATTGATTGTAAATTCGGAACTAACCATGATGACTTTATTAGGGATCAATTAGTTATGCACAGTAATAATAGCACGATTCAAGATCGACTGTGGATTAATGGTGACTCACCTCTAGAAGAAGTTGTCAACATAGTAAGGAAAGCAGAAATGTCGGGAAGATGCGCAACAGAGTTACAACATCCTGAAAAAGAGAATTCATGTGTTTGCAAGGTTAATAGTAAAAAAGTTGATTACAGTAAAAAGCTGAGCAAAAAGGAAATCATATAACACTGATTGGAAAAATAATAAATCTGATTGGAAATGCTATCGATGTGGCAGTAAGGACCATTTAGCCTACAGCAAAACTTGTCCTGCCATCAGACAAAAGTGCATGATCTGTGGATTAATAGGTCACTTTTCAAAGTTCTGCCGGAGAAAGAACGTTAAAGTCAAATACGTTCATGATAATAGAAGTTCAAATAGTAGTGAAGAAGAAGAAAACAAAGATGAACATGGGAGTGTTTTAAATCTTACTGAAAAGAAAAGATTAGTACTCAATATTGTCGATGAGAACTGTAGAGGGAAACCAGAGTGCAATATGTCCATTGGTGGAGTTAGAGTAAAAATTTATGCAGATTCTGGTTCACCCTTTACCATCGTAAATGAAGGAATCTGGAGAGATAATTTCATACCAAAAATAGGAGAACTTTTATCACCTCCTGACATTAATCCAGAAAGTTTTACAGGTGAAAAGATTGACGTTATTGGCTACAGATGGTTATCTTTTGCATTCAAGGGTAGACGTGCAAGAGGAAAGTTATATGTAGCAAAAAATGGACCATCAGTGCTAGGCTGCCATGACCAAGGAAATTTACATATTATTTTAGACCCAAACAGTGTAGACCAAGTTCTATTGATGGATGAAGGTATCTCTATGGGCAAAGAAATGGAAAAGAAATTTCCAAATGTTTTTAAAGAACAGTTAGGTGCATTGGACGGTTTTGAACATAAGATCGTTCTGAAACAAGATGCTAAACCTAAAATACATAAAATGAGGATGGTACCTATGATGATACGAGAGGACGTTTCAAAAGAACTAGAGCGATTGAGAAGCATGGATGTTATAGAACCAGTGGAGAGCTCGGACTGGATTTCTCCGGTCGTAGTAGCAAGACGGAGCAACGGGAAGATCCGTTTGTGTGTTGACTTACGTTATGTAAATAACAATATACTTATTGACCGTTTTCCCTTGCCCAAAATCACAGAAATGGTTTCATCCCTTAAAGGTGCTTCTTGGTTCTCAACTATAGACCTTTCAAATGCATACCACCAGATACTTTTAGCAGAAGAGTCCAGGAGATTCACAGCTTTTATTACACCATTTGGGTGCTTCCAGTACAAACGCATGCCATTTGGTTTGGCCTCAGCCGCGGCCGTATTTCAAAGGCTGATGCATCATTTATTTGGCAAAGAAAAAGGGGTGTTATTCTTCCAAGATGATATTTTGATTTTTGGGAATGAAAGGGATCAGCATGATGAGAGGTTACAGAATGTCTTAGAAATCTTAAACAAGAAAGGTTTGACAATTGAATTGAGTAAATGCAAATTTGCAGAAAGAAATGTGTCATATTTAGGCCACATTATAAGTGGAGAAGGTGTTAAGCCAAAACCAGCTTTAATTGACACTATTGCAGGTCTTCCGTCTCCCACTAGTAAAGATGAAGTACGATCTTTTTTGGGAATGGCGGAATACTGTGCAAAATTTATTCCAAGTTTTGCGGGTAAAGTTTTTAACATTAGACAACTTTTAAAAAAACATGTCAAGTTTTGCTGGGATTCACTATGTGAAGAGGAATTCCAATACATTAAGGAATCTTTAGAAAAAGTACCTCATTTAAAAAGTTTTGATCCTAATTTGAATTCCTATGTTACCGTAGATGCAAGTAATAAAGGCCTAGGAGCAGTTCTTTCTCAAAAAGATAGCCAGGGAAAAGAGAACATTGTTTTATTTGCATCAAGGTCGATTTCTCCCACTGAGGAAAAATACCCCATAATAGAAAGGGAAGCTTTAGCGTGTGCCTGGGCACTAGACCACTTTAGAGCATTTATCTGGGGAAAACCAGTTGTGGTTTGTAGTGATCACAAACCATTGATTAAATTACTCTCCACAGAAGGTATTTCATCTGCATCATCCAGATTAGCGAGATTGCCCATGAGAATGAAGGATTATATATACACAATGGTTTATCTTCCGGGTAAAGAAAATTTAATTGCGGATTGTCTTTCTAGGTTACCCAATCCATTAGAGACATGTGAGGATGATACGTGGAGTGATTATAAAATTGCTTTAATACATGATTCTGGTTTTTCTGCCTTAGACCGTAAGGATTGGAGTGAGAAACACTTGTTAGACAAAGTATTATTAGATGTTGTCAAATTCATGTCCGAAGGATGGCCTAAAAAGAATTTCTATCCAAAGATTGTAGAGCATTTTGGGATGTTAGGTCAGAGCTATCTGTAGATAACAACATAGTTTTCAGAGGTTATAAAGTTATTCCACCTGTGGGCATGAGGAATTGGGTTTTGAGTTTATGCCATGAGGGACAGTTTGGAGTGGTAAGGACAAAGAACATAGTAAAAGAAAAGTTTTGGTGGCCTTCCATAGACAAAGCTGTAGAAACTTTTGTAGATAACTGTGTTGTATGTTCTGCAGCAGATAAAACTTTCAACACTTTGAGACCTCCCATGTCTATAGGTGACGTGCCCAATCAACCATGGGATAATGTTGCAATTGACATAATGGGTCCTATTGGTGAGTTAAAGGAATATATTATTGTCTTAATGGATCTTTTCACCAAATGGCCTATTATAGAAATTGTGAGTAGGGCTGATACAGATACTGTTTTAGAATTCCTTGATAGTTAATTTTTATCAGAGGGTATCCCTATCACACTGTTAAGTGATAATGGGGTACAATTCATGTCTTCTTCAGCCAAAACATATTTTTCTAGAATTGGTTTGAGACATAAAACAACTGCACTTTACAACCCAAGTGGTAATGGAACTGTTGAAAGATTCAACAGAGTGTTAAAAGGAGCCATTCAGGGTGCAATATCAGAAGGAACTGATTGGAAGTTAGCTATCAAAAAAGCTGTGTGGGCATATAGAATTACAAAAAATGATGTGGCTGGATTATCCCCTTTTATAATGATGAGAGGAAGATCGCCCAGATGTAAATTTAGTCCAGATTGGTTAACTGATAGTACAGTTTTAGAGTGGTCCCCTATTGTTGTCAAGGAAAGGCTTCTTGATAATCAAAGAAAAAGTAAAACGTATTATGATGCACGCAATAATGTGAAAATGGTATATGTTAAAGTGGGTGATTGGGTAAGAATAAAAAAACCTACTATGGTTAAAAAAGGTATGAGCAAATATTACGAACCTGAGAGAGTCATTAAAGTTTTTAGGAATGCAGTACAATTATCAAATGGTAAAGTATGGAATTTAAAACGAGTTGTACTATGTAAAAAAGGACATTCAAATGTAAAAAGCAACAGTAAATCTGTAGTGGACCCATTATGGTCTACTGATATTAGTAATTCAAGTTACCAGGAGTTAGATGCATCTAGTAGCCATAATGCATCTAGTAGCCATAATGCCAGTAATGAGAGATCTGAAATGGTTGAGGAAAAGGGTGGAAGGAAAAGGAATTTACCTTTTTGGTTGAAGGATTTTGTTGTTGGTTAAATGGGAATCTTGCACTATGTGTACACTGTTTTTTTAATTAATTATTTTATTTTATTTTTTTTATTTTTTTATTGTAGGGAAGAGTGGTGGTAAGTTTGTATCTATTGTTATTCAATATATAAAATAGGGGGATGTGTTGTATATGTGTCTTTAATTGAATAAGCTTGTTTTGGAATGTATTGTTGGTTACCCTAGAGATAGAATGTAAGGGATGTTTCCAGGTGATGTGAGTATTCCAGCCAGTACTGTTGCTGCTGCTGGAAGAGACACACCTGTTTCCTGTAGGAGAAATAAAGGATACTTTACTGCTACCTTCTCCTCATTGATTTATACTACAGTTTGTGTGTGCTAAATGTCAAAAGCATGCATCATCCCTAGCTCTAAATTTTATCTGAATTCAACCCTGACTCATACCCTTTCTCTAACCCTGAACTGAACCTCAACAATAACTTATAGTCTTTCATTACCCATTAGCCTACATGGAACCCTAATTCCAATCCCATTTTTAAGCCTCAATACCATTTCTTTATTTTGGGCCAGTGGTTATTGTATTTCTTTGTTATCATTTCAACATATTCACCTACAGACCCCTGAATTCTTTGCTTTTTCCTCTTGACTGACAGTGTTGTTTTCAATCTGAACGTTCTTATATAGATATGGATATAGATGTTAGAAAAGACATAGGGCCATATTTAAAGTTTGGCGGACAGTACTCCATCCATCAGAGTGGAGGAGGATATTACATCGGACTAACTTCTGCCAAATTTAGAGATCAATGCTGCCCAGTGGTGACTCTGTACCTTGCCAGGAATTCTCATCATGTTAGTTCCTGTCAACGTACAAAATGTGTGGTGAACGTCCGTCCACCAAACTTTTACAAACTTTTTGTTTTTCTAAAACAAACTCCCAAACTGGGGTGGGCGGTGTAATGTCCTGCTTCTGGTAGCCCCTACTCTGTCGGGCCATAGGAGGACGCTTTTTACAGGCGGAGCCAAAGTGGACTCTGTCAACAGAAAACTGTCGGTCCTCATGTCCCGAAATACAGTGGGCAGAGGGTCAGTTTGGCAGACAGGTGATGGAGTTCCCTGTCCCCAAATCTAAATCAACCCCATAGCTCATTGGCTGATACTGTCATGAGAAACCTGTTTTAGAAGCATTTATGCTTAGTCACTTTTGATTCTATTCATGAGTGGACAACTCTAAAGTGGATTTTGTAACCGCAGGCCTTCTTCAGGACAGGAAGTCAGCCTCAACATTATTTGTGATCCGGATAGTTGTGAAACTGTAACCCCAGGTTCAGTGAGAGTTGATAAGGAGGTTGGACATTGCTATTAAATGGCATTAAGAACAAGCAGTAGCCATAGGTCATTCCAGAACTAAACAGTATCATATGAGATTTCCATCCCCAAATGGATTCTAGTACTTATATTATTCAGAAGTGACCTGAACCATTTTACCCCAGTCCGACGACATCCCCGCTGCCTCCCTCATCCTGGAAGTAGGAGAGGGTGGTTGAGAGAGTTTAAACCAGTTGACAGATCCAATAACATTAGCTTTATTTCCAAAACCTCTTTTATGGTTTCCAGGATTTGTAACTGACCCTTTATCTGTGCTGTTTCCATTTATCGATCTCCCTAAATCCAGAATGTAGATCACCGAACAGATTTTTAGACTCTGTACAGTTGCTGCTTTCGCCAGAATCTTTAACAAGAGTGGAATGTTTCAGATCAGCCTCTTTGAGCAACAATATCGACTCAATTAGCGATGTCCTGTTTTAAAGTCTACAGAATAATGCCTGTGTCATCAAACTTTTAATTAGCTCCATGATGATAGGAAGAAATTCCTACAGGTATTCACCAGTCACTAAGAGTAGGCAAGGGTTTCTTCCTAAATATATACGTTTCATAACTTTAATATTATGGTGGGCGCACCATAATCCTTCTGAGGTTATTGCCTAAAGTTAATTATAGCTGTTGAGTCTGTTTCATGCCCTGCATCACAGACTGTGCCACTAGGGTGACCAACCGTCCGTAAATTTCACGGACCGTCAGTTATTTTAGTATGATGTCTGTAAGGCGTCCGTAATTTGGGGTCTCCAAATTACGGACGCCTTACAGACATCATACTAAAATCAAATTGGGGAATTTCAGGAAGGTATGCTGTTTCCCTGCGAGAGGCCCCATGAGTTTAAAAGTTTCCACTCGGGGCCTCTCGCACTTATCTCTTAATCTGTAGACTGAGGCTGCCTGCAGCAGCCCCTCCCGAACCTCGCACAGACTGTGGACTGGCCCATTGTCATTCTGAGACTGCAGACGATTATCACAGATAGAATGACAATGGGCCCTATTATAGTGACAGCATGTGGTGTGCCTTCTCCTGCACAAATCTTGATTACAGAAAGGGCTTGATGTCCCTTTGCAAAGCTGCGCGCATACTGAACAAGCATTGGCATAGCCAATAGGTCTCGCCTTTGGGACCTTATAAGTGTTTAGTTAACCAGCACAATATCCTTGGTGCAACAACATCAACTGTTGCATAGCTAAACACTTATAAGGTCCCAAAGGCCGAGACCTACTGGCTATGCCAATGCTCGTTACACATGTTAACACTATCTGACACCCAAATACAGCAATAAGCAACAGAAAGATGAATAGTCAACATTTGCGAAGGGCCTTCTACTGGTACAGAAACATGCTTTGTCATGTTTTTCAAAACTCTTGATCCATTTGACCTAGAAACATTTTCTTGTTAAAACCGAAAGATTATGCAGCAGATGGTGGGTTGTGTGGCAAATGCAGGAAATGCATAATTATGAGGAAAATGATGCAAAATTGCATAATTCCAGAGGCCCTGCCAATAATTAATGCAACATCACAATGCAGGTCTTCAGTGAATAGGAAGGGGCTATTAAACGCCTACCTACAGATGATATCTCTCTAGGTGACTTTGCTGTGTCAGAACGGTTGACTGGGGGATGGTTACACCATGCTAACATTCACTGAATGACAAATCAAATCAAAGAAATCTTTATTCGACCAATAATGGCCATAAAAGAGAAAGCAGAAGCCGTTAAAATATGCAATAAAACAACGAGCAGAGATAAAAACAATCATAATAAAATCATACACAGCATAGGCACATTGTGTTAGGCAGCAACAATGATAATGCAGAAAATGGCCTAAAGTAGGTTGCAGGCAAAGAGCAGCAATAATATAACGTGCGCAGTGTGAGAAAAGGGTTGTACAGAGAATATTTTAAATACGACTGATACACATAAATAGATAACAAATAAAGCACTAAGGAGAAAGAGCGGCATACAAATACTTCAAAGTGTGCTTAAATCGTAAATTACAGTCAGTGGGTTACAAACGGAAACCCGGCAAAAGTGATTACACCTCCATCGATTTTCTTGCTCTGACTGCAGCTTTAAGAAAATAGCTCACCCTTAAACAAATAATGGGGTACTCGGCAGTTGTAAATGGCACAGGGCTTCTCTACACATACAGTGCCCCACTGTGTTCAAAAGAAGTTTGAGGAAATGCCTGCGTCGATAATTAAAATGATCGCAAAAAAACATAAAATGTAGCAGCGACTGCCCGGTAAAACCATTGCAGGGGCACGGGGAGGCTGCCCCCTCCCCCCCAAAGAATAGGTCTGTCTGCAGAAACACAAAATCCGCCAGACCGTAGCGGCTCTAAAATGGAAAAGGAGGGACCTCTCAGAGGATGTAAGGTATAAAGAAAGGCAGAGAATGGGCTCAACAGACAACAGAGGCAAAAAAAAACAAGCCAGCGAAGGTCTGGTGTAAAAAAGCATTGGCCGCGCGGCCGTGAAAGAGACGCGGCCGCGAAAGTGAAAGTGATCGCGATCCACTTAATGACCCGTGACAGGAGGAAAGACAGATGGCGGCTGCGCGCGTGCACGCTTGCGTGCACGCAAGCTTGAGGCCACCAAAATGCCTGTGGTAGCACTTTGAAAACCCGCTTTCTAAATGTCTCGCAGAACAGCGCATGCGCTGGCTCAGGCGAGACCTAAAAACTGTGAAGTGCACGATTGTCTCAACCTTATATAAACTTATTTTGACTTGTACTTATTTTTGTTGTCTATTTACTTATATACTATTGTGCGACCTCCTCTGATATGTCTGTAAAACGTATGTTTTGTCCCAAATTTTTGTCCTGAATTTTGACCTTCTGTCCTGAATTTTTGTCCTGAATTTTGACCCTTTCTCCTGAATTTTTACACTGACCGTTCTGAATTTGCACCCATGCAAGTTGGTCACCCAAAGTTGGCTCAGTATTCCAGATAGGGTCGTCTTCTGACAGGAACACCTCGACAGGGAGGCAGGCACACATGCACACACGTGCATACGTACAGATACACACACAGACACTCACATATACAAATGGATACGTGATGACCTGAACGCTGCTGATGGTCGCGTCATTGTTCTGGCACACTCACGCACAATGACGTATATGCGCATACGCATCACAATGCATGCGGCCAGTGAAATGAAATGGGTGTCATTTGTTTTGGTTTTTTATTTACCCATCCAGTGGCACACACCAATGGGACTGGTAACTAAAAAAAAAAAAGGGGTTTTATTTTTGCAAGAAAGATAAGAAGGGATTTAAGGAGTGAGAGGGGAAAGAAAGAGCAAGTGGGAAGAGGGGAGGAAAAGCAGCACACAAAGGAGACAGTAACACACGAGGTGGGGGAGAAGCACGCAATGGAGAGATGAACGTGGAAGGCGCGGAGAAGCATGAGTGAGGAGGACACTTGAAAGGGGGAGAACCAAACGAGGTGGGGAGCAACGTGCGAGAGCAGCACTCAACGGACAAAACAACACGAGCACTGAGAGTGAGTGAGAACTACACAAGCAAGAGCAGCACACATGCTTGAAAGCAACATGGAGCTCTCAAGGGAGAGAGCTGGAAAACATTTGCACTCTCATGGAATGCTTAACCAAAAAGAAAAAAAAGTTACTAAAAGTGAGAAGCCAGTCACAGAGATGGAAAAGAGGCTACGCTTCAGGGGATGTACAAACACAAGAGGGACAACTTGAACAAGGGAAGCCATTGAATAAGAAGCAAGCAAATAAAGTCAAACAATTGTAAGCAATGGGCAGGCTGCACGCAACTGTAATTTCGCGGTCAGCCCACAATAGATCTTTCACAGTCAGACAGCTTGCGGTTGGATGAAACCTACAAACTGTAAAGTCCCTTAAATTAATCTGCGTCTGTGATGCAGTCCCAGTTTACATTCCCCATGTTTAACTGCATCTTGCGTGCCCTAAAAATATTTGGTTTTTTCCCGATGTATTTCTGTAATTTATTCCATGCAAAATGTAACTTTTGTACATAGCATCTGGGTGAGTTCAGATTGTGCGTGTGAATGATGGTGCACAACTGAGATGTCTGCATCTGAGGCTGAAGCAAATGTGGGTTGATCATAGAGGTGTATAGACTACAAACTCATCCAATCCTTGATCTCTTTTTAGAGCACATAGAGCTATGGTCCCAAATGTGCCAATCAAAATTACCATTTTATGTGAAAGTGTGTGAAGATGGCAGACGCTGTTCAAATAATACTATCACCAAAAGCAGAGAATATGCAGTGTGCACATGTGAGAAAGAGTCAAAGACAGAGAGAGAGAGAGAGAGAGAGAGAGAGTGTGTGTGTGTGTCTGTGTGTGTGTTTGTGTGTGAATGAGAGTGTGTGCGCGCGCGCATGGGTGCGTGCGTGTGTGTGTCTGTGTAAGGTTATAGGCAGTCGCGGCTCCTGGAGGGAGTGCTGCGGGGCGGTGGGGCGGGGGAGGGGCAGGGTGGGGGTTAGTAAACTCCGGCATGCGGCCGAGACGGAGTTAAGTACATAAATAAATAAATAAAACGAATTACATTGCGCGCGCTGCATCGCCATTTGGCGATGCGGCGCGCAATGTAATTCGTTTTATTTATTTATTTATGTACTTAACTCCGTTCGGCCGTATGTCGGAGTTTGCTATCCCCCACCCCGCCCCACCGCCCGCAGCACTCCCTCCTGGAGCGGCGACTGGTTATGGGGAGGTGACGCAAAGCAGGGCATGCAGAAGAAAACACGGGGATGGAGTGAAAGGAGATTATATGTGAGATCTGCAGACGGAGAATTATTTGTTACAAAGACGTTGTTTATTTATCTTATACTGCTAACAAGCACTGGCAAAGTCAATACGTCTGTCGTGTTTTAGGTATATGTTTGTTGTTGTGTGAAGTGTTTGTAGGCGATATCAGAAACCTCACAGAGAGGCACCTAAATATCAGTCCGGGGGCCAGCTGTGTGAAGCACAAGATTTTAGTTCAAATGATTTAAGCCATACCCTTAGTTACATATGCTTTGCCTCTTGCAGAGGATTCTTAGTTATGCTTCTTTGGCCACCCCCGTTTTAGAGATGCTTTCTCATCCTTCTTAAAGCAGTGCCTACGCCTCCAATACATGTGGAGTACATGCAGTAGACATGCTATTTTCGTTGCCTAACTTGAATTCAATTTCTGCTGTCTCTCTCTGTTATATGTGAATTTTATTCACTGTCATCTGGAATATTCTTTGCCTTATCAAAGTGTTTGAAAAGGTACAGAACTTTCATAACTCAGTTTATCCCCTAATTCACTTGTATATTGAGGCACAATGTATTGTGGGAGCTGTAGTACACTGTTTAGATGTGCCCCAGACCTCCCACCTCTCAGGCATGCGCCCACCGAGCCACTTCACCACCACAAATACAACTATCAAATGTAATCAAGTGCAGGGATTTCTGGGAGGGCGGGGCATTTCAGAGAGGGCGGGGCATTTCAGAGAGGGCGGGGCATTTCAGAGAGGGCGGGGCATCACAGGTGAAACTGCTGAAGGCAGTGGCATTGCATCCGGAGAGATGGTGAAAACGCAGAGTAAATTTAAAATTCCCTGAAAGCGCTGAAATCGTACCGCCTTGTGCAGATGTGACCCCTTGTGCTCAGGTTGAATTATTTCATGTTATTTTAGCAACACTTTATGAGGCAGCAGCATGCAGGTTAATTTAGTTTTTTAAACTAGGTCCTGGAGAGCTCTGGTAGTGGCTGAAGGCCCTAGATCTGTCTCCAGACAACATTGTCAGTTCTGCTAGGACCCCCTGCTGAGGTGTGGGGGTTACATCCTTGCTTGAGCTCCAGGCTGAGTCTCAGCGGAGCTGTCGCTTCATGGACTCTGTAGTGGAGACAACAGCCCCTCAAGACAGTGGGAACCAAACCAGCAGCACCTTGGCCAAGTACTCTCAATGCCTACTAGTTGAGAAATGTTGTGCAGGCTCACGGTGCTACTGGCCCTCCCATGGTACGTCGCACCATCGGCTGAAGGACATTGCCTTAATGATAGGCTGCTGTGCTCCCGCCATGCAGCGCAGCAGGTTTAAAGAGGGAAGAATCTATTTCCCACTAGTCCATATACCAAGACTGAGGGTCACCAACCTGTCCATGTGCATCATTACTGAAGCAATACAGCAATGAAAGGAATTATTGAATTAATCTCTGCCACTGGTAAATATTCGGGGCCTCATCCCATTCCATCATTACTTTGCTTACCATCCCACCTCAGATCAGACCCAGCAAATCAGTCTTAGTCAAGCTCCAATAGAAACAGTCCTGGCAGAACTGTCAAGTCGGTCCCTCTCTGAATTAGAACACAAGCAACCCACGACCGGTTTCAGTCTCACTGGGGCTCGTCAGTCAGGTGCAGCTTGGTTCGTTGGAACAATGGTCTGGAATGCAGCCAAGAGTGATTGCCAGTGGCAGATTAATTGAAGCATTCCTTCCATTTCCTTGTTGTTTTGGCAGTGGATGCTCTAAACGCTAAGGGTATGCTCACACGTGGGTCGTAGGCTCACTGTGCCATAGGACACAAGCTGTACCTTACTAATGAGATCTAAGTAGGTCGAAATCCATCTGTGGTTGCTTGCGTTCCCATATATAGGGGACCTGGTCTGGTAGTTCGGTTGGACTGCTTCTATTGCAGCAGGACCAAGATTCATTTGCATAAGGTGGTCTCTATCTATAATGGCACAGCTGGCGAGAAAACGATGGCCTGGAAAGAGGCCCAGAACAATTCCCAGTGGCTGAGATTAATTAATGCTGTCTGTCCGTCTCCTTGGGTTTTTTGCATGTGTGTCTTTGCATAATGGGCAGGAATATTTTTGGCAGGAGATTTCTCAGAGCACCAGATCTCTGTTTCCCATGCAGATGGAGGCTAGACACATCGGTGGCACTAGAGCAGCCATGGGATGGCTCCAGCCAACCAGAGCCCCCCACCCCCTTTATGGTGTATTTAACAACTATCAAGAAGTTTGATATTTCAATGCCATCTTGATAGGCTGCACCTCTAAATGACAGACAGTCCACTTAAAAAAAAATCTTTGCACCCAGTCTGCACTTGCTTTGAACCTGAGACTGAAGGAGACTGTGACACGTTTACCCACAATGGATTACAACAGCTGTGGCCTTTGGCTGTGCATCCCGGAGACTGCGTTTCAAACACTACAATCTCTCTGTCTGCTTTTCTGCTGGTTGCCTGGGACAAGAATCCAGGACACCAGACTTTTGAACAGTCAAAAAGCCCAATACTTTGACTGCCACTTCCCATTCCTCTGGCTCTTAGTCAGGCCCGGTTCTAGAGGGTGGGCCGGGTGGGCCAGGCCCACCCAAACATGAGCCTGGCCCACCCAAACATGAATCTTGGCCTTTGCAGCGACGTCAAGAAAGCCAACAGAAAATCGGCACTTTAATTTAAAACGTTCCTCTGAACGTAATTTTTTTTCTCCTTCTAGAGTTGCGTTTTTGGGCCTGGCTCTCTCTCACAGGCACCCCAATCACGCATCTCCTTTTACGCTGGAGAAAAGGAGCTTGTTTATCCTGATTCACCTTTCCTGAACCCTTCAGCTGCTTATCAGCTCAGGCTTTGAGACAGATTTCCAACCGAGCAGGCAATAGAATGTGTGGCTATTCAATTTTTTAAAAAATCTGCAAAGGCCCAGCAAGATACATACTTCATGTATGCTTCGAGAATGTGTGGCTATTTGTTCATATTTTTAAAATCTGGGAGGGCCCAGCAAGACACATACTTTGTGTATGCCGTGTATATTTCATTTAAATCATTTGTATCATTTTCATGACTGGCTCTGCCACAAATGCAAGACAACAGTAAAAATGTCCAGATAACTCTGGTGATTAATGATCCTGCTGGAGAGCAATCTTTTGTCTGTTTGTAGTTTTGAAATGCAGATAAACTGTAGTTTATGTGGATAGCTCAGTGGGTTACTGCCTTTGTTACAGATATTCTTGTGTTACTTGCAGTTCAGACATTACAGTCCTAACATAGGACAGTAACCTATGAACTGACATCAAAGAGCTGCATACAAACCTGAATGGTATAATTAGAACTTTTTTTGTGTGTTTCGCTATAGTTAGAATTTCTCCAGTCTTTCATTATTCTAATGTTGCTATAAAGAGTTTGTTTGGGCAGATATACATTTTTATCAGTAAAGCCAACCCCCCCCAACCACTGGGGTATGCTTTAAATTCTGTGTTTGTGCTTCTCCAGACCTAACCCTCTTAAAACATACTGCCCACCAGTATGGATGACGTGATTCCTACACCTGGTAATCCTCATTGGCGTATGTGACATTCCCTATAAGCTGATTTACATACTTGTATGATTCGTTGTCTCTGCATAATGTGTGCGTGATATAAAGTACTGTGATACCCTACACTACGAGTAGCACTATACAACAAACGAAAAGCATATGAGAGAGGGGCTACGGAGAGATGAGGGGCACTGTTGGAGGATGGCAATGAGGGCATTCGAGGAGGAGGTCATGAGGAGGAGAGGCTACGGAGAGATGAGGGGCACTGTTGGAGGGTGGCAGTGAGGGAGTCCGAGGAAGAGGTCATGGGGGGCTACGGAGAGATGAGGGGCACTGTTGGAGGATGGCAATGAGGGCATTAGAGGAGGAGGTCATGAGGAGGAGAGGCTACGGAGAGATGAGGGGCACTGTTGGAGGGTGGCAGTGAGGGAGTCCGAGGAAGAGGTCATGGGGGGCTACGGAGAGATGAGGGGCACTGTTGGAGGGTGGCAATGAGGGCATCCGAGGAGGAGGTGAATAGGGGGAGAGGCTACGGAGAGATGATGGGCACTGTTGGAGGGTGGCAATGAGGGCATCCGAGGAGGAGGTGAATATGGGGAGAGTCTATGGAGAGATGATGGGCACTGTTGGAGGGTGGCAATGAGGGCATCCGAGTAGGAGGTCATGGGGGGGCTACGCAGAGATGAGGGGCACTGGTGGAGGGTGGTAGTGAGGGAGTCTGAGGAGGGGGTCATGAGGGGGAGAGGCTACGGAGAGATGAGGGGCACTGTTGGAGGGTGGCAGTGAGGGCATCAGAGGAGGAGGTCATGAGGGGGAGGGGCTTTGGAGAGATGAGGGGCACTGGTGGAGGGTGGTAGTGAGGGAATCCGAGGAGGAGGTCATGGGGGGGCTACGCAGAGATATGGGGCACTGGTGGAGGGTGGTAGTGAGGGAGTCTGAGGAGGGGGTCATGAGGGAGAGAGGCTACGGAGAGATGAGGGGGACGGTTGGAGGGTGGCAGTGAGGGCATCCGAGGAGGAAGTCATGAGGGGGAGGGGCTTTGGAGAGATGAGGGCCACTCGTGGAGGGTGGTAGTGAGAGAGTCGGAGCAGGAGGTCATGAGGGGGAGAGGCTACGGAGAGATGAGGGGCACTGTTGGAGGGTGGTAGTGAGAGAATCCGAGGAGGAGGTCATGGGGTAGGGGCTAAGGAGCGATGAGGGGCACTGGTGGAGGGTGGCAATGAGAGAATCCGAGAAGGACATCATGGGGTGGAGGGGGGGCTACAGAGAGATGAGGGGCACTAGTGGAGGGTGGTAGTGTGAGAGTCTGAGGAGGAGGTCATGAGGGGGAGAGGCTAGGGAGAGATGAAGGGCACTGTTGGAGGGTGGTAGTAAAGATATCGAGAAAGAGGTCAGTGGTGAGGCACCAATAAAGACTTTCACACCAGCGCTAAAGCCGGCCCTGTCATGGCCTTTCTGTTTTTGTTTATTTAATTAGCAGTCGGGTCATTAGGGCCACTGTGGAACATATTTTAAAGTGTGTGCTAATTATATTTACTGTTATATTTAATGTTTTAAGTTTGAGGGGATTTTACTAATGTTTTTTACCGGGAATAATAAAAAGGAGCCGGATGGTGGCCGATATGGGGCTGGGGCCCAAGGTCAGCTGTGAGATAAGGTGCACGAGAGATGGATGGTAGAAAATGGATAATCAGGGCTGGAAGGGAGTGTGCTGCAGAGTCCGGGGTCAGGTGGCGGTAGTAATGAAGAGAGATTCTCTCTGAAGGCTGGCAACGAGGAGGCTGAGTAGTGTTACTTGCCCGATACTCCCACCTCAGAAACCTCCTCTTCCCATCAAAGGGACCTTACATGGGATGCATTTCAAAAAGAAAAATGAAACATCTGTTTCATTTTTAAGACAGGCAGCTGTCCGTGGGACCACTGCCTGCTCTTAAAAAATATTTTCACATCCTTTCACAAAGAGGAAGGGGTCCCCTGGCGCCCCTTCCTCTTTACAAGTGGCTTACCACCTACTTGGAGTAGGTGGTAAACTGCGAGTGTTTTGCGACTTTAATTGCGGTTGCAAAACAATGATACATACAAATGCGGCTCACTATTAGGAAGGGACGCCCCTTCCTAATACCGTCTTGCACAATAGCGTTTGTACATGCGAGCAGGGCAGGGGAGGGCCACATAAGCCCCTGGCTGGGCGGCGTACTGACCAATCACAGCGCTGCTTGCAGCGTTGTGATTGGCTTAGGGGAGGGAGCCTGGCTGCCTGCTTCCTGTTTTTAAAAAAATGAATATTATTAAATTGAACTCCCCCCCACGCGACCCCCCCACCAACCCACCACTCCTCTTCCCCCCCCACCCCCTCCCGCGAGTCGCGTCTGCCGCAGTGGCCCACCCGAATGTATCCTTGGCCCACCCAAATAAAAATTCCTGGAGCCGGGCCTGCTCTTAGTTCTTATAGACCACGTCCCTTTCTCTTGCTTCACTGCTCTAATCCACAGTCATAGATCTCAGTTTAGTCATTATCTAACTTTTCTAACACGTCATCTTTTATTTCTTGAAAGTAGTCCACCCCACTCATCTGTGACCCTCCAGTCCTCCAATGGAAGCCTTGCATTCGGTCAACAATAACAAGGAAGGCGTCATGACGTGGCGTGTCGTGAGTGAATATTGTGTTTCCGGCCGCGCTGCCTTTTGTATCAGACATTCTGGGCCACCCAGGGTGGAGAGGTTCACAGCTCTATTCACCATGGCAGAGCGTTGCTTTGAGACTGGCCCTTCTTGTTGCGAGCAGCAGGACTGCAACGCCTCCATGTTCCCCTCAGAAGCAGGTTTGCTGCACACCCTAGGCGGCATCACTAATGGTCCGGCTCATGTATATTCATGAGCCAGGCAATTAATATTGTTCACCAATCTACTCCCCGCACTTCAAGTTGCTGGGGTTCGGAACTGGAGCAAGGTGTTGCATTTTAGTCTTTGCTCCCAAGTCTCACACTATATGGTGTTGTATAATTTTGAGTTGCAACGTGTTTTTGTAAAGCTCCCTGCCACAGTAAGCTTTCTGTGCCCCGAGGAAGCATGTGGTTTAAACCAGATACTGTGGCGTCTACTGAGAACATGTACTGCAGATAGGAGGTGCTGGTCAGATTGTCTTCAATGCAATGAAATGCAAAATCTCTGACTGACCAGAGAGATGCATAGACATCTCCCAGTGGCATGCTGAGTGATGTGCAGCGGGTGTTTCTCAGCTCGACTGCTAATTGCAAGGACACACTGAGCATACTTCAGAAACAAAACTGGATCTGCACCTGTGAAACGTGTTTGCCAGGTTTTTTTTAATCTCGATGCCCTGTTGTGTTTCCTTGTGCTTGTGCCAATTATAACAAGAAAGTGCCTCATATTGTTTTTGTGAAGGTTGCCAAGAACCCAGCGCTTCCCTCCCAAAATGTAAACTAAGCCTGGTGATAATGAGCAGCATGTGGTCTGAGACATGAAGCTGATTTGCTAACATGATAGTGTTTATGAAAGACTAAGAGGTGACCAGGATATATGGCTGTCCCTGCCCCAGCCCTCCCGGACTTCAGAGGCACTAACAAAATGCCTTAATTTGTTTTTAAAGTGTATAAAAAAGTGATTGGTGGAATGCCTGAATTAATCTCGGCTACTCTTATTTACTTCTGCATCCCAGTCCATCGTTATTTTGCACACCATGCCACCACAGTTTGGACCCAGCCATATGCAAATGAGTCTTGACCCTGCTCCAATAGGAACTGCCCAACCCAGACAGCCAGGCCACGTCCTCCCTGAACCAGATCACAAGCAATCCAGGACCAGTTTTGCCCTGACTGGGGCTCTTCCGTTAGGTGTAGCTTGGTTCCAGTGGCACAGTGAGAGCGGGACCCACGGCTGGGCATACCAATTACACTTAGGGCATTGCACTGAAGTACACAAAAGAGGGATGGGTGGAATGCTTGAATTAATCTCAGACTCTGGTGGTTACTCAGGACCACATCCTAGTCCATCATTATTTTGCACACCATGCCACCACAGTTTCAAACCAGCCATATGTAAATCAGTCGTGACCCAGTCTAATCCGAACTGTCATGCCATGTCCTCTCTGAAGTAGAACACAAGCAACCGATGAACGGCTACGCATGGACTGGGGCTCTTCAGTCAGGTGCAATATGGTGCCAGTGGCAAAATGAATATATCTAGACATACCCATTGCACAAAGGCTGTAGCACTGAAGTATACAAAACAGCGATGGGTGGAATGCTTGAATTAATCTCAGCCATTGGTAAATACTCGGTGCTGCATCCCAGTCCATCATAATGTTGCAGACCATACCACCACCGTTTAGACCCAACCACATGTAAATCAGTCTTGGTCCTGCTCCTAAAGAAACAATTCAACCCAAACTGCCAGGACAGGTCCTCTGTGAACTAGAACACAAGCAACCCACAACAGGTTTTGCCGTCTTTTGAGTATGACGTGACTGCAAGGGCCAGTCTTGAGGTCATATCAGAGGACCTGGTCTGCCAGTCACTAAGAGCAGGCAAGGGTTTCTTCCTAAATATATACGTTTCATTTTAATACTAGGGTCGGCGCACTATAATCCTTCTGAGGTTATTGCCTAAAGTTAAATACAGCTGTTAAGTCTGTATCATACCCTGCATCACAGACATGGCCACAGGTGGCAAAGTTGGCTCCAAATTCCAGATGGGGTAGCCTTCCCACAGGAACACCACATCAGGGAGTCATGCACACATGCACACACGTATACATACGTACAGAAAAACACACAGACACTCACATATACACATCGATACGAGATGATGTGAACTCTGACGGTGGTCACGTCATTCTTCTGGCACACACAAACACAATGACATATGTGCGCTTATGTATGACATTGCATGCAGCCAGTGAAATGGGTGCCATTTGCTTTGGGTTTTTATTTACCCATCTACGTGGCACACACCAATGGCACTGGTAAATAATTTTTTTTAACTTTTTTGTGCAAAAAAGAGAAGAAAGGACCTCGTGAGTGAGAGGGAAAGGGAGGAGCGAGTGGAAAGAGGGGATGAAAAGCAGCACACAAGGGAGGCAGTAACACACGAGGTGGGGGAGAACCACACAATGGAGAGACGAAAGTGGAAGGCGTGGAGAAGCATGAGTGAGAAGAACATGTGGAAGGGGGAGGACTAAAAGAGGGGGGGAGCAACGTGCAAGAGCAGCACCCAAGGGAGAAAACAACACGAGCACTGAGAGTGGGTGAGAACTACACAAGCAAGAGCAGCACACATGCTTGAAAGCAACATGGAGCTCACAAGGGACAGAGCTGGAAAACATTTGCACTCTCATGGAATGCTTAACCAAAAGGAAAAAAAAGTTCCCTAAAAGTGAGCAGCCAGTCAAAGAGATGGAAAAGAGGCTACTCTTCAGGGGATGTACAAACACAAGAGGGACAACTTGAACAAGGAAAGCCATTGAATAAGAAGCAAGCAAATAAAGTCAAACAATTGTGAAAAAAAAGGCAGGCTGTACGCACCTGTAATTTTGCAGTAAACCCACAATAGATCTTTCGCAATCAGACAACTTGCGGTTGGATGAAACCTAATAACTGTAAAATCGCTTAAGTTAATTTATGTCTGTGATGCAGTCCCTGTTTGCATTTCCCATATCTTACTGCATCTTGCGTTTCCTAAGAGCATTTGTTTTTTCGAGATGTATTTCTGTACTTTTTCCATGCAAAACGAAGCTCTTGTACATAGTACCTTGGTGAGTTCAGATTGTGCGTGTGAATGATGGCGCACAACTGGGATTTCTGCATCTGAGGCTGAAGAAAATGAAAGTTTTCCACTGTACCTGTCAGTGGATTATAGAGGGGTATAGACTACAACCTCATCCAATTATTGGCCTCTTTGTAGAACACTTGGAGCTATCGTCCCAGATATGCAAATCAAAATTACCTTTTTATATGAGTGTGTGAAGGTGGTACACGGCTGTTGAAATATTGATAACACCAAAAGAAAAGAAAATGCTGTGTGCACATGTGCGGAGAAAGAGAGAGAGAGAGACAGAGAGAGAGAGCGAGAGAGAAAGAGAGAGTGTGTGTGTGTGTGTGTTCAAGGGTAGGTTACGGAAAGAAGGGCATTCAGAAGAAAAAAGAGTGACGGAGTGAAAGGAGATTATGTGTGAGATCTGCAGATGGAGAATTGTTTGTTACAAAACCGTTGTTACTTTATCTCGTACTGCTAACAAGCACTGGCAAAGCCAATACGTCTGTTGTGTTTTAGGTGTATGTTTGTTGTTGTGTGATGTGTCTGTAGGCAGTATCAGAAACCTCACAGAGGCACCTAAATATCAGTCCGGGGGCCAGCTGTGTGAAGCACAATATTTTACTTCAAATGATTTAAGCCATACCCTTAATTACATATGCTATGCCTCTTGCAGAGGATTCATAGTTATGCTACTTTGGCCACGCCCATTTTAGAGATGCTTTCTCATCCCACTCAAAGCAGTCCCTACACCTCCAATACATGTGGAGTACATGCAGTAGAGGTTGTTTTCGTAGCCTAGTTTGAATGCAATCTCTGCTGTCTCTCTGTTATTGTATGTGCATTTAATTCACTTTCATTTGGAATATTCTTTGCCTTTTCAAAGTGCTTGAAAAGGTACAGAACTTTCATAACTTGGTTTATCCCTAGTTCGCTTGTACATTGAGGCACAATGTATTGTGGGAGCTGTAGTGCACTATTTAGATGAGCCCCAGACCTCCCACCTCTCACGCATGCGCCCAGCCAGCCACTTCACCACCACAAATACAACTATCAAATGTAATCAAGTGCAGGGATTTCTGGGAGGGCGGGGCATTTCAGAGAGGGCGGGCCATTTCAGAGAGGGCGGGGCATTTCAGAGAGGGCGGGGCATCACAGGTGAAACTCCTGCAGGGAGGAGCCTTACATCCGGAGAGATGGTGAAAACGCAGGGTACATTTTACATTCCTTGAAAGCGCTGAAATCGTACGACAATGTGCAAATATGACTCCTTGTGCTCAGGTTGAACTATTTCATGTTATTTTAGCACCACTTCATGAGGCAGCAACATGCAGGTTAATTTTGTTTTTTAACTAGGTCCTGGAGAGCTCTGGTAGTGGCTGAAGGCCCTAGATCTGTCTCCAGACAACAATGTCAGTTCTGCTAGGACCCCCTGCTGAGGTGTGGGGGTTACATCCTTGCTTGAGCGCCAGGCTGAGTCTCAGCGGAGCTGTGGCTTCATGGACTCTGTAGTGGAGACAACAGCCCCTCAAGACAGTGGGAACCAAACCAGCAGCACCTTGGCCAAGTACTCTGTGGCTGTCCGCGGCCCCCGCAGGGGGCCACCTCAGCAGGGCGGCCCTTTAGTGCCATTTCGGCACCGCCCAGCCGCTCTAGTCTCTGGAGGGGTCTTGGAGCCCTCTAGCTTGGTCACCTCAGTGACGTCCTTCCGGTGCGCCGAGGTGGGGGGGAGGGCATATATGCCTCCCCAGCCCCTCCTGGCGTCCTCTGTTGCACCAGCCACGCCGTCTGGACACGTTGTCCAGGCTCGCCGGGGTCATCGTCGTGCCGTCTTTATCGTCGGGTTTCTCAAGGTGAGTCGGGGTTGGTGTGTTTCGCCCCTGCCTCCCCGGCATGGCTCCGGTGGTTGTGGGGAGAGGAGGTGGTCCGTTGGACTGCCGACTTTGGTACTGGAAACCTGGTTTTGAGCCTCAGGGTCGCGTCCCATCCTGCGATCCTGGGCAAAACACTCGATCTCCCTGTGCCTGAATGTGTAATGTACATGCGGTGCTCGTGTGTCTTTGTCGCCAGCCACGCCGTCGTCCCCCGCTGGGCATGATGCGACCATGGTGGTTGCCCTCGCGGTGCTGCGGCGCGCCGTTTGCTAGGAACGGTGGCATACTACGGCGCTCCCAGCGTCCGGTTGGGGCTAATTGGTGTGCACAGCGAGGGTGGAGGTTTAGAGCGCCTGTGTTTCAAGGCGGCGCTATTGGTGCCTATTTGTCCTGCCTTGGAGGGGCACTCCGGGGCTGGCGAGGTGTTGGCTGGGGGGATTGTGCGGCGCCACTTGTGGTCCTGCCCGGGACGTTTTGGGGCACGCCGGGGCCGGCTCGGCAGTGGGGAACAGCTGTCGGGCGTACATGCAGCTCTGGCTCGGGGGATGTGCTGAGGGTCCAAGTGCTTCTGCAAGCGGGAGTTTTTCGCCGCCGGCTGTCGTTATAGCGTCGTTTTCTTTCTTTATTGTCTGCGTTTGCTGCATTTTGCCTAAAAAAAAAAAAAAAAAAAAAAAAATATAAGCTAATTACTAGAACATGTCCCGTGCATTGCTTTGACAAGCAGAGAAGGGAAGGCAGAGACCGCAGAGCACTTTGCAGGGCTTTGCATAACCCACCCCCAACCTCCACTCTGGCACGGGCCTGGCGGGGCCGTCGGTGCGTTGGGGCTCGGCCTGCCCGGTGCCTGTGGCGTGTCAAATTATGCCTTCAATCGATTGATTGATCAGAGCATGATCACCATTTTCTGTCACCAAGGCATGCGCATATGTTCGACTCCTCGACTCTCTTGAGCATAGGCAATGTAGTGTTTACACTTTCCCTACATTTGATTGTTGCTGGGTTATTTCGTTCCATTGCGCGCAGTTTCCACGCACATTGTTGAATTGGTTCACCTCGGTTTGTGATATTCACATTACGTGCCACTGGATGCACGGTGAGCTCTGAATGTCACTGATCACAGGACCCTGCACCTCGCTGTCTCTCTCGGCATTGTCCCCTCGGGAAGAGATATTTCTAATGCTGGTTCGCGTCGAGGTCATCCTCGGGTGTGTGAAATCAATCCAACAGGGGTTGGAAAACCACTTTTGATACGGGTTCAATGGAGAGCTTTTGTTCTATGTGGCTCTTGAATACCTTAAACACACGTGCCCTTCCTATTCTCTAGATTTCTCTGCTTTGCGCCGCTCGGGGAGGCCTGGCGCGTGGTTGGGGGGGACAGAGCAGCGGAGCCTGGTGGCGCGCAGGTTGTTGGCAGGAGGAATGGGGTGCCCTGTCTGGGTGGACGTGCCATGGAGCATGAGGCGGCCTGCAAAGGCGGTGGTTGTGGTTCGCCGGCTGCCACTGACCGTGATTGCAATTTTGCCAATTGTATAAATGTGTATGACGTTCTTGTTGTGTTGCAGGGACTTGGTAGTGCGAAGTTGAACAGGGGGCCGTGACGGTGCAGGTACTTAAGTGTATGCTCACGCTCCAAGATGGCGGCTGCTGCGCACGGGGGCCGCAGGTGACCGGTCAGGGGACCATATGATGCCGGGAGCACAGGGCTAGCTGGTTTGTACAGTTAAAAGTCCATGGGGATGTCGACATTGTCGCAGAAGGGTCTAGGGGACTGAAGGTTGTGGGGGCAGGAAGGAGGCCGTGTCCTCCGGGGGCCATCCTTCATGGATGGTTGAGTTGCGGGCGAGCCAACAAGGGTTTTGCTCAAGGTCACGCTGGGTTCAAGGGCTATTGCTGATGGTGGATCGTCAAGCCTGTCCAAGCTTCGTGTGTGTCAAGTTGAACTGAGAACAAACACCTATAGCCTAAACCGCGTGGTTGTTTCAGTAGTTAGGAGGGCACCTATGCCTGAATTCCATCACAAGTTCATTTGTCCGCGGACTCGTGTAAATGGAAATGCCGCAATGGGGGGCATTCACAGCGCTAAGATTGGAAATGCATTTTCACTTTGATAATGTTTGTTACGTTTGCCTCGCTGGTATTTTCGCAGAGCTTGGTTTGAGCCGGTGGTTTCTGGAGCTTGGCATCGGACGCCGGCCCTTGTGGTCGTTGCTACATGGTGGCGCGGTTTGTGTGTTTTGTTGTGTGGTTAAAGATGAGCACAGCAGTTGTTTGTGGTTCAATGTGCATTGGAGACAACTAGTGCCCGCCCCAAAACCGTTCTTCGCGTCTGACGGTAGGCTCAAGCATCCTGTGAAGCGGGGCAAATCACTTTGGTACCTCGAGCAGTCTGAGTTGTCACACTCATAGGAGTGGCGAGGTTAGTAGTTCTTTGGGCGAGGTTAGTAGTTGTGTGGGCAACTAATAAGCATTGACTAAGTCAATGGATGGGCTTGTTGTAGGTGTAGTGCTAGTTAATGTCAGGCATAGTCTTGATGTTACTCACAGATGCACTGGATTGATGCAAACGTCATACATAGCAACCTGCAACAATGGCAGCTATGGATGGGGCCGAACGAGCATGCACGTTCAGAATCCTCAGCCTAGGCCTTTTCCAAGATAGGCAACCAGATTACTGAGCCTGGCCAGTACACTATTTTGCTGTCTGCATGCGGTGACTCAGTCCAAAGGGGGATTTGCTGGTGCTCCATGAAATGGACCCGGTCCTCCTTACGGACAAAGAGTAGGTATGAGCATATAAAGATAATCAATATTTCGGGTCATTTAGCTATTAGCTGCCCAGTTGTGTGAGCATATAACCTGCAGGTAATTTTGGAGAGTGAGGCTGCTGAGTTGCTCAGGCATTTTCTGCCTCGTTTCAGGGCCAGTGTTTGTTACTTTTCAAGGTTGAGGCTCAATGTCTTAGTTACGTTTGGTGGTGCTTGAATAGGTTGCCAATATTCATAATAGCACGGCGATAAAGTAGTAGTCTGGTGGAATGTTGGATTGGGAGGTAACTTACAAGAAACGCATTATAGACCTGGGCGTCTTCGCTACAGGCTAGCAGTGCACCAGGGTTGTGGACTTCTGCATCGTGGGGCACACAGTTCACGGGAGAATGATCCCATTTGCTGTTCAATTTGCTTTCGAGTGAATTGAGACATTTTATTCAATGGTCAACACATTATGATTGACAGACCCACCATTAAAGAATGAAGCATTCTCAATACGCTATGCAACGAAGCTTATATTAGGGCTTAATTTACCTTATACAACTAAACAAGCAGTGTCTAAGCCAAGGGTAGTGACGTATTGCAGGTATAGTGTGGTTGTGCAGTATATAGCTGGAGGCAATGACAGGAGCCGCGAAATGCCTGCCGGCGGCACAATAAGCTTATACAAAATGCCAGCGCATGGGTCACCCACACACATATGCATTGACCAGGCATCCAGGAGGTGCCGACACAGCATCCGTCAGTGCAGATGACGGATGGGTTTGCAGGCGATAAGGACAGGGTGATCCACCCGTGCCTTGGTTTAGGCGAAGTGGCACACCGAGCGGCCTTGTAGGGCATGAGTAGTGTAAATTCACGCCATGTCTACGTGTTTATTGGCTGGCGCAGCACTTGGTCATCAGTCTGTACCCTTGTACTGGGGATCATCCAGGCAAGGGGGTACATTAGGGCTTAGTCACCCCAGAATTATATGCACAAAGGCGCTGCGAAAGGCGGAGACTGCATTGGGCAATTGGCTACAAGGGCCTTTATGAGGAACATCTGCTGGCACCATATAGAAACAGGTACCATGTACACTGGGTGGGCATTCCTCTGCAACCAAGGGCAGGTTTCAGGTCGCTTCAGTTAAAGACCTATTCACCCGCGCTTTAGCCAGGGCAGCAGGCGAGTGGTGGTAGTTGTCATCTAACAAGTGTGCTGCGGCGGAAAACAGTTTGGTCAACACTGCGTTAGAGCCGAATGGCGACAGGGTACTATAGATCATTTGGCAGTCCCAATATTCAGGAAAGTGCAGGTATTTGCACAGTGTTTCCCTCTGGTTCCCACAGACTTGCCTGCCCCATGGCTTATCCTTATGGGCTAGCACCTGAGACTGGAAGGGGCGTCTTCTGCTAACGGTGGCCAAATAAGTTGATAGTCGACGCTGGGGTAGATGTACCATGCAGGGCATGATTACTCCTTGTGTTGTCCCAAATATTTGGGGGTCCAACTTGGTGGAGTATTAAGTTCTTAGGAATCATCCAGCTTTCCTTCAACCCAAACAAGGGCAGTTAGCGTTGCACAGTATCAGGGAGTGGGTAGACATACACCGGTGATTCAGCGAGAGCATGCCCCGGGGCACGCACGCTTCACAAAACACAGAGCTGCAACCAGAAAGGTGCCAAGTGGCAGAAACCAGTAAATAAGTTTAATGTGTGTCTCTGCCCTTACAGCGGGGTGGAGCCAATGTCCTTTAGAGGTACACACAGGTGAGAATTGGGTGCTTCTTAGGGTTCGCATGACCAATGCGGTTTGTGGTATCTCCCTGCGGATCCACTGAAGGTGTACTGCAGCTGAGCAGAGAACGGGGAATCTGGGAGTCCGACACTTTTTCGAGTTTAAGCAGCCAGGGTCAGGGATGGGTTGCAGATACGGGCATCTGTGATCCGACGGCAGTTAAGCAAGCGGGGTGTGCTGCTTAGTTGTCACTACACGGAAGGGTGAGGTATCACCAATAGTGGGAATACATATATGGTTCAGACCAGATTTGACACCAATAAGGTGTTGACCGGGGTTTAGCAATCAGAAGGGTCTGTGCAATTGTCTGGTCAACAAGGCGAAGTATATGCATCCCAGAACCAAGGGTAGGTACCTGTTGCTGCAGTTAAGGTCAAAAGCCCCGCACGGTCAACTATATTAGCCACGCTGGGTGTGGACGCTGTCAACCAACTTAGCGTGCTGCTGTTTCAATAAATAGGAAAAACAGGGTGCCGAGCACAAAAGGCTACTATGCGGTCGAACATTTGGCACGTCCAGTGTTCAACAAAAATGTAAATTTAACGGAGCAGGTATTTTCCACCGCAGGGGCAGCTTAGGGGGCGGTGTGCACCCCCCCATCATCTATCTGGGAGTTGCTAGGATGGGGGTAAAGTAGGACTTAGCAATCGTTAGTGTCAGGCACCACACTGCAGACAGTGCGCTCTGTACTAAATCAGACAGATTCTCTAAGCTGGTATGCCTAGGGGGTTCCACCACTGAGGGAGCTGAGCGGGCGAAACTCCCATAAGGTATAGGGGATGCTTGGCAAGGGCGGGATGGCACCCTTGCTTTCTGTCACATACTTCTAGTTGGGGACATTCCGGTGCGTCAGGATTTCAAAAGCTAAGGGGCCCTTCAAATGTTAAGGACAACCCTTCCCGCCCTAATAGCCAAGGTGGGCAGGCGGGTGATTGGAACAGAGATTGACCAAAGGGGGTTCCCCCATTTTCTTAGGATACACCTAGGGGCAACGACATCATTGCCATGAGGAGGAGGTCACTCTTACAAGCCGTGAAAGCTGACTTAGGGGAGATCTGTAAATACAGGGATCAATGTGAGTTCAAGTGGTCTGAGATTATTCCCCGCAGAGTGGGGCTCGGGATGGGGACACAGGTGTTCAGGAACATACAGTGTTAGAAGGACGGCAACCAGGTGATATCAACACATACATGGGGCAATGTGAGCTATGGTTGTCTGAAAGCATCCCGCGCAGATAGGCACGGGGCTAAGCCATGTATGGCCGAGGAACATGCCTGCAGGGGGTGGACAGTCAATGTACAAGTTCTCAGGCCTAATGGGCCTCATGAACAGATTGGACCAGAGATTGGCCCAAGGGGGAGTACTCCCCAACGTCTTAGTGACACATCTAGGGGGCAACAACCTCACTGCCATGGGGAGGAGGCCACTTTGACAAGCCAGGAACGCTGATTTAGGGGAAATCAGTAAGTCCATGGGTCAATGTGAGATCTGGTGGTCTGATATCCCCCGCAGAGTGTGCCACGGGGCTAATTCAGAGGAGGCCGTTGAACATTCCCGAAAGAGAGGAATAGTTCTATGCGTAAGTTCGCAGACCAGGGGGGTATGGGCTTCATCAGGCACGAGCTGATTGAGGCTAAGGTCAAGGGCTACTTTGAAACATGGTGTTTATGGTCACCATTGGGTATGGATTTGTTCCCTTGACCTTGCAAGGGGCCCTGGAAATGAGAGGTGGCAAGTGAGAAGACAGCTGCCTTGAGGGCACTGGCCATCCAGGCGTACGCCTAAGGTTAAGTTGACAAACATGGGGTGCATTTGTCACAGCATGGACACGTTTCACTGGACATACAGGAGGCCCTAGAAAGCAGGTTACAGGTGAGAAATTAGCTGTTTTGGTGGGGGGCCCTGGCTGCGACGGTGGCCGCCTCCAGGGCTGTGGCGGAGTTACAGGGCGATCTGGAAGCAGACCGGTACAGTAAGGGTACCTCTGCGGCAGACCGGTACAGTAAGGGTACCTCTGCGCGGCACAGTAGGGGTGCCAGAGCCAAAGACCAGGAGCCTCAGGGCAGGTTCCGGGAAAACCGCGACGGTGCCCCGTTAGTCCTTCGGGCGGTTGGGGGCCTGACCAACCGGGGGTTTGCCCTGCTACGCTCCGCCCTGAAAAGGGCGTGAGTAGAACAGACCAACGTGTCACGTGATCCGGAAGAGGATCATCAAAGGTAGCACTGACTGGGTGCCCCACAGTGCTGGCTCACCAGGCGGGCGGGGGCAGCATAGGTTGTTACAGCTGCCCGCCCTTGGATCGCCCGTAAGATAACCCACATATTGCATACTCCTGTATGGAATAAACCTGCAGCAATATTTTCCCACTACAAAGTTGTCTCGTGTATTTATTCATTCTTGCATGCTCAGACTGGGGGTGGGAGAAGTTGCCGGTAATGGCACTATGTGGCTGTCCGCGGCCCCCGCAGGGGGCCACCTCAGCAGGGCGGCCCTTTAGTGCCATTTCGGCACCGCCCAGCCGCTCTAGTCTCTGGAGGGGTCTTGGAGCCCTCTAGCTTGGTCACCTCAGTGACGTCCTTCCGGTGCGCCGAGGTGGGGGGAGGGCATATATGCCTCCCCAGCCCCTCCTGGCGTCCTCTGTTGCACCAGCCACGCCGTCTCCCACCCCACCTCTTACCCGGCGGACAGGCTGGTGGACAAGCTACTCAGAATGTTTTAATGTTTTCTTTTGTGTTGCAGGCGGAGTTACAGGGCGATCTGGAAGCAGACCGGTACAGTAAGGGTACCTCTGCGGCAGACCGGTACAGTAAGGGTACCTCTGCGCGGCACAGTAGGGGTGCCAGAGCCAAAGACCAGGAGCCTCAGGGCAGGTTCCGGGAAAACCGCGACGGCGCCCCGTTAGTCCTTCGGGCGGTTGGGGGCCTGACCAACCGGGGGTTTGCCCTGCTACGCTCCGCCCTGAAAAGGGCGTGAGTAGAACAGACCAACGTGTCACGTGATCCGGAAGAGGATCATCAAAGGTAGCACTGACTGGGTGCCCCACAGTGCTGGCTCACCAGGCGGGCGGGGGCAGCATAGGTTGTTACAGCTGCCCGCCCTTGGATCGCCCGTAAGATAACCCACATATTGCATACTCCTGTATGGAATAAACCTGCAGCAATATTTTCCCACTACAAAGTTGTCTCGTGTATTTATTCATTCTTGCATGCTCAGACTGGGGGTGGGAGAAGTTGCCGGTAATGGCACTATGAATGCCTGCTAGTTAAAATGTTGTGCAGGCTCACGGTGCTACTGGCCCTCCCATGGTACGTCACACCATCGGGTGAAGGACATTGCCTTAACGATAGGCTGCTGTGCTCCCGCAATGCAGCGCAGCAGGTTTAAAGAGGGAAGAATCTATTTCCCACGAGACCATATACCAAGACTGAGGGTCACCAACCTGTCTATGTGCATCATTACTGAAGCAATACAGCAATTAAAGGAATGCTTGAATTAATCTCTGCCACTGGTAATTATTCGGGCCTCATCCCAGTCCGTCATTACTTTGCTCACTATGCCACCTCAGATCAGACCCAGCTATATGCAAATCTGCTTTAGACCACCTCCAATAGAAACAGTCCTGCCTGAACTGTCAAGCCAGTCCCTCTCTAAACCAGAACACAAGCAATGCAAGACTGGTTTCACCCTCACTGGGGCTCGTCGGGTGCAGCTTGGTTCGTTGGAACAATGGTCTGGAATGCAGCTTAGAGTGAATAATTATTTGAAGCATTCCTTCCATTACCTTGTTGTTGTGGCAGTGGAGGCTCTGATTTTTTTTTTTTTTTAAATCTGTTTTATTGTTATTTCGTAGAACTTTAAAACATAACAAAGTAAGACAGCCCGTATTCACATTGCGGATCACCAGTCACATGCGATCATTACATATTGCAACATTTTTTATGACAGTGCACAATTACATGATTATCGTTTGGTTGTAAATTCAATATAGGATGAGGCAACGCTCTGTCCTAAAGAAGATATAAAGAAAATACCCAAAAGGGGAGGGGGGGAGAAAGGATAAGGCAGAAAAAAAATTCTCAACCAGTATTCATGTATATACTAGTGTGCGGAGTAACAATACTCTCTATTTGTCTCACCCACACATGTTGGACATATGACTCCAGTCAGCCCTAAGAACTGCTAGCCTAGCGACAGGTGATAGAACAGTTATAAACACTCATGTCTACGGATCTGCTGTGTAAGGTTGAGCGTCAGGGATTATCAGCAGCCAGGTGCATTGTGCCTACGTCCTATTGGGTCTAAGTGGGTGCCACTGGTGGTGCGATGCGCCCTTCATCACGCCCTGCCGCATTGGGTACCTCGTCCAGATCTTGCCCTGCCACACGGAAATCCGACAATATTGCATCCCATGCTGGGGCTAGGGGCTGCCTGCATAGTCCAACTGCGTCCTCGCGGTGGAGAGCAACGCTCTCCGCCTGCGCCCAGCACAGGAGGGAGTGATGCCAGGCCTTGGCCACCGGGGGGTCGGGGGACTTCCACCGACGCGTAAGCAATCGCTTAGCCACTATAAGTCCTAGGTCGATGTATCTGGACGTCACCTTCTGATTCTTAGATCTATGGTAAAGTCCTAGGATGCAGACCTCCCATGTCCAATCCAATGTCCGCTCTGTGCGTAGTGCTAGTCTCCTAGTAACTTCAGCCCAGTATGGCTGTATGGCAACGCAGGACCACAACATATGGATAAGGTTAGCCCCTGGTTCACTACATCTGGCGCATTTGGCGTCTGTATGATTAAAAAATGTGTTTATCTTTGCCGACGTGAGGTAAGCTCTGTGTAGTATGTAATACTGAATGAGCCTAAATCGCCTGTTGCGGGGGATTCGTGTGGGACTCTCGAGCAGCAATGGAGGCTCTGATAAAGCAGATAAACTGCTGAATCACTTAGTTGACACATAAAACCGATTTTGACACCTTTTGAGAGAAAAATGACAAACCTGCACAACTTGTGCTCACTATATGTTGGAGAATTATGAGAAACAGATTATGAAAAGACTTAGGGGTCATTATGATGGCGGGCGGATTGCCGCCGCCCGTATGGCGGTGGCGATCCGCCCGCCATTTTGTCCGCCCGCCTAACATTTCCCCCGTGCCATATTACGATGGCGGTGGGGACCCAGGCGGATGGAAAGACTGTCCGCCAGTTTTCCGCCGGTAGGCAATCCGCCCGATTGCCTACCGGGCGGAAGAGGCCTGCAATATGGTGGCACCGCCATCCATTTTACGATGATGGCGGTCTCATGCCTTTCCATGGCGGAGACTCCGCCATGGAAAGGCATGCGGAGAATGCCTTTGGGGGCCTGTTGCGGGCCCCTAGGTGGTTGGGGGGGTGGGTGGCTGCACTTGGGGGGTACCCATGGTACCCCCCGACATTTGCATGCACAAGGTGGCAGGCACCGCGCGGTGCCTGTCACGTTGTGCATGCAAAAGCACAACATGCCCTTTTAACATTGTGGCGGGTGCTGAATACAGCACCGCACGCCACAATGTTAAATATACAGGATGCGACCGCCATGGTGGCGGTCGCATCCTAATAGGCACAGCGGGACCGCCGCACCTCTTGCGGGCGGTCCCTTTGTCCGTTGCGATGGCGGGCGGACTTTTTCCGCCCGCCATCGTAATGGGCCCCTTAGTTACTGCATCATAAACGAATGCAGAAGAGAGTCGGTCAGATAAAACCATTCATTTGAATAACATAGGTTCATGATTTACTAAATTGCTTTGGTATATTTAACGTGTAGTAGAAAAAGGAAAATGATGACTCACGTATTATAAAAGATTAATAAATCATCTTCATTAAATAACAATGTGCGTGAAGAATTATCGAAACTAATGTTATTTAGATTACATTATGTGTGTATTTTAGGAGTCTCATTTTAAAACTCCATGTTTTCCATACGTGAAAATGCGCACCAAGTGGGGGCAGAAAGAAGGGTGCTGCACATTTATAATAATTCCAATTTCTTTGAAACTTCTACAGAATAATCTTCATACATGTACTAATGAGAATTACTAGAAACAATATTCACATTTTATATTTTTGAATGATTTTGCACGTTGGTACTTTGAAAATGTAATAATGTGTTATAGTTACACGTTCAAATTACGACACTAAAAATGTTTCATGCAATGAATTGAAAGCAATATGTAAAGGTTCTAAAGACTCTAAATGTAATGCATATTTACATTATTTTATATTCTATATTCATGAACCAAATTCAATTTAGGCCTGCTATTTCTTTCCTGTGCTTGATTCTGTTCTCATGGACACCCTTTGTAAACTTGCAATGTGAAATTAAAATATGTTTCATAGAAAGAGTTCCCATGCACATACTAGGACTACTCGCTACCAATTTGCTACTTTGGGAACATCTGCCATGAGAAACTGTTTTCTTGAATTCACGCATGTGCTTTTGCTAAAGGACTATTGTTCACAACTTTACATTTTTGAATGGTTCAACAGCTTACGTGATGATCACCACCTTTTTGCCATGAAATGTGTCTTCTTCATGCTGCATGACAATAGCCCTATATGAACTTACAAATGGACTGAGTGGTCTGTCCAGATGAGGTGACTCAGTAGGTGTCACCCCGGAACTTGTGGATTATTATACGCTGTTTGACGGAGTGAAAGGAGGGGACCTTTTTTTCTTCTTCTGAGATCTTGCTCTTTTGCAGACTGAGAGACAGCTTTCATTCCTTGTGGACTCTACTAGCTTTCCTTGGGCTGACGCATGCACTGTGTGTGCTTTTCCCATGTGCTTTTCCCTCACTGGGAGAGTACCTTTGAGCTGGGATGATTCATGTCCTTTCCTGAACTTTTCTTTTTGAGTTTTGGTAAATAATGGCCCGCAAAAGATAAATTAGTTTATTCTGTGTTTCTAAATTAAATGTCTGATATTTGTTGCCAAAATGCATCTACTTGCTGATATTTGATTATAATGATGGTTCAACTATATGTTTAATAAAAAGGTTTCCCCCCCCAAAAAAATGTCAGATATTGATGTAATTACTCTTAATTTGCTGGTAAAATCTAACCATCCTCAAATCCTGTTTCTGTCTCTCCATGACTTGTCTCCAATAATTGATTGTGCATTCTAATTGAGTATTAATGAGGGATGGGAATTCTAATAGAGAGATCTCTGGTCAGCAAATACTAATGTTATTATTCTGCATAGCTCTAACTGAATTATTGGTTTGCATGATTCTAGTTCAACTGAATTCCTTCAGGAGATTTGTTCTGGGTGTAAAAATTCTGTACTTGTATAGTTTAGTCTTGAGAGTTATATACATGAATTTAATTACAAGTTTGTAAGTCAGTTACCAAATTCCTAGTCCTCGTTGCATAACTGGATTGGATCCCCTATATCTGACACCTCTCTGCATGGTTCAAGATCCATCGGAGGACCAAGTAAATGACTCTGAGGTGTAGTGTAAGGAGATAAAGTGAGACAAAGTACATGGGCTCAGTGGCGCTACAGCAGTTCTGAACGCTAAGAGTATGCCCACACGTGGGTCCTAGGCTCACTGTGCTTGGGAGACAAGCTATACCTTACATATGAGATCCAAGTAGGTCGAAATCCGTCTGTGGTTGCTTGTGTTCCCATATATGGGGGACCTTGTCTGGTAGTTCCAGCTGGACTGTGTCTAGTGCAGCAGGACCAAGACTGATTTGCATAAGGTGGTCTCTGTCTAGAATAGCACAGCGGGCGAAAAACGATGACATGGAAAGTTCCCTGTGGCTGAGAATAATTAATGCTCTCCGTCCATCTCCTTGTGTTTTTTGCAAGTGTCTTTGCATAATGGCAGGAATATTTTTGGCAGGAGATTTCTCAGCGCACCAGAGCTCTGCTTCCCATGCAGATGGAGGCTAGACAAATCGGTAGCACTGGTGTAACCATGGGATGCCTCCAGCCAACCACAGCCCCCGTGGTGTATTTAACAGCCATCAAGAAGTTTGAGTTTTCAATGCCATCTTGGTAGGCTGCACCTCTGACTGACAGTCCAGTTAAAAAAATCTTTGCACCCAGTCTGCACTTGCTTTGAACCTGAGAGTGAAGGAGACTGTGGCACGTTTACCCACAATGGATTACAACTGCTGTGGCATTTGGCTGTTCATCCCAGAGACTGCATTTCAAACACTGCTTTTCTGCTGATTGCCTTGGACAGGTATCCAGGACACCAGACTTTTGAACAGTCAAAAAGCCCAAAACTTTGACTTCCGCTTCCCATTCTTCTGGCTCTTAATTCTTATAGACCAGGTCCCTTTCTCTTGCTTCACTGCTCTAATCCACAGTGATAGATCTCAGTTTAGTCATTACTTAACTTTTCGAACACGTCATCTTTTATTTCTTGATAGTAGTCCACCCCACTCATCTTTGACCCTCCAGTCCTCCAATGGAAGCCTTGTGTTCGGTCAATAATACGAAGGAAGGCGACATGACGTGAGATGATGTTGTGTTTCCGGCCGAGGCTGCCTTTTGTATCATACGCTCTGGGCCACCCAGGGTGGAGAAGTTCACAATGCTATTCACCATGGCAGAGCGTTGCTTTGAGACAGGCCCTTCTTGTTGCGAGCAGCAGGCCTGCATTGCCTCCGCCATGTTCTTCTCAGAAGCAGGCTTGCTGCACACCCTAGGCGGCATCACTAATGGCCCAGGCTCATGAATATTCATTAGCCAGGCAATTAATATTGTTCGCCAGTCTACTCCCAGCAATTTAAGTTGCTGGGGTTTGGAACTAGAGCAAGATGTTGCATTCTAGTCTTTGCTCCCAAGTCACACTCTATATGGTGTTGTATAATTTTGAATTGCAATGTGTTTTTGTAAAGCTCCCAGCCACAGTAAGTTTTCTGAGCCCTGAGGAACATGTGGTTTAAATCAGATACTGTAGTGTCTAATGAGAACATGTACTGCAGATAGGAGGTGCTGGTCAGATTGTCTTCAATGCAATGAAATGCAAAACCTCTGACTAACCAGAGAGATGCATAGAAACCTCTCGGTTGCATGCTGAGTGATGTGCAGCCGGTGTTTCTCAGCTCATCTGCTAACTGCAAGGACACACTGCGCATACTCCAGACACAAAAATGCATCTGCACCTGTGAAAGAGGTTTTTGATCTCGATGCCCTGTAGCGGTTTCCTTGTGTCCGTGCCAATTATAACTAGAAATTGCCTCATCTTGTTTTTGCTGAGGTTGCAAAGAACCCAGTGTTTCCCTCCAAAAATGTAAACTGCACCTGGGGATAATGAGGAGCATGGGGGCTTCGACATGAAGCTGATGTGATAACATGATAGTGTAGACTAACAGGTGACCAGAATAGAAGGCTGTCCTTGTTCCAGCCCTCCCAGACTTCAGAGGCACCAGCATCTCCGAAAATGCCTTAATTTGTTTCTGAAGTGTATTAAAAATTGATGGCTGGAATGCCTGAATTAATCTCAGCTATTGATAATTACTCGGACTGCATCCCAATCCATCGTTATGTTGCACACCATGCCACCACACTTTAGATCAAGCCATATGCAAATCAGGCTTGACCCTATCCAATAGGAACTATCCAACCCGAACTGCGTGGCCACGTCCTCCTTGAACCAGAGCACAAGCAATCCAGGACCAGTTTCGCCATGATTGGGGCTCTTCAGTTAGGTGTAGCTTGGTTCCAGTGGCACAGTGAGCACGGGGCCCACGTTTGGGCATATCAATTCCACTTAGGGCATTGCAATGAAGTACACAAAAAAGTGATGGGTGAAATGGTTGAATTAATCTCAGACACTGCTGGTTACTCAGGACCACATCCAAGTCCGGTTATTTGCACACCATGCCACCACAGTTTCAAACCAGCCGTATGCAAATCAGTCTTGAGCCTGTTCCAATAGCAACAGTCCAACCCGAACTGCAATGCCAGGCCCTCCAGGAACTAGAACACAGGCAACTGATGACCAGTTACTCCTTGATTGGGGCTCTTCAGTTGGGTGACATACCTATTGCACAAAGGATGTAGCACTGAAGTATACAAAAAAGTGAAGGGTGCAATGCTTGAATTAATCTCAGCCATTGGTATATATTCGTTGCTGCATCCCAGTCCATCATAATTTTGCACACCATACCACCACAATTTAGACCCAGCCATATGCAAATCAGTCTTGGTCCTGCTCCATAACTAACAATTCAACTCAAACCGCCAGGAAGGGTCCTCCCTGAACCAGAACACAAGCAACCCACAACAGGTTTCGCTGTCATGTGGGCATGACTTGACTGCAAGGGCCAGTTTTGAGGTCATTTCAGAGGACCTAGTCTGCCAAGGAATCTCTCAATGTGTTTTTAGGGAGTTGGAGCTCTACCTCCAGCCTTAACATGTTATCCAGTGCTTAATATGCAAAGAAAATAATAATAATAAGTGCAGAGGCTGAAGTTTCTTATAAGAGTCTACCATTGGCACTGCAGAAAGCTAGGATTACCATGCTAAATACAATGGCCTACCAGTCTTGTTGCCACTTCATGCCTCTTTCTTCCACTAGCTTACACATCGTGGGCCTGATTCACAAAGGGAAACAGTGTTTTGTGTAAGCTTAACTTTGTTTTGGAATTCACAAACTCCGATTTAATAGTAAGTTGATGACTGGGGAGGCTGCGCAGGCGGACGGAGAACTCTGCAACTAAAAAGATAGGCATTTTGTATCTTTTTATGTGCGGAGTCCTCTGTCCTGACAGTGGAGTCTCCACAGTCTTAATCTTACTATTACATTGGAGTTTGTGAATTCCAAAACAAACGTAAACTTACACAAAAGTGTAAATTTACCTTTGTCAATCATGCCCTGTGAGTCTTTATCTCCCCCTTCAACTTACTTCTCTTCCTCCTTTTTTTCTCTCTTTTTTCTGCCTTTCTCTTTCTTGCTCTGGGTCAACATCTGATGAAATAAGCATTGGTAAATGCAATAGGTGTCGCCTATGTGATTAATAATAAGATTGTTTTTGTTGTAAGTTGTAGCTTGGTGAGTCATTGTGCAATATAAGTTACTGAAACTCCGTTAAAGTGTTATGACTTGTATGTTGAGAAAGGCAATATATTGGGCTGTTACTGATTGTATTATAAAGTGGGGAGATTAGGTAAATGGGGGAGGACAAAGAAAAAAAACATGCATCCGATAAGTACAGTGTGAATGCAGATGAGGCAGGGGACCGAGATTAGGTGAGAATGCGCCGTCTCATTGGCTGCGCCTTGCTCTGATCGGAAAGACATCTTGTAGTGATAAATGCTGAGTCATACCACGGGGGTCCCTTGTGTGCCTCCGAACAGAGAACTTAATGTTCATGCCTGTAGTCTGAAGGGAAACGATTTAAAAGACCCAGAGATTAGATCATTGGATGGGGGCGAATTATGTCAAAAAGATGGGCGCTGTATCTGTGGAAGCAGAAATAAATAAAACGAGGCGGGAAGCAACGAGGTGTGACCCGGGAGGAGGCTGCAAGACACGGGGAGGATAGAGAAGGCCTGCAGATGCACTCGTAAGGAGTGCTTGTTAGGAAATGCGAACAAGCAACACAAGTGAAGGGGCTAAGTGCTAGGTGAGCTTCTGGAGGGAATTCTGTGCTCTTGACCCTGTCCCAGTTAACACACTAAAGAGACGAGAAGAAGATGTGGTGTATCAGTCAGAGCTGCCGACTTCAGACCTGGGGACCATGTGTCAAGTCTCTGTGTTGGCTCAACATCCTGTGATTCTGGACAAATCATTTAATCTCCCCGCAACTACAAACAAGCAATTGCAATGCAATAGGTCTTGCATTTGTAAGAGTTAGTGTTATTGGCTTTGTAAATTATAATTGTTTTACCTATGTGTTTTGTTTTGAAGTGTAGTGGACACATGTGTTGTGTAGTGGATTTATGTGTGTTGTATGGGAATTGTTAGTTTTTTTGTGTGGTGTGGAATTGTGTGTTGTTTAGTGTATTTGAATAGTAGAATTATGTGGCATGGTGAATAGATAGTGGCACTGAACAGTGTTACTGTGCAAAGGCATGTAGCTGCAAAAATAGGGTTGATATAAAAGGTGAAAATTCTGGGGTGACGAAGGAGAAAAGGCAGATTTCCTAAACTTACATATGAAACCTTGAACCAAATAACAACTTGGCCAATGTTGACTGTGAGAAATGTGGTATTTACATTTCTTCTTAGTATTATTGCTGTACACATGCATAAAGTAAAACCAAAACATAATGAGAAAGGTATTCTTTTCAGTTTTTTGTTATTCAGTAGTACCTTTATGCCTCCAAAAGCAGTGTCAGTGTGTGTGAGACCACAAAAACCAACCCCTATAGTGGACAACTCAGAGAGATGCGTCCTTATTAGAAATTTGAGCAAGATTTCTTTTATTTATCTTCACAACTGCTTTATCAAACTAAGAAGTCCGCTAACTGTGAGAGGAAGATATTGGAAATTGGACGCGGCACTGAGAGGTGACCCACACATATGACTCGACCATTTCCTTCAAGAAAGAGATCATTTGTTTTCGGCCTAGTAGGAGCCACCACAAAGCTCTCAAATGCCCTGTGCACTGCAGGAAATCCTGCATGTATTCATGTCATGTTGTCATTACACCCTGAATGAAATTTCACAGATATGCATGGGTATTTTGCAATCTAAAAAGAGAATTCTCAATGGTATTCAATAAACTGAATGGGAAACTGCACAAAGAAAGGGTAACATTTATAATCAATCACTCTGCACATTCAAGGAACGTGCACCTATTCACTATGGGCAAGCGACGTCACTATGTTACCATTCTGGGCGATAGCACCTAATAACAAATTTGATGTGAAAATTTAGACACCAATACAATGAAATTCATGACACTTTGTTCATATGTCTATTGCCATTATTTGTTTTTTGGGGTGGATCTTTCCCCCGCCCGCAAACTCCAAACAATTTCTTGTGCAAATGAGTTTCTTGGTTATGGATTGGAGATTTTCATAAAATGCCTTGACAGAAGCCACTACGCTGAGGTTTTGAAGATAGGCGCTACATGGGGTCTCTAATACTAAAGTTGTGTGTCAGCAACATGTTACTGCTTAAGGGCCCCATAGGGAGTGCCTGGAAACAGAAATGAATGCGTGTCTGTAATGCAATGGGTGCTCATGTACAGCACTCACATACCTGAGGGTCGAGTTTGCGCTATATAAAACTGAAAAAAAAGCAGTGTTGGGCGAGGGGTGGCACCCACAGCGAATATGAAAGTAAACCAAGAAAAAGGAGCCAAGGCTACAACAACATGCCAAACCGGATGCAAAAAACAGGAATAAACTACCTTGCTGGGATAGCCCTGGAGCAGTGGAAAATGCCCGGACCTGAGGCGTCGGTGAGAAGAGGTGAGTGACGTGGCATCCTGGTCTCTGACATGCACAGCAGCTTTGCGGGGAGTTTAGGGTTGGTCCAACCAGTATTGTATTGTATTGTAATTGCATTTGTATAGCGCTTACTACCCCTGACGAGGCGTCGAAGCGCTTTTTCGGCGAGTAGCACGCTACTCCGGAACCCATAGAGGATTAGTGTTGAATTAGTATAGTGAAACATGCAAGTAAATTTTAAGTGGTGGATATGTTAGTCAGTTATTTGGATTCAGAAGGATAGCGGAGGGATAGAAGAGGGAAAAAAGGTTTGCATATATATAGCGCTTCTAACCCCTGATGGGGTGTTGAATTGCTTTTTTTTTTTTTTGGGCGAGTAGCACGCTACTCCGGAAACCCATAAAGGATTAGTGGTGAATTAGTATGGTGAAATATGAAAGTAATTTGAGTGGTGGATATTAGTCAGTTATTTGGAGTGAGAAGGATAGTGGAGGGATAGAAGGGAAAGAAAGGTTTGCATTCATATAGCGCCTGTTACCCCTGGTGGGTGTTGAAGCGCTTTGTTGGCGAGTAGCACGCTACTCTGGAACCCATAAAGGATTAGTGGTGAATTAGTATAGTGGAATATGGAATTAGTGAAGTGAACATGCTAGTCTGTTATTTTGATTGAAAAGGATAGTTGTGGGATAGAAGAGTGAAGGATTTCTTTTTGTAGGTCATAGCAGTAGGAGGAGGCTTTTTGATGAGTAAAAAGGGTTTTTGGAGGGGAAGAGTCAGAGGGAAGAGTTTAGAAAGGTTTGTCTTGGGCATTGGTACAGTAAAGGAGGTGTCAGAAGATACAAGGAGGGGTAGAGTAGGAGAGAGTCAAGAAAGGGTTATTTTGGGGAACATAGTAGTGGTATGGCGTTTGCGATAAATGAGAGAGTGGGTGTAGAGGATATAGTGATAGATGTATAGGGTGAGATAGGGTAGTGAATTGGAAAAAGTAGTAGAAAGAAGTTTGAGATGAGTCAAAAAGTTGGGCTAGAAGATATATTGAGGGAAGTATAGGCTGAGAAATAGGGTAGTGCATTGGAAATGCTAAATTAGAAGAAAGTGATAAATATATAGATCCATAAGTACATTGAGAGTATATAGATGCATAAAGGAGGTAAGTATATGCAGATTAAAAATATTGATAGAGGTAGTGGATGTGAAATAGGGTAGTGCATTAGATATGCTTTTTCAGGAGAAAAGTAATAGACACATTAATTAATGGGAAGATGGGCAGCATTCCTGGCCCTGGCCCGTCTCGAACAGGCTCAAACAGGCACTCACCCTTGTCCTCTCTGCCCTTAGCTGAGACGCCCGGGCTGAGACGCCCTAACCCTGGCCTTTGATACCCCTAGTAATCAGGTGACCCCGTCAGCCAATGGGAACCCTAGCCCTAATACTATCCAATCACAACACTAGCCCTAAAAGCTAGAACCAATAGGAGATCAGGACCTTACAGCCAATCTTAGCCCTACTCCAAGCATCCAATCAGTTCCAAAAACCCTGATCTCTATGTCCAATAGAGGCCCTAGACCTACCAGTAGTCCCAACCCTAGTCCAAGCAACCAATGGGACGGGAAGCCCTAGTCACTACTTCCAATAGAAAGCCTAACCCTACTCTTAGTCCCACACCTAGTCCAGCAACCAATAACACCAGAAGCCCTAATCGCTACTTCCAATTAAAGGCCTAACCCTAGTCCTAGTTCCACCTTAGTCCCAACAACCAATAAAACAGGAAGCCCTAGTCCCTGCTTCCAATAGAAATCATAACCCTAGCCCTAGTCCCAACCCTACATTGATTGAATCACAGATCCAGAAACCTGCTCACTGCAATCTGGGGCACAGGTAGGCTGCAACTCACAAGATGGAGGAGAATGATTTGGGGTGCACCCAGCAAAGCCTTAAGGGACCTGGGCAGGTGTGAGGGGAGGGCTCAGAGTTGCCTGGGAGCTGAATAGCCAATCCCCAGTCCTAGGCCTGCTGGCCTGGGGGTGGGGGTGGGGGGCTGCTTCTCCTGTCCAGAATCTCCTAGGAGACAGACAGGCTCAATCCACACTTTGGATTTCTGCAGGTAAAGGCCTCACAAACTTGAAATCAGTACACGCAAAATGTGAATAAATAAACAGTTTAAAAAAACTAAATAATAAAGTGATTAAGGAAAGAACTATCTGTGAGCTTAATGTGTGTGTGACACACTCTTACACACTTGCACATATATATAGCCGACATCTTGAACAGGGTAGACAACGTTTACGCTAATACTCAATACTAGCAGGAACATTGTTTGGGTATTAACTTCTCGGCAGTGAAACTGCATCACCCCAAGCCCCCCTCGATAATCTGGTGTCTGGAAACAGGCCCCTCTTTGGAACAGGAGCTGGGGGAGTGCAGAGCCAACACAGACGCAGGAATATCTGCCATATTTACATCCAAGGGAAGCTGCAGTGGCCATTTTCAAACCAGGAAAGAGAAATACAAAGTTATGTACAATATAATTCCTGCTGTATGACAAGATAATTCAGTGGTAGGGTGGAACTTCCAGAAGGAATGATAATGCTATATTATCTGTTAACACAAAACATATTATTGTCGCGCCCGAAGACAGTGTGAGGGTTCTCTAAAGCAACACGGGAATCTACATGAAAATAATGCCGACAGAGCAGCTCTGGCAAAGGGACGGGTACATAAACATGGGAAAAAGCGGCGGGCGGAAAGTAACAATTTAATAAAAAAACGACAGGCGGAAAGTTACGATTAAACAGCAGACACGGTGGAGGTGCCGATAGAAGTCGGCGAAGGGTGAAAAGCAATAATTAAAACAAAAAAAATAGTTCTTCCAAAGGATAGACAAGGGATGTAAGCGTAAGGAGCCTGTACTTGGCCGTTGCTCCTCAGCCTTAGACGGAAGTGAGGAATTGGCTGAGCGAATGAGTTAGGAGGCAGCCAAGAAGAGCGACCATGGAATGAACCTATGGCAAGCAGGAGGTGGGAAGAAAGTAGGGCCCGATTCACAAAAGTAATCTGAGACAAAATCTTAACTTTACGACTTTCGGTATTCACAAAAGGCATTTAGGAGTAGTAATGTTAGGATTCCTAATTTTACTACTCCTAAACTGAGACAAAATCCAAACTTTACAACTTTTCAGTATTCATAAAAGGCATTTAGGAGTAGTAAAGTTAGGATTCCTAACTTTACTACTCCTAAACTGAGACAAAATCCTAACTTTACGACTTTCGGTATTCACAAAAGGCATTTAGGAATGGTAAAGTTAGGAATCCTAACTTTACTGTTCCTAAATGCCTTTTGTGAATACCGAAAGTCGTAAAGTTAGGATTTTGTCTCAGATTACTTTTGTGAATCGGGCCCGGAGTTTGTATTGAACACAGCAGGTCTTGCAGACACGACATTTGTGCTGCCTAAGCTCAACCTAAAAATGAATGAGTAATTAACTGATGCTCATGTAAAGCACAAAGTACGTTTTACTAAACTGCAAGCATGAAAATTTAACTCATTATTAACGCATAACCATTACCACTCCCTCACACCGCAAACCACAGACAACGTGATGAAATTAAACTATTTGCTGCAAGCTGTAAATTGTGTTTTTTTTTAACAACAACAAGCTGTTTGTGGAGTTTTGCAGTGGTATGTCTTGTTATTTAGCACTCTGTAGCAGCTCGGGCAGACTGGGTAAACAGTAAACACTTTGAAACAGGTGTGATTTGGTTCAAAGGAGCGCTGCATAATAAAGTTGTAAAGCAGCCTTCATTGGCACTCACAAGATCCTGCCGCTGCTGAAAGCAAATTTGCCAAAAGGGTTGAGTTCCGTCTTGGAAGGAGGGGGAGCGGAGGCCATGGAGGGGTCAGAGTGAGAGGAGTGCAAGCATCAACGATGAGGAAGCAAAGATGATGGAGGGAGCAAGAAGAAAAAGACCTTGCTGATGGATGCTGCGCACACAAAGTGCATTTCGAAAGGAGACAAAGCTGTAAACTCATTTTCGCAAATTCACATGACGCCAAAAACTCCAAGTTGCTTTCAAGTTCTAAAAGTCGCCAGCTGCAGCCATTGTAGACGCCATTGTAAAAGTCTTGTCTTGGGGATAGATGTTATAGACACCCTAGAGTAATTGAAAATAAAATAATGTTTACTTGTTAGGCAATTCGTTTGTTAATTTGCAAATCCACTGAAATGAATGGGCGTCCTATGATGTAGTCGAACGGTCGATATTTAGGCCAGATGACAACCTTTCTGCGCCTCTGCTTGATTTGCTTAAAGTGCCCTGTTCAGACAGCTGAAGAAAGCAAGGATCAGAGAGCAGGTAGAAGATGTGGTGTTGCTGCCAGAGTTGTCGACTTTAGAGCTGGGTAACCAGGTTCGAGTCTCAGTATCAGCTCAACATCCTGTAAGAAAATCACTTAATCTTCCCATGCCTAAAAATATAAAGATATGTGAAGAACTCACACCAAATAAAAGAAATATTAAATTTAAATTCTGTAAGAAGCACAACAGCACAGTCACCAAGAAGTAGGTCGAAAAAAGTGGCATGTTCGCTCGTAATTAAAGTAATTAAAGTAACAAAGAAGTTCAAGCAGATGGAAAGGTGTGCTTCGACCTCGAGACACTGATAAGAAGAAGACACGGAGAACAGGAAATGGTATGCTACAACCAATAGAAATGGAGGAAAAGTAAGTGGCAAGCACACAAATGAATGAAAAGAAAGGGCTGGATGTAAGCTCCTTTTAAGATTTATCTTAAATACAATAGTTTGTACAAGTGATGTGCAGGTGAAACCTAAAAATAAGTTGTGGCCCTCAAAAATAAGTGCCTGCCATCCGCACAATTTCAGCATGGGATTTGGTTGCCTGTCGGGATAAGTAAACCGGCCTGATTATGTGTGCCCTCCTAAATCTCCTTTAAAGTTCACCTCCAGATTTACAAATGAGAAATTATCGGAGGAAATAGTTATTTCGCATCCGATCTCTTGCAAGTTCCCATTTGCCCCTAGTTTTCTTCACCTACTTATAGCAACTGAAATATCTAAGAATTCCTGTAATTCCGATGTGGCCTGTAACTTCGAAATTAAAGTACAACCCGTAATGAGGTCCAGGTCTGTCTCTCGTCACCTCTATGACATTAACCACTTATGTTTTATCTCCATTCCTGTACAATTGATGAATGAGTACATATCTGGCACAGCTTAGAACTAAGGGGAGCCCTTCTCATGACAATGCATGTGCGGCACCACTTGGTCCCCGCTCTCCTTGTTTGGATGGTGGTGGGCCCCACTGCTCACGATGGGGCACTTGGGTGCTAGTGGCCTCAGTGGTGTTACAATGCACAGCTGTGGAAATCACTCAAGTCATTTCAGCACCACTAGCATTCCTCAAGCCAGTTATGCATTACCTGTCTTGTCAGGAACATGCATATTTATGTTTTCTTTTAACTTACTGCTATTGTTTTTAGCTGTTTTGTAGTATGTGGTCTTCAGAAGAAAAGTCTTGTACTCAGCCCTGCTACCAGAAAAGAAACCAAAAACGTGAGGGTCCAGGACAGTACTTCACACGCTTTTTGTCCTTATAGTTGCAGTAATATCTCAGTTTTACTGGCCTGTCAGAGTCACAGTGTGCCAGGAAATCCCCTGATTTCCCCAAAGGCCATCCCACCGTTGATCACTGCAAAGAAAAGAGTAATGCAAGAGAGGTGAAGACTTGCAGCATTGCACCTCTCTTTGAATCTCTTCGGGGCCGCGGTGTAGCAAGGGTTTTACCGGGCTTGTGCACGCATGGAACATGCCACCTTCCACCCATCCCCCTCCACCCCCACTAATGGTTGGGTGGTAAAATACAGCAATATTCAGGAATCAGTCTGTCCCTGAGGCCCCGGTACCACTGCACCAGCTGCACCATTGATAGCTCCCACCTGGTCAAGAGGTCCCTTTACACCAATACAGCCTCACAGGCTTGAAAGATCATCACCTGGATTTCTGGACCTAAATGGCAATAATCTGAACAATGACTAACCAATATTTGCTGCTCTTAGAAGGTCAACACAAACCTGTTTTGTTAGCAGAAGTTACCTTAGTGGGCAATTTAGCAAAAAATAGGCCATGTTATGTTATGTAATGAAGCTTTTTAGAGCGCACCAACACCCGGAAGGGTATCCTGGCGTGAGCATGTGTGAGTCAAGGCACACCTAGGGCCTAGTGGGACAACTCGAAAGGCAGGTCTTCAGCTTCTTGCAGAATTCATGAAGTGAGGAGGAGGTTCTTAAGTGTAGCAGAAGGTCGTTCCATGCTTTAGGAGGATGTAGGATGTAATAACTAAAGCAGGTATACTCTGCAATGGTTAATCAGCACCCATATCCCAGCTGGGATGGTAGAAGACTGGTCAGAGTATGGTCTGACATACACATCTAGGGGCAGATTTACAAGCCCCTTGCGCCACTTTTGCGTCACTTTTCCCATGTTAAAAGTGACGCAAAAGTGGCGCAAGGGGCTTGTAAATCTGCCCCCTAGTCTTAAGTATTGTTTTCGAAAATATCGTCCTTAGACTTAATAACAGAAAAATCTAAACCAAATCGGACAATAATTTTGTAAACGATACTTAGGGGGGCATAATGTTAAAATCAAACAATATTTTATGTATGATATTCTGACACATAACCTTTAGAAAATGAATTGAGGCCCCAGCATATTTTTGTGGCTTTGGAAGTATAATTGGTCTACTGTTTTATAAAATGCCGTAAACAAGAATTTATACATGCAATAGCAATGTCCTTGTGTAGTATTTACCTGCCTTCAGAGTAGTCATAGTGTTAAAATAAGTATGGTACTATGGTCTTTAATCACGTTGTAGTTATGTTTCAAATGGTTGCTAATAGATATTTTATAATGATTTGATATTTACCTAAGTTTCTGAAGGCTGGGAGTCAAGACAAAACAATGATTAACATTTGTTAATTCGCGACAGTGAGCCTTTTTTTAATAACACTGTTTATACCAGTAATGTAAGACGTGCAGTTAACAACTATATTAGAAGCCTCATTTAACCTCTGATCCGAATGACAGCAGCAGACGTGACGTCATATGACTGCTTGCAAGAACATTGCATAATATGACCAATGGTTGTCGATGACATGAAGGGAAGTGACATCAGCTTGAAAAGTTGCTTGCGGCGTCCATTAAATATGCTCTCTTTGCAGCAGGCACTGTTGTGCAAGCTGGTGTGACGCAAACTGTGCACAAGAGAGAGCAAGGGCTGGCCACAATGGCTCTTCATGCCAGTCCAAATCTGCTCCTCTCTCTGTTCCAGCACCCTAAATAAATATATCTCTTAGAGAAGAGCCATACTTGCTACGTCAATGATGGGCGACAGGCAGGGCACGTAAGAGCGCACCCAGTCATATTTTTCATGTTCATGGGCCCTGTGCGCTTCCTGCCGCGCTTCCCTTAGAGTTATTTACCAACATGAATTGCATTAGTTGCAATTTGTCGTGGCCGGAAGTGCTTTTGAAGCCAAATAATGCTTTCCTCCGCACTGTCAGGGGTGTAGCTTCCATTGGTGCAGCAGGTACAGTGGCACCGGGCCAGAGGCCTGAGGGGCGCGCTCTACCCTGATTATTGCTGTGTTTTACATTTCAAACAGCGGCCAGGCAGTACATTTCCTTCCGTGCACTAAGGCCCATGACACAGGGGCTACGCTGCTGCACACTCTTCCAACACCTAAATGATTGCATAAGTTATCATTAGCATAGTGTAAGAGAATAGACCATCTTATTTGCTTTATTTTTATTTTTCAAGGCTTACCTGTAGACATGGGACAAAGGTAAGTACCGAAGTGCATGCTTCGCGTGTGGGGACCACTGGTCGGTTGCTGGCAGATATGTGTCTTTTTCAAATATTAGCAAACATTATTCTCAAAACTCAGCTTCGTAGTACTTTTCATGCACATTCTAACCCAAACCGCTCTCTAAAACCAGTTATGGTTGTTTTCATCCCAGATTTGGAGAGAGGGTAGGTTGTGTATACACTTTCAATTTATGCACGTCTTCCTCTCCGGGTCTGCGAGGCATCGCTTTAGATGCTTTTTATCTACAGGGGCACTGTGCAAGCTCACATGGAAATGGTGCTTTACATACAGGGCACAGTCCCAGCTCGCCTGGAAATGATGCTTTACCTTCAAGGTGGATATGGTGCTTTACATACAGGTTCACTGTCAAAGCTCGCCTGGATATGGTGCTTTACTTACAGGGGAACTGTGCAAGCTCTGCTGGACATGGTGCGCTACTTACAGAGGTATTGTCCCAGCGCGCCTCAAAATTATGCTTTATACAAGGCACTGTGCATACTCACCTGGATATGATGCTTTGCATACAGGGGCACTGTACAAGCTCATCTAGATATGATGCGTCGCCTACATGGGGCACTGAGCGAGGTCGCCTGCATATGATGCTTTATATTCCGGTCCACTGTGCAAGCTAGCCTGTATATGATGCTTTCCTTACAGGGTCACTGTGCAAGGTTGCCTGGATATGATGCTTTAAATACAGGGGCACTGTGCACACTCAATTGGATATGGTGCTTTACAGACAGGGGCACTATCCAAGCTGGCCTGGAAATAGTGCTTTACATACAGGGTAGTTTCCCAGCTGGCCTGTATGTGATTTTGAAGTCTCACCCCAAAGCCTTCACTGGGAAAATTGGAAGACTAAATGGTTTCTAGCACAAAATCATTCTGAAGAATGATGCAGTTCTATGTGTCTGGTAAGCCGGGAGTATACTCATAACAATTTGAGATGAGGTTTGTAAGGAGTTAGACAGACTACAAGCTGCAGGTACTATTGAACAGGTAGGATCCTCAGATTGGGTTGCTCCTTTAGTAGTGGCATGACGTGTCAATGGCAAATTAAGATTCTGGTTTGACCTGAGGGGCCTTAATAGAAATATCTTGGTGGACCAACTTTCCCTACCTAAGATCAAGAAAATGTTGTCTTTAACCAAGGGCATCAGTTGGTTTTCCTCAATTGACCATACTGTGGCATACCATCAAGTTCAGCTGCACTCAGAGAGCAAGACTCTTACTACATTTATTACACCGCTCAGATGTTTCTGATTTTTAAGGGTACCATCAGGTCTTGCCTTTGCAGCGACAATGTACCAGAGACGTATGCATGAACTATTCAAAGGGATTGAAAACATGATATTTTTCCAGGATTACATTTTGATGATAGGGAAGACCAAATCAGAACATTACTCTAAATTTGAACAAGTTATGAGTATTTTAGAGAAGAAGGGTCAAACCACAGACTACTGTAAATGCAAATTTGCACAAAAAAGTGTTACATATCTGGGTCATGAGGTTAATTGTGAAGAAATTAGTCCCAAGAAGGAGTTAGTGGCGGTGATAAAGAACTCTCCTGTCCCCTAAAGCAAGGATGGTGTAAGAGCATTTTTAGGTCTTGCAGAGTTTTATCCAAAGTTTGTCAAAAATGTCTCTTACAAGACATATCACATTGACAGTTTTTGAAACACAATAATAACTTTGAGTGGTCTCCTGAATGTCAAACCATTTTCCAAATGGTTAAAAATGACATTTGTAGTGCCCCACCTGTACAAAGGTTTGATTCAATACTGCGTAGTGTGGTTACTACGGATGCAAGTGGTAAAGGTATTGGTGCAGTACTAACACAGGTAGGCCATTTTGGTAAGGAGAGTATCGTCACTTTTAGTTCTCATTCATTGACTCCCACAGAAGAAAAATATTCTGTCATTTAAGTGTTAGCATGTGGGTGGGGTCTGGGGCATTACAGGCAATATATTGGGTATGCATGTCACCCTATGCATTGACCATAAACCACTGACTAAACTCCTTACGAGAAAGGGATTGTACAATGCATCACCACGTCTTGCTCACAAATCTATGGAATTGTTAGACTATAAATATGAAGTGTAATATATGCCAGGAGTAAAGAATATAGTAGAAAATTTCTTTAGTCGGTTACCCATACCACTGAAGGATGCACCTGAAGATGATTTTGAGAAATGCTGTGTGGCAGGGATGAATAACGGAATGGAGGGCACTACTTGTTAAGTGTGGCATGATGCTCAAGATAAGGATTTGATATTAATGGTAGTGTACAAGATGGTTGTTGAGGGTTGGCTGGAGAAGAAGTCATTAGATAAAATGATATAAGCATACTGGGAATTGAAACACAAATTGGCAGTTGGAAATAAAAAAAGTCAGAAGGTGTGGGAAGGTAATTCTACCTGAAAGTCAAAGAAATAAACTTTGGATATTTTTAATGGAGTACACTTAGGAATCTCAAACCTAAAAGTAGAATGAAAAGCCCTTATTGCTAGCCCGGTTTGAATATCGTAATTGGGAGGAAAGTAATGGAGTGCATTATTTGTGACAATTCTAACAAATCTCACAACATTTTTTAGACAACTATTATGTCCCATTAGCAGTGAAAATAATCAATGAATAAAATCAGGTTTGATTGGGTTACTAGAAAAAGATGCTACTACTAATACTCCTGCACATAGTAATGGATAGGAAGGGGTTGCACCTGGTGATACTAGTGAAGAACTGGATGGAAATGAAGGGCATGGTCATCAATAGCCCAGTTGCCTAAATAAAATGTATGGAGGGTTTGGCAGGGTTGTGGGTAAACCATCAAAGTGAAATGAATATATGTGTGCATAACCATCGCATACATTCTTAGCAGTGAGTGTTGGGTATTACTGTTTTACTTTATTAATTTACAGTTTATTTTGAAATTTTATTATGGTGTGCACACAAACACACACACACGCATTGTATTCACTGAAAAAATAAAGGTTAAAGGGACATTATAGTTAGGCAAAAATGTCACATAAAACATACTGTTTTAACCGAACAAAACCACTGAAATTCATCAGTTACAGTTATCTCAAGTAACTATAACTTTTGCCCCAAAGTAACTAAAACTGTACACCACTCCACTCAATGCAATTCCACTTTACGCCACTCTACTCTACACCACCGTAGGGTACCATTTGGTCTTGCCTTGCAGCCTCTATGTACCAGAGACCTATGCATGAACTATTCAAAGGGATTGAAAACATGATAAACAGTACAGTGTCATAGACTGGAGTGGCGTACAGTGCAGTGGCATTTAGTGGAATGTCATACTGTGGAGTAGAGCTGAGTGGAGTGGAGTAGAGTGGAATATCGTAGAGTGGAGTGATGCACAGTGTAGTGGCATAGAGTGGAATATCATATAGTGGAGTGGTGTAGATTGGAGTGGTATAGACTGGAGTGGTGTACAGTGGAATATCGTAGAGTGGAGTGACGTATAGTGTAGTAGCATAGAGTGGAATATCATATCGTGGAGTGGTGTAGAATGGAATAGGGTATAGTGCAGTGGCATACAGTGGACTGGGATACAGTGGAGTCGCGAAGACTGAAGTGCGTTCAGTGGAGTAGCATAGAGTACAACAGCATACAGTGAAGTGGCATAGAGTGGAGTGGTGCTAAGTAGAATGGTGTAGAGGGGAATAGCATAGAGTGAAGTGGCATAGAGTGTAGTTTCTTATAGTGGAATAGAGTAAAGTGGAGTTGTGTTGAGTGAAGTGAAGTACAGTGGAGTGGTGTAGACTGGAGTGGCCTACAGTGGAGTGGCACAGAGTGGAATATCGTACAGTGGAGTGGTGTAGAGTGGAGTGGCACTTAGTGGAGTGGCATACAGTGGAATAGCGTTGAGTGGTGAACAGTGGAATAGCGTATAGTAGAGTGGTGTTGAGCGGAATGGGGTAGAGTGGAGTCCCGTAAAGTGGAATAGAGTAACGTGGAGTAGTGTAGAGGGGCACAGTGGAGTTGTGTAGACTGGAGTGGCATAGAGTACAATAGCATACAGCCAAGTGGCATCGAGAGGAGTGGTGCAGAGTGGAGTAGCGTACATTGGAATAGCATGGAGAGCTTATAGTGGAATTGTTATGTCCTGTATAGAGGCCCTAATATAGGCCCATTCATACATGCCCTAAAATGGACGTATTCACATTTGCCCTAATACGGTCATATTCGTACTTGCCCTATTATGGTCAAAGCCACATATGCCCTATTACGGTCATAACTGTACATGTCCTATTATACTCATGATTCCTTATATAGGCATGATCTTTCACCTACATTGGTCCTCACTAGTACACAACGTGCTCTGAGGGCTGAACGTTATCTATTCTGTGGTTTTGAATACAGCAGGGTTTTTCCCAAACACAGGCCCACACTGTACTCATCAATTATGCATGGCTCTCTAGGAATACACCACCTGCATAATATGTATGTACAAAGTTCACCCCTGATGTCTTCCTCACGTCTAACATGGCCAATACAAACCATACAAAGCAACCAGAGTCTTCAGGGTATAAATATACCACATCTTACCCCGGTAAAGCAGAGGCAACCGAGACTTCCATGCTGACACACTGACCAGAGACGCTGAGGCTCCTGCATGCAGTCGCTCCAGCTGACAGCGGTCTAACACAGCCCTTGCGGGGTGTCCAACTCGAGACCAGGACGGGGTCCCACACTCTCTCTATTCAGGTATGGGGGTTCGACTAAATCCTAGAAGGATTCTTGGCTCTTAGGCTTTTAGTCCTACACACATATGCTAGGTACACTCAGGTACATCTAGTTAGGCATCGTAGGAGTACGCGCACTTTTCATAATGCTTTTTATATTCATGTATGTATTCATGATTATTGCAATATGGTAGAACTGTTCTAGCCCTTTGATTTTATCATACTGCTGATAATATATCTCTGCTATTGTTTGCTGGTTGCCGCAGCACATATATTTTACACTAGAATAACAACTGTTCAATGAATATTTATTCTGTGTAACTCTCTGAGACAAACCGAATAAGTAAGCACGAGTGACTGAGCAAAAAGTAGTATATTGTTTCCACGATTCTGAGGAATTTGTGTTGTCATGATCTAAGGTTGACAGAAACTAATCTCTCCCCGATAAGAGGAGATTCTAGTGGCACTGTGAGCTAGCTAATGCAAATCAGGCTAACATATGCGGTAGGGGTGCACAGAGTCAGTCTAACACCAAGCCCACGGTTTATGTTATCCAAATGCGCAGGTCCTGCATGGGTACTATAGGAACTACACGACATGGCGCCGCCAACATTGGTTGGGTACTTATTTAACAGTAGAATCTGAGTAGTTCAGTCGTGCTATTCTCAGAGAACCTACTCACAAAACCCCAGAGACGTCTGGAGTGGGTGGGCCACAAAATCCGCCACAGCTGAGTAGAACGAAAATACTATTTATTGGCTGTTGGTTAATCAAGCTTGAAGGACATTTAGTTCCTAAATTGTGCATAACACCTCATCTTAGTTCCCTGTGAACACTTCTTCCTCTAAACATGCCTGACTCCGAGGCAGGGGAAGACAGAGTTGACCTGAACGTTTTAGAGGGAGAAGAAGATCCTGAGGATGCAATACAGATTGCACCAAAATTCAGAAGGACAGTCACCCTAAGACTATTAGAAAATGGCTTACCAGCCACGGGTGGCATAGTAGTTTTCGTGATTGAGGCACACGAATCAAACAAAACAGAGGTATTCTATTCATGGGTTACACTCCCAGCAGCAAATGCCATAACAAAGACATTTCACTACTATTTGAGAGGAAATGCACCACATGAATATGCCCCATTTGAGGACATAGAGATTCCACTCACTTACCAGGAACATTATTACTAGTTTAATGGCGCCCTACCCCACGTACGAGGAAGAGTAAGATTAGGCCCGCTCGGAGGAGACGGGGCCACATGGCCAATCCTAGCGGCTTACACACCGCACCCTGACATTGGAACAATGCCACAGCCAGAATTACTCGTACAACACAGAGATTTAATTAAAATCTACAGAAACCTGACACAATTTGTCATGAGGACTTTAACAATCCATCCTGCACCAGGTGCAGGAAACAGTAATCCAGCTCAGGGTACAGGAAATAAAATTACTCCTCAAACATTACACGCAGTAATGGGCAAAATGCCCGCAAAACGCGAACAAATACCATTCTGGATAGCTCAGAAAATAACTCAGCTTGAGGCAGTATTCCCGAATACTACTACCACCTATGAAAAACACAGAATTCTAACAATCTGCTTGCCCATGGGGATCACACCACAAGTAGAGGACTGCACCTCTTGGGGTTCAGTCTTTGCTGCCAAATATACCAGAACACATGGTATCCCGTCCTTAGCAGTAATACCTGATGTATTGAGACAGATACAAAATGAGTACGGAGCAGAGCCTGCCCTTAACTTAGGGATGAAGTTACTAAATAACTTTGACCAGGTATCAGCCATAATACTAGCTAACATTAAGGGGGAAGCAGCTTAAGTGGCAATCCGCCAACGTCTAAGGGAGTTTGGTCCAAAAGATCAACAACACGAACTACCCAAAATAATTGAAACTGCATATGCAGAATTAGGCAGAGACAGTCTAGGTGGGAAAGCATTAAAACCACAACTAGTGGGCAGTCCTGAAAAGGACACTACAAAGCAGACACCTACTTCTTCTAAAAAGAAGTGGGAAAATAAAAAACAACAAAAGTCTAAAGACAGCAGATCTCAATCCAGAGGTAGGTCTCCTCAACAGGAGCCCTCTGAAAGGAGGTATAACCTCAGGAATAGGGATAATATTAAAAAACCTGACAGGTATCACGATACTGATACTCGTTCCTCTCGTTCCTTTCAGGATTCATCAAAAAACTCAGAGAGGGAAGGACGGTCAGAGGAGCGTACAAAGTCCAGAGACACGCAACGCGCTGAGGACTACGCACCTAAAAAAGAAGATAAACAAAAATCAAAACCTCAGTTCAAAAAGAAGAAGGTAGCAGGTCTCAAGATCAGACATGCCCAGAATTCTGAGGACACAGCTTCTGAACGGGGAATGGGCTCTGACGATGCTAGACAGCACGGCAGAAGTAACGATAGCTCGCCAGAACCTGAAGGAATTTCTGGTGACAGCGGAGTTGAGTGAGTATATCATGGTGGAATCACCTGATACTCGGGTAAGTGTCCCACATAAGTTACATGAGATAACACTCCGGATGGAGGGGGACAAACCCAGAAAAATTAAAGGTCTCTTTTGGAAAAATCTGTCATCTGGTTATGACATTCTATTAGCAGAACAAGACTGGCCGCCAGCATTCGTCATTGAGTGCCCTAGGGGAGAAACGATAATTTTTCCAGCCTTTTCCGACCTCGTTCCCATACATTTAAAACACGCATATGCGCAGGAGGGGGTGGTTGCCCTAGCTCCACCATTGTACAAAAATCATGTTGGTTGGGATGAGGATTCAACCCACCACATGATCCCATTAAAAGTTTCCCCAAATGCTCAAAGGCAATACCCTATAAAGCAGGAAGCTAAAAAACAAGTCAGGGAGAGCCTAGATCAACTAGAATACCAGGGGGTGATAGAAAATTGCACTCCTTTGTTTCCCATAATGAAACCTGACAACACATATCGTTTAGTTTTGGATTACAGACATTTAAACACTTGCACAAAGACATTTGCAGTTCAAAATGCACACAGTGCCGCATTAATGAATAACATTGTGCGCAAAAAATACAAAACAACACTTGATATCTCAAATGGATTTTTCTGCCAAAATATAGCGCCTGAAAGCAGGTATCTGACCGCATTCAGTGCATTAGGGTCCCAGCGATAATTTTGTCGACTAGCCCAAGGGTATAAAAATAGCCCCGGGGTATTTTCAGCAAGCGTAACGGAGTTACTCCAAAATTTGGATGAAGAAGCATTGTCCTATGTGGATGATATTTATCTGACGGATGATGACTTACCGAGGGACTTGACCAGGGTGAGCACCATTATTATGGGATTCGCCTCTGAGGGCTATAAATTTAATTTCAAAAAATCAAAAATTGCCCACCTCAGTGTCCTGTTTTTAGGATACGAGCTGTCAAGTGAGGGAAAAAGCCTTGCAGCTAACTTTTTAGAAAAGTGTGCGCTGCTCCAACCTCCAAAATCATTGAAGAATTTACAGTCAATCCTGGGATTCCTAAATTTTGGTCGAACATACATTTTGGATTACGCAGAAAGAGTAAAACCTTTCTACGACTTAATAAAACCTGATTTTTCAGTCAGACAATGGACACAAGAGCATACAAATATCCTGCGCTCCCTACAGGAAGACATGATAGCGTCTAAACATTTACAGACACGCGTAAATGTACGCAACTTAGTGATCCGAGTCATAGCGGGTCAATGCGGGTACACTTATTTACTATTAATGAAGGTGAAACAGTACCAATCGCATACAAATCACACCTGTACACAAACGCAGAGATGCGTTTCACTTCAACAGAAAAAATCCTGACAGCAGTGCAGACCGCTGTAGCAAGAGAAAGAGCTCTGGCTCAGGGTAAACGCATAATTGTCGTGACCCCAGTACCAGCTTTAGAAGCTGTTACAAAAGCTAGCATTCCAAATGCGAAAGCCTTACATCCCAGATGGATACAATGGGCTGATTCTCTTACTGCAACTGATGTTGAATACAGATTTGATCCAAGTTTAAAAACACAAGCATTCCTGTAATACGAACAAGAATATCCTCTACCAAATGAGATTTTGCCTCTAGATCAGTATGAATACATTATTTACACTGACGGATCTGCTCAACCAGCCATAGGGAGTAAGCAAGCTTACAGCGCAGCGTGTGCAATCGTTAAAGGTCGCATGCACGATGGAAAGTTCCATCCGAGTTGCACTAAAACGCAATCTCTAGGAGACTGTTTCTTTGTTGAAACAACGCTACTGGTGGCCGGTGATGAGAAGGCAGATTAGAGACTATGGGGCCGATTCCGATTCAGGCCGGAAATCTCCCCGACCGAGCCGGACCCGGAGAGATTCCCGACCGAATCGGACCTAGCAGCCCGACCGAACGAGTACGATGCGCACGTATGCCATCGGACTCGATTCGGTCGGACTCCCATTGAAGTCAATGGGAGCCAGTCGTACGACGCGTACACGGGCTCCCATTGACTCAATGAGCACGACACGAACAAGGGCGCCCCCTACAGCGTGTTTGCATCGATGCGGGTCGCGCCGTACATGCATGTGTAGGGGGACCCATGGGTCCCCCTGTGTGCGACTCGCGTGCCTACGCTTCCAGGGGGGTCCGACACGGACCCCCAAAGTGCGGCTCCGACAGCTCCATGGAGCCGGACTGCGCGAGTCGGTCGGAGCGGTCGAGATGCGCATCGTACTTACCCGGCCGGGGAACGTCTCCATTGCGCAGTGCGAGTCGTCCCCGTGCGAGTCGGTCGGAGCGGTCGGGTCCTGAGAACGAGTCGGTCGGAGATTTCGCGAGCGCACACATCATACTCGCTCGCCCGGACGCACGTACGATTCGGTCGGGAAATAGGGCTCCGAATCGGATCCGGTAAAGCCGAATCCGATTCAGAGCCCTACCGGCCGAGATCGGAATCGGCCCCTATGTCTGGAACTGCGACATCTGCAAGCAGATGGAAGGGTCCACCGCAACACGTCCAGTACAGATACCATTGTTAGACAGCATTAGGTTGTCCGTTCGTGTACGTCCAGCTCAAGTTTCCTCAAGGTTTGGCCTCAGTGCTCGGCTGACGCTTGAACTGTTATAAAAGATTTGCGAGTCTTTAACGGTACATACGCAGTTGGCACGTTACATTCTGACCGTGGTCCGGCGTTTAGCTCTCGGGCTTACAAAGAGGCCATGGAAGGAATGGGCGTAGCATTGCGGTACACCTCTCCGTACCATCCCGAGGGAAATAATGTTGTGGAGAGGAAAAACCGTGACTTAAAGCAATCTTTAACAGCTTGTCAGGGTGCTGGAAAATGGAGCAAAGACTCTCCAGTGCTCCTCCGTATCTGGTAATGAGCCAGTTGTTAAGAGATCACCCGCTCGCAAAAGACTGCGGGTGATCGTCGCGCACAACCGGTCATTTCCTCCAGTACTCCCAACAGGGAGGACCGCAGAGGCAGTGGCGGGTCTAGTCTTGCGCTCCTGGACGCGAGCGCGAGGTCTAGACCAGCTGTGAAGTGCGTCGGTTGATATTGGAACCGCGCACTTCACCAACGGAATTTCTAGGTTAAGTTGAGTAAAGACTGGGTTCTAGTTAGGTAGAAATAGAGTAGTTTTGGGAGCTAGGCTTATGCGTAGGATAGAGCGTTTCGTCTCGTCGGTTAGTTAGTTAGGGAATAGGCAAGAGAAAATAATAGTTAGAGGAAAAAATAAATAGAAAGAAATAAAAGCAATAGTATCATACTCACCATCCAGAATCTCAGTTCCTGACCTTCCTTCATCGTCCTGTTGATGGCGTTGATTACAGAAGAACTTACGGATCAAACGGAAGCGAATTAACGAAGAAGAGAAAGTAAGGCAGAGTGTGTGAGAGAATAAAGGAATGAAAGAGACAAGTAAGAAAGTCTATAATGTTTTAAAGTATAAAATTATCATTGTCATACAGAGTTCAGAGGAATTAAAAAGTTGCCTTTGAAAGAATAGAAGAGGAGCGAAGGCCTTAGACACTCGGGGTAAGGAAAGAGCCAAAGGGGGAGAGTGGGGGAGGGAGGGGGAAGGTAGAAGAGAATTTGTAACATGTGTTCTTCTGTTGCAGTGCTTCCACAAGTTGGCAAAAGATAGAGAGGGTGTAAGAAAAGAACAGAACGGAATACAGAAGTAAGAAGGAGGTGGAAGCGCCCAAGACCAGGCAGTCTCTTCTCTGTCCCATTCCCCTTTCCCCCGGCGGGGTTCACGCGGCCGCTGGTAATTGCTAAGTAGGTGGCTGTGGGAAAACCGATGGTGGAATTTGGAAAATATCGTCGTTCTGCTCCTGGGAGTGCCGGCATTGTGAGTAACCACTAACCTTGACAGAGTGAAGTGCCCACGTCAATACTCACCCGAGCAGAATGGCAGAAGGGTTCGACTTAAAAGATTTAGGGAATGTTCTTAAGGAAATTCAGCATGAGTTGATGGCAGTCAGGGAGGAAAATAAAGTACTCAAATTGGAGATGGAGGCCACTAGACACGAGACCCAAGAGATAGCATCTCAGTTGAAGAGCGAAGAGTCTGGGAATAGGTTCCATCCCTCTCCTTCTGGGACCAGTATATTTAATCAGAGTTCCGCAGTTAGTGGGGGGTCAGCTACGCAGGTCATTCATTCCTTGGCGCCTGTAATTCCTTTGGCCCCGCCAGAACGCTTTGGTGGGGATCCCCAAAAGGCCCAAATCTTTTTAACCCAGTGCTCTTTACATTTCATGTGTCGGCCCACTGTCTTCCCGGATGCACAGTCTCGAATAGCCTTCATCCTATCTTACCTGAATGGGGACACAGCTTCGTGGTCTATGCCCTTGGTCACTCAGGATTCTCCAATTTTATATAACTTCGAGGAATTCAAAAAAGAGTTTCTGCGAATTTTTGATCGTCGACAGGTGGCACAGGCTACGGATAATGAACTACTGGAGCTGAGGCAAGGGAATCGAGAACTAGTCACCTACCTTGCCCAATTTAACAAACTTGTTGTCGAAACAGATTGGCCAGAGGCCAAAAGGGGAGCCCTGTTCTATCGGGGTTTAAAAGACGATTTGAAAGACGCCCTGTCACAGATTCCAAATCGCCCCACGGAAGTATCTGCTTTGATTGATTTAGCTTTGGAGATGGACTATCGACAAACGGAAAGAAGAGGTGAAAAACGACGTGAATTTCGACCCAGTGTACCCCGCTTTGATCGAGTCAGGTCGGAAGTGGTTAAGTCTGGAGATAGAGAGCATGGTGTAGAACCCATGCAAATTGGAACTATCAGAGGCCCCCTTTCCAAGGAAGAAAAAGAAAAGCGTCGACTGAATAACCTATGCCTATATTGTGGGATCAGCGGTCATTTTATCAAGGATTGTCCCAAGAGGCCCAAAATCTACAAGAAGGAAAACTCTCTGCACCACCAGTAAATGGAGTTGGGCTGGTGGTTGCTAATAAGAATACAACTCCAATCTCTCACCAAGTGGCGAATACACTACAATCTTCTGCTCCGCACCTCATTTTGACGATGACTTTAAAGTTTCAAGGTCAAGTTCTTTTGGGAGTAGTCGTGATGTTGGATTCAGGAGCCACGGGAAACTTTTGCGATCTCAAATATGCTTCCAGAATTGGGTTGAAGGCTTTACCAAAGGAACGATGCGAAGCAGTCAGAGCCGTTGACGGAACAAATTTGTCTTCCGGTCCCATAACCAGTCATACTGAACTAGTGGAACTTGTCTCAGTAGAAGGTCATAAGGAGAAAATTCAATTCAACTTAATCGATGCCCCACAGTTCGGAATTATCCTAGGGTTGCCTTGGTTAACTGAACACAACCCAACAATTAACTGGAGCGATCGAACAGTGAAGTTTAACTCCAGCTACTGTTTGGAACATTGCTTCTGTGAAAAGCAAAAGAACCGAGATGAAAACCCAGCAGCCTTACTATGCGAACAAGGGATGATGGTTTGTGCTGTGCAAACCGTGAGTTTACCAGTAGAGTATCAGGAGTTTGCTGAAGTTTTTAGTGAATTGGAGTCAAAGAAATTGCCCCCACACCGGTCGTATGACTGCAAAATTGATTTAGAACCCGGAGTAAATCTTCCTTGCAGTCGTATATATGCTCTTACCGAGGCTGAGAACCATCATCTGAAGAATTACATTCAGGAATATTTGGAAAATGGCTTCATACGTCCATCACAGTCCCCAGTTTCTTCGCCGTTGTTTTTCGTTCCAAAACGTGACGGAGATCTGAGAACGTGTATTGATTATCGCGCCCTGAATAAAATTACTATCAAGAATCGTTATCCCCTCCCTCTGATTTCTGTTCTACTAGACCAACTAAAAGATGCCAAGATCTTCACAAAATTAGATTTGCAGGGAGCATATCATCTAATTCGAGTGAGAAGCGGAGATGAATGGAAAACGGCGTTTAGAACCAAGTATGGATTGTATGAGTACCAAGTCATGCCCTACGGGTTAAGCAACGCCCCGGCTGCTTTCCAATACTTCATTAATGATGTCCTGAAAGATTTCATAGATCAGTGCGCTATTGTCTACATTGACGATATTTTGATTTACTCCTCATCTGAAGAAGAACACCAACACCAAGTCAAAGGGGTTTTGCGTTGTCTGAAGGAAAATGAACTTTACGTAAAACTGGAGAAATGTGCCTTTGGAGTGAAATCTGTAGACTTTTTGGGATTTGTGATTGCCCCGGAAGGTCTAACCATGGATGTTAAGAAGATTGAGGCGGTATTGAACTGGCCTCCTCCAACCTTGGTGAAAGAAGTACAGAGCTTCATTGGATTTGCAAATTTCTATCGCAGATTCATTCGAGACTTTTCCCTGAAGGTAGCACCTATAACTAGGTTGCTGCAAAAAGGAGTGATTTTTCAATGGTCTTCTGAGGCAGAAGATGCTTTCCAGTTTCTGAAGAAGAGCTTTACCACGGCGCCCATTCTGCTGCATGCGGATCCTGCTCAACCATTTTACCTGGAGACAGATGCCTCTGAGCAAGCCATTGGAGGAGTACTTTCACAGAGACATAAGGAAACTGGGCAGTTGCATCCGGTGGCATATCACTCCAGAAAATTGCAATCAGCAGAAATGAATTACACAATTTCAGATAAGGAGCTCCTCGCTTTCAAAGATGCTTTCCAAGAGTGGCGACATTACCTTCTCGGAGCCAGACACGTGGTGACGGTATTCACTGATCATCGAAATCTCCAGTTTCTGAAATCGGCCAGGACGCTTACGCCACGCCAACTTAGATGGTCCTTATATTTCGCCGATTATGACTTTGTAATCACATTTCGGCCCGGAAGGAATAACGGAAAGGCAGATGCCTTGTCTCGAATAGACACAGATGGAAAGAAGATTCTCATTAGTGATCAAAACATAATTCCAGAAACTAAGATCATTGGAGCCACAAGTGAGAAAACTCTCGTGGAAAAGGTTAAAGAAGTCTTAACTTCTGAAGAAATGCAAAGTTGGGCTCTGAAGGATCCAGCTCGGGAGATTATCGATGGAGTACCATTTCATTCCAAGGCCTTGTATTTACCAACTCAAGAACTTCAACAGCAAGCATTGATCGACTGCCATGACAATCCGTTGGCTGGTCATCCAGGAATCCATCGAACTGAGGAGTTGATAAAGAGACAATTTTGGTGGCCAGGGTTGCCTGCTGATGTTCGAGTTCATGTGGAGGGCTGTGGGACTTGTGCAATGGGGAAGACAGATAAGCGGGCTCCTCAAGGGTTATTGAGACCTTTACCTACCCCACCATATCCTTGGCACACAGTAACCATGGATTTAATAGTAGAGCTACCCTCTAGTCAAGGATTCAGTTCTGTATTAGTTATGGTAGACGCCTTTTCCAAAATGTCGCATTTTGTTGCCCTGAAAGGGAAGTCATCTGCAAGACAAATTGCCACTCAATTCAACCAAAGTGTGATTAAGTTACATGGCTTACCCAAGGTTTTGATCACAGATCGTGGCTCTCAATTTCTATCTCATTTCTGGAAGGCCTTCACTAAAGGTTTGGGAATTGAAACTCGTTATTCAACGAGTTTTCATCCACAAACAGATGGGCAAACAGAAAGGGCCAACCAAGAGTTAGAAAAGTATCTTAGACTGTTTCTTTTAGATCAAGAGGGAGAGTGGCCCGATCTTCTTTGGACCGCAGAGTTTGCGCATAATAATGCAAAGAATGCCTCTACTGGTTTTTCCCCTTTTTACTTGAATTACGGAAGGCATCCAAATTCTGTGGTTTCCTCTCAAGAAGTGTTGGTGCCAGCGGCTCAAGATTTTGTACAACATCTTAGTGAGGTACACGAGTCTGCCACTAAGAACTTAAAGAAAGCTAAAGAACGCTACAAGCAAAGTGCAGACAAGAAGAGAAGACCAGAGCCAGATTTACTTGTAGGGGATAGGGTTTGGTTAAATACCAAGAATCTCAAACTTAAAGGAAATCGAAAGTTCCAACCCCGTTTTGTAGGTCCCTTTTCTGTGGAACAAATAGTGAATCCTGTGACTTTCAAACTAAAACTGCCTCCCCAGCTGAAGATACACCCAGTGTTTCATGTTTCCCTTCTAAAAAAGGTTTCACCCCATTTGAAAGAGTTGAGGAGTAGAGAACCCATTTTAGTAGAAGGACAAGAAGAATTTGAAGTTAAAAGAATCTTAGACTCCAAGTATGTTCGAGGTAAAATTTTCTATCTCGTAGATTGGAAGGGTTTTGGCCCCGAGAATAGGTCTTGGGTGGAACAATCGGATGTTCATGCTCCCCGATTAACCAAAAATTTTCACTCACAATATCCTCACAAGCCTCAGCCCGGAGGCTTAATCTTGCGGGGGGATACTGTCAGGGTGCTGGAAAATGGAGCAAAGACTCTCCAGTGCTCCTCCGTATCTGGTAATGAGCCCGTTGTTAAGAGATCACCCGCTCGCAAAAGACTGCGGGTGATCGTCGCGCACAGCCGGTCATTTCCTCCAGTACTCCCAACAGGGAGGACCGCAGAGGCAGTGGCGGGTCAAGTCTTGCGCTCCTGGACGCGAGCGCGAGGTCTAGACCAGCTGTGAAGTGCGTCGGTTGATATTGGAACCGCGCACTTCACCAACGGAATTTCTAGGTTAAGTTGAGTAAAGACTGGGTTCTAGTTAGGTAGAAATAGAGTAGTTTTGGGAGCTAGGCTTATGCGTAGGATAGAGCGTTTCGTCTCGTCGGTTAGTTAGTTAGGGAATAGGCAAGAGAAAATAATAGTTAGAGGAAAAAATAAATAGAAAGAAATAAAAGCAATAGTATCATACTCACCATCCAGAATCTCAGTTCCTGACCTTCCTTCATCGTCCTGTTGATGGCGTTGATTACAGAAGAACTTACGGATCAAACGGAAGCGAATTAACGAAGAAGAGAAAGTAAGGCAGAGTGTGTGAGAGAATAAAGGAATGAAAGAGACAAGTAAGAAAGTCTATAATGTTTTAAAGTATAAAATTATCATTGTCATACAGAGTTCAGAGGAATTAAAAAGTTGCCTTTGAAAGAATAGAAGAGGAGCGAAGGCCTTAGACACTCGGGGTAAGGAAAGAGCCAAAGGGGAGAGTGGGGGAGGGAGGGGGAAGGTAGAAGAGAATTTGTAACATGTGTTCTTCTGTTGCAGTGCTTCCACAAGTTGGCAAAAGATAGAGAGGGTGTAAGAAAAGAACAGAACGGAATACAGAAGTAAGAAGGAGGTGGAAGCGCCCAAGACCAGGCAGTCTCTTCTCTGTCCCATTCCCCTTTCCCCCGGCGGGGTTCACGCGGCCACTGGTAATTGCTAAGTAGGTGGCTGTGGGAAAACCGATGGTGGAATTTGGAAAATATCGTCGTTCTGCTCCTGGGAGTGCCGGCATTGTGAGTAACCACTGACCTTGACACAGCTAGGGTATTAGGCAAGGGCGGTCGATGGGTCGATCACCTTTATGGGGTACAACGAGCGATCAATAATCAGCCAAGAAGCTCTTTAGGGGGTGACACTCCTTACGAGGTCCTATTTGGGACAAGAATGTGGGGACCTGATGTTGATTGTGAAGGCACAGTGGCGGATAAAAAACCATTTGATATCCATGATCATTTGGCTGTTTTACAGGATCTAAATGAATCCAGAACACAACAAAGTAACGTGCTCCAAAAACAGACCGCCACTGAGGAAGTCAAGGCAGTAACGGCAAGACCTGTCTGGATCCCAAAAATCGGGGATCTGGTCAGAGAGAAGATTGCTGACAAGAAAGAATTTGGGCCCTCCTACAGAAAGCCTGTACCGGTCCTTGCAATCAAAGGCACAAGAACTGTACTTCTGCCACCTCTTGCCGGGAAAAAGGAAAAAAGATTTGTCTCAATCGACTTAATCAAACCACACTATGTGGCCGATACTAAACAGTAGGCCTTGTGGACTCCACAGTAGCAGACGCCCTCCTCTCGCTACAATCCAAGAAGTCCAAACAGAAAGACTCATCACGTTTGAAGAGCCACCTGTACGGAATGAAGGACTAAGCAACGATGCTATGGAACTCGTTCCACTTCAACAAGAAATTCATCTTCAAAATGAAAATCAACTTAACAACCAAGTTGCAATCAGACCGACTACAGACATCTACGTCAACATGCCTCGTTAAGAGCAAAATCCGATTTCAACAAATCCCGATGCAATTCCAACAATTGATCGAACTGCTTCTGACTATTTCATGAACTTTGATACGTTTTCACTGGATCCAAGTGAGCCGGAAACGACGCCAGCCAAAAAATCACTCAAGCAGAAACTCACTGACTTTTTGAACTTTTTTAGAAAGACTTACCTGGTGTCACCTTGGATTGAACTATGGTATATCACTGGGATTTTATTTTTTCTTTTCTGGCTAGGTTTAATAATAACTTTTAGTATGCTTATTAATGGACGATACCTCCAGCAGAGCTCTACAGCCCAAAGAGTCAATTTGATTTTAAAACCACACCAGTCTTCACATCGTGACCCAAGAGACTTGTCTTCAGTGAACATCACAGCAGTTCCTATACCGGACGGTATAGTATGGGACAAGATTGATTATGATATATTCGGTCCGACTGATCTTTTAAAGCTTAAACATGTATTTAAAATTTCTTTAAGTGATATCATTACCTCCAGTACATTTTCTGATGATTGGGACACTGAAACTGTAAATGCTATGATGTCTGATTTAGAAAAAGCTGCTGCATTTCCGAACAATGAAATGTTAGAAGGTACTTCAGACTATGATACATTGTACTGTTACCAACATTATGGTCATCATTTCTTGCACAAATCCATAACACCTAGAAATGTATTTGAATACCACCAGTGGGAACACTGCCCAACACCTCCAAAAGGTAGTTCGCAAACTTTTGCACAGAAATTCACATACTTTTCAGGGTTCAACACATCTGACCCGAGGTCATTTTATTACAAAATGGCAAAAACATCAGCACAGAAAATTATGTTAACTAACACCAAACAGATTTACTCTGCTTCCTTTATGGCCCAGTTGTCTACACAGGGTTTCGACCTATGGAAGGACACTATAGATTCAAAATCAATCTGGGGTTCGAGGGACTGGCAAGTCCAGGGAACAGAAGCGCTATTTAGAGCATGCCTCATTCCACAGCAGATAATATTTCTGAATGAAACTGTGCAACAGACATCCTGTCTTGGACTAGCCAAGAATAAGGAACTGAACTCACCCGGGTTTCCTACACCATCACAGATGGGTGGCGGGCAGAATTCAACTACACAAGGGGTAGGATTAGATGACATTATCCAGTACAACAGATCAGATCCTGATTGGACGAAATGGCTGATTGGCCCATTGACACAAACACCTGTCAACAGAGATTTATGAATACAATCAAAGGGTTTAGTGTCCATAGGCCAGATACACGCTATGTACAGAGACAACACCCAGGGGTAGTGACATCCTATAGTGTTGGGAAGTTGTGCCTTGATTGGCTAGAGACCTTAACACTCACAGAAGTAAAACATCACTTGACCTTACTCACATCTGATGTAGACCTTAGGGATTTTTTACTAGGCCCAAGGAAAACACGTCAGAAACGTTTTATATATGCTGGCAGTTATGCCTACTATAATGAAAACTGGAAAATATCCCAACAGGAGGCTGCAGAAAGAATACGGGAAATAGACCGTATTAATTTAGAGAAGGCATTAGCTGTAGTGGATAATGGGTTAACAACTTTGACCTCCAGGATTTACTCCTTAGGCAACATTGTGTCTTCGGCAATCGACATATTAGAACAAGATCTGGCCTTGTTACAACAAGGGCAATATCAGCTACATTCTATTATGATGCTAAGCTGGACGCTACAATCTTTGCGTGCAGGCTATGTGCCCTGGCGTTTCATAAACACCACGTCTCTGTTTTCAGAATACAATCTGACTGATAAACAGACAGAAATGGCACAAAGGGGAGCCAAATATACAATGCTGCTTATTGAGAAACTGGAAAGGTTACCATTCACTGTAGCCGAATCACCATCAACTGAATGGCTAATTCATGGCCAAATCACTCTGCCGGTCACTACGTTTCAGTTTCACTATTGCCTTGAGCAAAGGCAGGCAGGCAAATATGAAAAAATGGGTAAGGGATACATTAAGGAATCTTGGGAGTTACCATATAGATATCGATGCCGGAATGGGGATCGAGAAGTGTATCTGAATGGTACAAACTGCAAGAACGCTTTAAGCGGTTCTCTGATGTGTCAGGATATTTCACTACACGGAGCCTGTAACTGTTTAGTAGCAAACCTGTCGTGTCACATGACTGGGACCCCAGCTGCAGTGATCACGCCAGTTTTCGAGCTGCTCTCGAATGGGAGTTACTTGATGCTAAATGGTCACGGTTGCTGTGGGATGCTTCCGGGCGTCGCATATCTGGTCACTGTTAACTCCAGGGTTACTTGCTGTTTGCAAGTATTGTTTCCACCACTGAACACAGTCAGGGAGGCACCGTTATGGCCTTCGCTGAACGTTTCTTTCATACAATTTGATACTCTGAGCAGACTGCAAGCCATGCTTTTACAGCAACCCGTGCCCTTAACCTCCGCTCGAGAAACCTATGAACTTCAAGTTGCAAGGACCTCGACTGAGATACAGGCACTTATACGTACAAACTGCCCCTTTCATTTCGTAGAAATGGTGGGACGTATCTTCAATATGTCTGATACGAGCGGTATTGTACACCTATTTAAGACCATAGGGTCAGGACTGTTAAGCACCTTTCAGACAGTCCTCGGAGTAATCCCAAATTTTATACACTCCGTATTGGGAAGCGTATTTGGAGGACTCCCGCTTATCCTATTGCTGGTTGCAGTGGTCCTATTCATAATAGTACTGCTACGCAATGGACGGCCCAATTCCCGAGGGAATGGCGAACATGCTCCTGGAGCGGAAATACCGTGAACGCATGGTACAACTTTTGGGCATTTCTTGCCTGCGAGAACTCAATGCCTCCTGGTTTCTATCCTTTCGACCAGTCTGGGTAGACTGCATCTTACCTGTTCTTCGATGCCTGCTTTGCGGAGAAGAATGCACGTTGGATCTTTGTCTAACATTTCCATCAGATGTGCCTCCGGACACGGATGCAATGCTGGACCCCATAAAGGCCCATGCTCTGCGTTGTCCCCAGCGGCTTCCGATTCTGATGAACGCATTCCTGGAGAATCCACAGGTGCCGTTTGCTCCTGCTGGGTTAGGTGACTCCTCCTCAGGCACCCAGGTAACAACTGCTGCACAAGCTGCCGCAGCACCGACTGTTGGCAGTACTACATACCATCTATGTGCGATTGACTTTCTCTGTGAGGCGTTGGATTTGTCATCAGCAGTAACTAACAATAATGTTGTGCTTCCCAGCCAGGACACTTAATCTCGAATTGGCACATCGCATCCTGGGAAAGAATTCGGCTTCTCCATTCGAGCAAATTTCGAACACTTCCTAAATTGACACTTTCGCTTGAGAAAAGCATGGCCTTCTTCCGCTTTGAGTGAAGCAACTTATATAGAGAAACTAAATAGACATTTCTTTTTTTAGTGGCAATTGGAAATAGCTGAATTATAACATTTTTGAATTTTTTTTAAAACAATTTTAAAACCATGTTTTTACTTGCTTTTAACATGTTTTTAAATTGTCCAGATTTTAAGTATTGGTCATTGTCATCCTGTGTGGAAGAGGAGTGGGTGTTATGTCCCGTATAGAGGCCCTAATATAGACCCGTTCATACATGCCCTAAAATGGACGTATTCATATTTTCCCTAATACGGTCATATTCGTACTTGCCCTATTATGGTCAAAGCTGCATATGCCCTACTACGATCATAACTGTACATGTCCTATTATAGTCATGATTCCTTATATAGGCATGATCTTTCACCTACATTGGTCCTCACTAGTACACAACGTGCTCTGAGGGCTGAACGTTATCTATTCTGTGGTTTTGAATACAGCAGGGTTTTTCCCAAACACAGGCCCACACTGTACTCATCAATTATGCATGGCTCTCTAGGAATATACCACCTGCATAATATGTATGTACAAAGTTCACCCCTGACGTCTTCCTCACGTCTAACATGGCCAATACAAACCATACGACGCAACCAGAGTCTTCAGGGTATAAATATACCACATCTTACCCCGGTAAAGCAGAGGGAACCGAGACTTCCATGCTGACACACTGACCAGAGACGCTGAGGCTCCTGCATGCAGTCGCTCCAGCTGACAGCGGTCTAACACAGCCCTTGCGGGGTGTCCAACTCGAGACCAGGACGGGGTCCCACACTCTCTCTATTCAGGTATGGGGGCTCGACTAAATCCTAGAAGGATTCTTGGCTCTTAGGCTTTTAGTCCTACACACATATGCTAGGTACACTCAGGTACATCTAGTTAGGCATCGTAGGAGTACGCGCACTTTTCATAATGCTTTTTATATTCATGTATGTATTCATGATTATTGCAATATGGTAGAACTGTTCTATCCCTTTGCTTTTATCGTACTGCTGATAATATATCTCTGCTATTGTTTGCTGGTTGCCGCAGCACATATATTTTACACTAGAATAACAACTGTTCAATAAATACTTATTGAAACGCCCAGACTGTTTATTCTGTGTAACTCTCTGAGACAAACCGAATAAGTAAGCACGAGTGACTGAGCGAAAAGTAGTATATTGTTTCCACGATTCTGAGGAATTTGGGTTGTCATGATCTAAGGTTGCCAGAAACTAATCTCTCCCCGATAAAAGGAGATTCTAGTGGCACTGTGAGCTAGCTAATGCAAATCAGGCTAACATATGCGGTGGGGGTGCACAGAGTCAGTCTAACACCAAGCCCACGATTTATGTTATCCAAACGCGCAGGTCCTGCATGGGTACTATAGGAACTACACGACAGAATAGCATACAGTGGAGTGGTGTAGAGCTGAGTGGCATTCAGTGTAGTTGTGCACAGTGGAATACCGTATAGTGTATTGGCATACAGTGGAGTGGGATACAGCAGAGTGGTGCCAAGTGGAGTTGCGTAGAGTGAAATAGTGTAGAGTAGAGTGTCATAGACTGGAGTGACATACAGTAAAGTCGTGTAGAGTGGGTTAGTGTAAAGTGGAGTTGTACAGAGTGAGTGGTGTAGGGTAGAGTGGTGTGCAATGGGTTAGTGTAGAGTAGAGTGGGGTAGAGTGTTGTCGCGTACAGTGGTATAGCCTATAGTGGCGTGGCATACAGTGGAGGGGGGCACGGTGCAGTCGCGTAGACTGGAGTGGCATACAGTGGATTGGTGTAGAGTACAATAGCATTCAGCGAAGTGGTGTAATGTGGAGCGGTGTAAAGAGGAGTGGCATAGAGTGGAATAGCATAAAGTGGAATGGCGTAAAGTGTAGTTGTGTACAGTGGAATAGCATGTAGTGGAGTGGCATAGAGTGAAGTGGGGTACAGTGGAGTGGCATTAACTGGAGTGGAGTACAGTGGAGTGGTGTAACTGGTGTGGCATACAGTGGAGTGGCGCAGAGTGGAATATCATAAAGTTAAGTGGTGTAGAGTGGAGTGGCATAAAGTGGGGTGTAGTACAGTAGAGTTGCATAGACTGGAGTGGCGTACAGTGGAGTAGCATAGAGTGGAATATCATAGACTGGAGTGGCATAGAGTGTAGTTGTATACAGTGGAATAGGGTGTAGTAGAGTAGCATGCAGTGGAATGGTGTACAGTGGAGTGGCGTACAGTGGAATAGCGAAGAGTGAAGTAGTGTAGAGTGGAGTGGCATATAGTGGAAAATCGTACTGTGGAGTGGTGTAAAGTGGAGTGGTGTACAGTGGAATAGCATAGAGTAGAGTGGCGTACAGTGGCATACAGTGTAGATGCATACAGTGAAATAGCGTATAGTGAAGTGGTATAGACTGGAGTGGGGTAGAGTGGAGACCCATAGAGTGGAACAGCACAGAGTGAAGTGGGGTAGAGAGTAGTTGTGTACAGGGAAGAAACTAGAAAAATTCTTGATGCAGGGGGGGCAGCCGCCATAATCCTCCTCGACCTGAGCACGGCCTTCGACACGGTGAACCACCGTGTCTTGGGTCACCGTCTCAGGAGCGCAGGAGTGACCGGAACAGCTCTATTATGGCTGCAATCCTTCTTAGAAGGAAGATTTTTCCAGGTCTTTGAAGGCGGCGCCAACTCACAGCCCATCCCCTTACAGTGGGGAGTCCCCCAGGGCTCCTCTTTGAGCCCTACCCTTTTTAATGTTTATATGGCCCCGCTGGCGGATGTTGTATCCCCCTTTGGGATTCATATGGTGACATACGCCGACGATACCCAGCTGGTTGTAACTCTCAGCCACCCCAACCAGCAGACCAAGGACCTTCTTTCCTGCCTCGAGGAAGGCTGCAAGTGGATGAGTCTCTCCCACTTGAAACTTAATGGTGAAAAGACCCAGCTCATGATTCTCGGCAACTCCCTATATTCCTTATCAAGTAATTTGTGGCCTTCCTCCATGGGTCCGGCGCCGGTCCCCAAAACAGAGATTAAAAGTCTGGGAATCTGGCTAGACCATGACCTTACTTTTACAGTACAGGCAAGAAAGACTGCTGCTTCATGCTATGGCCTGCTGAGAATGATTCGTAAAATCCTCCCCCTTTTACCTCTCCAAGCAAAAAAATTATTGATCCAGGCTTTAAATTTGTCCAGGATTGATTACGGAAATGCCCTCTAGTTAGGTGCCCCGAAATCAGTGATCGCTAAACTGCAGGTCGTACAAAATTGTGCAGGGAGGCTACTTACTGAGACCCCCAATCGATGCTCAACAAGGCCCGCGCTACGATCTCTCCACTGGCTCCCGGTACAAGAGAGAGTCAACTTCAAGGCCCTCTGCATAGCCCATAAGTCGCTGGATGGGAATGGACCCCCACCAACAAAGCCATGATTCACCCCCACAGGGCGAACAGGAAACTCCGCTCAAACGAGCTTCACCTTGCTGCGGTCCCTAGGATCAAAAAGGCCAGAAGCGGCGGACGGCTTTTCTCATTCAACGCGTCCAGACTTTGGAATGCCCTTCCGCTTCACCTCCGCAGGGAACCAAACCACCTAATGTTCCGGAAACAACTAAAGACCTGGCTTTTCCCCTAGGGGTCCTGCCCTCTAGTTACGGCTTCAGCGCTGGGATGCTCCCGGGTAGCCATGCGCTATATAAATGCCAATTCAATTCAATACAGTGGAATAGCGTGTAGTGGAGTGCTGTACAGTGGAATAGGGTAGAGTGGATTGGCATAGAGTGGAGTGGTGGACAGTAGAATAGCGTATAGTGGAGTGGCATAGAGTGAAGTGGACTGCAAAGGAGTGGCAAAGGCTGGAGTGGCGTACAGTGGAGAGGCGTAGAGTAGAATAGCGTACAGTGGAGTGGCATAGTATGGAGTGGCATCTACTGGAGTGAGGTACACTTGAGTGGCGTACAGTTGAATAGGGTAGATTGGAGTGGTGTACAGTGCAGTGGGCTACAGTAGAGTGGCCTAGACTGGAGTGGGGTACAGTAGAGTGGCATTTAGTGGAATATTGTACTGTGGAGAGTGAAGTGGCATAGAGTGGAGTGGCATATAGTGGAATATCATAGAGTGGAGTGACGTAAAGTGTAGTGGTGTAGAGTGGCATATCATTGTGGAGTGATGTAGAGTGGAGTGGTGCAGAGAGGAGTGGCGTACAGTATAATGGCAAATAGTGGAGTGGGGTAGAATGTAGTTGCGCACAGTGTAATGGCATAGAGTGGAGTGGGGTAGAGTGTAGTTGTGTACAGTAGAATAGTGTATGGTGGAGTGGCATACAGTGGAGTGGCGTACAGTGGAGTGGGGTACAGTGAAGTGACATAGACTGGAGTGATGTACAGTTGGATGGTGTAGAGTGGAATAGCATACAGTGCAATGGTGTAGAGTGGAGTGGCATTGGGTGGAGTGGTGTGGTGTACACTGGAATAGCATAGAGTGGAGTGGTGTAGAGTTTAGTTGAGTACAGTGGAATACCATACATTGGGGTGGCATGGAGTGTGGTAGAGTGAAGTTGCATAGACTGTAATAGCGTACAGTATAATGGTGTAGAGTGGAGTGGCATACAGTGGCATAAAGAATAATGAGGCCTTCTAGAGTGTAGTTGTGTACAGTAAAATAGCATATAGTGGAGTGGCATAGAGTGGAGTGGAATAAAGTGGAATAGCGTACAGTGGAGTGGCATAGAGAAGAATAGTGTACAAGAGGTGGTGCACAGTGTAGTTGAGTACAGTGAAATACCGTATAGTGGAGTGGCATACAGTGGAGTGGAATACGGTGGAGTCACGTAGACTGGAGTGGCGTACAGTGGAGTGGTGTAGGGTACAATAACATACAGTGAAGTGGTGTAGAGTGTAGTGGTGTAGGGGGGAGCAGTGTAAAGTGGAGTGGCATAGAGTGGAATAGCATAGAGTGGAGTGGCGTAGAGTGGAGTTGCGTACAGTGGAATAGCATATAGTGGAGTTGCCTAGAGTGGAGTGGAGTACAGTGGAGTGGCATAGAGTGGAATATTGTAAAGTGGAGTGGTGTAGAGTGGAGTGGCATGGAGTGGAATATAATAAACTGAAGTAGTGTAAAGTGAGTGGTGTACGGTGGAGTGGGGTACAGTAGAGTCGCATGGACTGCAGTGGCATACTGTGGAGTGGCATAGAGTACAAATGCATACTGCCAAGTAGCGTGGAGTGGAGTAGTGTAGAATGGAGTGGAATAACGTAGAGTGGTGTGGCATAGAGTGTTGTTGTGTACAGTGGAATTGCATGTAGTAGAGTGGGGTACAGTTGATTGCCATAGACCGCAGTGGAATACAGTGGAGTCACGTAAAGTTGAATGGCATACAGTGGAGTGGCGTACAGGGTGTGGTGTACAATGGAGTGGCATACAGTGGAATACTGAACAGAAGAGCGGCATACAGTGAAATAGCGTAGAGTACAGTAGCATAGAGTGGAGTGGTGTACATTGGAATGGCATGGAATTGCGTGCAGTGGATTGGCGTACAGTGGAAAATCATACAATAGAGTGGCATGGTGTAGAGTGGAGTAGCATAGACTGTAATAGAGTATAGTAGAGTTGCATAGAGTGTAGTTGGATACAGTGGAATAGCGTATAGTGGAATAGCATAGAGTGTAGTGGGGTACAGTGGAGAAAACTAAAATGTCATACAATGGAGTGGTGTAGAGTGGAATAGCATACAATGGAGTGGTGTAGAGAGGAGTGGTGTAGATTGGAGTGATGTACAGTGGAATAGTGTACGGTGGAGTGCTGCAGAGTGGAATGGGGTAGAGTGGAGTGCCGTAGAGTGAAATAGGGCACAATGAGGTAGTGTAGAGTGGATTGGGGTACAGTGGAGTGGCATATACTGGAGTGGCATACTTTTGAGTGGCATAGAGTGGAATAGCATAGAGTGGAGTGGCATAGAGTGGAGTGGTGTAGAGTGGAATAGCATAGAGTGGCATGGTATAGAGTGTAGTTGTATACAGTGGAACAGCTATAGTGGACTGGTGTACAGTGGAGTGGGGAAGTGTGGAGTGGCATAGACTGCAATGGCACACAGTGGAGTGGCAAACAGTGGAATAGAGTACAGAGGAGTGATGTAGAGTAAAGTGCCATAGAGTAGAGTGGTGCAGAGTGTCATAGCATACTGTGAATGGTCGAAGATTGGAGTAGCGTATAGTAGAGTGGTGTACAGTGGAGTGGCATAGAGTGGAGTGGCGTATAGTGAAATAGTGCACAGTGGACTGGCGTAGAGTGGTGTTGTGTACAGTAGAATAGCGTATAATGGAGTGCTGTACAGTGGAGGGGTATAGAGTGCAGTGGTGTACACTTGAGTGCCGTTGAATCGAGTGGGTTAGAGGGTAATAGTGTACTCTGGAACGTTGTAGAGTGGAGTGGCGTAGAGTGGAGTGAGGTAGAGTGCACTGGCATACAGTGGATTATTGTAAAGTGGAGTGGCTCATGGTGAAGTGACGTAGAGTGGAGTGGCGTACAGTGGAATAGCATACTGTGGAGTGGCCTAGAGTGGATTGACATGGAGTTGAGTGGCGTAGAGTGTAGTGTGGCAGTTTAAACAGATGTAGCATGAAAGTATGTAAATGGATGTAGATGTAATTATGAAGTATAAATGGTAATGTTTGGTAGTAGGTGTAAATAGCTTAATTTGTGTTAAAGTTATAAGTGTGAAAATACTTAGTTATATATTGCTCCACTGTATACAGCGGTTACTTCGAAATATACCGCTATGATTGGCTAATAGCTGTCTTTACAAAACGTAAAAGGCAGCTATTTAGTTTTAGCACACTTTGGCTGCATTTTGGTTTAGGTAAAGTAGATATAGGTAAGTAGTAGGTTTTATTGTTGTTCCCTATCAATTACCACTTTGTTAAAGTGGTAATAGGTAGTAAAATGTATTTGTATTTTTCTAGATATTTGTCACTGACCATGTCATGAGTGATGTAATATGTGAGGTCATAAGCAGTGCATTGAGGGGGGTGTAAGTTATAGTTAGCTCAAGTAACTATAACTGCTGAATTTCACTGGCTTTCTGCGAACCAAATCTAGGCCTAACTATATCATCCCTGTACCTTTGGTTTTTTCAGTGAATATATACGTTTAAAAAAAATTCTATTTCCTAACTATAACATTCCTGTAACCTTTGTTTTTCATTGAATTTCAAAGGTTTTTAAATTGTTCTACCTAACTATAATGTCCCTGTAACCTTTATTTTTTTCAGTGAATTTCTAAGGTTTTTTTAATTGCATTACCTAACTATAACGTCCCTGTAACCTTTGGTTTTTTCAGTGAATGTCTAAGGTTTTTTAAATTTGATTTCCTAACTATAATGTCCCTGTAACCTTTGCTTTCTTCAGTGAATTTCTACTTTTTAAACATTTTTATTTCCTAACTGTAACCTGCAACTTTGAGAGTGAGTGTGTGAGTGACTGTATAGGTGGTGAGTGTGTGTGTGAGTGGCTGCATGGGTCTGTGAGTCAGTGGTTGTATGGGTCTGCAAGTGGTGCTATGGGTCTGTGAGTGGCTGCGTGGGTCTGTGAGTGGGTGTGTGAGTGACCATGTGTGTCTGTGAGTGGGTGTGTGAGTGAGTGGTGCTAGGGGTCTGTGAGTGGGTGTGTGAGTGCCTGTATGGGTCTGTGAGTGGGTGTGTGAGTGTCTGTGCGTGTCTGTGAGTGGGTGTGTGAGTGTCTGTACAGGGGTACAGAAAATCTTTGTTGTTACTCATTTATCTTAAACAGCTAACAATCATTGGCAAAGCCAATAGTCCTGGCTTGTTTATGTATATGTAAGTTGTTGTGTTATATATCTGGATACAATAACAGACAGTTCAGAGAGGAATCAAAATACTGGTCGGATCACACTATGGGAATTGCAGAAATGTAGGTTATGTGTTTAAATCACGCCCTTAATTACATAGGCCATGCCTCTTTTATACCCCCTAAAAGACAATCACACTTTTTTCATCCTCCTTAAAGCCCTGCTGTTACACTTTGTGAAAAAAGTTGTCCCTGTGGCAAATAAGCTCCCAGTACCTGACAGGGAGCTCAAACTGCTGGTCAGGAACTGCCACTGGTGGAAAGGAGCTCAGACTCTTCTGAATGTGGTCACACTGCTCTTATTGTGCTCACACATCAGTAACAGAGCTCACACTTCTGTGAAAGAGCTTACACGACTGGGAGGTATATCATGGTTGTGAATATGCCACTATTCATTTTAAGGGAATGCGGTAAAGTTTGTGCGTTGCGAGGAAGCTTAAAATAGTGAGGTGGATTTCACAATCATTGAGGGGAGCTCACGTTGCTGTGTAAGAGTTCTCACTAATGAAAGGGAGCTAACGCTAATGGACTGTATCACACAATGCAGTATGAGCGTTCAAAATGCCACCATTGAGTTCTAGATGTTGTGTACTTCACAGTTCCCTGATGGAGCTCAGACTGCTTTGAGGAGGGATCCCACTGCTGGGAGGGACGAGGTCACATTGCCAGAGTCCTCAAGCTGGCCTAAGTCTGATGTGAGGCATCCTATCAGGCCTGGCTTTTTACATCACAACACTTTGTGCTCTCCCAGTTGCAGATTTGCGTTTTCAATTACAAATGCAGGTGACAAGTGCTGGGATGCGAAGCCATATAGTGAAACCCCAGGGCTGTCTGGGCAGTTCACAGCCAGGTGGGAGAACCTTGGATCTGTACTCATCTTGTGTTTCACAAGGACCCTCCACTTTGTTGGGAGTTACCGTCTGTTCACCTCTCCAATATCTACACTAATGCTCTCCTTTTTTTATTTTAAACTCTTTTTATTGTTAACATGAGGTCATAATAACAAAGCAGATAAAGTAGACAGGAATACCAGTATCATAACATAACATAAAGAAAATAAATAAAAAATAAATAAAAATTAATTAAAAAAGGATAATTAGAGAAGAATACCGTTTGTCTTTAAGTAAATGCTCCCCAAATTTTTTCCATTTTGTACAATGATCGAATCCCCTAGTTTTAGCAAGTGCGGACTCCATGTTATATATTTCTTTAACAATACCCCACCATTCCAACGTCGTTGGTGAGCTCCTTGCAATCCAGACCCGGGCTATAGCTAACCTAGCACAAGCTAATAAAATAGTTATAAGATCTCTCTGGCTAGGGTCTCCAATCTGTCCACCAAACAACACATCTGACACTGTGAGTAATATAGGTTTTCCAAGCTTATGAGACATAATTCTGGTGACTCCTCGCCAGAATTCTGTTAATAACGGGCATTGAAAAAACATATGTTGCAGATCAGCTCCAAATAAATCACATTTTGGACATCTAGTCCAATCACTAATGGAATTAGCTGGTGACCATTTCGCTATCCTTTCAGGAGTGTAATACAGTGAGCAGATAGTTCTATGCAATTGTAGTCTCAGATTAGATGAGTGTACTGATTTACAGATACCACCGAGTGCAGACGAAATAGTTTTAGCAGTAATAGTAATCCCCCACACTAATGCTCTCCTGCAGCAACAAAGAAACTTACAACTGCCAACAATCAAGGGGGGGGGGTGCGTGGCCCCTTTCCTTGGGCTACTTTTGGCCCTGGGGACCCCATCCCCTGGGCCTGGCTGATATTCAATGGGGGAAGGGTACTGCACGGTCCCCCTCTCCATCCTGATTGCGGCCCAAAGGCCTCACTCCCTGGGGCCCGGTCATGTCTTCTGGGTGCCCTGTGCAATGGGATAGCAGGGGGAGTCTCAATGTCCCTGCGGTCCCAGCCGGCTCCCCGCCTCCTGCAGTTGCCGGTATTACTACTGCACACAGGGAAATGCAGCTCCCTGTGTGCAAGAGCATGTCTGCGAGCAGGGAAAGAGATTAAACCTCCGCTTCCAGTAAGCCGGAGCTGTTTGACAACTCCTAATTGCTGGAAGCGGAGTGTTTGTTTAAACAGCTATGCCACGGGAGTGGGCAACCCGGGACATAGCAGGAACCGGCCGTGGGGGTTGGCGGTCCCCAGGGCCATTAACGGCTCCATGAGGAGGCCAGCCCCCTTCCTTTGATCTGCACGGGCCTGTTTTGGGGTGGTGGTGGTCCCTGGGGCCGTATATGGCCCGGGAGGGGGGCTGTGAGTCCCCCGCTTAATTTTAACATTAGCCCCGGGGAGGTGGTGGTCTGCGGGGCATTACTAAGCTCTTGGAGGGGAGCCCCGTGCGCCCCCCCTTCATGTGTATAATTATTGTCTGCATGAGCCCAGGACCTGTCCCACCCGGGGGCTTAATTAAAAACAAGCGCGGGAGACTGCACTTGTTTTTTTTAATTCACAGCAACATTTACGAATATTTCACAAAAATCACAGTGAATTAAAAAAAAATGCTTGTGTGGACACCATTATGTGTGGGTGTTATGTGATGTAAGACAGAACATGGATGCTGACATTCATTGGAGATGTTGGGAAGTCAGCAACTAGTTGTTGTTGCTCCTCCATCTCTGCTGTGTCGAGGTTGAATTATGCAATAAAGTACTGCTACCTACTTGCAGCATTGAAAACAGACCTTAAAGGGGCCATCCAATGAAAAGCTCATCCTCTTACCCAGTCTCACATCATGAACATTCACCAACAATAAAGTTTTCAGAATGTCCCTTTGTTTGATGACACCTGGTTGAGTTGTAAAAACCTATTGACACATCAGTAACTAGATGTAAGGACTTGATGCACCCAATGCTTTTTAAGTGGCGTGGGTCCTGCCAGGTCTCAGACTATGAAACGTGTCCCTATCAGGCTCTATGTTCATGTCCGTAACTTAACTGGTAAAAAGTTACACTCAATTTCTCAACAATGACTGTAAAAACCCTGAAGGCATGCAATGTCAGCAATGCAAAGATGAGTATTTGTGTTTTTTCCAAGATGTTGAGTTTCTGTATGTTTTTTCCAAGCAGCATATGACTCTTGTATGATGCATAGAAGTCCGTGTGAGTTCAGGTTGTAGGTGGGTGTTTCTGCCAGGTACCTGATTAAATGTTCTGAAGTTGAGGCTAATAAAAGTGTGATTTTCTCACAGTGCCTGTTAGCAGGTCATAAACGTGTGCAGACTACATGCACATTTTTTTTGGCTTCTCTGCAAAGCACAGGGAGCGATGGTCACGCATGTGTCAATTGTGGGAAAGTGGGAGATAGGCAGATGTAGTATGTCAGAAAGATGTGGAGACAGTGCTTAATTTGAGCCGGTGCTTTCCTGTGCTCAGCACCGGCACTTAATTGGTTTCTGGTGCTCGGCACGGCACCAAATTGTCAACACCATGCTTAGAACAGTCTACCACATGGTGGCGCTGCTCATCTAATTTAAAGATGAGCAGAACAACGGTTGTTTAGGAATACAATATACAATAAAATTGCTTATACCTACCTCCCCAGCCATTCCTTTAACTTTGGGGTCCTGGAATAATCTGAACTGTCGCATTTACATGCGAGAGAGATGGCTAGTAGTTGTTTTGGCAGCGATGATAAGGGAGATGGGTGGTGCAAGCTGCAGTGGCCTCCTGGTCAGAGCCCTGGCACTTAAGATTTTACAAATTAAGCACTGTGTGGAGAGAAAAGGGGCATGTGGGCATGTGTCTTAAGAGTGGGAGACTGCAGTAGAAAGCAATGTGAATGGAAACAGGAGTGTCTGAGAAAAAGTTTTATGTATGCAGAATTGAAACTTTTAATTCTAATTATTCACAACAAAATCATTTTTGTTATTCGTTTATCTGATACAGCTAGCAAGCACTGACAAAGCCAATAGTTCTGGTTTGTTTTAGATATATGACTTGGTTGTTGTGTGACCTGTCTGGGAGCTATAACAGAAAACTAACTGAGAGGCACCCAAACACGGGTCAGGTAACAGGCTGTGTGAAGCACAGGATTTCAGATTACGTAGGTACATATGTATACTTTTTTGTGTTGAGTCTCTCATCTAGAAAATTGGGCTCAGACATTTTGCTCAAGCATACAGTCCTGAGGATGGTCTTGCCTACTCATTAATTTAGCAACTGCAAATGTCGACACTCACTACGGAGCTTGCTCAGCAGCTAAGGAAGTGCTAACTCATTAACTATTCAAGCAACTTAAGGAAATATATTGTTGAACACTATATGATGCAAGAGCAAAGTAGAACACATATGCAGCTGTGCTCTGAGTATTGCAATTTTGTTTCTTCTGCGTGGCATGCATATGATACAAATTGAACCCCTTATGCTTTAAGTTTTAATTATTGAAATAACATGACTATTTAGGGCCTAATTTACAAGATTTTGACGCAACAGTGCAGCAAGCCTTCCTGTTGCACTGCCGTGCGTCAAAATAAAAGGGCAGGAATGCGCCATATCTACAAGAAATGGCACATTCCTGTCCTTTTCCCCTGCACCGATGCCCAAACAGCACCCGTGCGCCAGCGCAGACACCCTTGCGCCATTTTGCAAGGGTGCCTGCGCTGAGGGGATGATTGTTTTTGTGCAGGAAGGGACACCTTAATGCACAAAAACAATCATTAATATGGTGCTGGCATTTAGAAAGAGGAAAAAACAAGGATAAATAAAAGCATTTCTCCTCGTTGCACCTTCTTACAGCTCCCATGGGGAGGCCTAGGATTCTGACGCATTCCCAGGTTTACAAAATGTTGTAAATCTGGGAATGCGTCACGTTCCATGGATGTTGCGTGGGAACACTCACAGCAAAAACCATGGAACACCCCTTTCACGCTGAATTGTGCATGAAAGGGAAACATATTTACAAGGCCATGAAAAGTCACGCAGGGTGACTTTTCATGGCCTTGTAAATATGGGGAAGCCCATTGCGCTTCCGGTGCGTCAATAAAAGTGATGCACCGGCAGCGCAATGGGCTTGTAAATAAACCCCCAAGTTATTAGAACTATTGAACGTCATTTAGGCTTGCACGCCAGAACTGATGTTTTTTTTAAAGTTTTGTTTAACACTTTTGATTATTTCTCAATAGTTGTTTCAACTACATTTTCAAAAAATTCCTTTGTTTATGTTGTATTTATGTACTCAAGCTTTCAAGGGGTTATTGGGTTACCCTTCACTATACACACAGTACACACAGTACACATATTCTGCGTTTCACACAAAGCACTTTACTAACACAAACATCATGCTGCGATGCAAGATTCAGACATGCTTTTCAGTGCACAAACACTTTTCTTCCAATAATAACTAAATACACAAGTCACGTGAACTGAGACAACATTTGCAGACAATATACATTGGGCTTTTGCAGGTTATGTACATTGGGAGTGTTTAATGTAAAGTCTATTTAATCTCAAGGCAACAGCCACTCCTTTTTTCACTTTTTACATAAACGCACATAGGCCAAAGAACATTTTAATAGGTCTATCGTTAGCCAAGACTTTTTGTTTTTACTAAAATTATAGGTATAAAATACTTTCTTATAGGGGCTGTCAGCCAACCCTCTTCATCCATTGGTTTGTTAATTGGGCCATTCACATTTTTCTTCCAACTACTACAGCATACAGCATGGTGCAGTGTGTCAGCCCACTCAACCGTTGGCTAACATTCACAAGGAGCACATCAACACACAAAGACGTTCCCTTAAGTGCCAGGGATTATTATGGCAATGTGTGTTTTTTGAGACCAAAGTAATTTTGCTTTTAGCCAATGTTTCTTTTTAGATTGTTTACGACCTAGCAGCTTCCCCAGCAATAAAGTTTTGCAAAAACCATGGCAAAAAAAACAAAGCCATTTACAAAGCTAAAAGGCTGGTGACCAATGCCAGACCAGTTGGCTTTGACAATACTCCTTTGTTTTTAAGTCTGCCATTCCATTATTTGGGTACTTTGTCCATCATTGATGGTGTGAAGTTCAGCCCTTTGCGAGCGCACACAGCCACAGCAAAGCGAGGTGCACTGGTTTCTGCCAAGAGCACAAGCTATGTCAGTAGGGTTGAGACTTAGGCAGGATTTGTCAATAAAGCGACTGCAAAAAGTAATTGCTTGAGGCAAACACTGGAGATTATTTATAGAAAGGAAGAGCAAAGCCAGTGACTGGTTAGGATAAGAGATGCTGAGTGGTTTGGTCTGACAATACTCCTGTCATACTATGCTTTGTTCGTAGGATACACTTGTCATCCTTCTAGGAAAAGCATCATTTAAATTGCCACAGGTAAATAGAAAAATATAGAGATTTCAAGTTTCTAAGGTCCAGTGCTTTGTGGCCACCGGACCCTCATTTTTGGGGACGGGCACTTATTTTTACTCTTCATACATTGTCTGTGAGCAGTAGTGGGAAAAACACACAAACCGGGAAGAAGGAGGAAGAGAAAGACCTAAAAACCGTCACCAATGGAGAAAGCAGGGGCCTGCAAGAGTGAGATATAGGGGCAGGCAGTGTCTGGCAGTGGATTAAAGAGGCCTGAGGTGGATTGAGGACTATGGAGCCTTGGTATTTGGCACGCTGACATTTAACAGCGCTGGCATGGCTTCTGAGCAGTGCTTTGGGCATCAGCAGTCATTGATTTACAAATTAAGCACTGCCAAGGTCAGTGCGTGAGTAACTCATTCATATTTAGGTTGAGCCTACCAGACAGCGGGCTTTCCAAGAGCATACAGGGGCTTGGAGCCCGCCTATTGCTCTCCACAGATGGACTTTCCTTTTACTCTCATTTGAACGCTTCTTATTTGATGGCTTTTTTTTCTCCGTCTTGTGTTTGTCCCTCCCCTGGAGCATTGCTTCTTCATCATCTCTTTGATTGTCTGTCTTCTATGCTTCCTCTGCTTGCTTTTAGATGAAGTACTTTTGTCTCTTTGTTTAAGCTCTCCATGAGAGCACGTGTTTCCAGATGTCTCCCTTGAGTGCTTTTCTTTCCCTTTCACATTGCTCGCCCCCTCACCACACTCATGTTGCTCTCCTGGTGGTCTTTCACACAGGTTTGCACCTTCCTGTTGCTTCTTACCCCACCCGGCATGTTGCTTAACCCCCTACCTGCCATTTTGCTTAACCACAACCTGCCGTGCTGCTTAAAACTCTGCCTCAGTGCTTCTTCCCTCCGCCCTTCCCAATCTGATCCTGCTCCTGTGTTTATTTGTTTTTTAAAGCACTTTTGCGCTACTTTTTTAAAAAAAAGCCTGTGTAATTCTGTAGACACACAATGTAATGAGAGCGAAGTTTTGCCTAGTGGCAATTTCAGCTCATCCTAAAGTACAGCAAAGGGTTTATGTGCCTGCTACAAAGAACGTGTGACTGAAGTGTACCATGCAGAGCACAGAACTGAGTGTGAGTGAATGAGTAGTTCCATAAAAAATGAAATGTATGTGATATACTTCTCAATATTGAGTATCCTGTTTGTTCTTTATCACATATGAAAGCATTTCTAAATACTTATATTCAGAAAGTGCACTGTACAAAAAAGTCTTGTCTTTATTAAATAGCCTATAAAGTTTTCCAAGCAAATGTGGAGGAGGGGTGGCATAGGTTTCCAAGTTGTCGATATCACTGCTGTCCCATTACCATCCCTGTCGGTCACTCTACTTTTCCACAGGAGCTGTGAAATATGCAGCTGCCCTGTGAGACTCCTAGCATAGCCTTCTACTGCTCTACATCTGTGGGCTTCCTTCTCTTCCTTTTACTCACTCTTGAGTAACACATGAATCACTATGCTAAAACTGTGCAGGATGGACTTGCACAAGCCTATGGCACAATGCAGCAGTATAAGGTATTGCCAGGGCCACAGAAATCATGCGATTCTGCGGCCACTACATTTACTTTTTTGCATAATTTTGGATTTGCCACATAATCCATCATTTGCCATATGATCTGCAGATTGCAACACTATGAAAAAATGTGCTGTAGTATTCCACATAATGTGGCTATTCTTGCTGCATAATTTAGTAAACCCTGCCACAAAATTTGGTCCCTGCCCTACTGCATAATTCCAGTGGCCCTGGGTATTGTCTTTCAGCTTTTGTACAGCACAAAATGTTCGATTACTATAATTCCATTGAATATATAGAAATTGGCAAATGTTCTTTCACTCAACTTCGCCTACAGTCTTGCTCCACATACACACACACACATTTAGGCCATATGCTCTGTCCCACTCTCTCTGTCTCTTCTATGCCCCCCAATAACCCCAAACGACAAACCATTCAGGTTCAGAACGAACCTCTGTATGAGGAAGCTAAAGGTTTACAAAAACATTAAAAAATGCATTATCAAAGAGGCTAGCAGCAAACAGCATATTTTGGCTTTTTTCTTTTTTAGCTCTGCAGTTATCCAAGATCTTTTGGCTTTACGAACGTTATGTGTGTTACATATGTATAGGGCTTTTCAGTCAGGTGTCCTTCCTTGGTCTGTTGTTGTGTCATTCACATTTTTCTTCCAACTATTCCAGCATGTATCATGGGTCAATGAGTCAGTCCTCTTCACTGTAAGTTACAACATGATGCCTTTTCAGAAGGAGTACAGCCACACAAAAAGTTGTGTCCTTTCTGAGCCAGGAACTGGTAATGTGTGTTATTTGCAGACCGAGAAATATTTTTGCTTTTAACCAGTTGTTTAAATTTTTTAGATTGATGAGGGTACACCAGCTTACCCCCAAAAATATTTTTGCAAAACTAAAACAGAAAAAAACCTGAATTGCCAAAGCTAAAGGCTGCGGGCTAGCATCAGGCCGCTTGGCTTTGTTAAGACTTGTTTATTTTTGGAGCACAAAGATCCCTACTCGACCAAATTGTGCAATCCAATGAAAATACTTAACTTCACTGAACCTCCGTTTTGCTCATTATTACATGAGACCACCTTCAAACATGTGAGTGCAGGATGTGCGCTATACGGAAACCTTGGTGTTTTTGATTTAATAGTCTATAATATATCTTCAGCCATAGCACAATTTCTTTTAAGAGTTTTATATAGAGCAAACTAGACCTGAGAAATCGGGTATCAGAGCGCTTTACATGAGCACCAGTTTTGTTACAGATGGACACATTCATTGTTGTTAGGCACGGGGAGATTAAGGGGCTCATTACGATGGCGGGTGGAAGCACAACCGCCGTGCTGGCGGATGCAAAAACCACCAGTTACCGCCGGCACGCAGCAGTCCACACGCCCGCCCAATTACGATGCGAAAAGTAGGCCAAACACCGCCGGCAAGCCAGCAACACCGTCCGCCATCAAAGTGCGTCCGCACACGTAGCGGCGCAGCCCAACTGACACACACCGTCCGACGAAACACGTCCCGCCCGGCGTATAAATTACGATGCCGCAAACAAACGGCTCCCACGGCCAAGAGATACCGTACGACAAACCGAAGCGGTAACACGGACGCCGAGCACGGACAACGAAGAAGCGGCTCCCCGAGCATGAATCCAGCACTGCAGGCCCTCCCCATGCTCCTGCTGATGCACCACCAAGGACGCAACGTGCCGCGGAGACGCAGGTAGGCACACACACAACAAGTGCACGCAAACAGCGCACACAGTGCAAGGGCGGAAAAAGCGGACAACCCCCACCAGCGCGTGTACACTACACATCCACCATTGCATCCACATATGACACACAGGCCAAATCGTAACATCGCGTAACACATGTGTACACACCACCTGGGACTAGGAACCAACAACCCCGTCACGGCCCCAAAGCGGCGATGACGCCGCCACACATGCGCACAACGCAGAGGCCAACCGCAGCGCCATGCATGCGTCGCACACAGACACAGGGACACAACCAAGCAGCACACACATCAGCCCCACCCCGAACGCACATGACACGTGACAGGCCTGCCACAGACACGTCCCCAACGCCCAATTCACGGACAACACCCAACGCCACACAACCGACGCACACATGTCAGTGAAGTTACGCAACAGCAGGACACACCCCAGTGTAACAAACATGGCGTAGCACACAGCGGCGGCAACACCAACTAGGAGAAGCAGGGCCCCTTCGGGAAGAGGAACGCCAGTACCACACTGAAACACCCATACCACCCTGCACATATGAACAAGACATATAAAACGGAACACCAAAGAGCCCGGGGACCGACAACAGGTGGGCCAAGAATAACATTCACACACAAGGCCCAACGCAGAGCGGAAAGGCAGCCTGCCGCCCACACAAGGGAGAGCAGACAGCACTGAATGACCTTCCATTCCAACTCCGAAACCACAGCCCTACGACAGAAGCCGGTGAATACAGCCATTGTCCAAGAATAGACCAACACAGGCATGCCGAGGAGACTGACCACAGGGCAGATAGCGCATATCACAGAAGCACACAACGGACGGGGAAGAAAGAAGAAACACTCCCCCATGTCGGCCACATGCAAGTTAATTGGAAGGAGTCACACATCACTGACCTTGAACTGTCTGAAAAGCATGTGGGATGAGGGCCTGTGTCCTCCAAACAAGCCAACAGAACACAAGTCCTGTCTCCCTACGACTACACAGAGCTCACAGCAACCTCGGAGCGTGCACATTGCAGACTGCACACACAGCCGGAGCACGCCACCACAACGCACCGCTGCGAAATGGAAACCGCAACACACCTACCCAACTACGCCGAACAGCTCAAGCTGTACAAAACCAACCTGTTTCATATATTGGGATGCGATCTCCTGTCCCTGCTGAACGTAAGTTACCGACTGACTTACCGCATCACATTGTTCAGCTGCGTCATGCCCGTCTTCTACTGTCGGAGGTGTCCCTACCAGCATCCCGTGGAGATATGCCTCTCCAACCCGGCATGTCTGAAGGCGGACCTGCTACCACTACTCCTCCCTCTGGACGCACACGACAGGGCCTGCTCTGCCTATGGGGGCATGGCGTATGTGGCCAACATCGCACCCGCACTGAAATGGGACCACTGTGCCTCCACGCGACGGATCATCGAGAACAGCTACATCGAATGTCACCCAGCATGCCCCATCATGGTCCTCCAAGGGACAACTTACGAACAACACCTTGACAGCCACCATCCGCTACATTGGCTGGCAAACATGTACACCACCAATGACATGGAAGCCCTGCTGGACGGCATCGCATACCTGACAACCTGTAAATTCATCGGACCACAACGCAGGTTCCCCGATTGACCTATGATGTCCAACCCCGCACCCATGCTTAGCTTCCGCACGGACTGGCCAGTCACCACCACAACAGCCATACCAAACGACCGGCAACTGTAACCACACCATCAACGACATCGCCATGACATCGGATATGACCGGGACATGCACACTGTTCCCCATCACATCCAGGAACACCGCATGCATCGTGGGAGGCAGTGGCATGGGCTCTGTGTATCGCACCCACATGGACGGAACTGCACGAACAACCAGGACACGACATGGATCCAACGCACATGGACACACACACCGCTCAGTGGACATGAATAGGTCGCCTGGAGTCTGTGGGTGCTGCACCCCTCCCACCCCCGCCCCGGGAATCCCATACCAGGACCTTTGCATGGACGACAAGTGCATACAACAACAACACGACCCCAGTGACTGTGACATGTCCAGTAACCACCACAGTGCAACAACAAGTGGCACGCCGCTGCATGCACGCAAGCACATGCCCTGATGTCATCTCACATGCACGCGTGCATGAGGAACAACCGCAGCAAACCTGTCACATGGAACTGAGATGGACTGTGCCCATGATGCCAAGCGGTCTGGTAGGCTACATGTATACCGTCTGTGTCAAAGTCCGCAGCTCCGCAGCTATACGTAAATGTACATTAGCACAGCCTTGGCCAAGCAGATGTCACTCTGAAGCCCACATCCCACATGCAACAGCCAATCACATGTAACCCCACACCCTATCCCATTTGCAATCATGCTCAGTATATCCTCAACATGTATTCCGCTGCCAGTAGTGTCCACTATACTGCATCACAGAGGACAGAAGACTCAATATAATGTTTGAAACCAAAACTGTCTCCGCTGACTCATTTCACAAGTACGAATGAGAGAGGATGAGAGTATGTGAAGTACACGGCAGTCGTGACATGACCATGTAGTCCACTGGTATTGGATGTCAACGCAAATGAGTAGCACAACTGTGGAAGACACACATGTGTCGTGTGAAGTCGTATGGACGCAGTGCTCAGGTGGGTGGGTGTGACGGGTAGATGCGCACATGCCAAGTTGGAGCACGCCGTGTTGGGAGGGGTCATGAACAGTACACCACCGCTTCCCTGGGCATTGTGAGAGGACACCTGTCGGGGGGAGTGAACACGTGTGTGCACAGCAGCCGGGCACACGTACAAAGCGGTACCAGGCGCACCTCAGCCCACCCTCTGTGGACAAGCTGGATCCTGTTGTGCGCCCGCCATGCCCCTTGACAAGGCACACACAGCCCCAGTCGACCAGGTGTAACCCCAACATAGTCAATCCGCACAGGCGATACAGGGCACGGGATGGCAGTGGAGCATGGTGTGTGAGAGGTCTCCTCGCGCTCCTCCTGGTCATATCACGCAGGCAATAGAACCTCAACGTCTAGCATGGCACAAGTCAAATGGAAGTGTAGGGGGACGCACCACAGCACGAGCAGCACTGACGTCACGGGAGGTGGCTCGCACCATCCCATCCATTGCCCATCATACCAACCACGCCACATGCCATTGCGACTAAGTGCAAGCGCGTGCGCCACCACCCCCGAGCCCTCCCCAGAGAGGCCAAAGAGTGAATGTGTGGGCCATCAGCCACAGACGGACGCGGCCTGGCCGCAAGGGCAGCCACAGCCACTGGGTGTCGCAGGTGCCGGATCCGGAAGGCGAAGACTGTGATGCATAGTCCATGCAGGCCGGGTCTCCATTTGGGGCACCACGCAGGTGGACGGCGTCCCGCCACACATCATACCCTGAGACAGCCCACTCGTGCAACTGGACCCACACATACACTCCTTGCCCTCTCTGGTGCGAGCTTGGGGCTGCCTGTGCAAGCGCTAGCCTCGCAGGTGAGCATGCATATTGGGGGAGCGAGGGGAGGACATGAGGGCTGGGGCGAAGATGACTGTATCACTGTCAGTTAGTACAAGGGATGACCCAGATGTGGAAAGGAAGAGACGTGTCCCGTGTGTACTGCAACTAGTCGCCAATCCAACTACCCCCCATGTCCGGAATGTAAGCCCGCACCTAGGCCCGCCCATCCGCCACATCGAACATACCACCAGCACGACAACCTTCCCATTCGAAACACTGACTGGGGGTGGCGACCAGTGAACAATCATGTGTAGCCTACCCACGCGTACATGTGGGCCCTCCATGATCCATGTCACCTGTGGCAAAGTCATGACATGCGCAATGAGGGAAGTGAGGAGAGCTGTCCGCCCCACGCACAGAAGGTGCATCAGCTCCACAGACCCAGCAGCGAGTCCAGCAGGGGTCACATGTGCAGGGGCAGCTGTGCCTGGTGTGAAGGCACATGCATATAGACAGCACATCGACCAATGTGTAGTCTGCCCACATCTACAGTCCATCATCATGCGGACATAGGAATTGAACACAGGGCAACACATCTTAGTTGGTGCACCCACCGTGACCAACAATGCGCAATCATCGACGTACCCGCCCTGTGCATGGCCCCCACCCAACGGAGGCACATCCAGTGCCACCATCCCACACACACAAGCCTTCCACGGAACATGCTGTGTCCAATGGTCAGTACAGAGTCAGCGCCCATCTGGTGGATCCTGAACAGGAGACACATGCACACACATGCCAGCTCCCACTATGTACGTCTGCCACCTGGCACGTGCAATGTAACCTCTCACCTGTGACGTGTGACTGCAAGCACACAGCCGTCTTGGCATGGGGCTGTCAATGTGGACACCTGTCAATGTTTCGGGAGGTGTGATCCGTACAGTGCTGTACATAGGGTGCAGTGCTGACACCTACTACTGTCTCATATCCCCTCGTGCCACAGGTCCCACTTGTTTTGGCCGCTCAGCCTGTGCCCACATCGTCGTCGTCGTGTGCCATACTCATCCAGCCGCGGAAGCAGTTCCATGCTCAGCAGACATTCATGTTGCCGTGGCGTTGCCGCTTGACGGATATGCAGTCAGTCCCCATCAGCACGCCCGCAAGTCATTGGGGCCTAGATCCCCATGTGCATGCACATGGCAGTGGTTTGTATCACTAGCCATTGCCATTGTTGGGAGACCTGTGTAAGTGTATTGTGGCCGTGCCGTCCCAGCTTGACAGCTGGGCTGTGGCTCTTGTGCTTGCTCAGTCATGTCAGTGATGTGTATGCGAAATTGCTATGTGTTGTGTTGCTTTGACATGTGTCCTCTGCCATTGTCCCTAGGCGGAGACCGAACATTGACCGCCCATACCAATTGCTGGCGGACATGGACGATACAGAGGTTATTAGGAAGTTTCGGCTGGACAGGCCAACCCTGCATCGACTGTGTGCCATGTTAGAACCCCATCTCCGTCCCCGCAGGGTGTATCCGACTGCTGTCACCCCCACGGCTAAGGTGATGGCCGCCATGCATTTCTTCGCCACTGGGTCATTCCAGCACACAGTGGGCATTGGAGGAGGGATGTCCCAGCCCATGTTCAGCAAGGTGCTGAGGGATGTACTGGCAGCCATGATGCTGTACCGAAACAGGTACATCCGCTTCCCCAGGGCTCGTGAATTGGCGGCAGTGAAGGGTGCATTCTATGCCCTTGGCAGAATCCCACACGTCGTTGGAGCCATTGACTGCACACATGTCGGCCTTGTTCCACCACAGGCCACTGAGCACCTGTACCGCAACAGGAAGCACACGCACTCCCTGAATGTGCAAGTGGTGTGCCTTGCGGACATGGTGATCACCCACGTGTGTGCAAAGTTCCCAGGCTCGGCCCATGACGCACACATAATGCGCAACAGCATCTTGCCACGACTGATGTCCAATATGCAACAGGATCGTGGCTGTATTGTCGGTGAGTATGTGGAGTGGTGTAGCGTGCTGGTTGTGCGATGCTGTCCCCTGTCCAGTTGGAATAGCAACGGTTCTCTGTGTCCCTCACACCCAGGTGACTCTGCGTACCCGAATGGGGCATGGCTGCTCAGTCCATTGAGGAATCCTCGCACCCCAGCAGACGATCGCTACAATGAGGCACATGGGAGGACCAGACGTGTGGTCGAGCGTACCTTTGGCCTCCTCAAGTCCAGGTTCAGGTGCCTGGACCGCACCGGGGTGCGCTGGCGTACTCCCCACAGAAGGTGTGCCAGATAGTGGTGGCGTGCTGCATGCTGCACAATCTGGCCATTCGGAAGCAGATCCCCCTCATCGTGGATGACGGAGATCAACCAGGGCCCCAGCCCGCAGACCAGGACAGCTCGAGTGAGGAGGACAGCGGAGAGGAGGAAGCTGGTAATGTGCGGCAGCAGCTCATCGCCCGCTACTTCACTTGACGGTGAGTGTCCATGTACGACGGCTGATGTGGCTGTATCTGTGCAGGTGTGTGTGTGCTGTGTCAGGGTGGCCGTTTGTTCACTGCGTGCTGTGTGTCAACGCTCCATGGCCAGGGTAGTATGCCACTGTTGGTGGCTGTGGCATTGTGCCCTATTGCTCTGTGCGATGTGTGTACATTGCTTGTAGTTGTTGACATGTACTGTGTGATGGGTGTGTGACACACTCATTGAATGTGCTCCTGTTCTGTCTCCCACCCCTAGGTCCCTACAGGCCCTCCGGATTCCATTGCCATGCCACGCATCAGGTGCCTTTCCGCCCAAGGTGGCCGTTGTATTCCGTACAAATAAAACACAGGGCACAAACAGCAGTTAGTGTAAGAGGTGCATTTATTTCAAACTGTGACATGTGATTGTGTGTAAGGTGATGACAAAAGTGGTGCGTGCAGTGACAATGAGCTGTCGGTCATGGCTGCGTGATGCTCAGGGTGTACCCACTGGTTCTATGTCCATAGTCCAACACACACATGCCATCCAGATGGCTGTGTGGAGTGGGATCGTAGTCCAAGTCAATGCAGTGGGTGGTCAAGGAAGGCTGGCTGGCTGCCTCACTTGCGTTTGGAGCGTGCGAAGTCCTCCCGGGAGATCGGTTTCCACTTCGGACGGCCCCTTCCACGTTTGCGAGGGGGTGCCTGCTTGCGACATGCTGGTGGTTGAGGTGTGCTCACTGGCTGTGGACGCAGGGGAACTGGACACTGCTGCTCGACCCTGCGCCCCGGCAGGTGGTGGTGGAGGGGAGCTGCTGTCCCTGGCTGTGACCTCACCGCCACCACCAGCTGGCCCATGAGGTCCACGAGTTGGCCCATACGGGCGTCCATGGACCTCAGCACCCCCAGCACGTCACGCGTGTCTGTAGCTGACCTGGCCCATTGTCCTTGGGCCTCTTCATAGGCCCCAAGGACTCTGGCCATTGGAGGCAGGGCATGGCTCCCATGGGAGGCTGGCGTTTCCCTGACCCTGCTCCTCCTACCAGTCCTGCTGCCACCGGCCTGCCCACTAGCCACATTGCTCACCACGGTCCTCGCTGTGGCTCCCAGGGTGGATCCAGTCGGCCGGGCCACCACCTGCGCTGGGGCTGGTGCCAGCGAAGACGTGGTGGTGGTGGCGGCGGTGGTGGTCGGTGCGGCGATGGTGGCGGTTGCGGCAGTGGTAGTGGCCGCAATGACCGTGGGTGTGGCCGCAACGACAGTGGCAGCAGGGGGCTGGGAATGTTCAGCAGCCCTGGATGATGGGTTGGTGGGTAGGAGGGGTCCTGGGGAGCGGCTGGGCCCTGCCACACCAGATGGGCCTGCTTGGTGGTCCGTGTCCGAAGAGGAGGACAGATCCTCCACATCCGTGTGTCCTCGTTGGGGGCTTGTAGGCTGGCTGTGCTGGCTGCTGGCTCCATCCCCAGCATCCAGCAGTTCGTCACCTGTGGAGAGAATGAGATTTGTTATTGTGTTGCACCTGGCGAAGTATGTATTTGTCGCCTGACATTAACAGTTCGTGCAATCTCGTACATGGGTTTCCCGGAGGCGTGTGTGTGGCTGTAGCATTTGTAGTTGTGTGTGCTTGGCAATGGGACTGTGTGCTGTGCACATGTGGCATGGGACGGATTGGCCATGCCGATGGGTGTGTTGCTGTGCCCCTACTTATTGTGACTCTGGTGTATGCGGGCTCCTGGCCCATCCTGGGTCTGGTTTGTACTTTGCTTTTGGTGTTCAGATGGGACGCTTAGGAACGCATATGGCAACATGGGGGCCATGCCCCAGATTCGCATTTGGGAGGGAATATGCTTTTGGGGTTCAAATGGAACGCTTAGGAACGCATATGGCAACATGGGGGCCATGCCCCAGATTCGCATTTGGGAGGGAATATGCTTTTGGGGTTCAAATGGAACGCTTAGGAACGCATATGGCAACATGGGGGCCATGCCCCAGATTCGCATTTGGGTGGGAATATGCTTTTGGGGTTCAAATGGAACGCTTAGGAACGCATATGGCAACATGGGGGCCATGCCCCAGATTCGCATTTGGGTGGGAATATGCTTTTGGGGTTCAAATGGAACGCTTAGGAACGCATATGGCAACATGGGGGCCATGCCCCAGATTCGCATTTGGGTGGGAATATGCTTTTGGGGTTCAAATGGAACGCTTAGGAACGCATATGGCAACATGGGGGCCATGCCCCAGATTCGCATTTGGGAGGGAATATGCTTTTGGGGTACATGCTGTGAGCCATGGGTGCCGAACGTGACATGTGTTGTGGCAGCATGACAGTGCATGGTTTGAGGTGTGTGCATGCTTGACATGGCCTGCATATTTGCTGTCTGTTGTGATTACTGGACATGGCATTGGACGCATCGTTATGAGTGAGTGATGGTTGTGTGCCAGCCAACGTATTGCAGTTGTCCCATCTCCTTGGTGTGCGTGCTGCCCTGTGCCATGTGCATCACTGCAGTGCTCGGGGAGGTGTGGCCCATGTTGTGTGTTGTTGCTCACAGTGTGTCGTGCGCTTCATTGACTTCTGGCACATGGTTGGTCATGGGCATGTATCTTAGCGTGACTGCTGTATGTGTGGCAGCTGTGCGGATGACATGCCTTTCATGAGACTGGGGCTGACGGATGGGATGGATGGTATGTTGTATGTGCATGGTGTGTCTGTGTGTTTGATGGGTTCAGTGGTGTTCGTGTGCATTTATGTTGTTCCGCTCTGTTGCGTCTAGTGTTGTTTGTCTTACATAGGCGTAGTTGTGGGGTGTGTGGTTGACAGGCAGTAGGGGCTACATGGACAGGACTTCAATGGTGTTTCGGTTGTGTGTGATGAGTTGCACAGTGGCTGCCGTGTGGTACTATATTCAGTGTGGCTTGTGCATGCAGACGTGGCTCCTTGGGTGTTGCTATGTCTGTGATGGGTCATGTGGGGTGTGAGTCTGTTGTTCATGTCCGTGTGCACATTGTTCACTTGTTCGTGACGGTGGGCGGTGCTGCGTGTTCGTCTGCTACGTGACATGTCCCATGTGTTGGTCGTGTTCCGGTCCTCATGCCTCCAGTAATCCAGCCCTGTCCAGTTTCCCACCTGCAGGTTGTTCGTGCGTGCACTGTACTGGATGCCACATGGCTCTAAGCGGGGGTGCTCCATGTTGCAGGTCTGTGGGGGTGGGGGGTGTTGTGGGTCGTGGGGGTGGCTGGACACCCACTGACACCGATTGCTGTGGACCGTGATGTCTGCCTTTCGGCTGTCGTTGTGCACTGCGGTGGCTGACACGTGGCTGTGGGGTGTGGGGGATGCTCCTCCTTGCTGTGCTGTGGGACTAGGGGCCTGGTGTGTGTTGTACTTGGGCTGTCCACCGTCCCACCCACTGCACTTTGTGTTCCTGCCACTTACCTGTTACTTGTCGGTTAGTGCAGCTGTGGCGGACACATGGGTGTGGTGGGTGCTCGTTGTGGCGCTTCTGGCATATTTGGGGACCTGTTGGTGGTTACGTGGCTGGCTGAGTGTACACATGTCCCCACGCATCTTACAGTTGTTCTGTTTGGGCTGTGTGTGGTGGTGTCTGTTGCATGTGTGTGTTGTGTATTGTGTGCTGGACATGGGGGTGTTTGTCCCTGGGAGCTGTGGCATGGTGGTAGTGCATGTGAGTACATAGCGGTGTGCTGGTATACATTAGTTTGTACTTACCAGCCTCCACTCCCCTGCTAATCCGGCGAGGATCTCGGGATGGATGATGACTCGCACCTTCTCCTCCCACGCTTTGAAGGTCTTGAGGAGCGCGGGATTCCCTCCGCCAGTGACGGCAGCCAGCTCTCTGTTTTTGCCCTCCTTCTTCTTGACCAGGCTCTTGACGTCATTCCACCGTTTGTTGATTTCTCCTCTGTTCCTGGGCAGGGTCCCGACTGCATTGACCTGGTCTACGATCCGGTTCCACATTCTGTTTCTGGTGGCTAGTGGTGTGTGCTGGACCATGTTCCCATAGATTTGTGGGTGCACCTTGATGATCTCGTCGACCATGACCGTCCAGCTCAATGGGCGTGAACTTGGGCATTCTTTGTGGTGCCATGGTGTTTGTGGTGCTGGTGCGGTGTGTGTTGTGTAATGTGCAGGGGGTTTGTGGTGCCGGTGTTTGGTGGTGGTGGTGGTGGTTTGTGATGTGTGCGTTTCTGTGGTGTGCTGCTGTCCTTGCTGTGTCACTGTGTCCTCTCCTCTCCTCTCTGGTTTGCAATGTTGCAAGGGGTTGTGGTCTGTGGGAGTGCTGCTTTTGTACTTACCTATGTGGGTGTGTCCTCATGGTCTGTTGTTTTCAGGTGTGTTGTGTCTGGGGTTCTGGCCTTTGTAGTTTTTGTTTGTCCGGGGGTGTTTTCGGGATGTGTACTGTGCTTGTGTATTTGTGCGTGCCTTGCTGTGTGGACTTGTTGGCCATGTTGTGTGCTATTGGTTTTGTGAGCGGATGGTTTCTGTGCAGGGACGTGGGCGCCATGGCTTCTGCCGTGTCGATTCTCATCGGCGTTGTTTGCGCTGGCGGGCGGTATATTTGTAGTTTTCCCGCGCTCATGGCGGTGCGATCGTAATTTCACGTGCGGTGTGTCGGCCGTGAGGGCGGGCGGTTTTGTGTTGTCGTGCGTGTTTCCGTCCGTGGCGGGCGGTTTGACTCCGACTCGGACGATGGCGGGCGGTATCTTGTGTGATTTTCCGCCGATGGCGGTTTTCCGTTTGTGTAATCGTAATGGCGTGGTCGGTGTTCAGACGGTGTGTGCGGGCGGATTTTTGCCGCTTCCATGCCTGGCGGATTTTTTTACGCCGGGTATCGTAATGGGCCCCTAAGTGATTTGCCCAGAATCACAGGATGTTGAGCGTCGTTGCCGAGACTCAAACCCAGTTCCCCAGCTTCAAGGTCGACCGCTCTAGCCATAAGGCTACATCCTCTCCCCAATCAAGCCACCAACTAATGTATACATGATAATGGACTTGCCTCTTAGTTCAGTGGCATTCATTGGTGCTAAGACGGGGCCAGGAATGCATGGTGAAACATTTCTGTGTGTTAAGAATTTTAAATGCACCTCTAACATGATTGTCGAACAATTTAGAGCTAGAGCCAATCCTTCTCCTGTATTGCTATATTCTGGGGTCAGTGCATTAAAAATTACTGAAATAGGGAAGGTCAGGGTAATTGAGTATTTCTTATGTTGCTCTTTTGTCAGCCTTCCACAATACTTCATGGTTTTGTACAAGCCCTACATGATGCATCTGTCTGTCACGAAAGCAGACATACAAGCTGCTAAATGTGCACAAGAACTACAGTTTATCTTTCCTTTCTCAGGTTTGCTGAGTGCTATTGACATATACCATCCGCCGTTCTTGAATGTCCAACCAATAGCATGTTTTGCATTGTGTGACTTGTCAGCCACGTTCCAACATTTCAATCATCAAGTGCAGACTGTGAAAAAGATTCAGTCTACTGAACACAATCAAGTCTAAATCAAGAACTAGACTGGAGGAGAATCACTTGGTTATGCTGATGAGGACAAAGGCCCGCCTCTTAAATGGCAAAGTGGACCTTGATAGAGTTTATCAGCACTGGAAGAATGGCATGGACAAACGAAAGAAGCAAATGTGTCACACATCTAGTGATGGCACTTGACTTATCTGAGTCACCCTTTCCCACAGTCTATGTTTGGCCTGAATGGGCACAATTCACACACTTCCCCTTAGCAGGAACATGGATCATTAGGTCGTACATCAAAACGTAACTGTGTTATGTAATTGTCAGCTTGCTCAATGTATATTCTCTTGCATAGTTTCCAGCATTACCCCACCAAATGATCGGTGCTTCAATCAAGAATATTCAGTAAAATCTTATGATGGTGCTCCCTTCTGAGTCCTGTCCTTTTCTAAGCCTGGTGTGTAGGTGCAACTAGAATAAACAATTAATGTTATGATGGTCCGTCTCAAGACACTGTTAATTAGAGCTATGTGTATGAAATACATTTGTTCTCGAACTCATTGTGAACAAAAGTTTTGAGTGGTAATTGCCACAGTTTTAGATACTCATGTGCTACGCTTGCATGCTTGGCACACACAGCCTTGGCTGCAGTGCACAGAGATCTTGCACTGCTGCACACAGAGGAAAAAAATAAGAGGGGACATTGCATAGGGGTGTCCTATATGTAGTAAAAGGGGAGTTTAAGGCTTGTCAAGTAGTTTTAAATGCCAAGTCATTATGGCAGTAAACTGCGCACGCAGGCTCTGCAGTTGCAGGCCTGAGCTAGGTTTGAAAGGCTGCATCAGTGGGTGGCACATGCAGTCCTGCAGGCCCATTAGTAGCATTTTATTTAAAGACCCTGAGTATATGGGATACCACTTTATAAGGGACTTATAAGTAAATTAATCATGCCAAACAGGTATGAACCAATCATACCATGTTTCAAGAGGAGAGCACATGCACTTTAGCGCTGATTAGCAGAGGTAAAGTGCCACAGTCCTAAAACCAACAAAAAGAGGGTCAGAGAAATAAGAGGAGGAAGGCAAAAAGTTTGGGGATAATCCTGCAAAAAGGGCCAGGTCCAACACCGAATCTGTATGTAGTCATAAATAAAATATTTAGTTCATTACATACTAACGTCTTTTTGCAATTAGCAGAATTGGGCCATTTGCAAATTCAAAACGGTTTGGTACTTCTACTCCTAAGTAATTTCACCTGAATCACAGGATGTTGAGCTGAAGCCGGAACTCGAGCCTGGTTCACTAGTTCTGGCTGTTAGGTCTCATGTCCTTCCATGGACATCCCCTCACTGATCCTGCCAGTTACAGTTTTAATGCTGAATGGGAGAATGATTTACCACCAGGATACGAGAATACATCTGGTTATAAAAGTACTACTTTAGTTTAGATAAAAAGAAACTTATGGCATCTGCTTGTGGATTACTTTTATTGTAGTAGTAGTTTCCACTAGTGGCATTAATTAACAGCAACAACGCCATACCACTGGTGATAAAGTGCAATACATTACAAAATACATTACCATCTGGGAGAGTGGTAATCCCAGGGGACTGTTGATTTATCACTGGAAGTCATTTTTCAGCATAATGCTCCATGTCCCTGGGCACATATACGGTTTCTTTGGTGTTTCAGTGTGTGTTCTGGGTTTGGATGCACGTTTGCTTGGTTCTCCACCGAGTTTGAACCCATCAGGCACGGTGTTCCTTTAACACTTATAACCTGATTACAAGTGGGTCGTTGTTTTCCGACCCATGCATAAAACCGTTTGTGCAGGGGTCGGACTTATGAGTTTGGTTGTGTTTAGCGCATCTGATAATTATCGGAAGCGTTAAATACCTCAACCTTTGTTAAATTTCCGCAGCTGAAACCTGCAGTAACTTACAGAATGAAATGTTTACAGTATTTACCATATTATGTGGATTTTGGTGCCTTAAACACAAAAATTCAGATGTTATCCCCCCAAAATTTGTAATAGGAACTATTTATCACAATTGATAAATAATGTACCCTGAGGAATTGTTAATTATATGAGGTGTGATAAATAGCACCTTGGTAATGACACACTCATAATTAGGGCCTTACACTCTAGTGTAGATTGCTGTTGCTTGGTGTGCACCCATGCACCCTAGACCATGCTGATTCCTTAGAACATATCTACTCTAGGTTCTGTACACCCCCACCCCCAGAGTGGCCCTCCTGTGGATATGAAAGTCATCCCTTCAAAGGTATGTAGAAGGCAGGCAGCAAGGCAAGCAGATAAGCAGACAGCAAGTCAGGTCCGCCTACCCCGCAAGTCGGGTCCTCTAGCCCTCTACATCTGTTTATATTAGGGTCTGGGCATGCCAGAAGTTCTGAACCGCTTCTCCTAAATTCGTTTATTCCTAAACTATATTCTGTGGGCCTCCCATAACTGGTACTTCTGTATTTCTGAGTTAACATTACCACCATTTTCAGAAGACCTGAGTGGGGGCGTTGTGTGCACATTCCACCTTCTGGCTCATACACATTCTTCGATCCTCTTGAGTACTGGGACGAATCTTCTTAATGGGGCCTTTTTGGTATGTAGTGTGCAGATAAGTAGCATTGAGTTCTCCTGTCTGTGGCTCAAGAGATAGCCAGGGAGGACTGTTAGAACTGGGGGTCTCTAGTTGGCAATGGTATACACCTTTGACCAAATAGGGACCCTTGCTTCTAGTCAGGGAAAGGGGGATTACACTACTGGATAACCCCTGCTCACCCCCTTGGTAGCTTGGCACGAGCAGACAGGCTTATCTCAGAGGCAGTGTGATAAGCATTTGTGAACACATACAGTAATACAGTGAAAACACTACAGATGGACACCACACAGGTTTTATAAAAATAAGTATTCTTTATATAAACTTAACACAAGACCACAAATGACAAAAATCCACAATACTGTACTCAAAATAGACTTAAAGATGGTAGAAGTAACTTAGTTCAAGATGATGATAAATGCGACACATTTCTCACAAAAGTACCTTGGATGCGTAACGCAAGACAAACAAAGGGTCCGCAGGGAGGGCGATGCGGCGAGCAGGCGCCTCGATGCGATGTGACGATCCGGTGCGATGCGATGAGAGTGTACCCTTGATGCGATGTGATGCGACGACGTGAAGATGGTGCGTGCACGCCCGACGGCCGTGCGGTGAACTCTGTACCTTTGGAGCCATGACAGGCCCTGCGACACACTTCTCCGGTGATGCGACGGCAGGCAGCTGCGACGGCGACACACTTCCCTGGGGATGCGACGGCGGCCCTTGCGGTGGCGACACGTTTACCCGGTGAAGCGACGGCAGGAAATTGCGATGAAGCCACGCTTCTCTGGTGATGCGACGGCAGACAGCTGCGACGAAGACACGCTTCTTTGGCGATGCGGCGGCGGCCTCTGCGGCGGCGACACGATTCTCCGGCGATGCGACGGCAACAGCTGCAACAGCGACACGCTTCTTCTCGTTGAGTCGCGCTTCCAGCTCCCAGCGACACGCAGGCTTCTGCAGACAGAATCCCCAGCAAGGGAATTCAGGAGGGAGCTGGTGGTGAAGTCTTGCAGCCCTGAGACTTCAGCAGGAGGCAAGCTCTAGTTCAAGCCCTTGGAGAAATATTCTGCAAGATGATGAAAGTTCTTTGAAAGTTCCTTCTCCTTTCCTTGGCAATGAAGACCACTGCAGGCCAACCAAGCAAACAGCACACTGGCAGAGGGGCAGTCCAAACTCCTGCAGCTTTCTTGGTTCTTCTCCTTGGCAAAGGTTCGTCTTGTTGTTCCAGAAGTGATCTGAAAACTAGGGGTCTGGGCCCCAGTATTTATACTAGCAAATCCTTTGTCCTCTGAAGGCAGAGGGTCCTGTACCTAGTCCAAACCAGTTCTGGGTGTATTCTGCCAGTGCACAACTTCTTCCTTTGTCAGTGTGGGCCAGGGTCATCAGACACACCACAGGAGGTGGAGCCAGCATTGCGGAAGGCAGGCACAGCCCTATTCAGGCCCAGGTGCTACTCCTCCCACCACTCCTCATACAGATAGGTCTATTCAGCCTAGTGCTGACTCACCCTGTCTCCTGGAGTCCCCCAGCCCTTGTCACTCACAAAACCAGACATACAATACACAAGCTAGCAGAGGCAGGCTGGATGGTTAGGCAAGAAAATACCTACTTTCTAAAAGTGGTATTTTCAAACACAGAATGTTAAAACCAACTTCACTAAAAGATGTATTTTATCATTCTGAGTTCAGGCATACTAAACTCGAATTTCTACCATGTTCACTGGGTCAGTTAGGATTATAAGATGTTATAATCAAACTTCCCATTCTGGCCTATGGGGACAGGTAGCCTTGCAATAGTGAAAAACGAAATTGGCTGTAATTCACTATCAGGACATGCTACACACACCAGGGCATGTCCTACCTTTTACATACAATGCACCCTGCCCTTGGGCCTACCTTAGGGGTGACTGATATGTAGAAAAGGGAAGGTTTAGGGACTGGCAAGTGGGTGCACTTGCCAAGTCGACATGGCAGTCCCAGATTGCATACAGGCTCTGCAATGGCAGGCCTGAGCTACACTTTACAAGCTGCTTCTGTGGGTGGCACAACCAGTGCTGCAAGCCCACCAGCAGCATTTGATTTACAGGCCCTGGGCACCCATGGTGCACTATACTAGGGTCTGACAAGTAAATCAAATAATCCAATCATGGAGTCACTAATCAATACATCAATTTAACATAGGGAGCACTTGCACAGTGGCACTGAATAGCAGTGGCACAGTGCCCAAAGCATCTAAACCAGCAAAACATATCAAAAACAGAGGAGGCAATCAGAAAAAATTGAAGAGAGACTCACGCCAATGGTACCAGGTCTAACACGTGTCCCCTCCAGCTGAAATGTGGGGAGAACCACCCTTCCCCTTGGGAGTTCTCTTCACTAAGGCGGAAAAATCTGGACAGACCATCAGCATTGGCGTGTTCTGTACCAGGGCGGTGTTCCACCGTGAAGTCCATCCCTGTAGGAAATGGACCACCTCAACAACTTTGGGTTCTCACCCCTCATCTGCATCAACCATCTGAGTGGCCTGTGGTCTGTCTGAACCCGGAAGTGAGCCCAAACAGGTATGGTCTCAACTTCTTCAGCACCCAGACCACAGCAAATGCCTCACGCTCAATTGCACTCCACCTCTGTTCCCGTGGAAGTAACCTCCTACTGATGAAGGCTACAGGTTGGTCTAGGCCCTCCTCATTAATCTGTGATAGAGCAGCCCCCACACCATGCTCTGAAGCGTCTGTTTGGACAATGAATTCCTTTGAGAAGTTGGGCGCCTGAAGCACGGGTGCTGTGCACATGGCAGTCTTCAGGGCGTCAAAAGCCTTCTGACAGGTGTCAGTCCAGTTCACTTTCTTGGTCTGCTTCCTGGAAGTCAGCTCAGTCAAGGGTGCAACAATGTTGCCATACCCCTTGACAAACCTCCTGTAGTACCCTGTGAGTCTTAAAAAGGCTCTCACCTGTGTCTGGGTCTTGGGGGGTTCCCATGCCAGGATGGTATCAATCTTGGGTTGTAGGGGCACCACCTGGCCGCTCCCTACTTGGTGCCCCAAGTACACCACCGAACCCTGCCCGATCTGGCACTTACTTGCCTTGATCGTGAGGCTTGCCTTTCGCAGTGCCATCAACACTTCCCAGAGGTGGTGCAGATGTTCTTCCCAACTGGCGCTGAACACTGCAATGTCATCCAGGTAGGCGGCACTGAAATCCTCCAGTCCAGCCAGCACGTGGTTGACCAACCTCTGAAAGGTGGCAGGGGCATTCTTCATCCCAAAGGGCATAACCCGGAATTGGTAGTGCCCATCTGGTGTGGAGAATGCTGACCTCTCCTTGGCCCCATCAGTTAAGGCGATCTGCCAGTACCCAGACGTTAAATCAAACGTGCTGAGGTACCGGGCAGCCCCCAACGATTAATGAGCTCATGAGCTCTGGGGATGGGGTGCGCGTCAGTCCTGGTGACTGAATTGAGTACTCGGTCATGCACACCCGACGGCCGTGCGGCGAACTCTGTACCTTTGGAGCCGCGACAGGCCCTGCGACACGCTTCTCCGGTGATGCGACGGCAGGCAGCGCGACGGCGACACGCTTCTCTGGGGATGCAACGGCGACCCTTGCGGTGGCGACACGCTTCCCCGGTGATGCGATGGCAGGCAGTTGCGACGAAGCCACGCTTCTCTGGTGATGCGACGGCAGACAGCTGCGACGAAGACACGCTTATCTGGCAATGCGGTGGCAGCCTCTGCGGCGGCGACACGCTTCTCCGGCAATGCGACGGCAACAGCTGCGACAGCGACACGCTTCTTCTCGTTGAGTCGCGCTTCCAGCTCCCAGCGACATGCAGGCTTCTGCAGACAGAATCCCCAGTAAGGGGATTCAGGAGGGAGCTGGTGGTGAAGTCTTGTAGCCCTGAGACTTTCATTAGGAGGCAAGCTCTAGTTCAAGCCCTTGGAGAAATATTCTACAAGATGATGAAAGTTCTTTGAAAGTTCCTTCTCCTTTCCTTGGCAATGAAGACCACTGCAGGCCAACCCAGCAAACAGCACACTGGCAGAGGGGCAGTCCAAACTCCTGCAGCTTCCTTGGTTCTTTTCCTTGGCAAAGGTACGTCTTGTTGTTCCAGAAGTGATCTGAAAACTTGGGGTCTGGGCCCCAGTATTTATACTAGCAAATCCTTTGTCCTCTGAATGCAGAGGGTCCTGTACCTAGTCCAAACCAGTTCTGGGTGCATTCTGCCAGTGCACAACTTCTTCCTTTGTCAGTGTCATCAGACTCACCACAGGAGGTGGAGCCAGCATTGTGGAAGGCAGGCACAGCCCTATTCAGGCCCAGGTGCTACTCCTCCCACCACTCCTCATGCAGAGGGGTCTATTCAGCCTAGTGCTGACTCACCCTGTCTCCTGGAGTCCCCCAGCCCTTGTCACTCACAAAACCAGACGTACAATACACAAGCTAGCAGAGGCAGGCTGGATGGTTAGGCAAGAAAATACCTACTTTCTAAAAGTGGTATTTTCAAACACAGAATGTTAAAACCAACTTCACTAAAAGATGTATTTTATCATTCTGAGTTCAGGCATACTAAATTTGTTTTTTTACCATGTTCCCTGGGTCAGTTAGGATTATAAGATGTTATAATCAAACTGCCCATTCTGGCCAATGGGGACAGGTAGCCTTGCAATAGTGAAAAACGAAATTGGCTGTAATTCACGATCAGGACATGCTACACACACCAGGGCATGTCCTACCTTTTACATACAATGCACCCTGCCCATGGGCCTACCTTAGGGGTGACTGATATGTAGAAAAGGGAAGGTTTAGGGAGTGGCAAGTGGGTGCACTTGCCAAGTCGACATGGCAGTCCCAGACTGCACACAGGCTCTGCAATGGCACGCCTGAGCTACACTTTACAAGCTGCTTCTGTGGGTGGCACAACCAGTGCTGCAAGCCCACCAGCAGCATTTGATTTACAGGTCCTGGGCACCCATGGTGCACTATACTAGGGTCTGACAAGTAAATCAAATAATCCAATCATGGAGCCACTAATCAATACATCAATTTAACATAGGGAGCACTTGCACTGTGGCACTGAATAGCAGTGGCACTGTGCCCAAAGCATCTAAACAAGCAAAACATATCAAAAACAGAGGAGGCAATCAGAAAAAAATGGACGGGAGACTCACGCCAATGGTACCAGGTCTAACAAGGACCCTGTCACATTCAAAATTAGTATTACACTTTGGGAGCAAGAGGATGCTGCCCCAGCTGTGTAGCAAGGGTGACATGGGCTCCAGTGCTTAGGTTTCAAAAGAATAAGTGTTGGGTCCCAATGTTGTGGTTATAAGTCAGCTGCCTGTGCTATTGAAGGTCTGGGTGCAAATACTAAGGCTTCATAGTCTTGATTCTTCCTCATGCCTCTGTAATCCACCACCAGATACTCTGCCTTTGTATTTTACTCTTGCAGGTTCCATTTCATCGCTGCTTTCTGCCTTTATCATTGTTTTTTCCGCCTTTCTCTTCCTCTTCTTTTCCCCATTTCGTGTTCTTCTCTCACTGGATCAGTCCGTTGAGGAAAAATAATTGCTGGTCCTCAAAAATTAGTGCTAGCGGGCCCCACCTGCAACCACTGACTTAAATTAAGCATAAGCACTAATGAGCCCTAATGTATGCATGGAAAATTGTCCCCGATTGGACCACTGATGTTAATGTGCTTGCACTGTCCACCTTCTGTATGTATGTATGTACGTATGTATGTATGTATGTATGTAGTATTTCTATAGAGCAACCCTAACCAAAAGACAGAGAACCACTATACAGGATTAAAGATATGCATAAAGTCAATGAGTGATAAAAATGGTAACTGGCTTGTGGATGGTTATTGCATTTCAATAGTGTTCTCCAAAGAGGTGCATCTTCACTTCTTTCCTAAACGGGAGCAGGGCTGGGGCGGTCCTGATGGATACCAAGATGTTGTTCCAGATCCTTAGTGCATACATTGAAAAGGCCTTGTTTTTTTACACTTCTTAAGCTATGGACTGTTGATGTCCTGGGCGTATACTGTTTCGAGAACAACCAGATATGGTGAGCTTATAAGCAGGAGAAGCGGGGGTGTTTGTTATGATTGCTTGGTAAATGATTTAGCTAGTTTTGAAAATGGTGCAGGCTGGCAAGGGGAGCCAATAGAGTTCCATAAGGATGTGGGTGATGTGATCAGATTTCATCTGGCCCTTGATGAGATGTGCTGTGGCGTGTAGGAGGCCCTGAACGGGTGCCAGTGTGGTGACTGGGAGGCTAAGAAACAGGACGTTATCACCATCCAGCCATCCAGATGCAAAAGTAGAAGGGCTTGAACAGTTGTTCGGAAGTTGCTTTATGGAGGAATCACAGTGATGGTAGAAGGTTGTCTTTGCTTTTTGTCAGTGCTTTCCTTGAGGTTGAGGTTGGTATGCAGGATGAAACCTTGGGGTTTGAAGCCATCAAGGTTAATGTAACTGAGCCATGTTTGTACTGTTTCTTGTTCTGCTTAGAACAATTATAATGTCATATTTCACTGGGGTTTTGATAGCAACTGGTGCCTCGCAAAACAGTATAAATCTCTAGGAACATCATTCAGGCTACACTTTCCCCTTTCAGCATGTTTAACACAATTGGAAGTGTTACTATAGAAAGGTTACATAAGTAACCAAATATGACTTTTCATTGTTGTGAAAAAAACACGTTCTATTGTGAAGGTAATTGATGATGCCATGTGAGAGGAGGGCCGGACAGGCTTTTTATTGCACCTGGCATTTCCCCAATGGACAGAAAACCTGAAAGTTTGGTTTTAAAAACTCTCGGCCGCTCCTGGTGCCTTTGTCACTTTTCCCAGAACCCTGAGCTTAATCGCAGCAGGCACAGGAAGGCTTCAATAGAGTGGCAAAGAGACGGAGGGCGTAGGCAGAGAGAAAGCAATCCGAGGGGGAGAAGAGAGAGATGAGAGAAGGAGAAAGTACGCATTTTTGCCAGGGCTGCTTTTGGTTCCCCCGTCCATTTCTGGTGAGAGGTGAGCTAGCCTGCAAATTAAGAGGGATAACAATTTAACAGTCTGGCTTGGCTCTAAGAGACATAGCACAATGCAATCCCGCAACATATTTGGCATGTAAATTGTGCAATAAACATCACATAAAAATATGAAATAGACACTTCAAGATTTAAAAAAAAAAAAATGAATTTCTTTAACATGTGAAAGCATTTTACTTTAGTACATTACAGTCTATTACATCATCTATAGTAGAGGTTTCCGCAAAGTGCACATTCTGATCTGATGTATTTCAAGGTGCACTCAAAAGTGATGATGAAGGAAAATGAGGCACAGTGTAGTGTGTGCATGCTGTACCCCTAAAGTCTTTCAGCTCAATATCATGCCCAGGGGATTGGTGAATCGGGGGCAGTGCCAATCTCAAGTCCATAAGGCAATGTGTCCCAGAGATGAGGTACAAAACAGCATTTCAAAATACATTGAGAAAAGAAAGGCCTGACTCAAAAGGGAGTTCAAGATTAGAATTTTGAAAATCCATGACGGTTTATTACAAAATTCAAAAATACAATACAGAAATCATAGAATGCAGAAGCTACTGGGTTACATAGAAGTCAATTGCCACAAAGGCCACCAATGCAGAATAATACAAAATAGTTACAAAAGTCATAGAAATGCCAAACCCCAATGTGCATCAAATCTGTAGGAAATCTGCAGCATTCCAAGTAGATGCCCGAAAGAACTGTCTCACCCCCAAATCCAAGGGTTTACATAGCCATTTCCTTCAAAGATGAACATTAGAACTGCAACCTTCTTGTGGTGTGAGCAAAGAAATATATTTTCAACACATCAATTCACAGAAATATAAAATGTCACATAACCCTACCACCTCAGAACAAACAAGTTACATAAACAACAGAGAATCATTGTGAATAATTGCAATACCGCATGCAAGCGGAAGGTCCTTGGAAAAATGTTACAATTGTGAACTCATGCTAGAGGTTCTTGAGTTCGTGCAGCAGAAATATAAACAAAACATGAACATGATGTAGCATCCATTTTGGACAGAATAGTGTTGAGGCCTAGCTGAGGCCTATTTTGTATAAGCCAGGAAAACAAACTTTAACTGCTCGTTGCAAACTTGTTTCAACTGCGTTAGCGCCATGTCAATATGCGCTTGTAAATTCAAGTGTAGATTAATTGCTCAGCACACTATTAATAATGCACATTGAATAGACACATAAACATGTCAATAACTCCCCCAATGATTTTATCATCATTTTAAACCCCAAACTATTTGCAATACAGTCTGCATCACTTTGTGTCTATTGCACCTTGATTCTTCCAACTTCTAAAGTTGATTATAGACTCAATCTCTGGCATCTTCTTCCATCTCCATCTCACACCTTTTTCTCTAGGACATCGTCTTTTTCTTTTTACAACCACAATTTACATCTATTTTATTAATGGTTAATTCAGATAATTTGAACAATAGAAATAGAATGTTTGAACAAATTATTATAGGAGTTAGTACAACCCTCAGAATGCCCCCTCCCAAATTATCAAACCACTCACCAACCTTTCTAAAGCCTTTTCCAGCGTCACCAAACCAGGATCCCACTGATTCCCATAAGCTGTGCTCTACAAAAGCTTTGACTTAACGAGAAACATTATTAATATTAGCAACATATGCCCTAATAATTTTACTGGTATCCGGGATGAAGGCACATAACACTCTCTGACCTTTAAAACCATATGAATTCTGCCCTCCTTTGCATGAAGGTTGTCTATCGCAAGGTAATTCTACACAATCATTGCATGAATAACAATTAGATCATTATTTATCTTGAATAATGCACCAACAGTGTTAGAAGCAAGTTGATCGACAAGCGTAGATAATCTTTTAATTTTTACATCATTCATAGCTACTCCAATAGATAGAATTATAGCTCCTAACACATCTAGCACAAGTTGTCCAAATCCTCGTTTCACTCTCTTCAAACCAACAGCATCACTGATCTCCTTCACAGGATAAACCTTCAGAAATACCAAAGATAGGTTTCAGGAAACCACCCAAATACAAGGCAGGTTACTGTAAGTAGTCTTACCATACACACAATAAATTTGTCTAAGTATAGGCTATGCACCAACCATAAGTTCATCATTACAACAAAACTCTTTTCGCACTCACTCTTTCCAACAGACTCTATTGACCTAACTCATGTAGGTTCATGACGCACCATAAACAATTCATCCTTTGTCTCATGCTCCATTCTCAATCTTGGATGTAAATTCTAATTTGTAAATTTCTCTTCAAACTCAATCTGTTCTCTAATCTTGGTCTCACCTTTCCAGTCTCTCAAAATTTTCACTCTCATCTCATTGTATTCTTTAACAAACTCATGCTCCTCTTTACTCAAACTGCAAACATACCCCCTTTTAGTTACCTTAGTATTCAAGATAGATTGTGCAACCGATTTTAGAAATTTAGAATATATAATATGATTTCCGAACCTTCAGTTCCAGTCAAGCGTTGAAATCTGAAAGATATGGCAAATGAAACTCTTACTTTATTAAATATGTTAACAAAAACTTTACAGAATTAAGTGTATGATATTGATAGGTTGCTCCTTCACCTATGGAAGAGGAAAGAAAAGTACAAACAAAGCGTTTCCCTACACTCATAATATGGATGTACTCCTCTAAAAAAATTACAGTAAATGTTCTTTTCATAAATACTTACAAATCTGTCCCTACATATTAATGTCATTAGTTCAACCTTGTTATGTACTGTTGTTAATTACATTTGTGAAGGAGAGTCACATCCAACTGGAGAAATTAGACACAACTTCAGGCCAATCAATGCTATTAGTATCACTATTTGTGAAATCATATTAACATTTTTACAGCATCTGCTGTATGTTATCTTTTACTAAAATTAAAAACAAAAATTTAAGGACAATAACTTGATCCAAAAATCAGTCTTCAAGATTTTTTCTTCAAAGCAAAAATCAGTACAGTAATCAATATTCTCGTTTTTTAAACAATATTCAAAAATCTAAATTAAAAAACAAAATGGAAATTTCTGTTTTCTTTCTCAGTCTTTATACTTGGTCTAAAAAATAAAATCAGTGGTTTCTTGCAAAGTTCAAACTCTTAGTTTTATAGTCATCAGGATTTCATAAAATTTCAAGGTGGCTCTTCTCCCTCTTGATCTAACTCGTCTTCCAAGATGAATTGGTAACAGTTTATTGGATTGTAGATTTCTACATCTGACTCTTCTTCTTTTTCTGGTACAGGTGCTAGATAGGTCCACTTAGGTGATGTATACTTTCTATTCATTCTTCTTCTTTTGTTTGTCTTTTAGCAACAGGCAATGTTACTATTCTCTGAATAAATGTCAATTGTCTCTTGTTCTTCTCTGATTGACTCTAATCTCTAATTGTTCCATTGTCTCTTTTTAATGGTTCTTTTTGCTGCTGCCTCAGGTCACTTAGATCTTTGATGGACTCTGTGTCAACTTTTGTTGACCTGTACTTTGGTCAGGATCATCAATTTGACTCACTGTGAGCCTTTTTCCCTTGGGAATTCTCTTGATTCGAATTTTCAGTTTGACTTTTTCACAGGCTGGGTCAGAGGCAGTTTTTTCCTATTGCCCATGACTTTGCAACAGGTGTTTCATTCTGATTCTCAAAATGAAACTGTATACAGGTACCTTCACCAGATCTTCTTCGCCAGTTTCAGGATTTACTTCTGTCCTATTTGGATTGCTATACACTTCACAACAGTGTTAGTCACAAGGACTACTTGATGTGGCTGCTTCCAAATCGGTTCCAAGCAGCTCTTGTGAACGTGCTTCTTGATCAGAATCTAGTCACCTGGCTGCAGTGCATGGCACTGAGTTTCCTTTGTTAGTGCAGTTGCCAAATTCACCTGATGAGAAATAGGTTGCACCACTTTTGCAGTAATCTAATACCATATTATCAGTTATGGATACAAATGTTGTTGAAGGGATATAAGCAACTCTCATCGCTCTGCCCATCAGGATGTTATGGGGCGAGAGAACAGTCTTTTTGTCTGGAGTACTTCTAATGCTCATGAGAACAATTTAAGATCTGTGGAGGCACACACCATGGCAAGTTTATTTTTGATGGTGTTGTGCATCTTCTCAACAAGTCCAGATGCTTGGGGGTCGGTAACTGCAGAGGAACTTCTGTTCAATTTGGAGGGCAGTACATACCAATGTTAGGACCTCATTTTTAAAATGATTTTCTTGATCTGTCTCAATAGAAGTAGGCAAGCCAAACTGTAATATTAACTCTCTCTACAAGAGTTTTGCCACAGTCATGCTGTCACTTCTCCTGATTGGGTAGGCCTTAACCCATTTAGAAAACAAGTAGACCATCATCAAAACATATTATAAACAGGAATCTCCATGAAGTTTGTTTGAAGTCTAGTAAAAGGCATTCTAATTTTCCTATATGACTTATGACTACCAATATTTTCTCTTTTACTGATTGTTTCCCTGACAAGTAATCCAGCTCTGGCACACATTTTCTGCTACACCTCTGAACTTTGTTTTGTGCCAATATGTCCTAGATGTCCCGACTATTGCATCCCATCATACATGACTACATCTATGCAAAGAATAAAACATGGAATCCGGCAAAACATACTGGCTTTCTAGAGTAAGTCATGAATCATTATAGTTTTCTTACAACCAGTTAATTCCCATCTTTTTCTGTCATTCCTTGGTAACTCCTCCTGCAGCTACTGTAACATACTTAGGGGCCGATTCCGATCTCGGCCGGTAGGGCTCCGAATCGGATTCAGCTTTACCGGATCCGATTCGGAGCCCTGTTTCCCGACCGATTCGTACGCGCGTCCGTCGAGCGAGTACGATGCGAAATCGCCGACCGACTCGTTCGGGCGTCCCAACCGCTCCGACCGACTCGTTCCCGGGTCGAACCGCACCGACCGACTCGCTCGGACACGACTCGCACCGCGCAATGGAGACGTTCCCCGGCCGGGTAAGTACGATGCGCGCCGCGAGCAGTCCGACCGACACGCGCCGTCCGGCTCAAAGAGCAGTCGGAGCCGTACTCGGGGTCTGTGTCGGACCCCCTGTACGCGTAGCCGCGCGAGTCGCACACAGGGGGGACCCATGGGTCCCCCCTACCTGTGCGTCTACGGCGCGAGTCGCTTCGCCGCATACCTGCTGTAGGGGGCGCCCTTGTTCGCCTCACACCCATTGAGGCAATGGGAGCCCGCGTACGCCTTGTATGACCGGCTCCCATTGACTTCAATGGGAGTCCGACCGACTCGAGTACGATAGCATACGGACGCATCGTACTCGTTCGGTCGGGCTGCACGGGTCCGATTCGGTCGGAAATCTCTCCGGGTCCGGCTCGGTCGGAGAGATTGCAGGCCCGAATCGGAATCGGCCCCTAAATGTTGTCTGCATTGGATTCAACAAGAAACAATTGGCATTATTTATATCATCATCAGTCTATACGTCATGTTCACATTGTTGTGACTCTTGTATTTGTTTCTGCTCACTTGATCGTATGGTTGCACATCCAAGGGAACAGTATCTTGCACAATATCTCGCAATGTAAAAATGTTTGAAAACTGAAGTTTGTCTAGGTTGCTGATTTGCTTCTAACAAATGTAAAATGTATGAATTGTTCGTAATTTAAGTAACAGAAGATGTCAAGAAGCCCCTTTGTGACCATAGCTGCCCAAAAACATGCACCACTCAAAATCCATTCTGCCTATCTATGTAAATTGTCATATTCAATTCATTTGCTCGTCAGCAAGTTCCTGTCAGAGCAATTAACTATGCTACTTATGTTGAAGTTATATCAGCCAATTATGATGCTTTAATGATTTCAGAAATGGAGCAGACTACATATGCTGCTTTCAGTACTCCTTGATGGTCTCTCAGACAAGAAACATCTACAAAGAATGTCAGATAAGCCATTTTAAGTAGAACATCTTTTATATCTGGTCTTGGCTTGGTACATAATCTGTTACATTAACAAAATCACAGTCATGGTCTTCATCATCATCTTCATTGTTTGGAATCAGGAGCAGCAGTGCAGGATTTAAGATGTGGCACCTTTTAATCGAAATGTTCTCAGCTGCCAGTATTGTTTGCTCATATGTTTTTTAGGCGGCTGTTTGTCAGGTGCTGAGTTTGAGTACAAGTCAGCAAAATCTCAAATGAATGAGGGATAAACACAATGAGTATATGACCCATGATAATTCCCTCACTGTGTTCCATGGCAAGGCAAACCGCTACGACAGCTTATAGACAAGCAGGAAGAGCTGCGGCTACTGGATTTGATTTGATTTAAATTTGTAAAGCGCAACATATACCCTAAGGTGTCTTAGCGCTAAAGTCTGCACTTCCAGAAATCGCAAAAGACCATAATCAAAAGAGAATTTTTAGCCCAACGAAGCAAAAACCCAAGTTTTTAGATGCTCCTCTAAAGATCATATGGTTTAATGATGGCCTTAAATGCAGTGGCATTTGGTTCCAGAGAATGGCTGTAGCATGCACAAAGCTTCTGCCTCCCCAAGTGGCTTTACAAATCTTAGGGACTACCATGGTCTTAGCAAAAGTAGATCGCAGACATCTTCTGGGAGTGTACCATCACATTTTCCCCTCAGATAAACAGGGCCTGTTCCATGCAGGGCTCTATGTGCCATAGAGAGTGCTTTAAAAGCAGAGAACCAAACCCTATAACGCACACTAACTCTTTTCATGGCAGATCTGAAAGAACTCCTTCTCATAATCAGGCATTCTGATGGTGGGTGCCCTATAAATACTCTTAGTCTTGGAAAGGCTTCCATGCATTCATCATTAAATGGTACAGGATCCGTGATATCTCCTACATGGCGCCCAAAACATGGAATGAACTCCCACAACACATCAGAGCCTCCTCCTCACTTCTCGGATTTTGCATGAAGCTGAAGACCTGGCTCTTTGAATAACTCTGCGGGTCCACATGCCGATACCCCAGCTCAAGCACCTGGATAACCTAACATAACATAGCATAACATAATTTTTAGACCCATGTCTGTTATTTCTGATTCACTTAATTCTTCAAGCCCTTTGTTTTGCTTATATCTATTCCAAATTCTTCAACTAAATCTTCAAGATTAACCTGTGCCTCATTTGCACGCATTGCTGCTTCCTTAATCAAGTATCTTAATTCATATGAGTTAATGGTCATTCTCCTATATTTTCTTTCTTCTTAGGTGTCCCTTATCACTAGGTCCTGATGAGGCCCCATATTGTTTTCTCTTCGGTCGAAATGTTGTCGGCTTGCATTTAAAACTAACCTTTACTGGCCTCTCCAAAAAATAATACAGGGGCTGTTATCTAGATATTGTTTTAAGGTCGTTTTCATGTATTAAGAAACCTTGTTGTATATTGCAATCGGTGACTAATGTTATGTGGTTTCTATTTTTTCACTTGGGAAACAGAGCGCAGTTGATTTGTCTTTTTAAATACACAGTTATCTTGTGCAAACAGTATCTGGTTTCTAGAGTATGCTTTTCTTGTGACATCCTCTTTCCAGTAACTAAATGCTATTATGCATCTTTATTATTGATTATCCATACATTGTCCACAAGAACCATTGTTTCCTTATATATATAGGCCAACCAGTTGCAGCATGGCTTTTCCCTGAATCGGAAAAGCATTGCAAAGCCTTTCTCATCACTAAACACGTAAAATAAACAAACTAAAATCTTGTCTACTTAACTTCAACCGGAGGAAATCAGAAGCTTAAATCAAAGGAATCTTGCAATAAATAGAAAAGACCAGTACCTTTGCGGCTCTTCAATCACAAGTTCACACCAAAGCAGACTCCTGTCCAGCAGAAATGACCTTCTGATTAGTATATGTACTCCTGTGCCCCGAAGAGCAAGTAACACCAACCCAGATTGAACATGCAAAAACCTGAAAGAAAAACCTTTGCTTAAATCAGAAATGTGTGAACGTGGTCCCTCACAAATCACACTACCACTACAGACAAGTTCAGCAAAATCTTGAGATCTTGGATTATGACAAATACAATTACCTTAATCAGCAAATAACAAACCCAAAATGTTTCAAAGCAATATACAAATTTAACAAATACATGAAAATCACTTTGATCAAACCACCAACTGAACCAAGAATCAACAGCCCATACCCAAAGAACTCACATGCAGCATAACACTTCATAACTCAACACAAAGTTTACTCACAACTATACATCCCACAATGCATCACTGGCATACTGAAAATTTTCAATCACAAGAATCGTTCTGCTCTATTCACAATCTTTTTGCTCAGGAAAAGCTCTGAAGTCTCAAGAACTCAGCAAATAATCCAAAGGTAGACTCAGGAACGCCAACAGAAATTTAATCTAGAGACAAGGCAAAAATGATCTCTGCTATCCAAAAAACTGTATATAACTCAATAATATGCCCAGGAGTTGGGTGTATCAGGGATGGTGTTAACCTCAATTTCATGAGGCAATGTGTCCCAGAGACAAGGTATAAAACAACATTTCAAAATATAGTCAATAAAGAAAGGATTTACTCAAAACTGTTTGCTTTGCATTCTTGGGCTTGTAGGCTTATTTAGTCAATTTTTTAAATTATGACTACAAGTTTCAGATTCCAAACCAACAACCTGGCCTGGATGCATATAGAACAAGGAAACTTGCTTGATAGGTCTGCATTGTGATACTTGTAGTTTCCCTTATAGGTATAGGCTACAAGTTCCTGTGTATAGAGTGCTAATGGTTAAACACTAGGGGCCTAATTACAAGTTTGGTGGTCCAATGGGCTGCCAAACCCCTGGTGGCAGTCCAAAGGCCGCCAGACTGGTGGTCTGCCCGCTGCATAAAGACTGGAGCGGTTGGACAGCAACGGGACCGCTGCTGCTGCTGCCAGTGATCCACGATTCCTGGCAGTGGCCCAGTAGTCTGAGGCCTCTAATATGCTGGTGGTGCCTCTGTAGCACTGCCAAGCATATTAGCAGTTTCCTTACAGCTGCACTTTTCATGGCGGTAAGGAAACTTGTGCCTCTGCGCCATGGGATGCATGCAGTGGAACACAGTGTAGCCCCCTGTGTGCATGCACCCCCAGTTCCTGCAGGGCATTGACTTTACAATCCATGCCCTGAAGGAACCTTCTTAGGCATTCCCACATTATAGGCACCGCCGTCGAACCGCCAAAGAACTGCCCACCAGTGACGGAAAAAGCAGAAATGGCAGATGGTGCTCACATGGGTTTGGCAGTGTGGAAGCAGGGCGGTCCCGCTCCCACACCGCCAAACTCATAATAAGGCCATAAGGTTGCCTGATAGATATGCTGGTGACATGGAGCCTATGGCAAACTGGTCAGCACATAGAGCACAGTGCAGGCGTCAGTGCAGTCATACATTAACAGAAGGGTTAACTTGAACTAAACATCACCTGAGCTTTAGGAAAATGTTTGGTGTAATCTGTGGAATGTATCACAAATGCACACCACATGTGGCATTCCTTCCAGACATAAAAAAAAATCACCTTTCTGTGAATTCTGGAATATGAAGTCCTTTTGAGCTCTTTATAAAATCAGGGAAATAGCAAGCCATGAATGAGATAATCCAATGTCAAACCACAAGTCTCAAGTGGTTCAACTGAGTTGAACCAGGTTTAATACTCCCACAATGCATTGCTATTAAATAAACATTTAGGGCAGAAAAATGTTGTCATTGATGACCTGGAAAAAATAACATTATGCACGAGATATATTGAGGTTTTATTCATCATCTGAAATGGATTGGTAAATAATCTTCAAAACTATTTCATGAGTCTGAACAACAATGAATGGGATTTGGAATTCACACAAAATATAAGCAATGAACGAAGACATTTTCTGAATGTTCAATTTATGTAAATGAAACAACACTTTATCAAAAAGGAACATCTACAACAAGTAGCCTGAATGGTAAAAACTTTCATCAAAAAGCACTCATAAACAGCATTCCATTTCGGGAATTTCTAAGACTATAAGGAAATTGTTCAGATATAATTCAACTTGAGAAAAACTGTGAGGATGCAGAAGAACTTTTTATAAAAAAAGAGGATACAGAATGAGTACAAATGAAGGCATTTTAAAAGGTCAAGAAATAAAACAAGAATGGAAGCATTACTTAGGAAAAACGAGCAAGGTATAACAGCCCAAGACAATAAAATGAGATTGATCCTTACATACATTAAAGAAAACAATCAAATTAGGAGAATATTTCAAACATATTGGCATCTCATCAAAAATTATCCAGAAATTAGAGGAATTATAGGGGATCGCCATACAATATCATTCCGAAAAGCACATGCATTAAAGAATAGTGTGGGTCTTTTTGTAGTAGCTGAATACCAACATCTTAAATAAACAGTTCTTGATCCCCGCACCCAATAACATCTGATATATAGATGGAGACTCTGCAGGGTTGCCTACCTCCTCCACTGTCAACATTATCCTCATGTTTTGTAGGATACAAGTGTAATAATAAAGTGTAAAATCCGGTACAGCCCAGCCACCTTTCTCCCGGGGTAAAGTCATGAAGCGCGTTGCTCTACCCATAAAACCTAATACAGTGTGATTGTAGCTGTTGTAGCTGTCCCGGAGTGAGCTCTAGCGGTACAGATATAAAATAGTAAAGAACTTTGGGTAAAATCATAATTTTTAAGATATTACACCTCCCAATCAGTGAAAGATGAAGACATTCAACTTTCTCTAACTGTTGTTTAACGCTTGTGAGAATAGCGCTCCAGTTGACCTCCACTTGTTCCTTTAAACATGTCCAATCTTAACGCCCAAATATGTCACTTCATTGCTCACTCTGGGGTCCCTATTGCAGGCCTGGTTTGTGCAAATGATCTGTGTTTTCGATGTATTAAGTTTATAGCTGGACACAGATCCAAACCTGTGTGCCAACTGTTCTATCTCGAGTATAGCTACCGCAGGATCGGGTATTATAACCACTATATCATCTGCATAAGCTAACACTCAGAGCTGCTCCTGTCCGCAGCACACAGGTTTGATTCTCGGGCTCCCCTCTAAAATAGTTAAAAACAGATTTATATATAGCGCAAATAACAATGGAGAACACGGGCAGCCCTGTCTTGTACCTCTCGATATGTGCACTGGTTCAGACTCTAGGCCATTGATACAGATTCGAGCCTTGGGGGTCTTATACATAACTTGGATCCATTTAATTAAACCAGAACCAAATCCCAAACGGCATAAAACCCCCCATAAAAAATTCCATGAAACACGGTCAAACGCTTTTTCAGCGTCTAATAGTATCAAACCCAGCGTGGTACCCTGCACATTAGCTGCATCCAGCAGGGTCACCACCCTGTTGATGTGGGTGATGGTGCCCCTGGTGGGTATAAACCCATGCTGTCGCAGTGATACCAGTGGGGTAATAACCCTAGCCAAACGGGAAGCTAAAATTTTAGTATAAATCTTCCCATCACAGTTCACCAGAGAAATAGGTCGATAAGACCCAGGGAAATCTGCCGGTTTATCCTTTTTCTTAAACACAATAATATTTGCTTCTTCCCAAGATGGCGGCACAATCCCCTGTTGCACCTGTTGCAGGGTAGCCAGCATATCAGTTTTTAATTCTTGAAAAAAGGTCTATATACCTCCAGGGGTAGCTTATCTGGGCCAGCCGCCTTACCGCTAGTTAAGTTATTTATTGCCTCCTCGAGGTCCTCCATGGTAATAGGGGTGTCCAGAATAAGTGCTTCCTCTCGGCCCAGCCGTTCACAATTCATACCCTGTAAAAAAGCTAAAACTGTCTGCCCCCATAGTTGTCTTCTTTATAAAGAACTTCAAAAAACATATGAAAAACTTTCAATATCTCAAAAGGGGTATCAACTATCTTACCCTGTGTGTCCTTCATGATCTTAATTCTCTGTGCTGCCTCTTTAGAGCAAAGCCTTTGTGCAAGACATCGCCCGTTGGCCTCCCCAAATTCATAGTTCTCCTCCTTAAACAGCTTGTATTTAATAGCTATCTCCTTGCTCCAATGTAAATTGATTTTAGCTTTACTACGAGCAACCTCAGTTTGCAGAAGAGTGACATCTGCTCCGGTCTGTATTCGCCACATGAGATTTTCTTACGCTAACCTGAGTTTCCCATATAGATCTTGGATCTCCACCCTCAGTTGCCACTGTTTGTGAAGCCCAAAGCTCAGGACCTCTCCCCTGAACCCTGCCTTTAAGGCATCCCTGACATAAGCATGTGAGGTCGAATTACGATTAATTAAAACAAATTGACAAATCCAATTATTCATAAGATTAGTGAATGTTGTGTCTTTTAGGAGCTTCCGATCAAACGAGAAGGACTCGGAGGGGAAAAAGTGTTACTAATCGGGATGTCTATCACCAGTGGACCATGGTCTGCTGTAATTCTTGGATAAACCTGTATTTTAGTCCCCGAAAGCAATGTGGATGGGATAAAAAAATAGTCTAGCCGCACTAGTTTATTATGGGGTTGAGAATAAAAAGTGAAGCCAGGGTCTGGGCTCCGAAATATGGACCATGTATCAATCAGTCCATGGTCCCCCAACAAGTGATATAGTGCTCTAAAAACTTTAGGTTTCCTGCCCTTATCGAACTTCCAGCCTTTCTGTAGATCCTGACAGCCCAGATGAATATTAAAGTCACCACACAGAATCAATGGGGTAGGCCATGATGCTAGCTCTAAATTGAGTCCCTCCAATACTGTTGCCTCATCCAGATTGGACCCATAAACTGAGCACAGGGTAAACATAAAGGTCCCCCTTAAAATTCAATAACCACCCACCGACCTTGTTTGTCCACCAGTGTTCTACCTGTGTCCTGGATCACACGTTTAGCCAAAATGGCTACCCCCCGATTCATGGTAGACTGTTGTGTGCAGGCCAATAATGAATGGCCTACTTCGTTTAGAAAACAATCAAATTAAGAGATAATTTCAAACATATTGGGATCTCATCAAAAATTATCCAGAGATTGGAGGAATAATAGGGGATCGTCATACAATATCATTCCGAAAAGCACATGCACTAAAGAATAGTGTGGGTCAAAGTCACTATTCATAAAAAAATCAAAATATGAAACTCTCTATCCCCAACACAAGTTAGATTTTATGGATGTAACTCTTGTAAAATAGCACAGAATATGAAAGAAATTAAAAACAGGAAAAATCAAGTGATTCCAACTCTCATTGAAAATCACATGTAGTACATAATTTGTAGTATACATCATAATTGTAAGTATGGACTACAATACATTGGAAGTACTACATTTCCTCTACACAAGAGAATAATGGAACACATAACAGGATTTAATAATAAAGATCCTGTATACTAAATGGCCAAACACTGCATAAATGAACCCACAAATGATTGGCTGGCAATAAGATATTATGGAATTTATTCTGTACCCAAGAATGAATTTGGAGGAGACTGGACACGTAAATTGAGACAGTACCAAGTACATCATCAGGCTACAGAATTATACACTCTATGAAATAAACAATGATTAAGAATTACATGTGCACATTTACAGTATTGGTGAAGGACTGAATTGGAATATAAAATATGGCAAGTATTGGGAAATACTTAGATAAGGATTTATGTTTGCATAATGAGCTCTAAGTAATTTCCATTGTGGTTACTGGAATTTACATGCAAATAATGAGAAATGAAAAGGGATATTGCAATGGAGAAATGTGAATCAAGTGATTAAACATAAGGAACATTGCTACAGAAAGTGCATAACATAGGTCTAGATTGATAAATCCCACTGAGGGATGAATCACTCCTGAAACCATCAAAGTAAGAAAACGATTAAATGTGGCACTTTTATTCTTATGAGTAGTAGGAATTGATATCCCAAAGCAGACCTTGAAGTCATCAAGCAAGTGATGAAAAACGAAAAGGCATATTCCAATGATGAGACAAGAATTAAGCAGCCAAGCATATGGGTGATCGATAATGATAGTGCACAAAACGATGAACATGGAGAACTTCCCACTCAGGGATCAATAAGTATTAAATGAAATAAATTCATAAAACAATCAAAAACCATATGCAAGTGCTATAAAAAACATGCAGAGCATTGACAGATTTTTGTGGCAACAAATATTCAATAAACTATTCGGAGCAAAAACTTGAATTACTACTACCAGAAGTAACCCGATACTGAATTCCAGGGATAAGAAGGAAAATAATGCAAGAACGTTGTAGGAAGACTATATCTCACAGCATACCACCTAAAAGGCACAAGGGGAGGGTAGGAAGTATAAACTTAGTACAATGACTACTAATTTAGCCCTGACCGTGACCCTAAGAGCTAATCATCTTAATTGACATTACAGCAGACTGGCCTAAACTAGCATTTATACAGGATGGTTTATTCAGAGTGCTATTAGTATGCAGATTTTAACCCTATTTTTCATGGTGCATCAAATTTTTAAAACATATCCATTTTTATAATTTGTGCAAGGGTGTATTTCGAAACCTCACACTGTGGTGTATCGCATTTGAAGATCTATCTACATTTATGATTAAAATGATTTTAACAGATGCCACCAAGATCCATATGTTGCGTTTTAAAAGAATGTTCGCATTTATGATTTTTGCAAGTGTTTTGCAAATGCCACACAAAATGATAAATTGTATTTTAAAAAGATGTCCACATTTGTGATTTGTGCAAGTGTATTGTGAACACTACACAGAATATGAGTCAGATGGCTTAAAACATGAATATTAGCAGAAAAGTGCGAGCGTATTTCAGGGATTTTGCTAAGTAGATAATGAGGATCTGAACATATGGTAGGGTATTCGATAGTGGTGTAGGGTTGCACTGAATAGAACCAATAGGGCCTATTCACAAAGATACATTTACATGTCTAAATTTGCTCACATGTAAATGCATTACTACACCTAGGTGCACGTGTGTGCTATTCACCAGTTCACCTAAGTGTAGACATATATGTCTCCACCCCCTCACTTCAGGGTGTGGAGACATCTAAGACTGAATTAATGGGCGTTGTTATGTTCCAGATAGGTACCCGAATATAGGCTCAGGTACTCACCTAACCTTTCACCTATATTCTCCCCTACCATTACACTGCGTAATGGTTCTTAGTACTGACCTTTTGCCTAGTTACGGTAATGCCTAAAGATGACATGGGGTTTTCTCCGAAAAGCTTAAGCCTCATTCATTATGCATGAGGATTCTTGGAATCACAGCAGGACAGCAGGCCTACCATCTCCTGCATAATAACTATGTATAAGGGTTATTCCTTCCGTCATCCTAGTCCGACATGACACAGCAAGGAATATCCCCAGAGGGTACCACTTTGGGTATATATACACCTGGGGGTCGATTCCGATTCGGGCCGGAAATCTCTCCGACCGAGCCGGACCCGGAGAGATTTCCGACCGAATCGGACCCGTGCAGTCCGACCGAACGAGTCCGATGCATTCGTATGCCACCGGACACGAGTCGGTCGGACTCCCATTGAACTCAATGGGAGCCGGTCGTACAACGCGTACGCGGGCTCCCATTGCCTCAATGGGTGCGAGGCGGACAAGGGCGCCCCTACAGCGAGTACGCCGCGGGCGCTCCGCGGCGTACACGCACAGGTAGGGGACCCATGGGTCCCCCTGTGTGCGCCTCGCACGGGTACGCGTACAGGGGGTCCGACACGGACCCCCAAAGTACGGCTCCGACAGCGAGTTCGAGTCGGACGGCGCGAGTCGGTCGGAGCGGTCGAGGTGCGCATCGTACTTACCCGGCCGGAAAACGTCTCCATTGCGCGGTGCGAATCGGGTCCGAGCGAGTCGGTCGGAGCGGTACGATCCGGGTACGAGTCGGTCGGAGCGGTCGGGTCGCCCGGACGAGTCGGTCGGCGAATCCGCATCGTACTCGCTCGGCCGGACCCGCGTACGATTCGGTCGGGAAAAGGGCTCCGAATCGGATCCGGTAAAGCCGAATCCTATTCGGAGCCCTACCGGCCGAGATCGGAATCGGCCCCCATATCTTGCTGAGATAGGGAGAGGAGAAAAGGACTTCCATGCCGACACACTGACGCGAGACGCTGAGGCTCCTGCACGCAGATACTCCAGCTTGCAGTGGTCTGACATCCCTTGCGGGGTGTCCATCTCGAGACCAAGATGGGGTTCCACAGTTTCTCACTTCAGGTAATGGGGTTGACTTTATCCTAGAGGGATTCTTGGCTTTACACCCACATACATGCTAGGTACATTCAGGTACATCTAGTTAGGGACGCATCGTAGGAGTACACATTTATTACTGTCATGTATTTCATATACTTGCCTGTATTCATTGTTTGAGCACGATGGTAGAAATCTACCATCCGTTTACTCTGTTAGTGCTTATAATCATTTATATCTGTTACTGTCTAATGTTTGTTTCAGCACACCTATTTTACACTAGAATGATGCTGGTTCAATAAATGCTTATTGAAAAATGTCCCCACCATTTATTCTGTGTATCTCTCTGAGATGAAGGGAGCACGAGTGACTGAGCGAAAAGTAGTACACTGTTTCCACGATCCCTGAGGGGACAGGGTTGTCATGTTCAATAGTTGCCAAGAACTATTCTCTCCTTGGTAAGGGGGGTTTCTAGTGGCACTGTGAGCTAGCTGGTATACAGGCTAACATATTTGGTAGGGGTGTCTAGCATCAGTCTGACTCAAATCCTACAGTATATGTTGTCTAAACGTGCAGATCCTATATAGGTTTATAGGGACTACACGACAGCGTAAAGTTACTATTAGTTACTTGTGTTACATAGGTGGAGCTCTCACTAGCATTTTTAGTTAATATTTAGTAACAGAATGAAAATGCATGCATTTAATTAATGTCAATTATTGTTTACATTTTAATGAAAGTATAAAAAATAATTTAATAGGTTTTTTCATAAATTACTGATTACTTTTTAAAATATTGAAACATTTTAATATTAATGTTGCTTGCATTTTAACACAAAAAATTATTTGTATATTTAATGAAAAAGGTTAAATAATATTTAGAATTATTTCCTATATTCTGTTAGTTTAAGTCCCTGCCACCATTATTTTCTATTGGAGTGTGTTGCAGTACCTATGAGGAGCTTATGTGTGCTGATACACTTACTCCAAGGCAGTGCTGGAGTAGTCAAGTCATGGTTATGTTTATTTAGACCATAGTCTTTAAACAATTTGCTCTTCTTCCATCACAAATTTCAAAAAAGAAAATACTCATTACCATTGCAGACAATACAATAACATCAACATTTTAAAATATGAAACTCATAGGGCCCGATTCTGATGTTGTTCGGAAGGCCTCCGAATCGGATTTGGCTTTCCGGGTGTACGCCAAGGGACGCACCTTGAGGCAAGTGTGACTACAGGGGTCCCTAGAACCCTTCTCCCATGGGGCATTGAAGACCCTACGTTGGGGTATCTAAGAACCACACATTAGGTTAGAGGTAGACACAGGTCGCCCTAACAAGAAGGCAATTTTTAGTACTACATTGCTAAACAAGGAGCCCGTTTGTTCGTCCTGAAGAATGCCTTGTACTCATTAGAGCCATAGGCGGAAACATGTCGACGACGGTAACAGTGGTGATGGAGTAATAGTTCCCCTAATCCCCACATTTTAAATTTTGATACCAAGTAATATATCTGACAAATAAAGGTAATTTGGGGTATTACATTGGTTTTTAATTCACTACTCACGCGGGCCCCCCCTAAAATAATTAGAAGTGCCTCCCTGTCTTCAGGTGTAGGCCCACTTTCTATCAAACCGGGTTTTTACAGAGCGAGGACTGTCCTATGATGAAGCATGACACCTGGTGGTGTGTGAGGACAGCCCTTCACATTTTTTGATATGCCCAGCACTGCTATTAAGTAGTGCTACTAGGGACACTGTAACGTAATGTAATTGACTACAACTCTCGGGTAGCTATAATTGTGTGTACACAGTAACTTTGGAGGCCAGCTCACCCTAGAGACCCCGCAGCCTCTAGTTCCCTCCCCTGGATACTGCTGGGGTCATGTGTTGATGTAACTGCCTTTAACATTCCAAATTGAGGAGCCTATTTAGGCGCCGCCCTGGGAATGCCAAAGAACCGCCCGCCAGACCAGGAGAAAACTCCTGATCTGGCGGGCGGTTCCTACACAGGTTTGGCGGTGCGGGAGAGAAGAGGTCCAGCTCCTGCACCGCCAAACTCATAATAAGGCCCTGAGCCATCTACCATACCAACCATACACTCCACATCATCATCACCTGCACAAAAATCAACTTGTTGTGACATGAATCTGGACACAAAATCAGCTCTAGTATCTTTCCCTCCCAGAACATGTTGGGTATCAAAGTTTCATTTCTGGATAGTAATCTTAAGAGCCCCAGGGCTTGCTTTACACATACTTTTCTGCAAGTAAACATGCGAATAATATCTTATGCCTTTAAATAACAAACCTAGAACCCCATATGCTGAAATGTTCAATTGCCCATAAGAAGGCAAAGGTTTATCTCTCTACCGTGCTACAGTGATATTCTGCACCATGAAGACCCAGGGTGCAAAAGTAAGTTCACCATCTGATAGCGCACTCCCACACCCCACTCTGCACAGAACTAACATCCATCCTCACAGCAGGCAAAGCATCTTCCACATAAGGCTGCAGCACAAATGCGTTGATGAACAACCTATGGGCAGGGCCACTGAAATTATGCAGCAGAGGAGGGCCAAATTAGGCAGCAGTGTTGACAAAATTATGTGGCAGGAAAAGGCAAATTATGTGACATAATGTGACACATTTTGTGATAGTATTACATCATTATTTTGCCATTTTTACACCTGTTAACAGTGTCCGGGAAAAGAGATCATCTTAGTAGTACCAATTTAACACCCAAATACAACAATAAGCTACTAAAAGATGACCCGTCAACCTTTGCGCAAAGCCTTCAGGTAAGCGGAAACCTGAGTCGCCATATTTTTTGTAGCTTTTGATCTGTTTGACCTAGAAACAAAATTCTTTTTTATTATTAAAATCTGCAGATTATGCAGTAGATGATTGATTATGTGGCAAATGCGGCAAATCCATAATTATGCAAAAACCGTCGCAGAATCGCATAATTCCAGGGGGCCTGCCTACTGGTCTTCTCAAATGCATCATTCTCTACACAACCCCACATGACTTTCACTCCTTTGTGTAAAAGTTTATTTAGCAGGTCTGTCAAAATTGCAAAAGTTTCCCAAGTCCACACAGACGCAGAATTGACTTTACTTGATCTCCAGCCCTGCTACAAGCTGCCTGAACAATGGCTTTAATCAAGTCATCTTTCAGTCTAAAACCTTCTATAGTGAGATGATGACACAGATAGTTTACATTGCTTGTAAAAATCTGCACTTTTCATTTCTACTGCCATACCCGATTCTTTCAAAATCTCTAAAGCTTGGTCTAAACGTTTGGAAGACAGATTCTACTGAAGTCAAACTGAAAAGCATTCATAACAAGCACTGACAATGTCAGCAGGCCTGGCTTTAATGTGCTACACTCTGCATTTATACAGAAATAACTTTTACTCTGCGCTCAGACAGACACACCTCTCACCCTGCATTCTCACAGGAACACCACTCCCCCATCATGCACATAGTCATACCCTTCGTCCATCACACACAAACATTCAACTCACCCAGCACGTGCACCGACACTCCATTCACCCGGCACAGGCGAAGGCTCGAAACTCACCCGATATGGGCACAGCTGCTCCACTAACCCAATCGTGCACAGATGCTCCACACCGACTGGCCCAGCATGCACACAAACACTTTATTCGCCCAGTACGGCACAGACACTCCAACCGATCAGCAGAGACACAGAAACTCTACTAGACTCTCTGCCCACTCAGCACCAACGCAGACATTCTGCTCACCTGGTACACACAGGCACTATGCTTGCCCAAAATATATAAATATATAATATGTCACTGCTTATTTGATTGGCTAGGGTACTTGACTGCCAAGTACTGGTCTTGCTTGTTATAATTACGGAAGAGATGCCAGGTAAAAAAGCAGGTTCTTTTTTTCATCGAAAGCACATAGCGTATGCCCAATCACAAACTGTTGCTCCGGAATGCTTCTAAAAGCTCTTTTTCTGTTGATCACATAAGATTTGGAAATAGGTGTGCTGTCAAGCCAGACCTAAAAACCAGTATGCCCCTCATGCAGTCTAGACTCTTCCTCCATCTCAGTCTGGTGATACATGGCCCACGAATCAGTGGCATAAAGATAATATAGAACCCCCCGACCCTCAATAAGTATGTTATAATTGAAGGCTCTGATGTCTGCACAGAGATGGAGCTCTCCACATCTTTTTGCGATTACAATCTCAGTGACCATTCTGAAAAATCCTCTGATTGTGTAACTTTCTCCGGGCCTCACTGCTGTACTTGATCCTTCAACTGTTCCCTGCCACTATGGGGCATGTGGTACCCCTTTGAACTTGTGGCACAATGGTACATTGGTTGCCTTAATAGTACACCTGTTTTCAAAGCTTCTCATGCAAACCAGTCTACCACTAAAACGTCTTTATATGATTCCAGGATAACTTGTATTGGTATATTGTCAATTGCAGCCAATGATACGGAACACTTTGTACCCAGTCTCCAAACCATTGCAAAAGGACCCTTGTCCTTTCAGCTAAGCATGCTGCATCTCCTTGTGCCACAGATATTTAGTGTATCTGTTCTTGTCCTTAGACCTAATGTTGTCCCAAAGATTATCTGATCATAAGGATCCTATTCTCCCTCAAAGCTAACTGATTAATATCTGATGGAATTAGGTCTTTACTGCTCCCTTTTCTGGAGAGCAGCTTATCAGGTACAATTGTGGTAGGAGATCTGAAATCAAATGTTACATACTTTAAGATACATCTCCAATCCTAATGTCACACACCAGATCTCTGTTCTCAGAATCACACTTGGTCTTAATCCCTACATCAAATTGCATTCCCATGTAAGATGAAATATTTTGCTCATAAATGTTGTTCACTTAAACAACTCTCTGTGAATAGCACCACGTGTTGGTGAAATAGTCAGTCTTTCACATTTTGCATGTTTTAATTGTCACGAGGCAACAGATCATCCTGGCAAGATAGTTACATGAAACACACCAGTAGCAGTAACCACCTTGATTTGCCACTGGGTTCCTGTAAATATTATGTTAGGATGCTCCCCCTCATGATTATAAATTTGACATTCTCATCTGAAAAAGGCTTTTCACTTTTACACAATTATTCGAATGCCATGACTGATCCTTCAAATTTGTTTTCTAGAGATAGTCCTGGTCCCTTGAGATACCTCCGTAAAAAAATTGTTGTCCAGAAATTGTTGCAGAAATATGGCTAGATGAAGTTCACAAAAGATTGGAACTGATGGGTGAAGAAGATCAAATATGTTATCATTGTAACAACAAGTGCTACAAGTCGTATACACTGGAAAAAAGCCTGGAAAATAATTGTCAAAAAATAGCAGAAACCAGTGAATCACAACAAGATTCTGAGTCTTCTGAGAAAGTAATGACAATCAAATGAAATGCCCATCCACCCAGAAGATCGATGGCAATACCTCGTCCACCTCCAAAACTGATCAGAATGCAGAGGATCTTTATTGTGTTATCTGTAGTTTAGCCAGAACAAGGGCCAAAGGGATTGATGAAAGAACAAAGTAAAGAGTATGGGAGTCTCAAAGGGCATACATGTTTTTATCTGCAGCTCGTTTCTTTCAAGATGAAGTTTTCAGCCAAGTAGCTGATCTAAACAGTGAGGTGAATGTATTTGCAGCAGATTTGTATGCCCACCTGAACGAGCATACATTTGAAAATATGAATGTCATCTTTGAAAAAGCAAATTAAGTTTTATAGCCACTCGAGTGCTGGCTACGGGTTCATACTCAGTGAGATCAGAAAAATAATGGTCATTATTGATGAAACTGTATTGATCCATAATAATGAAATAAGGATTTTGCTGGTGAAAATGTGCAATGACAGAATTCGTTTTTGACACTCTAACTAAAAGAATGAGCCACTTATGGTGTTCTCAGCTGATTTAACTCTTGAAGTTCTTGCTGCCAAAATAAGATCACAGCATGCAGTAAAATCAACAGGATCCCTTTTAAGAAATGTCCTGTAAGATTTAGATTTTGGACTTAATGACACATTTTGTGAAGCCCCAGAGCTCTGCAAATCATGGGAGTCAACAAGAAATGCCTGATGTTGTCTTAACATTTTTTACAACATTGTTTAATATCAGCAAAGCAAAACTGTTATAAACTAAAGTTCTTGAGTTCGGAACAGAAGCAGACAACATTTATGAATGCTTTGAAGATATAAGCGAAGAAGTGGAAGACAATCCCATGAACCGACAGGCTTATGCTGTGCGAATATACTGTCTTTTCCAAATCACGGCAAAAGGAAAACACATGAGGACTGCCCAAGCAATCTATGACAAGTGCAAAAGTATGGAACTAATCACTTCAATGAATAGGATTGGTGTATCAACAAGTTATAATGACATAGTACGGAGGAGGAACTTGTTAGCAGCTCATGCTGTAGAATCTTGTGACTCCGACAGCACACCACTTCCAAGTCACTTTACCAGGTAAGGATTTACAATTGCTGCTCTTGATAATTTTGATTTCGAAAACAGCTCTTCCTTGTCTGGAACACCCAGCACACATGATACTGCCATGGTGCTTTTTTAAGACTGTGCCAATGAAGTAGCTGCTGGAAAACAAGCAGTGTCAGCTGTAGGTAGGGACAAAAAAAGCTGCAAACTTATAACCTAACTGCTTTGCCAATGTGAGCAAAATCACTACAAGCCATCAACACATCCCAGTCTACCAGAAAGTTTCAAAGTGGCTAAGGACATGGATCATCAACTACCTAATGCTGTAGTCCACAAAGCTGATTTAACTGAATTTATTATATTGCTTATTCGGTGCAGTCTGAAGGATGAAGAAAAGCAAGTACTCCGTGGGCTGGAATTCATGCTCTGATCTCCCAGAATACCATCACACTGAAGAAGGTTCTGTTTTTACCAGTAATACCATCTCCAGTCACAAACTATGCAACAGAATACACAGCTCTAAAAAGTTTTCAAAATGTGTGTGCTCATCTTGAAGACCAACCTATCCTGCCAATTTTCTGCGATGAATGAGTTTTCCGTATTGTAGCTGACATTTTTATAAGCAATCCAGCAGAATTTTATGATCTTTATCCAATGATGGGCATTTTTCACATGACAAAAGTTGTGTTGGGGTGTGCAGGGAGTTATCTCATTGGATGTGGCATAGACGATGCACTTATTGAGGCAGAAATCTTTGGAAGCAAAACTGTTCAGTCAGTATTGAGTGGAACTCACTATGTTCATTCGTTACAAGGTATGCTCATCATGTCTGAGGCTATAGAAACATTGCGTTGGAATGCTTTCTGGAACAAGGACAAATTAGGTCTTGCATATCTTATTCCAGAAGTGAACAAGGCACAGGGTGCACTTAATTCAAAAGACATAATGTAAAGCCAGGCAATGTTCAATACACTCAGTTCAAAATCAGGAAACCTGAAAAACAAGTTTGTAGAGTTTGTCAAAGAATGTGAAGAAAAATCAGAACTTTGCAAGTACTGGGTAAATGTTTCATGCATGATAGCTCTAGTGAAACACTTGGTACATACTGATTGGGAAGGTGATTGGGAGCTGCACATGAAGACTGTGGAGTCACTGATTACTGTGTTTCGCAAATTTGATTGTCTAAACTACCTGCGATATAGGTTGTTGTATTTGGAAAGAGTGTAGAAGCTAGAGGTGGAAAAACCATACCTCTACAGAAAATTTATACATAGACTTTTTGTGGTGAAAGACAGAGGGAAGGTTCAAAGCTGTGCTCTAGATATGAAACTAGAACAGACAATCCAGAGATCACAGAAAAGTGACTATGTTGCTCAATGGCAGCTAATTTACCATGAACTCTTTTCTATGTGCAAGGTTTTCAGAGAGATGACAAATTCATAATTAATGGACCATAGTGAAACTGTTCCTCACCACGAACTTGTGGGAAAGCGAGGGGAACCTTTTAATAAACATGTTGACAACCTTTTTCATTTCATGCAGCAGCAAGGAAACCCCTTTGAAATGAATGAGCCTGGACAACTACACAACTTCATGGCAACAATATGTGCATAACGATATATAGACACATCTTCTAGGAGTGCTGCAACATGGATCGTAACTATACGCAGAACTGAAGCAGGAGAGATTTGTTTTGAAAGAGAAAAAGCTGTTTGAAATAATCACTAAAGCCAAACTTCCACACTTTAATTGCCATAGTAGGAGTTTCGTCCAACCAGACACTACAAAACAGGTTTGAACAAAACAACTTTTGCAAACACATAGAGAGATGGATATAGCAAAAGAAAGGGGTGAATTTAGAAGACGCAGAGGCTGGCGGCTAGGGGCCGGTCCCGGATTTGGACTGCGGCCTTCACCTGGGCGTGACTGCGGAGCGCGCACGTACGCTAGATCCTGCAGAGGCTGAGACGTGGTGCGGACCAGCCTGGGTCGCGGGGCGTCTGTGGTCTGGGACGGGGACCCTGCCCCACAACGACAATAGAACCGGCTGTACTGTGGGGACGCTGAGTGATCATCCGTCGGAGATCCTTGAGGCCCGTTGAATGCCCGGACGGCGCCTTGGAGAGAGCCTACTTGAACGTCTCCTTTGCTGCATGGAATCGTGAGGCAGAGGGCACTGCCAATCAGCGGGAGATAGCGGTGAGTCCCTCCTCAAGACTTCAACACCTGTAGCTCTCCAGACGGCTGACATCAGGGGCCCTGGGTTGGCGTGAGGCCTCAGAGACTCCAGCCCTCCGCCCAGACCCTACTGGCTTTACTGCGACTCATCGGCGGGTGGAGGCTGGCAACGCGATTAAGCTTCTTCGCCCCTGCAGGGACTGGAGGGCATTTTCCTTATATGTGAGGGCGCCTGGATCATCTGTACAGGGGAAAGGCCTACTCTGAGTTAATCAAGGTGAGCAGAAGGGCCCTCTGAAAAACAGCAGTCGGAGTGGGGATGCATGCTGCGACCGCGGCTGCGATGAAGGGGCACTCTTGTTTCTCCCCGGCTGCCCCGCACACACCACAATACCCGGATCGCATAAAACTTACTACACGGAACGCAAGGTGTAGTGGGGCACTCTGATACGGAGGAGGGTGCGACGAAGCACCGAATTGGTCTCTGACTAAGGTTGGCTAGCGGGCACCTGATTGCGGCCTACTAATCACTGCGACACAGCCATCCCAATTCTGCTAAAACTGATATTGACTCTCTATTGCGGCCACCTCGGTGGGGAGCCTGCGGCAGCGGTGCAGGGGTTACGTCCCCTGGGACTTTGTGGGCCCTTATACAGATCATAGCTACGCCAGAGGAAGCCCCCCTCCTTATCGCTTGTGCGTGGACGCGAGTGGGCCCTGCACCCTATTAATAATCTTATCATGGGACGAACTGAAATATCCTAGTCTGAACTCCAATTTGACCCGTGCAAGAACCCCAGGCAGCAGGACATAGAGAAAAATGCTTCAGAGTCGGGTTCCGAGATGGGGGACACAGCTGCAGACTCGAATTTAAAGCAGATCCTCTCAGCAATGCAGAGTAGTCTGACCAAAATTGACGGGAAAATCGACGCCCTCACATTTCGGATGGACAGAATGTCCAAATGCCTGGACAAACACACGGAGAGACTGGATACAGTGGAGAAAAGGGTCTCAGACACAGAGGATGCGCTGAATTCCAATTTGATCAAAGCCACGAAACTAGACAAATTATTGCTCAATGTGCAATCCAAGGCGGAGGATTCGGAGGCGCTCCCCAGGAGAAATAATGCGCGCGTAGTTGAAATAGCAGAGTCCACAAATATCCAAAACATGAAGCTCTTTATCGAACAATTACTGGTAAGACTATTGGGTAGAGATACTTTTCCAAACATGTTCATTATATAGCACGCACATCGTTCCTTGGCCCCCAGGCCGTTACCAGGTGCCCACCCTCGACCCATCATCGCAAGAGTGCTCAATTTCAGGGATAGGGACACGGCCCTCAGGAAGGCCAGAGAACTACAATCCCTGAGATATGAAGGTATGGCCATTTCCATCTATCCAGACTTCACACAGCAGGTGCAGGAGGCACAACGTCAGTTTCTGCCGGTAAAACGCAAGCTTCAAGATCTTAATCTGGACTACAATATCCAGCAAAATTGAGGGTGCACGCGGATGGAAAGGTGCATATTTTTACTGAACCTAAGCAAGCATTGCTATTTCTGAAAAAAAGGGAAAGTGACAGGCTCCAAGGGGGATCCCCGAAGTCCTGAACAGTGCAGGATGACTCCTCGCCAGACTCTGAGGAATAGTGAATCATGACTCTTTCTATACTTGGTTGGGGCCAGGAGGTGTGGCCTAGCAGACGATCTTTTATTGAATGGTGGGGGAGCTGTGTTAGGTGGGTGAAGGAGGCGAACAGCAGCTATGGATACATGCGACGCTAAAGGACAAGCAAAATGGGTGTGCCGCCTGTCACATTCTCCCCTACTTCTTTCTCCTGGCTGGGCTGCTGGGACACTGATTGAGGCGCCCTCTCCTCATTGCCATAAAGGTGACATTGATTAATCAAGAGATTGCAGTGCAGATAATTTAATGGATAGATTTAGCAGGGTCACCCCCTGGATATTCACTCCCTGAAACACTCAACAGAGTTACAACTGAGTACAGAATAATGGCGGGGTGGGGGGACAAGCCAAAAATGGGATGAAGTGAGGCGAACAATATGTCATAAATAAGGGAAGCATACCCCATTCCCTGCGTTATGGGCTCGGCGGGCTTTGTACAAGTCAGAATGCCGGCAACATCTACCCCAATGTGTAATCCGCCTGGTGTGATTGTTGTTGTTATCGTTTTTATTTGTTTAAACACCCCAGTGGTGTGGCAGGTTTGTGAAGGGTGGGCGGGTGTAGGGTCGTCTATGCTTAGTTGGGGATGGCATAGCGTGGGTGGGGGCGGATTAGGGGTTAATGTTCACATCCTACTTCAAAGGGTACGTTCTCGGGAGATCAGGTTGGCAGGGTACAGTGTGCGTGGGACAAGTGATCCGAACTTATACACAGAAGGTCCCACATTGATACTCCAAATACGATGAGTAAAAAAGTCAGACTTTGGACGTGGAATGTCCGAGGTCTTAATGACCACAGGACATTATGTAAGGTAGTAGCTTCCCTAAAAAGACACCAGGTTGACGTGGCAATGATTCAGGAAACACACTTAGCTCCCCAAAATAAGGTGTTGCCCACGAGGCGGCAGCAAGGACAATTCTGCGCTGCAGGCTTTAGCTCCCACGCCAGGGGTGTACTCACATGGGTTAATCCTAAATCGGGCCTTACACTGCAGTACGAGGAGATAGATCCTAACGGTAGGTTTGTAGTTACCAGATGCCATGCAGATGGATTTGGTGTGATGCTGGTAAACATATACGGTCCTAAGTATGACGACCCACAATTTTATCATGCACTAGCGGTTCGGTTGCTTTAAGTAGCCGACCTTCCTCAAATCTGGGGGGGGGGAGATTTCAATTGAATATTAGATCCCTCCTGCGACAGGTCCAGGGGCCAGTCTAGGCAGCCTGCGGCGGCGGCAGGAGCAATCATAGACATGATGCATCAGTTAGTGACTGATGTATGTTTGGAGACTACGTGCCATCGCCACTCCAGGATTCACACACTACTCTGCACCTCATGACACTCACACCAGGATAGATTACTGGCTGATATCCAGAAGTCTCCTACCCCAGGTCACTTCATGTGAACCCCTCCCAAGGACCTACTCAGATCATTCTTCGGTTCTATTAGAATTGGAGATACCAGCTGAACGCTTTGCCCCTTTGACTTGGAGGTTTCCCCCTTTCTCCTTATTAGACCTGGTGTTTCACGCAGAAATGGCCATATCAATAGAGTGTTTCTTCAAAGATAACATCGGATAAGTTACCTCATTCTCGACAATCTGGGAGGCCTTCAATGTGTACATTAGGGGGGAGGCTATATCAAAGCATGCAGGTGTTTTACGCTTGCAAAGTCTAGAGAAAGAAATAGCACAGCTGGAGCAAGAACACCAAAGGACTGGGGACAATAAGTGGCTAGGTGATATCAAACAGACCCTGGAAGAGTACCATGACACAGCAGATAGTGAGATCAAACATATAGGCAAATATGCTACCACACGGATATATGGGGAGGGCGAACGCCCTGGCGCCATGCTTGCCAGTCTACAGCACCCAAAAAGGGAAGCTAGCACCATTGTCGAGGTCACTGGAGCGGATGGCAGTCTAGTCCACGACACGACTGGAATTACTGACAGATTCCGCAGGTATTATGCAGACCTAGATAGGTCTCGAATAACCCAAGACGATAAAGCAACAGAAGACTACTTGGCTCATATCCAGACGACATGGCTTTCTGATTCACACAGAGAGCACCTTATGGCCCCCCTGGACCCCAGGGAGATTGGGTGGCACTGTCGTCAATGCGGGCTGGGGCGGCTCCAGGTTCGGACGGACTAACTGTCGCGTTTTACAAAGCCTACCAAGACCTACTTATACCGCATTTAGTCACACTGTTTGAGGAGATGGCGGAACATAAAATGATGCCCCCCTCGATGAGAGAGGCTATAATTGTCACCCTTCTCAAGCCAGGGAAACCCCCAAATGACTGCTCATCCTACAGACCCCTGTCTCTTTTAAATGTGGACACAAAACTCTTCGCTAAAATTCTGGCCAACCGGATAGCACCCCTGATTCCTAACCTAGTGGGAGAGGAGCAAGCTGGCTTCGTCCCAGGGCGCAATTTAACGCTAAATCTCAGAACCGTCTTCGGTGCGATTCAGCATATAAACCCAGAAGTCAAAGCTGCGGCAGTTTTTTTAGACGCCGAGAAAGCGTTTAATTCTGTGGAATGGTCGTTTATGGAAGCGGTGCTGAGGCGTATTGGTGTGGGAGAGATCTTCCTTCAGCTTGCAAAGCTATTGTACGAAGCTCCAGTGGCCAGAGTTAGGCTGGGAAATAAAGTTACATCTCCTATCTCCATCTCTAGAGGTACCTGTCAGGGATGCCCTCTGTCCCCACTGTTGTATGCGCTGGTTGCCGAGCTCCTGCTATGCGCATTGAGAGAATATCATGGCCATAGAGGAGTGCGCTTCCCAGGCTATCAATTGATAGCTTCAGCCTACTCAGATGACATGCTCCTATATGTCAGGGACCCTGAGACTCACCTCACTCCAGTGCTCACGGAGGTAGTCCGTTTTGGGCAGTTGTCTGGCCTAAAGATTAACTGGACTAAATCCTTGATTTTTCCATTAACCCCGGCAATGAAGCCGGTACGTCTGGAATTCCCATTGCAGTGGACCACGGACTCGGTCCGTTATTTAGGTATACAAGTGCACACCATCTCAGAGGTAGTACTTACAGATAACTATGGGAGGGCCCTTGGTAGGCTGGAGGAGGAGGTTAGTAGATGGATCAGATTGCCCCTTTCGCTGGTAGGACGGATCTCATTAATGAAAATGGTTCTCCTCCCACGATTCTTATTTCTCTTTCAAAATATTCCCATGTTTCTACCGGCGCACATATTTGCCAAGATAAGGTCGCTTTTGATCAAATTAGACTGGGCTGGTAAACAACCTTGGGTTAAATGGGAAACGCTTACTTTGCCATATTCCATGGAAGGCCTCAACGCCCCAGACCTTGAATTATATTATAGGGCAGCCCAGAGCTCACACGCCCATGCATGGATGCATGGTTCACAGACCCTCCCACATTTACATATAGAGAAAGTAGCGGCTGACCCAGGCATATTGCCACCAGTATTATTTAATGCACCCTCTAGGAGACACAGTATGCTGGACTCCCTCAACCTCACTACACATTCCTGGCATAATCTACTTGATAGACAAACGGGTGCGCTCATGTACTCACCTTTGATTCCCCTAGAATGGTGCACCTGGCTTCCCACGGGTAAAGAAAGGGAAGTCGCAAAGGTTCTGCATAGGGTAGGCATCACTGAAATAGGCAACTTATTTAGAGATGGGGTACTGCGCACATGGAAGCTGAGGGGCATGCCCCTTCGCCTCTTGATCAATATCAGCATCTTAGAGTTCAACACACGTTACAAGCACATCTAGGGGAAGGTCTTCAGGAGCCAGAAGAGGTCCTGACCCTAACACACATTATCCGTACTCCCTTCCCTTCTAAGTTAGACTCAAGAATTTATAACATTACACAAGAAAACAGAAGGGCACTGCACTTGAAAGTGCGACAGGATTGGCAGAAGGATTTAGCAAGGGTAATTAATGATAATGATTGGCGCTATTGCTGTGAAGTGACCAGACAAATTTCATTTAATGGCAGGCACCGCCTCATTCATATTAAATATATCAATAGGATATATCACACTCCAGATAGGCTGCATAGATATGGTTTGAGGGACTTGGCTTCCTGTTATCGTTGCACAGAGCCAGTAGCCAGTTTTTTACATGTAGCCTGGTACTGCCCTGGAATTTTGAAATTCTGGGAGAAAGTATTCCATACCCTAAACAAAATCACCGGGCTCTCGTTCTCCCCAGACCATTAACTTGCGTTAATGGGGTACGATAAAGTTTTTTTTCTGTCTCTACATGACTACTTTGACACCAAAATGAAGTATATAGGTCTCATGGTTCCTCAAATATTACATCATCATTGCAACACATCTGTAATTTTAAGAATGTTGTCCAGAAAAATTCAACCCAGATCAGCAATGTCTACACAAGTTACATTTCTTCTCTAATGATCCAAAAACACAAATCAAAAATGAAAATCTATGGAAAACAATTTTTATACAGAGGTATATCTGGGGGTCGGGGATAAGAGGGGTTACAACAGCATAACGACTCCTGTATTTTTTTTATCATAGCTATTATCCACAGTCTGGTCTATGGTATCATCAATATTACAGGTTGCCACAATCATATATGAGGATGCAACTTAAATGTCAATCACTTCATAAAGCGCCTATTTCTTTGTGAGCCTAAATATTTTTACCACAATATTTGGTTCATTCCGAACGTGACGTTCCAGATATTTCACAGCTTATATGTATTCACCATAACAGCCACATTTTGTAACTCTTGTAATTATCTCTGGCAAGTGGTCAGATATCTTTTGACCTTCTGATCCCAAGAAGTTAAATTAAAGTGTTGTTTTCCTTTCGGGCTCAACCCTTTTGAACTCAATAGCCATTGAAAAGTTATAAACAGTTCTGAACCATTATTTGTATTCCATATTTGGAAGCCCTGGATTCTGCAGAAACAAAGAACCACAACCCTAATCCACAACTCTTCGCTTAATCTAGAAGCTTTTCAAGGTGGGCTTTCAGAGTTCATTTTGCTTGTAGAAATGTCAGAGAATGAATTCCTTTGATTGTTTCACTCATGATGGACGCCTGTCTTACTCCTTTTTGGTGGCTGAAAGTAAACCAACTGGGCCATCAAAGTGGTCATGCACACGTAAGGTCATGCACACGTAAGCATAACATTTTCAGTTGGTTGAAGAGCAGAAGAAAGATGGCCAACAAAGTGAAGACACTGGTTAAGTGATGTAATGTTATTGGACATTGCCTGGAGGGAAGATGAGCTCCCTGAGAGCGTGCTGGTGATGTCACATGCAACGGATCCCATCAGGCAATGGAGACGAAATGGACAGCTAACAGTTATAGAGGAACTCATTGGTCACCTGCTTCAGGGTCAAACATTGTTTTCTACGTAAGGATGTAATGCCGCCATCAGGCAATAAAACACCTGGCAGGTGGTGGTCCTTACAACCATCTTCGTCGCCAAATGTTATATGAGGGAAACATGGATGCAGGAAAAGGAAAAACAGCAGGATATACGCCAGAGGAACAGAGAATGCACACAACACTCCTCACCCCAGACTCCTGATTCCCCAACTAGCAGAGAAACTAGAATTCAGAGCACCGCACAAAAAACAGATGAATTAAATATTCTAAACTTTGCAAATACATGTCCCAAGCAAAACAACATTACAATATGTAAGGATAAAACAAAGAGGCAGTGGAATATCTTCTTAGTGACATATAACGTTGCAACAATAAATGTAAAATTACAAGCATTAGGATTTTATGTCCAGTGCTTTGGCTCTATGAACAGTCACTAGGAGCTTGGGATGAACAATTCTGTAGGGTTTGACTTGTGAAAAGCTGTCTGAAAGTTGTGTTAAAAAACCTACTCATATCAGTTAAGGTAATAGAGGTGTGGAGGAAATGTTATTGGTGTTTGTTAGAGAGGGTGTTAGATGGATTCAGCGATGCTGGTACAATGGGGAGGGGCGCACTTAATATTGTTGAGCAGGGGGCGTGGCCAAGATGCCGATGGGAGCAGTCGCAGAAACACGAGCTCCATCCTGCGCCACCTTTATCCTGGGATCTAATCGGCATCCCACTCCCTGCCGCTCTTTTGCATGGTTTCACTTCCTGCACCGTGCATATCTCACACCACACACGATTAGCAAGATGTTTCCCGGTGCCTCTAACATATGTCCAAGGTGCAGATCCACTGATACCGACTTCCTTCACATGGTGTGGTTCTACATACTGATTTGTCCCTTTTGGGAGCAGGTGTCATGAGTGGCATCAGCAGTGACGCGTAGTTTGTTTCCGCCGGACCCGCCTAGATACTTTCTTGATACAGGGCGTATAAACAAGACAAACAAAGGTCTTTTAAGATTTCAGAAATTAGCACTCATTTTAGCCACACGCTGTATCACTATGGCCTGGAAGTCCACCGCGGCGCCCCCACTGAAGCATTGGTGGGCAGACATTCTCCACTGGGCACTGGCTGAACTACTGGTGCACAAGCGACTGCCTAAGAGGGATTAGATCCATTGGAATGTTGGGACACTTACCTGGAACACCTCAAGGCCGAGGTGGACGACTGTCCCCCTTGAGCGCTTGGCCTTTGCTTTGAGAGATAATACACGGGGAGGTTTCCCCCCTCTTGATAGTTACTGCTAGGCCCCTCATTACGGTAGGTATAGTCAGTGCTTTAAATGGGAAAAAATAAGTGCAGGTACTCATTAAAATGAGCTAGATGTGTAGTGAGGGGGCGGGGCTAAAGGCAAGACATGATGATACTTAACGACTTCTATATTAGTTGCAGCACATACCAAAACACATGAGAAATGTGTTTATATAAACAAAGCAAGTTAACTCATTACACAAAATGAAAGCGAAATGCTATAATATGTTAACATTTCCTTTTTTTGCAATAGTTGCACCTTCTTAATGTCATACTGTTAATTGCTGTTGTTTGGCACAATACTATATATTTTTCAGCACGTGAGTAGGAAGAAACTGAAAATACCCCCACTTCGAACCAAAGCTCTTATGGCACAAAGCAAATTAAGCAAATCATCATGACCCTCCCCAGAAGATATCTCTTGTCTCTTCCATAGATCTATCCATTCATCCTTTCATCCTACCATTTACCTGCTGATGTCCACCATTTAACCTTTACATTCTGTCGTCTATTCAGTCTTTCATCCATCATTCAGTTTTTCACCATTCCGTCTGTCCACCCGTCATATACAAACCTATCCATCCATCCAACTAAAAACCTATCCATTCATCCTTTCACTCATCCATCTCTTTATCCACCCTTTCGCTCATTCATCAATCCTTTCGCTCATCTATCCATGAACCCTTTCACTCCTTTATTCCATCCACCCTTTCATTCCATCCACCCTTTCACTCAATCCCTCCTTTCACTCATCCATCCTCCCTCCCTTTCATTCATCCTCCCTCCCATTCATCCATCCAATCTTTCACTTATCCACCCATCATCCGCCCTTTTATCCAATCATCCACCCTCTTTCACCCAGCAATCCATGCTTTTACTCATCCATCCATCTATACATCCACCCTTGCTCACTCATCCATTCACTCACTCACCCACTGAAAATACCCCCACTTCGAACCAAAGCTCTTATGGCACAATGTAAATGAAGCAAATCATCATGACCCTCACCAGAAGATAGCTCATGTCTCTTCCATAGATCTATCCATTCATTCTTTCATCCTACCATTTACCTGCTGATGTCCGCCATTTAACCTTTACATTCTGTCGTCTATTCAGGCTTTCATCCATCATTCAGTTTTCACCATTCCGTCTGTCCACCCATCATATCCAAACCTATCCATCCATCCATCTCCAAACCTATCCATTCATCCTTTCACTCATTCATCTCTTTATCCACCCTTTCGCACATTCATTAATCCTTTCGCTCATCTATCCATCAACCCTTTCACTCCTTTATCCCATCCGCCCTTTCATTCCATCCACCCTTTCACTCAATCCCTCCTTTCACTCATCCATCATCCACCTTTTCATCCATCCTCCCTCCCTTTCATTCATCCATCCAATCTTTAACTTATCCACCCATCATCCGCCCTTTTATCCAATCATCCACCCCCTTTCACCCAGCCATCCATGCTTTCACTCATCCATCCATCTATTCATCCATCCACCCTTGTTCACTCATCCATCCACTCACTCACCCACCCACCAACCCTCCTTATTATGCTATTTATGAATCTTTGTCGCTGAGCAGACGTACACACAAAGTGCCACCCATTTTCTTTAAAATACCTCCTGAGAGTGTTTTGATTCTCTCTCTCTTTCTTTCACTTTTTTCTTACAAAAAACAGGCATACGAATGCAGGCAAACACACAAGCATAAGCAGGCACACAAAAGACTTGGGTATGATGAAAGCCATGTTATACTCTTCACCTACCATGGCTTTTTTAATTGCCACCAGGGCCGGACTGGCCGTAGCCTGATTGCCACAACCAGGGGACTGCCATGATTCCTGTGTTTGCTCAAATGCACAGGTTAGTGTGACTGTGATTGACAGCACAGGGCCTGAACGGACCCTGCTCTGTCAAGCACAGCGTGATGGTGAGCACCCGGACATTATTCAAATGAGCCCAGCTGAATAGCTCAGCTGGGGCTCAGATCAGGGCTACAGAAGCGGCGCCTTGGCTGCCAGAGACACCTTCCACTCCGGCTCACCACCAGCACTCACAGCCAATAAGCCTACCTTTTCATGAGTACCGGTACTCTCCTCGGCAGAAGAGAAGTGCCGGTACTCAGAGTGACAAATCTAAGAAGTGCCGGTACTCAGTACCGGTGAGTACCGGCCCATTTAAAGCATGGGTATAGTGGATGGGCAGGTGTTGGACCCGACTCTGAGACATCATTGAGGGTACATTGGGGAAGGATGCTCCATTTGTTGGGCAGCAGTGTTATGAGTAATCATATATTCGCTGGTGTACTATTGGACTGTGCCGTATGCACACACACGCACATCCACACACACACACACACTGCTTGGAGTGGGGGGAGAATGTTATTTTCATTTTTAAAGCTCGAGTCCAACTGTGAATGCACTTGCAGCATCTTACCCTGTTCTATGACATGACACAAATGAAGGCAAACACTGTGCTCTAGGCCCTCTGCTGGCCAGTGTCTTGTCTTTACCGGCTGGAGCATCTCGGCCCATCGGGTTCTATTACATGGGGGGGAATCTCCAATGTCAATCAATCAATCAATCACGGCATTTATAGAGCGCGCTACTCACCCGGGAGGGTCTCAAGGCGCTGGGGGAGGGGGTAAGTTACTGCTCGAACAGCCAGGTCTTGAGCTGCTTCCTGAAGGCGAGATGGTCCTGGGTTCGCCGAAGGTGAGTGGGGAGGGAGTTCCAGGTCTTGGCCGCCAGGTAGGAGAAGGATCTTCCTCCGGCGGTGGTTCTGCGGATGCGTGGTACGGTGGCGAGGGCGTGGCTGGTTGATCGTAGCTGGCGTGTGGGCGTGTAGAAGGACATGCGGTCGTTGAGGTACTTTGGGCCCAGGTCGTGGAGGGCCTTGTGTGCGTGGGTGAGGAGTCTGAACGTGATTCTCTTGCTGACGGGGAGCCAGTGCAGGTCTTTCAGGTGTACGGTGATGTGGCTGTGTCGGGGGATGTCCAGGATGAGTCGTGCGGAGGCGTTCTGGATGCGCTGGAGTCTCTTTTGAAGTTTGGCTGTGGTTCCGGCGTAGAGGGTGTTCCCATAGTCCAGTCGGCTGGTGACGAGTGCCTGGGTGACGGTCTTCCTGGTTTCAGTGGGGATCCATCTGAAGATCTTGCGGAGCATGCGCAGGGTGTTGAAGCATGAAGATGAGACGGCGTTGACTTGTCTGGTCATCGATAGGGAGGAGTCCAGGATAAAGCCCAGGTTGCGTGCGTGGTCCGTTGGCTTGGGTGCGGTGCCCAGGGCCGGGGGCCACCAGGAGTCGTCCCAGGCGGAGGGTGATGAGCCCAGGATGAGGACTTCCGTCTTGTCTGAGTTCAGTTTAAGGCGGCTGTTCCTCATCCAGTCGGCGACGTCTCTCATCCCGTCGTGCAGGTTGGCTCTGGCGGTGGTGGGGTCGTTGGTGAGGGAGAGGATCAGCTGGGTGTCGTCGGCGTAGGAGATGATGTTGAGGTTGTGTCGGCGTGCGATGGCTGCGAGGGGGCTCATGTAGACGTTGAAGAGGGTCGGGCTGAGTGAGGATCCTTGTGGAACGCCGCAGATGACTTCGGTGGCTTCGGATCTGAACGGGGAGAGGCGGACTCTCTGGGTTCTTCCGGCGAGGAACGAGATGATCCATTCCAGTGCTTTCTCTCGGATGTGCATGTATCCGGTCTATGACTTCCGTCTTCTCCCACAGTGTGAGGTTATTGTACGCCATATGTGTTCCTTTTGTTGATTGCATCAACAAAATATAAAATGCAATAGAAATATTTTTTAAACTATAATATATATATATATATATATATATATATATATATATATATATATATATATATTTTATCTACTGGCGGTCGCCAGTAGATAGTTATAGTTACAACCTATTATCCATAGGAAATCCGCGACATTCTATTTGAAATAACTCTCTTGCCGGTTGACGTATCTTCACAAAATTTTCAAACTTTGTGGGGCGCTCCGGTCCGCTCCTACCCTGAAAGTCTCGGGGGATTCGTCAAGCGGGGGCCGAGAAAAAGGGGGTCCCAAAACGTGTTTTCCCCATGCAATTTTCCATAGGAAACTTTAGACACGGCTACAGCCCGAACTGCTGAACGGAATTACACCAAATTTGGCAAAGAGGTAGTTCTTGGTTCAGAAAGAACCCTTTTGTTAAATGGTGTAAATCCGTTCAGTAGTTGCTGAGAAAATCAAAAGTAAAAAGATAGATATATCTATGGCCGCGTCGGATTCGCGCACCCTCCCGATCACGAGCTGCATGCTAATTGGCTGTCAACACTCCAAATCAGGAAGTGTTATCAGCCATTTTGTCCCTCGGTAGAACCGAGGGACAGAAACAAGTGCGCAAAGCGCACAAAGGGGGCAGGGTAGAAACACCCTGACCCCCTAGGTCTGCTCAGGGGGTCCCACAAGGACCCCTGGGCAAAAAAAATGTTCTTTTTTAAAAAAATCGGCAGGATGCGCTCAGGGTGCGCGAATCCTGCCGAGAAAAATCGAAGCGCGGTCTCCCGCGCTTCGATGCTACTGGCCCCGGGTGGGCCAAGTCCCGGGGGCATGCTGGGGGGTTCATTTTATGTGTGGGGGCCTCTAAGGGCCCCCAAGCCCGGGGACCACCACCCCCCGGGGCTTTATGTGTAATGGTGCGGGAGGGCTCTGAGCCCTCCCGCAGCCCCGAGGACCGCCACCTCCCGGGGCTTCTTTTTATTTTTGATTAACCTGTGTGGGGGGCTCCAGCCCCCACACGCCCGAGACCACCACCTCCCGGGGCACTAAGAAAAATTACAATGGGGGTCCGTTTTGGACCCCCAAGCCCCGGGGACCACCACCTCCCGGGGCTTTCAAAATGTAAGGAGGGGGCCGCGCGGCCCCCTCCTGGAGCCTGTGGTGGCCCTGGGGACCGCCACCCCCAGGGCCGGCTCCTGCAGTGTCCCGGGGTGCCTACCCCCGGGACACTGCTGTTTGCAATGACAGGACGGGAGCCTCACGGCTCCCGTCCTGTCATTACAAACTGCTTTGGATATTGGAAGAGAGGCAGGAAACCTGCTCTCTCTTCCAATATCCAAAGCTGATTGCTTTCCACATGGGGAGCAGCATGTTAGCTGCTCCCCATGTGTAAAGCAATGCCGGCTCCCGTAGGACACGGGGAGCCGGCGGGACTGTGGGGGTTTGGGGATCCCCACAGTCCCTAACGAGAGGCCAGGCCCCGGGGGATGGGGTCCCCGGGACCATAAGTGGCCACGGAGGGGGGCCACGCAGCCCCCCTCCCCAAAAGTAAAAAAAAAAAAAAAGTGCAAGGCCGGCCCCGGGGGATGGGGTCCCCGGGGCCTTAAATGGCCTGAGGAGGGGGGCCACGCAGCCCCCCTCCAAATAAAAACAAGCGGCCATGCCCCGGGGGATGGGGTCCCCGGGGCCAATACAGGCCCAAGGAAGGGGGGCCACGCGGCCCCATTCCCGTTTTTTTTTTTTAATTTTAATTTTAAAAAAAAAGGGGGTAAGGCCCTGGGGGATGGGGTCCCCAGGGCCTAAAAATAGGAAAAAGGAAGGGGGCCACACAGCCCCCTTCAGGGAAAAAAAAAAACGATTGGGCCCGCAGGCCCCGCCCCCTTCCTTCACCACTCTGCAAACGCGCCCCTGGCGCGTTTGCAGAGGAGGACAATTCCCCTTGAATACTGGGGGTCCCTGGGGGCCAACTAGCCCACCAGGAACCTCCAGTATGCGCCAGGGGCTGCCTTGCAGAGAGGTGTACAGAGGCCACGCCCCTTTTACACCTCTCTGCAACGCAGCTCTGTGGCGCTTTTGGAGGTATATGGTGGGCTAGTTGCACCCCAGGGACCCTCAGGATTCAAGGGAGTTAATCCCCCGACTTAAAACGCGCCACGGGCGCGTTTGCACAGTGGTGAAGGGAGGGGCGGGGCTTCAGGTGACATGTGTGCAAACAGGCCCCGTGGCGCGTTTTAAGATGGGGAATTAAATCCCCTTCAATCCTGAGGGTCCCTGGGGCCAACTAGCCCAACAGGTACGTCCAGAAAGTGCCACAGAGCTGCGTTGCAGAGAGGTGTAAAAGGGGTGTGGCCTCTGTACATGTCTCTGCAACGCAGCCCCTGGCGCATACTGGAGGTTCCTGGTGGGCTAGTTGGCCCGTAGGGACCCTCATGATTCAAGGGGACTTAATCCCCCAACTTAAAACGCGCCACGGGCGCGTTTGCACAGATGTCACCTCAGGCCCCGCCCCTCCCTTCACCATTGTGCAAATATTCCTCTAAAATCAGCCGAAATACGAATTCTGATTTACTCACCTGTTATCAGGAGAGACCTCAGTGCTGCATCTTTCAGCCCAGTACTAATCCTGAAAAGTAATTTTAACCGTACTTACCAGTAACTTGAATTTCCTTCCATAGGCTAACATTGACTGGTTTCACTTGGAAATTCTTCTAAGTGTGGAGTTTTGGAACTTTAAAATATTCCTCTAAAATCAGCCAAAATACGAATTCCGATTTACTCACCTGTTATCAGGAGAGACCTCAGTGCTGTATCTTTCAGCCCAGTACTGGTCCTGAAAAGTAATTTTAACCGTACTTACCAGTAACTTGAATTTCCTTCCATAGGCTAACATTGACTGGTTTCACTTGGAAATTCTTCTAAGTGTGGAGTTTTGGAACTTTAAAATATTCCTCTAAAATCAGCCGAAATACGAATTCCGATTTACTCACCTGTTATCAGGAGAGACCTCAGTGCTGCATCTTTCAGCCCAGTACTGATCCTCAAAAGTAATTTTAACCGTACTTACCAGTAACTTGAATTTCCTTCCATAGGATATCATTGCCTGCTTTTTGCTGAAAAAGTTTCTAAGTGTTGATTTTTGAAACATACAAATATTCCTCTAAAATCAGCCGAAATACGAATTTCGCTTTACTCACCTGTTATCAGGAGAGACCTCAGTGCTGCATCTTTCAGCCCAGTACTGGTCCTGAAAAGTAATTTTAACCGTACTTACCAGTAACCTATATTTTCTTCCGTAGGAATCCATTGTCTGGTTTTCAGCAGAAAAGTTTCAAAGTGTCGATTTTCACAAACTACAAATATTCCTTAAAAATCGCCTGTATGACTTAAACGCATTCTTTCAACTGTTTACAGGAGCTGCACCAGTGCTGGATCCAGGATCCAACACTGAGTAAGAAAAAGTAACGATAACAGTTTTTACCTGCTAAGTGAATTTCCTTCCATAGGATAACATTGGTGATTCTATGAGAAAAAGTTTCTGTCAACTTTTAAAATACAATAATATTCCTTAAAAATCACGACTGTAACCAAAACGCTTTTACTCAACTGTTTACAGGAGATGTACCAGGACTGAATCTAGGATCCAGTCCTGTGGTTAGAAAAGTAATCCATAAAGTAACTAATTGCATTTAACTAGAAATTCACATTGAGCTGAATGTTGCATTGTGTTTGAAAATGTGGTGCCCATTGCAACAACTGTAACTACTGTACTTAAAAGTCTATTGCCTATGTGCAAAGTATTTAAACTAAAGTAATTCATTCTGAGAAAGTATTTTTGTAATGTAATGTATAATGTAATTACAATGTAATTTAAAAAATAAAATATGTAAAAAAAAAATTCTAAAAATGTAATAAATCAGTATGAAAAAAATTAATATAACAATTAATACATTTAAAAATTGTCATTTACAAAACCTTTGAAATTCACTGAAAAAACCGTAGGTTTCAGACATGTTATAGTTAGGAATTAGCATTTAAAAAACCTTTGAAATTCACTGAAAAAACCATAGGTTTCAGATAAGTTATAGTTAGAAATTAGCATTTAAAAAACCTTTGAAATTCACTGAAAAAACCATAGGTTTTAGGGACAGTTATAGTTAGTTGGACATTGCACTCGTACAAAACCCGTGAAATTCCCCGTTATAGTTAGTTCAGCTAACTATAACTCGCGCCCGCAATGCACTGCTGATGACGTCACATATTACATCACTCATGACATGGTCAGTGACATCACTGATGACATCACTGATGACATCTCAAATGACATCACTGATGACATCATCCATGTGATAATCTGATGCACCTCCTCACACCCTAATATAACCTTTGATACACCCAATCTAAATTACAGACTGCCATTCGCAAAACCATAGACACTCCAACACCAATAACTACATACCCACTCACTGATTCTTAGGTCTACACACACACATCCACTCACTCACCCGTACAGTCACTCATACTTATGGTCACTCAGTACAGGACAATCATATGCACTCTTACTCCTATATAGACACTCAAACACCGCCACTCATCCATAGAGGTACTCACACACCTAGTCAGTCATGCAAATAATTAAACACACTGCCATTTACTCACCTATACAGTTATACACACACCAGCTCACTTAATCATACAAATACTAGCACATTGTTACGCTCTTATACAATCACTGATACAAGCACACACTCATCCATACAGCCACTATCACAATCACTCACTCTCGCTTATAGCTATTTATATACTCCAATACACATATATACTGCCTTTCACATATGTAGTTACTCACACATGTACCACTGGGACATACATTCACTCACTAACACACTCTTACACACACTTACCCACCCATACAGTCTATCACAGATGCACTCTTGAAACCATCCACCCAGTGAATCACCCACTCACACATCTATGCACAGTCGCACACACCCCATCCACACAAACACTCAGGCACCCATACAGATACTCAGACAACAAATCAATAACTCTTATAGACACTCATGTAGCTATTCACAAACCCATGCAGCCACTTACACAGCAACAGACAGATACAGACATTAACCCAGTTTAGTCACTAACCCATGCATTCAGTAAGATACGTTTAATCACTCACTTATAGAATTAGTCACGCACCTACTAAATCATCCATACACACACTTATACACCCACTCATTCTTCAATACGCCTTTCCCTATATATATTAAAAATATTTAAACTTTACAGAAACACACAGTCACTGGATGATGTCATCAGTGATGTCATCAGTGATGTCACTGACCATGTCATGAGTGATGTAATATGTGACGTCATCAGCAGTGCATTGTGGGGCGCGAGTTATAGTTAGCTGAACTAACTATAACGGGGGAATTTCACGGGTTTTGTACGAGTGCAATGTCCAACTAACTATAACTGTCCCTAAAACCTATGGTTTTTCAGTGAATATATATATATATATATATATATATATATTTATTGTGGAGCTTGTTTGGTGGGCAAAGAGGCTTTTGGACTGGCTCCCAGATACGACCCTACATACAGATTAACAAACCAATTATTAGACTAAGATGAATGGGACACAGTGATACTTTTCAACATCAAGATGGAAACTCCAAACTCCAACAAAATGACACATTTATAAAGTCAATAAATAACTCTCATTTTTAATATGAGTGATGGGGGAATTTGTGGACACTACCAAAGCTGGGGGGGGGGCAATTGGGATGGCAATGAGTGTTTGCAGTTGGAGGGTGTTTTAGCACTAAGAAGCAGGAGCGGCCCATGCAGGTAAGAGGGGTGGGGCAGTGGGGGGGGGGACGCGACCGGCGACGGCAAGGGAAAATTAAATAAATATTTCATTTTCCCTCGTCGTTGTCTGTCGAGTCCCCCCCCCACCCTCCCCTGGCCTCACCACTCTTACCTGCACGGGCCGCTCCTGCCTTTCTGCTCAACTCTAAACTCAGAATCTCTTTTTGGCAGATTATTGGAATCATTTTGTGTGGTTTGAGTCTGATTCAGTGTCTGATTCAGTGTCTGATTCTGCCAAACGTTTACTATCCTTATCAGACATTAGCTCTGCTCCAGTGGTTGATTTATAATTCTCCTGTGTTCCTTTCAGTGCTTTACCAGTATTTTACCATCATTATTTTTCCCATCTGAAAAGTGAATGTTATGTTGGTCAGGAGTTGCTTGCTCCTGTGCTTGACCTTGTCTATCTTTCTATGTTGATACTTGTGCAAGAGGACAGAGGTGGATTCCCATACTCTCCTCACTGCTGAGATATTTTAATGCTCATTATTACTTTTTTGTTACTTCCCAGCTTATATTTGGCTTAATTTCCTCCATAATTTGTGATTAGTAGCCTCTCCTGACAACGACTGCCTTAACTGTTCTATTGTGCATAGAGGAATCATCAGATTCCAGAGCAAGGTGCTGCTCAGCGTAAGGCGCTTCAACGCCTTGTCAAGGGTAGTAGGCGCTATATAAGTGCAATTACAATTACAATATGGTTACTGAGTCAAGAGTATTGTTACTGGCCCCGGGGGCAGTTTAAATGAGTATGGTCGCATTCATGTGAAGCTTTGGAATAGGCTCTTTAAGAGTTAGTTATGTTCATCAGTGTCATCTTAATGATTTTGAGGGGACCAGGCAAAACATATTATGGGGCCCCTGTATGCAACAAATTCGAATTTCATTGCCCATTTGCTGCTAATTCAAGCCCGCTGATGCCAGAGAATACTAAATTATATGTTAAACTTTAACATGATCACACACAATAACAGTTGAAATATGTCTTGCTCGGGACCCCAAAAATCCTTAAGATACATGTGGTAGAAAGACAGACTCAGTGGTAGTGGTAGGCAGAGAGGGTAAGCAGTTTAGATAAGGAAATAGAATCGATTGTAATCAAACAGAGAGAAAGTTCACTTTCCCGGGGAATCCTTGGAGATGTCCACTTTGCCCATGCCTTAAAATGTCTCTGATGTTTATTGAAATTGTTTTGCAAACTAGGAAGCGAAATGCTCAGAATCACCCTTATCCAGAGAGGAATGAGTTCGATAGCCCGAGAACTCCCGGCCACCCTCACCAACCCCTACCCCAATGACCATACCTCCGTGCATCCAAGGTGTCAGTGGAGATCCTACTCATTCTTGGAAATGGGCCTCGTGCCTCCATCCCAGTCACTGGGATCCAGGAAACCTTGCTTACAGGTGTAACCCTGGTACAAAGGCAACACTGACAATAGGATGAGTGTCATACTCTGGAAGCTTTATTTAATATATATATATATATATATATATATATATATATATATATATATATATATATATATATATATATATATATATATATATTTTTCTTTCTGGAAACTGTCTTCCTCATGAGCAAGGATACCTCCTTCACCCTTGGTGGCCCATAACTTTAATGGGACGATAGAATAATAAATGGCGAGGCACCAATAAGATGATTCAAGTACATATGAGATAAGTGCCTCATGAGCCCCCAAAGGTCTACCTATGCAATGGGCTATGAGTTCCTATCCAGAAAGGATGAGGTGTCTTTCAATGTCTGTTGGCCAATGTTGTGAGCAGGTCCTACCCCAGGTTAGTGAAGCAGGACCCCAAAAGTGCCCTAAACATACCCACCCTGGTTGATAACATTGCAGTGGTGGCGCACAGCTTATCTTCCAGATGCTACCTCTGTAGCACTCAGAGGGTAAGATTCCATTGACTCCTTTCCATCTCCGGAGATTCTACTGATTTCTGTTTCAGATCTGGGCTAGACCCAGCATTTAGCATCACTCTTGATCAGCAATCTTCTAGTGGGAGAATTGCATTGCTTCCTGTCACCCATGTCAGGCTGGGCAGCGCCCATGACGTGCAAGGCTCTACCATGGGCAGTGCGCCTATCTGGCACTGCAAAGCTCCAATCACCTATACATGGGCATTAGTCAGTTCTGTACTGGAACACATCAGTGAGATTACTACGGTCAATGTCAGTTGCACCGGGCTTGTTCCAGGAATACCTGATCGCCTCATCTTTCCTTCCCAGCCAGAGATAAATTGTTGTACTTCATTCCTATCTAGAGATGGATTTTTCTGTCACCCAACTGTGCCTCACCCATGGATAAGTCTAACCTGCTGAATTATCCTCTGTGTACATCACATTCTCTCTTCACACTACTAGTTAGACAAGACATCCTTACATCATGTTTCTGTGGGACTGACAGTCTGGCTTCCTGGGATGGGACGCCATTTATTCAACAACTTACACTACGTCCAGCGGTTCACACAAGGCCCTAGAACTGCCAAGGTTGCCCATGTACCCCCCTCTCACTCATCAGCATTTAGATATATTTACTGATTAGTTCTCCTAAACAGCACCACCATATCATCCACTTCTGAGCTGATGTTATACTGATCTCCTTACCTGTTTTCAGAACCAGCAACACATACAAAACTGCGCCTTAAGGCCTGAAATCCATTCTGTCATAAATGCCCATAGCACTCTTCTTCTTATTGTTTCTATTACATACATCTTTGTAGGGACCCCAGACTCCTCTTGAACAAGGTAAACATTGTTTGTTTACTTAGATTTTTGGTGAGTGTGCGTGGTTGCTATTTTTTTTCTGTCCCTCACCTCCGGGTTTTTCCTGGCTGTTTCGGACTGAAAAAAGAACATTCCACTGTAAACCCTATAGGTAGGTGTTTTAATGTCCTTCCTTCAATGGCTCCTATTCTGTCGGTGTGTGGGAGGAATCTTTCCATCAACAGAGCCAATGGGGCTCTGTCAATGAAAACCTTAAGGTCTGTCGCTCTCTAAATGAAGAGGGTGGTCTGAGAGTTTGAAAGACAGGATACTCCATCCCGTTCGCAACAAGTATCCTGTCTGCCAAATTCTACATCCGGTCCTTGGTTTTGATCTGTTAAAATAATGTTTTAAAAAATATATATTTCATAAATGTTTATTGGGTGGATTTCTGGTACTGATCTGGTAATGATGACGCCGAGTTCTACTAAAGTTTTTTACTTGTTCTTATGGGCTACTCTATGTGGTATGCTCAAAAATGTATTTTATATAATGCTTTATTTGACTCTTATTTACCATTCTTGTAGCTGCAATGAAAGCAGCATGTAGAACACTGAATTTTGTGCAGCTCTCCCTTGTCATCCTGATCAGATCTTTTGGCCTCTCATTAATGTCACAGGCAGAGGATAGGCCGATTATCTTGAGATTGCATGGTGAGCAACAAACTGTCCTTTCAAAATTGCCAATCTGCTACTGTTAGTTGGGTGAACAATACTCTTTAAAACTGAACCCAGAAAAACTGAGGTGCTCATAGTAGGTGGTTTCACCTAATATCTGGTAAGGCAGCTGGTGACTCCCAGTCTTATCACTCTTCCATCCCCGATAACATCAAGAACCGGAATCACAGATTCTTATTTGATCAGTCACTGACTCTAGTCCCACTGATTATCAAGATCACCACTGTATGTGTCCTCTTTTGGAGAATGCTTAGGAGGATCATTCCTCTATTTACTTCTCTTAATTTACTCACTGGTTCCCACCTGACCTACTGTAACTCACTTTATCTTGTACTTTCTACCCACCTCATCATCCGGCTTAGATTAGTGCAGCATTGCGACACTCGCTTGCTCCTTGGCTTACCCCACCAACTTTCATCTCTTGACATGTGGCTAAGTTTCATTAGCTGCTTCTGGCAAAAGCACAACTTGTTCAGGACCTTAAGTAACAAGTTATCAGTGCTGGACTCAATTTCTTACATAAAGTTTTCTCAGCCATCATCCTAGTCATTAATCTCCTTCGGACAGTCTCTTAACCATTCCTAAAGTTGGCAAAGGCTGGTGGTTCATTTCAGGCAGCCAAATAGTGGAACTCTCTCTTCAAACCAAACCTCCAGCCTGTCCTCAACAATCCAAAAGCGGTGTGATCTTCATGGAGCATGCCCTTGGTTTGATTCAGGTTCCTCCTCAATGTTGGGACACACTCAGGGGTATGTGCTTGCTTTAGAAAATTCCTAAATAAAAAAGGAAAATAAATAGCAAAGGTGTATCTGGAGGGAGCGGAATACCATCAGCATTTTATAACACTCCAATATTTTGTACCCCATGCATCCACCCGGAGAAGAAGCCCAACTCTCCATGTGGGTATGTCTGGAGCACACGATCAACGAGAAAGGCCAATGTAGTGTAAAAAGATGCTTTAATGTGAGAGGTTTGTGCTTACAAAACAATGATGCACCCACCTCCACCACCTTGTAAAGGCACCCTGAGCAGGGTACCAGGATATAATAACTTCTATCCACCACCTCCTCATGGATCCTGCGGGTCTGCTTCGTCTCCTACTCCATTTTCCCTACTCCTTTGGACCTACTGCTCTTTTATTACTGACAGCCAAAAATCCAAACATACTGGACGTACTAAGCCTTCCTTTCTAGACTTCTAGTTTATTCTTCTCACCCGACCAACTGACCTGCTCTTCTGCATAAATGTACCAGTACCAGTCTATGCTTCTATTCCCGCACCTACAGGCCTCCTTCCTCTTCCTGGATATTCCAGTTACTTCACCTCTTTGAAATTCACTTCCATAAAAAATGAAAGCCAAAGGGAAAGTGACTTTCTCCCTGTTGAAATAAAGTTGTTTATTTTAAAATATAAACAAGAGTTCTTTTTAGCTCTATTTCTGGTAAAGATGTAGTGATGACACACAATTCTAATAAAAGTTGTTGTTTTTACTTGTTTTCTGGGAGTGTTTTTATGTGGTGCGTTTCAAATTGTATTTTTGAGTTATGATCTATAGATGACTGATTTATCATTCTTGCAATATGTTGAACACGGTGTAACACCAGTATCTGGAATACTGAACTATATGCAACCCTCCCCTACCATCTTGATTATATCATTTGGCCTCCCAGTCATGGCGTATTCCAAAAACACATAGATTATCTTCAGATTGGACTATGACAAACAAACTGTCTAACTCCACTATCAGATTTGCTCATCTTCTGTCACCAGTTGGATGAACAATAACTTTTCAGAAACGACCGAGATGCTCAAAATGGGAGGTCCCTCTAATGTCTGGTCAGGTTCCTCCCAAGCTCAGCCGCTTAGTGGCATTGGTCCATAATTTCAGTTTCTTATTGGATCAGTCTCTCTTTCTAAAGCCTTCGATTAATACAACCTCCTCTGTGAGTCATCTCTTTTTGAGACTGTTGAGGAAGAGCATTCTTTGCTTCCTTTTTCTTTCTGTTTTACAGTAATCCAGGTAGTCATTAGTTTCAACATAGATCACCATAAATCACTTTACATTGGACTTCCTACCTGCCTGTCAATCATCTTCGATTACAGCAGCACTCAGCCACTCAAAGGATAAATCAACCTCCTGCACAATATCTAAATGATGAGCAACAATGTTTGCTAAGTTTTTCAAAATCCCCTCAGTCACAGAGTCAAGATTCTATCATGACGAAACTTTCCAACAGCCTAACTTTGCTCTTTGTGAGAATGATGAACACAAGCTTCAGAAATCGATCAAAGACAAAACAACAAGCTAAAAGACTGAATTAAAGACACCACCTGTGGCTGGCTGAATTACATACATACAGTTTACCAGTGGACATAAGGGGTGTCTGAGCCCACTTTGTGCACCTCTGGGGCACAATGGCATTACAGAAGAGGCTGCAGATGCTTGTGTGGCCCCTTTTGTGATAGGATAGAGCCAGTGCACATGTAGTGCCAGCGCTATCTTCAAAGGGCGTTCCTTCATTTGCAAGGGGAATGGAATGGCTCCATGGACATACGGGACTCACTTGGTCTCTATGCCCACGCCCTATTACAGATGCAGGAGCAGAGTAAAACAGGCCCTTAGGGGGTTCGCTGGCATTATACCACAAAGAGGTCAGTGTGCCCTCTGGGGGATCAAACATCCCCCTGCAGGCAGGTACAGTCACTCGCTGCACCTGTCTGAAAGGGGTTCTGTGTCTCCCCTTTAAAGATTAGAGGGCAGCGGATTTAAGATAATAGGGCTCACTAACAGGATCCACGTCAGGTGCGCCTTTTGAAAGGTGTGCCGTGGCACAAATTGGTACAAAGCAGCCTATGTATGATACAGACCATGATGCTCAAACCAAAATTACAATGGCAATAAATAAAATTGATCCTCCGCACTAGATGGTAGAGGCTGCTAAAAAAGAATACAGTTCATTACAACGCGATGTATTACATCGCGTGCTTTTACAACGCAGTCGTTACACCGACCGCGTTGTTAGTACGCAATGCATTTACATCGCAAGTCATTAGAACGACTTGCTGTAGGGGGCGCGCTTGACTTAGGAATAGTATTATTTACTATTCCTACTCCAGTTTGCGCAACAGTAGGGAAGGTGTTGGAATTCATTTCCAATACCTCAGCGCCCCTACAGCAAGTCGTTGTAATGACTTACGATGTAAATGCATCGCAGTACTAACAACGCGGTTGTTGTAACGACCGCGTTGTAATAGTCTTGTGATGTAATGACAGCGTTGTAAATGCTGTTTCCCCTAAAAAACATCATGCTATGAATACGCAAAGCTCCACAAGTAAAGAACAGGCAGAATAAGACAATAACCTTGGTTTGGCAATCAAAAGCGAATCTCAAACCACAATTAAAATTCTTAACCCAGAAATTAATTCAGCTATTGGAGAATAAATCAGAGAATGATGATGCCACAGTTGTCCTGCTGCTGCAGAATATATTGTGAGATACATTCTATTAAGCTCAATCAAAATGAAAGGGCAATTTCTCTCCACAAGCAGATACAAACCATAGAAGGAAAAATCAAGAAATTTATGGCGCAGGAACTGGAGCAAATAGTTTTTGAATATCGAAGAATTGCATGACAGTGTGCAAGACCAAATTATAGCGTTCTGCAAAGAAAAAGAACTTTATAAACAAAGTAAGAAGAGTAAGAAAACTGCACGAACTCAACGAATTTAGGAATTCAAGTCGTTTCTGAATAGAAAGAACAGGGCTCATTTTTCACCCAAATAATCATCAAATTTGTAACAACATATGTTTTCCCTGGAAGAAACCTCTCTTTCTGCAGAGCCAATAAAGTCCCCTTTTTGCCACCTAGAACAATTTTGGTGAATTTTTAGGGATTATTGCATTACTTAGAAGATCCTCACAACAGCATTGCAGTCCAAATCATTTAGAATCTAGATGACTTGAAAATCTTTTCCAATATGTCTTTTTAGTCTTCAAATTGAAGATGGGAGGTCACATAAACAGCAGTCATTCTGTGAGCACAGGCAGCACAGGTACAAATGGCCAAGCTGACGGTGCTGGCATATGGAACATTCAAAATATTCAGCAGCATACGCTCAGTGCAAGATTTTTTAAAGGAACTGCAGCGTACAAAAAGATGATAATATTTGAATATTGATCATTATTAGATAGCGCTGGAAGGGCAGTGTTGTGGGAGGGATGGGTCATATGTAGATGAATCCTTATAGATGCATTCCAATGCACCATGACTTATAAGGGTGGCCCCTCAAAGGGCAAGGCAGGGAGGGAGCGGGTGAAGAGCAATATTGGACCAGTTCCACTATATTGATACAGAATTTCAATTACCCTTGTTCCCTATCCCCTGCACTAACGTGAAGAAATTGAATAGAATAAATCAATAAAGAGATACTCTTGATCTCACTACTAACAATAAGTTATATTTGTTATGTCTATCAATAACCATATTCTAAAAGAGAGATGCATATATATATGTGCACCTTCTACATAGTTTATATATATATATTTTTTGTTTTTTTTGTTTATGCAAATCCAATATATTAATCAAACACTTCCAAAAATGCAACTGGGCATTTGATATATAGGGGCCGATTCCGATCTCGGTCGGAGGCGGACCCAATACCATTCGGTCGGGAAAAAAGCCATGCGAAAGCCTGTTTCCCGACCGAACCGTCCGTGAGTCCGGCCGAGCGAGTACGATGCGGGTCGCCGACCGACTCGTCCGGGCGTCCCGACAACTCCGACCGACTCGCTCGGACTCGAACCGCTCCGACCGACTCGCTCGGACCCGATTCGCACCGCGCAATGGAGACGTTTTCCGGCCGGGTAAGTACGATGCGCACCTCGACCGCTCCGACCGACTCGCGCCGTCCGACTCGAACTCGCTGTCGGAGCCGTACTTTGGGGGTCCGTGTCGGACCCCCTGTCACGCGTACCCGTGCGAGGCGCACACAGGGGGACCCAAGGGTCCCCCTACCTGTGCGTGTACGCCGCGAGCGCCCGCGGCGTACTCGCTGTAGGGCGCCCTTGTCCGCCTCGCACCCATTGAGGCAATGGGAGCCCGCGTACGCGTTGTACGACCGGCTCCCATTGAGTTCAATGGGAGTCCGACCGACTCGTATCCGATAACATACGGACGCATCGGACTCGTTCGGTCGGACTGCACGGGTCCGATTCGGTCGGAAATCTCTCCGGGTCCGGCTCGGTCGGAGAGATTTCCGGCCCGAATCGGAATCGACCCCATAGTCTTTACATATATTTTTCTCATTTCTGAGAAAGGAAATCCTTTTCCAATTGCACAGTGCAGGGTCTCGGTATGATTAGTATACATAGCCGTAGTTGACAGACATATCGGGCTCAGACCATTCTGGGGCTCATGTTCAGTTTGTTTACCACACCCCTCTCTAACTTCATGATTCCAACAAATACCCTCCTACTTACTCTTAACAATAAATTAACTCACAAACTATTGTAGATGGATCCACCTCACCCAATATGGTGGGCATGGAACTCCAATAATGTCAAGTACATGCACACTGCTGCTCGATCATTACATGATGTTCAGTGCACTCTTTGACCGCACGCACAACGTATTTCAACAAGGAGATCCATCAGCATCCTCTACCTCCAGGGGTGTGGAAATGGGGTAGGCGCAACAGTCCGGACATATCTCGGCAGAAGTAAGTAGCGGTCTCCCGCAGGAATTCCACTCTATGACAAGGTAAGAGTTAACCTTTGATGATGGGTACCTCTGTTCACCTTCTATAGATGACTGGAGAACAGTTCAACATCCACGTACCCTATGTGGCCTTATAATGAGGAACTTATGGTGAGAATCGAGCTATTTATGGATAACTATTGTCTGTAATGCACGTGTCACTCATTTATGGTTGACTACCCACGATGGAACCCAGTTTTCTGCATGAGCATGGATCACATAGTCCTATCATGTCGTTTGTACCACAATATACAAATTGATTACGATATTTGCCTATTTCGGTAGGTATCGATGAAACAGAATGAATTCCCTTGTGTTGATTTTGATATTCATTGTATGTGTCTTTGTTTGTCATTGTTTGTGTTTTACCAGGTCACTAATACAATTGGAGTCAATTACAGCCTGAGTTTGTGGGATGTAAGTCTTGCGGACAAATGTTATCCATTTACTTGAGGTGGGGGTTCACTTTTTTCCTGATTAGGGTAGGAACTCACCCACAATTGAAGATTAGGTTATTGAGATTTGGTCCTGAAGAATTGCTGCAGATCCTTTTGGACAATAAAGGCATGAAACATGTAGACCTATTAATTGACAAAGAAATCCATAGACAAATGACCATTTAAGCATTATTTAGTGAGAATAAAGGAACGGACAGTCTTGTTGATGTCTTCCAACATTGGGTATGTTTGAGTTGCCCTTTTGAGAACCAAATTGGTGATAAAAAGATCTCCAGCAAAGAGCCTCTTCATGGGGTCCGTTGGGCATTACAGACCTGGCCAACGAGGAGCAAGGCCCAATGATGAAGCATGCCACCCTATGGTGGGTGAGGACTCTTGCACCACTAAGCGAACGCTTCGAGTGACCTTTATGATCCGGACATTGAATACTTGACCTGGGATTCAAAACACAACCGTGTACTTCATTTCTATTTATTAACATAACCGGCCTTAAAAATATAATTACAAAGAATTTGGCTTGTAAGTAAAACCCTCTTTTGTCCTAATGCAGAATCTAACATTACATTTTTTTAGAGAATAAGCAGGCCTGGCCAGTCTTTGGCCAAGCTTTTGATTGATTAGTATCCACCATACACAGAGCTGTGGGCATTATGCTAGCTAAATCTTTCCAGGAACTATAATCAAAGAAGCACAAGATGTAGCAGACTGTTGGGTGCCCTTGACCAATTAACTAAATCAACAAACGTTCAGCATTATTTCATACTATGGTCCAATAGATGACAACAAATTCATTATACTCTCTGATAATCGCTTTTACATCATTCCCGAAAGGATTATTATGAGTGGGATTTAATTTTTTTTCCAATCCACAACCATGGATTCATTAATATCAGTTACAAACCTGCAAAAGACTAGATTTTCAGAACAATGACAACCCTGAAACGTTTGCCAGGAGTATTAGATCCTTGAAAATCCCAAAATACCACTATTAAAAATTATGCATATTTCTCCAAGTGTTTCAAATCAACTTAAAGGCTAGATTATTTTTATTATTTAGCAACCTAGGTAAAGCTGACATTAAGGGGCCGATTCCGATTCCGGCCGGAAATCTCTCCGACCGAGCCGGACCCGGAGAGAATTCCGACCGAATCGGACCCTAGCAGTCCGACCGGACGAGTACGATGCATTCGCATGCTATCGGACTCGATTCGGTCGGACTCCCATTGAAGTCAATGGGAGCCGGTCGTACAACGCGTACGCGGGCTCCCATTGACTCAATGGGTGCCAGGCGAACAAGGGCGCCCCCTACAGCGGGTACGCGTCCATGCGCATCGCGGCGTACATGCACAGGCATGGTCCCCCCTGTGTGCGACTCGCGCGCCTACGCGTACTGGGGGGTCCGACGCGGACCCCCAAAGTCCGGCTCCGACAGCTTTTTCAAGCCGGACGGCGCGAGTCGGTCGGACTGCTCGTGGCGCGCATCGTACTTACCCGGCCGGGAAACGTCTCCATAGCGCGGTGCGAGTCGTGTCCGTGCGAGTCGGTCGGAGCGTGTTGAAGCCGCGTACGAGTCGGTCGGCGATTTCGCGGGAGCTTGCATCGTACTCGCTCGGCCGGACCCGCGTACGATTCGGTCGGGAAACAGGGCTCCGAATCGGATCCGGTAAATCCGAATCTGATTCGGAGCACTACCGGCCGAGATCGGAATCGGCCCCTAAGTATGTACCAAATTGTTTTTTGATCAAACAACGAAATACTTAACAATACAACTAATGATTGCTGATAAAACATCCTCAGATGAATGTATGACGTTACTACACGAGCAAATACCATGCGGTAGGTTACAACGCGGTCGTTACAACGACCGCGTTGTTACCACGCATGGCTTTACATCGCAAGTCGTTTCTATGACTTGCGCTAGATGGCGCCCTGGACTTAGGAATAGTATAAATTACTATTCCTACTCCAGTTAGCGCAACAGCAGGGAATGTGTTGGACTTAAAATCCAAAACATTCCCTGGTGTTGAACGCCACCTAGCACAAGTCGTAGAAACGACTTGCGATGTAAAGCCATGCGTGGTAAATGCATTCAAAAGATATCTCAAGCCCCGAAGGAAGCCTCTTATGAGGACACAGAAGAGTTTTTGAGCATGCTTATAATACCAATCGTAACAAGTGGTTAAACAGCAGAACTAATTCAACTTTTCAGGAAGATGAGATACTGGCAACAGTTAAAAATTTAGCAATTTGTAAGGGGCCAGGAAAATGTTTCCACCTGAATAGTATAAAACACTTGTGTCTGAATTGTAAGATCCACTCACTCGATTTTACTATATTGTCTCTGGCTCCTGCTACATTCAACAATGGCACTTTGACGTTTTAAGAAAAATAGAAAAGACGCTGCTGATCTTAACTCTCTTAAATTCAAATGACAAAATATTCACAAAATTGTTAGATACACAAAAAGTAGTCAAAACGTCTGATCTGATACATTGATATCCGAATGGTTTTATTCCTTCACGACGACTATACACAAATGCCTATTTTGTGGTAGAGTTGATGGAGCAAGGTTTCAAAAATGAAACTTGCTTGTACGCAATCTTCCTCATAGTATTAATTTATTAACCTTGTATTGTCAAAACTAAACTTTGCATTCACAAACACAAGAGGGACAGAAGCTTGCTTATGTGTTTTACTAATGAATAACGCTTGTCTGTAATCCAAAATGTCCGCTAAAGCGCGGGAACCTCAATGCGCATGTCGCAACCTGATCACATGGTGTGACGTCTTTCTTTGCTTGGTGGGAAACTTCTGCTTCTGCGCAGTGTGCACTAAAATGGCCGCTAAATGTTTTCACATGCTTCAGCTTGCTCTCATATCATTATTAAATTGTCGTTTTCTTAATGCTACTAATGCAGGATAGTATTATAATTAATTGGGAATAGAGTAGGGAAAGTGGGTATACAGTGAAACTTTTTATTTGTGATTTTAATATTTTCTTCTTGCACTTTTAGTAATTCGTAAACTTGGGCCTGGGTTGGTGACTTGAAACTCGAGAGACAGATGGTTCTGCGCATGTGTCCTGTGTGCCTGCCAAGTGAAGTCAACTTGGACGTCTTCCAAGGCCATGACCCATTGGCCGAAGATGCTGTACTTCATGTTTCCGGAGGACAAAAATGATACTTTTCCCCTGTAAATTGTATAACATTTGTCGTGAGATGGGTGGGAAATAAAGTGAATGTATTAATCTGAAGGGGAGGGAACGTAAAGACAATAGGCTTTACAATTTAGGCCAAATCGATATGGTGCGAGAATCCACCCCCTGTCCCTGTCCAATCAGAAGTAGTGGTCCCATATTTTAGCAACATTAAGGGGAGGTACATGGGCGTAGAAGGGTATAATAGAATATAGCATTAGTTAATTAGTCAGAGCAAGATTCCATGAGAGCATACTTTCACGAAGAACAGGCGTCCATGCTGCGAGAGAGCTGACTCTCAGAACACGCAGAAGAGCTCCAGACTGCCATGCTGATCGGTTGCTGACTGAATCCCTGTCCAGAAGAGGTCCTGAGGAGGGGCGGCGGAGTCCATTAGAAGGAAGGCACGGGAGAATCGAGAGAAGTCGAGTATCAGAGAGGGAGCAGGCGCAGGCGTCGTTGTAGAGAGGTCACCGGTCCTGTCCTGATCCTGGAAGAAGTCTTTGCTCTTCATCCTTCCTGGGTCCTATCTTTTCCAACTCCTTGGCCAAGGGGCTTGGTTCTCGCATTTAGGTAACTATACTGCAACCTTTAGTTGCGCTGCTGTCTCTATCTTCTCCTCTTCCTTAAACACCGTCATTGATTAGCAAAATCATTTTTATGCTTTTTCCTGGGTATTTCAATCAAGTACCGTGTTTTCTGTATTTTACTCTGCTAAAACTTTAGATAAACATTTTAAAACTTCCTGACTCAGTGATTATTTCAGGATTATGTACTATAATGAATGTCACTCATTTTAAACTTCCCAATTAGCAAAGGATCCATTGGTAAGTTATTACTCTTCAATCAGAAGGTAATTGGCAGCAGGGACTTTGATAAAAGAGTACATCTGACACCCAGCGTAAGTATTAGTGTAGTGTGAATGTATGGGCCCAAGTGAGTATATGGTGTATGAATGTTGTTGGCTAATATTGCGCTGGATCAGTTTTCTGGTAAGCAGAGGACGGTTTTTGTTACTCTTTGTTAATTGGGTAATGAGAATTTTATTTGTATTTTTATGAACTAACATCCGCTTATTTTTGAGTTTTGTTACATGTTGTCCAGAATACCCCGGGGTAGGAAAAAGAATAGTGGGTGGCAAGTGGAAGCCATACTGCAGTGAGGTTATCTGTCAGGCAGAATTAGTACTGAGAAGTTAAGCAGGACTTTTAGTACTTGTTAGGGACTCTATGCGTGTGAGTAATAGCAAAAAGGGTACGCTGATGAAAATTTGATGTTATATCACCTAGTAAGGGTAACATTGGAGAAGTAACAGGTACTTCTGGAGCTTGTGTGAAGAGTAGACGGAAGTGTTTTACTCGTAGTGTATGTTTTAGTAAACGGAAAGGTTTTACTAAAGTGTGGAAGAAACTATCTTTTCTATTTTAGAGAAACTGGCACGATAGCGAATGTTTTATGTTGTTACTGAAATTTAATTAAGATTTATAGAGAAAATAAGTTTGCGTAAATTTTTGTAAAGGGAGGGTCAGTTGCCGGAGAGGGAGCTGACGTCACAAAACGCCGTGCTGTGATAGGTTGAAATAGCGGGTGTGGAGAGACACTTGTAAAGGAGGGGTTAGTAGTCAGGAGTAGTACTGACGTCACGGGTGCCGCGCTGGGATTGGTTAAACCAGCGAGGACAGAAAAGAGCAGATTGTAAAGGAGGGGTTGACAGAGAAACGTCACCAAAAGGCCGCGCAAGGATTGGCTCGGAAATAAAAGATAGGAGACATTTGATTGGTCGAAAGTATAGAAGAAAAATTCTTAGTGGATAAGGATTGCATGTTAAAACGTGATCCGACCTTAATAGGAACTCGTCCGGATAGGAGATTCCTAGGTTTTGCAGAATATAATTTTGTACACAGAAGATTAGATAGAATGTATGGAGAAAGGAGAAACATGTCATTTTTGCAAAAGATTAAGAATTATTTTAAAAAGGACAAACCAATCAAAACTAGAGAAGGAATTATTATTCCACCAGCTAAAACACCAGCATCATTTATGATGATGGAGAGAGGTTATCATACTTGTGTATGGATGGAGAATTGGATAGAATACACCAAAAATTATGGAGTATTAGCATTTCCCGAGAATGGTACCTTCAATGGAAGAATTCTTCAGAACTTGAGATTGAGGATGAATGACTTAGAACGTAGACCTAGATTAACTCAGTACGAAGCTCTAGAAGAATGGGAAACCGAGGCATTTGAGCGGGATAGATCTAGAAGTAATAGGAGTTATCCAGGATTTTTCCCAGATATATACGTGAGTCTAGAGAGGGTCAGATGAAACAATGGAGAAGGGCAATGATTACAGAAGGACTGTATCCATTATTCACAGAAGGAGAGAAATCAGGAGGCAAATGTACAGAAAAGACAAAACATTTAATGAGAAATGAGGAGTCTGAAGACGAATTTATGGAAGCAATGTTAAGAAATCCCCCACCATATCAGGAAGGGACAAGTGGATGCACCCCGAGTGCACCACCGAAAACTCCAATGGTACCTCAAGTAATGCATGAATTTACCCCGACTAGAATACTTCATGACAAAGAAAAAGAAGCCCTAGAAAAGACCAGAGCAGAATTAATACAGAAAATAACCCAGATAAAAGTACATCCTGATTCGTTGACTATTCCTGTAACAATTGGTCCAGTAGTTCCATTATATGGTACTCAGGGAAATTGTCCTCAACCCATACTTACACCTACTCCTGTGAGTAATCCCAAACCTGAAGCTCCAGTTATAATTGAAGATCAATTTAGTGACTGTGAATCCACAATATCACTTATGGAATTGCCTATTCGAGGTTCTGTAAATAGTACTCCAAGAAAAGATGTACCTGGAGGTTCAAAAGATGTAAGTTTAGTAACTTCATCAGGAGCAAAAAGTGCTACCATAGTAACACCTGAAGATCTAGAAAGATGGGTGCAAGGGTCAGTTAAACAGTGCACACCTCCGAAAATAATGGACATTCATAAATTAAAAGTCGAATTAGAAGAAATAATAGCAGGAAATGTAGGACTAGAACGCTTAAATACCTATGATGAAGAAGAATTATTGTTCCTATGCAGGAGTATCACCAGAAATGTAAGGTTATTTCATGAAAAATTGTCCAATTTAGCATTACAGATGGGAATAGAAATAGGGAGATCAAAGGTATTACAGAAACCCTATAGAGCAGAATTTTCAGATAAAGACTTAGAAAATATGAATGCCTCTGGAAGAAGATTACAAATAAGAGAATTAATGTTAGTTTTACAAAAATGGGGAGACCTAGATAAATGGGGAACTAGGTGGGCCAAGAAAAAGGAAGAGGCACGAACAAGTAGAAAAGCATCTGAATATGTGATGAAGGAAGCAGGAAAAGCAGATCAAATGTATCCAATGCGAGAAGTTGCGGGAGGAGGATATGTACATGTCCCATGGAGCAGACAGGATATTTTATCATTTACGAATGATTTTCCAAAATTGAGGGAAAAACCAATTGAATGGTACAAGCAGGTTGAAAGGTTTGTGAAGGTGTCAAAGGTATTGTTGAAGGATTTAGATGGGTTGTTTGACATAGTGGTACCTGCCGATTTATGGACAGATTGTAAAATCACAGTCGATTGGCCTAGTGATGAATATCCCAGAGATCCGAAAACAGGTGCCCCGTCAAATGACGTAATGAAAAAGTATCAGCAGGTGATAACTTACCTGAAAGGGAAAATACCACCGAAAGAAACAGATTGGGTGAAAATAGATCGAACCACCCAAGAAGCGAATGAATCAGTGCATTCCTACTATGAGCGTTTATTGCAGGTATTTAAACAGTATAATGGATTTGAGGACACTGGAGACAAAAACATGAGTCAGTTTGTGTATCGATTTGTTTATGGTCTGAAGCCAGAGATTTGCCAGATGATTAAACAACACATGCTGTGTTGGCAGGGAAAGCCAAGATGAAATTCTGAAGTATGCTAAATATTGTGGAGACGATATTGAGGATAGACACAAGAAATTGAAGGAAAAAGTGATGTGGGCACAGGTGAAAATGGCTGAGAAACAGGGAATTAATTTGGAAAATCCGAGTGAAAATCAAGGAAAAGATTCTGGAACGAGTGGTGATACGGGAAATGGTGGAAAATTTAGAGGACGAATGAGTAGAGAAGAAGCTAAAAGAAATTTCCTTGTCATGGATGCGGAAAATTGGGGCATTGGAAGGATGAATGTAAAAAGATTCGGAATAATAATGGCCCAAATCAAAACTTAAATCCACAGACACAGAATGACACACAGCAGGGGGTAAATCCCCAGAGTCAATTACCACCTCCACCTGTTCAGGGTAATGTAAGCAGAGCAAAGCATGGTACAGACATTGGATACCCAGGAGGGAGTGGTAACAATGATTATATGACATCACAATTTCTTTTGCAGGACAATTACTGTGAATTCAACTCATGACGGTGCCTAGGAGAGGGGAAGAAGGAGTGCGTACTTGGCGCATCCTTACAGATAGATCAGTCTGGTCCATATGTTGAAGGAAATGTGAAAGGTAATGATATTAATTTCCTTTTGGACACTGGTGCTACCAGGACTTCGGTGAGATCAGCAGACATCCCAGACCTTCCTCTCTCTGGTGAAGATATCCAAGTAGTAGGGGTAGCTAATCAAAGAATTAGAACACCTCTTACAGAACCAATGGAAGTCAAAATAGGAAACTTCAGAGAAATGCACCAATTTGTAGTGTGCGATTCTAGCCCAGTAAATTTATTAGGTAGGGATTTATTGTGCAAAATGAACTGTACAATTTTCTGCACGCCAGATGGTGTGGCAGTTCAGACACCAGATGAGGACCATGTATATAAAATTATGGTTGCAAAACAAGGTACAGAAATAGATGAAATGTTTTCGTTAATAACAAGAGATGAGTTACCAGAAGAATTAAAAGGTACAATAAACCCAATAGTATGGGATTTCACTGGAAAAGAAGTAGGACTTATGGCAAAAATAGATCCAGTTCAAATTATGGTAAAAGAAGGTGCAATTTTCCCAAATACCAGACAGTACAAAATGAGTGTAGAAGTAAAAACAGGAGTCATTGACGAAATAAAACGAATGGTAGAACAAAACATCCTAAAAGAAGTAATGAGTAGCCCATGTAATTCACCTATAATGGGGTTAAAGAAACCTAGTGGAAAATATAGGATTGTTCAGGACCTGCGTAAAATAAACAAGATTGTGGAACCATGTTGTCCCATAGTACCAAATCCTGCAGTAATTCTATACCAGATCCCTTGGAATGCAGGATGGTTCACAGTAATTGATTTATGTCAAGCATTCTTTTCAATACCATTGCATCCAGACAGCCAGTATCTTTTCTCATTTAAATTTGAGAACAAAGTCTATGTGTGGAATCGTGTTCCTCAGGGGTACACAGAAAGTCCTTCCATCTTCAACCAGATACTGAAAAAGTGCCTGGAAAAACTAGTGATGCCAGGAAGCTCAGTCTTAGTCCAATATATCGACGACTTATTGGTGGCGTCGACCACCAGAGAAGACTGTGTTGTTGACTCCATAGCATTATTAAATCTTTTGGCTGAGGAAGGGCATAAAGTCTCACCTGAAAAGTTACAGTTTTGCAGGACAGCTGTTAAATATCTGGGACACCAAATTGAGAGGGGAAAAAGAAGAGTAACCTCTGAAAGAGTAGAATTAATAAAGAGAATGCAAATGCCTGTAACCCAAAGACAAGTGCGAATGTTCCTAGGAATAGTAGGCTACTGTCGACAATGGATACCAAATTTTTCCATGTTAGCTAAGCCCTTAATTAACATGACGAAAAAGAAAGCAAAGGACCCTGTTGAGTGGGAGGATGAAAGTGTAGAATCTTTTGTAAAATTGAGAAACGCACTTTGTTCAGCACCTGCCTTAGGCATGCCTGATTATAAAAGAGAATTCGCATTATTCTGTCAAGAGAGAGAAAATTGTGCACTTTCTGTCCTAACTCAGGGACATGGACTAGACAGACGTCCCATAGCGTACTTTTCTGCTACATTGGACCCAGTAGCAGCTGCGTTGCCAGGATGCTTAAAAGCAGTGGCAGCAACTTGTTTGAGCATTGAACAAAGCGAGTCAATTATGATGGGACATCCTCTAAAAGTATATGTTCCACATGCAGTTGTCATTCTGTTGACAAGAACCCGAACTCAGCATCTTACTCCTAGTCGGCTGACTAAATATGAGAGGATAATAATGGGTGCTGAAAATGTGACCATGGTAAGGTGTACAATAATAAATCCAGCAACTTTATTGCCGGACCCATATCATGAAACAAATAAAGATGACAAAGAAGATGAACATGATTGTGTACAAATTACAGAATTATGTACAAAACCACGCCCAGACATAGAGGAACAGCCTCTTAAAAGCCAGACAGGCAGCGATTTGTCGATGGTTCATGTCAAAGACATGAAGATGGTAAACTAACTGCTGCCTATGCGGTATGTGAATTAACTGGAATAGTCGAAGCATCCTATTTACCAGGAGTAAAATCTGCACAAGTAGCTGAATTGATTGCTTTGATAAAAGCTTGCAAAATTGGGAGGAATCAGAGAGTGACCATATTTACAGATAGTCAATATGGTTACGGGGTTGTGCATGATTTTGGCCAACTGTGGATGCAGAGGGATTTCATGACTTCTTCAGGATCCCCCATTAAAAATGGACAATTTGTAAGGGAATTGCTAGAAGCAATACAATCACCAAAAGAATTGGCTTTGGTGAAATGTGCCGCACACCAGTCAGGAGATGACTGGGTGGTAGTCGGCAACAGATATGCAGACTTGGTGGCTCAACATTGTGCCAAAACCAGAACGTCAGTCAATAAGAGGGTGGAAAGAATGGGAATCAGCTGCCAACTTATGCTGTATATGCCACCTGAAACTTGGAATGAGGTGAAGAAATTGCAAGATGAGGTTGATGAAAGTGAGAAAAATTTGTGGATCAAAGTGGGTTGCTCCCAAAGAGGAGAAGATGAAGTGTGGATCAGTGCAGATGGCAGACCAGTCATGCCAGACTGTTTACTCTCACAAATGGCTAGAATGCATCATGGATACACACACATAGGGAGAGATGCAATGATTAGACTGTTCAGACAAAATTGGTACAATCCCATATTCAGGGCTGTTGCAGAGAGTCTTTGCCAGAGATGTCTAACTTGCCAAATGCATAATCCAGGCAGGAAAACGATAATTGGGTTTGGAAAGATTGGAAAGGCAGAGGGCCCATTTATAAGACTCCAGTTCGACTTCATACAGTTACCACCATGCAGAGGACTAAAATATGTACTAGTCATAGTATGTCTGTTTTCAAAGTGGGTGGAGGCTTACCCTACTACGAGAAATGACAGTATTACAGTTGCAAAACTGTTGTTACGTGAGCTCATACCTAGGTTTGGTTTCCCAGTATCTTTGGAATCAGATAGAGGAAAACACTTTAATAGCGAAGTGATCCAGATAATCTGTGAAGCATTTCAAATCAAACAGAAATTGCACTGTGCCTATCGTCCAGAGGCTTCTGGAGTGGTTGAACAATTGAATGGCACTATAAAGTCAAGATTGGGAAAAATGTGTGCATCAACATCATTAGAGTGGCCAGACGCATTGCCACTTGTCTTGATGGGAATAAGAAGCATACCTGACAGAACAACAGGATTGAGCCCCCATGAAATAATGATGGGAAGAGCAATGAGACAAACACATGTTCCCACAAACAAATTAGTAAATATATCTGATGATATGGTTCTGGATTATTGCAAAGGATTGGCTGACCTAGTGCGTTCTGTCTCTCATCAGGTTGGAGAAGACGCAGTTTCCAGGCAGCCTGAACTAGAACATGATCTGAATCCTGGTGATTGGGTGGTAGTGAAGAATCACACCAGAGAAACGTGTTTATCACCCAGGTGGAGCAGACCTTGTCAAGTTATATTGACCACCAATACAGCAGTGAAGTGTGCAAGATTTCCTAATTGAATTCACGTAAGCCACACAAAGAGAGTACCAGACCCTGAAGAGGAGAATTCACAGACAACACCAATCACTGAAGAAGCTGAAGGTTGCCCAGCAGAGGAATCTCAGGATCGAGGTTCGAGAGAAGCTGACGGAGAACAACCGAGCACAAGTCAGGATTGGATACCAGTGGTAGAAGTTCCTGAAGTATACCACAGAACAAGAAGTCAAGCGAAATTGGAAGAAATTGAAGAAGATCAGATAGGTGAAGAAGAAGCAGTTCAGGATCAAGAAGAAAAGATAGTAAAAGATCCTGAACAAAATAAGATAGGGAAAGAAAATTGGACACAAAACAGTGAAGATTTAATAGACTTTACACAGGGAAAGACAGGTTTAGAAGAATCCGGTCAGGCTGCAGAAGTTCACAGTGCAATAAGCCCTGATCAGAAGCAGTTAGATCAAGAAGAATTCACTAAAGAAAAAGGGGTTGATACAAATGAACATAAAGAAATAAAAAGGAACAAAGCCAACATCTTGAAAGTCATTGTGGAGCTACTGAAGAGAAACCAATCAGACCTGAAAAAGAACAAACAAAAGAGGCAGTAATCAAAGAAAACAAAACAGTATTAAGCAGTGAAAATAACGAGATCTTTGAAGACGTAAACAGAGAAACAGTGCCAACAAAGAAAACAAGAAAAGGAGATCATTGGCCAAGTGTCATTAAAAGAGTAAAATACCACATAACAACCAGAAGTGAAGATCCAGAACAAGTACCTGAAGTGACAAGTCAAACTGAACAAGAGAAAAAGTCAGGAAAAAGTAAAAGACTGAGACTTGTGAATAACAAATTCAAGGGTCCTGACTGGACTTATATCATTCTTGAAGATTTTGAAAGCTCAGAGTCAAGTGACAGTGCTGGCGAAGGAACAAGTGCAGATCTAACATACGAAGAAGAAACAAGACCACCCTGACTAAACAAAAGAATCCTCTAAAGAAAAGAAGAAGAGATAAGAAGAGCAATCTTCGTTGTCGAAAAAAAAAAATGCCTGACGATAGAGTTACTGGGAGACCAAAACGAAATTGTTGTAGGAGATGCTGTGCAATATGCATATGTAGTCTAGTATTGGTGCTTATAGTATGGTTAGTCCTGATTGTAGCAATTCCTTACCTTATGATAATAGATAAGAAGATTAATAATGAAACTAAAGGGAGGACAGCAAACATGAAGGGCAATAGAGTAGAGTTAATGGCAGAAGATGAGGCAGAAATTCATCATGAAATAGCTGATAACGACACTAGTTTAAATGTTTTCACAAAGTTATTGTTTCAGTATGTAGACACAATGGAAGTTAGTAATTGTTATGTCTGTATGAAGTTACCTGAATCAGTAGCGGAAGGATTAACATACCATCATTTACCACTGACATATGGCATCTCATGTAGTGTATTAACAAGTTTATTTTATAGAACAGGTAGGCTACAGTATTATTATTCAAACTTGGATGTGATATTTTCAGAGGTTCCGATTCGCAAGAGTATGAACCCAGTGCTTAGTAGTCAAGACGCACAGTTTATGGGAGAATTTTTCTTAACAATGAAATCGATAGACATAACACATGCACATAGACACAATCTAACATGTTCTTTACTAGAAGAAGAAAAGATATTTTTGAATTTTGTAGAAGATAGAAGACATGATTTTCAAAAGAAAGCTTCAGAGCATAAGGCTCAGTTGCCACCTTGGGCGGAGAAAGAAGGGAGTTATACACCTGGCAAAGCTCAAGCTGCAATGGCTCTGGATTTCGTAAAGACAGGGAAAATTTGTCTTCATAGGTTAAAGACTGATTATAACAATGTTTTCATCGGTACCAGTGAATGTGAACACAATTTTTTAATTCTTGGAGGTTGGGGACTCAAAGGAGGAACAGATTCAGTTTTTCCTGGAATTTATTATGTATGCGGGAATAAGGCTAACTTTAGGCTTCCTGCACGGTGGTATGGAAGTTGTTATTTTGGAATAGTTTTTCCAAAGGTATACCACGTAAAAAGAAACACTGGGAGCAATGAAAACAATAGCGAATTAATACGTAGTAAAAGAGCTAGTTTTTCAGAAATTGTAGGTGATATATTTGGTGCATTGATACCTTCAGTGGGAATAATTCTGAACTCAAGGAAAATATGTAAATTGTCTACAGTGGTTGATCGTTTATCAACGGATACTGCTGGAGGTTTTCTAATGATTAATACGGAGATGGTTGCGATTAGATCTATGGTAATGCAAAATCGACTTGCTCTTGACATTCTATTGGCAAAAGAGGGAGGAGTCTGTAAATTATTGAAGACGAAACATTGTTGCATTTATATTCCTGATAAGAGTGCAGAAATTGGAACGTATATTCAGAACATAACTAAACTTGAGAAAGAACTTAAACCACTGGAAGTTGATAGTGTATGGGAAAGATTGACAAATAGTATCTCGTCAATTGGAACCTGGTTTGCTAATATAGGGAAAGGACTTATAGGTCAAATATTAGTACCCCTAGCAGGGATAGCAATAATAATATTGGCAATAACAATATGGTGCAAATGCTGTAGAAAGAATGGAACATATAAAGTGACAGGAAAAGGAAAGAAGAGAAAACTAGATGAAATAGAACTTGAAGAATGGAGAAGTGATTTATACAAAAAGTTGAAAGGGGATGTGAAAAACAGAAAATGTAAAAATGAGAATGAAACGAATTGCTAGAAGTTGGCATCTGATTGAGGGTAGTATTTTTGATGGCTCAGAAACGCCATCAGAGAGGGGATTGATGGAGCAAGGTTTCAAAAATGAAACTTGCTTGTACGCAATCTTCCTTATAGTATTAATTTATTTAACTTGTATTGTCAAAACTAAACTTTGCATTCACAAACACAAGAGGGACAGAAGCTTGCTTATGTGTTTTACTAATGAATAACGCTTGTCTGTAATCCAAAATGTCCGCTAAAGCGCGGGAACCTCAATGCGCATGTCGCAATCTGATCACATGGTGTGACGTCTTTCTTTGCTTGGTGGGAAACTTCTGCTTCTGCGCAGTGTGCACTAAAATGTCCGCTAAATGTTTTCACATGCTTCAGCTTGCTCTCATATCATTATTAAATTGTCGTTTTCTTAATGCTACTAATGCAGGATAGTATTATAATTAATTGGGAATAGAGTAGGGAAAGTGGGTATACAGTGAAACTTTTTATTTGTGATTTTAATATTTTCTTCTTGCACTTTTAGTAATTCGTAAACTTGGGCCTGGGTTGGTGACTTGAAACTCGAGAGACAGATGGTTCTGCGCATGTGTCCTGTGTGCCTGCCAAGTGAAGTCAACTTGGATGTCTTCCAAGGCCATGACCCATTGGCCGAAGATGCTGTACTTCATGTTTCCGGAGGACAAAAATGATACTTTCCCCCTGTAAATTGTATAACATTTGTCGTGAGATGGGTGGGAAATAAAGTGAATGTATTAATCTGAAGGGGAGGGAACGTAAAGACAATAGGCTTTACAATTTAGGCCAAATCGATATGGTGCGAGAATCCACCCCTGTCCCTGTCCAATCAGAAGTAGTGGTCCCATATTTTAGCAACATTAAGGGGAGGTACATGGGCGTAGAAGGGTATAATAGAATATAGTATTAGTAAATTAGTCAGAGCAAGATTCCATGAGAGCATACTTTCACGAAGAACAGGCGTCCATGCTGCGAGAGAGCTGACTCTCAGAACACGCAGAAGAGCTCCAGACTGCCATGCTGATCGGTTGCTGACTGAATCCCTGTCCAGAAGAGGTCCTGAGGAGGGGGCGGCGGAGTCCATTAGAAGAAAGGCACGGGAGAATCGAGAGAAGTCGAGTATCAGAGAGGGGAACGGCGCAGGCGTCGTTGTAGAGAGGTCACCGGTCCTGTCCTGATCCTGGAAGAAGTCTTTGCTCTTCATCCTTCCTGGGTCCTATCTTTTCCAACTCCTTGTCCAAGGGGCTTGGTTCTCGCATTTAGGTAACTATACTGCAACCTTTAGTTGCGCTGCTGTCTCTATCTTCTCCTCTTCCTTAAACACCGTCATTGATTAGCAAAATCATTTTTATGCTTTTTCCTGGTATTTCAATCAAGTACCGTGTTTTCTGTATTTTACTCTGCTAAAACTTTAGATAAACATTTTAAAACTTCCTGACTCAGTGATTATTTCAGGATTATGTACTATAATGAATGTCACTCATTTTAAACTTCCCAATTAGCAAAGGATCCATTGGTAAGTTATTACTCTTCAATCAGAAGGTAATTGGTAGCAGGGACTTTGATAAAAGAGTACATCTGACACCCAGCGTAAGTATTAGTGTAGTGTGAATGTATGGGCCCAAGTGAGTATATGGTGTATGAATGTTGTTGGCTAATATTGCGCTGGATCAGAGTGATGAAGTATCTTCCTCTTCATAAACACCCAGCAGCTAAGAGAACGCCTTTGAACTTGTGAGCTTGAAATTTTTATTCAAAGTCCTACACTTGATGGGGGTCCCACTTCAGATAACAAGGACAATCACTTCTCTGTATGTAGGCAGTATGACGTCATTAGAGCTGAATGGTACACAGGTTCTAAAATTGGGGGTAAAGCATGACTGCAGACAGGGCAGCCCTATTTTATCGATACTCTTTTTACAAAAATAGGTTTTTTGTTTTTTTACAAACCATTAGCAATTGCATCAATAACAAACAGCTCAATTAAGACGCTCTTGCCTGACGCTCAAAACCTGAAACAATATGCTGATGATGTGCTGTTATTTTTGTTGGCAAAAAAGCAAAGCATAGAGGAAGATTTCAAGTGATTGTTTGTACACAACTCTGGGGGTATATAAAGTGAATGCTTCTAAAACAAATGTTTTATTAGATAATACCAGCCCCCAAACACTCATAGGTATTTCAAGTCAGAGTTATAATAAACATCCTAAAAGATACTTAGGTATATGGGTCTCCGAAAAATGTGTAGAATTTTATGATTTAAATTGTATTCCCTTATTGAAAAAAGTTAATCATTATTAAAAAGATGGAACATACTCCCACCCACCATTATTGACAAAGTCTCAGTGATAACAATGAATAGGCCTCCTCTTTTTATATTCATTATTTCAACATTACCTTGTGTTGTATACTATTTTGAAACATTGATTAATTTCTTTATTGGAATCAGTGTCACTCAAGACTAAGCTTGAAAAAATTAACACTATCTTGTGAAAAATGAGGTCGGGTCTTACCTGATTTTTGTGTATTTTACATGGCAGCCTATTTTTCATAACTTACTAACCTGAGAAATGAGGAAGTTTCAAATATGTTTGACAATTTGTTTTCTTAATTTGACGATAGGGGACAAATATATTCATACATTTTAAAAACCACATAACCCAAAGCTAGTATACCCTTGCACTGTGAAAACATAAGTTAATCATCAACATCATACATCTTTACAAATTCCCTTTTTCAGGCTGAGACACCTTTTGGGTTGATTTGTGCAGATTAGGAGAAGAATGGCTGGGCTAAAATTGGGTGCTACCTAATTTATGACCACCTAAGTATATGGGATTAATTAAGCCTGATCAAAATTACAAGATGCCATGGGATAGCATCACTTTTCATATCGGTAGATTGCTAGAGCTATAAACAAACAAGCTTTTTATGATAAAGAGAGTTCTAGTCCAAGAAGCGGAAAATATATCGACTTTCTTTGTTGTGAAAATCTTAAAGAAATGGGAAAAGGAAACCAGGTTAAAAATTAACCCAGTAGTTTGGAAGGAAGTTTTTAAATGCAACCAAAACATTGTCAGGGGGAACATTTTAGAAGAGTGCAAAATTTTGCAGCATGGATGGCTTATTATATACCGGCATATCTTCATAATGTAGACACAAGATCACGGATTAATGACCTAGATGCCAGATTTATGGTGACTGGATTCATATGTTATAATTCTGCTCAACTTTTAAAGATTAGTCATACAAATCTCTCTATATATGGCCAAAGGTTTATAGATGTACGGCCTCAGGAAAGCAGCACTAAAATCACTTGAAGAAAAAAATATTAAGGAATTTAAATGTCTGGGCTCCATCTAATTGGAAGGATCACTTTGTATAGTCGTGTCTTCAGGCATGTAAATTCCAAAGTGAAATGTCAGAGTTGGACCTCGTGCTCCATGCTTCTAATACCAAACAGGAAGGGAGCCCCGAAAGCTGGAACAAACACCCTCTTGTGAGCAACGGGAGTGCCTGTAACCTCAGAGGAGGTGCACAGGTTCTCTCTGTGAGTTAGCAGAAGCTCTGCCTCCCAACATGGGGGCATATGAGGGTGTATAAGGGCTAAACTCAGCTGTCTGGGGTTGTTGCACAGGAAACTATAGTGGCGCCCTTAGTCTTATGGGACTAGGAAATACAAGACCACAAAACAGAAAAGGGCACATGATTAGAAGAATTACATTTCTTAAAGGTTAACTGAATATAGAATCAAGATTTTATTAAAGACAAGGAGGCTAGCATTATGCTTTAAACCTTTTCTTCACTCCTCCTGAGCAGCACTTTTAAAAGCTTCCAACATAGGACTTTGAAACATCACAATATAATATAACTTTCAGACCCATAAAAGCTACTTGTCCTCCATCTTCTTCCTCTTTTGTTTCATTCTTCCAGGTTAAACTTATTCTCTAGTTCTTCTCCACCTCAAATTCTTTATTCAGCCTATTTATGTGTAAAAAAAATAAATCAAGAAAAAATTATATCTATGTCTATTTACCTTTGTTTACCGAAGTAATTCTAAACATCTAATAACTTTAAATTATTCAATATATCAAAATCACTCTTGTCCATTCAGTTTCCCTTCTCACCAGAAACTTCCTCTCATGTGGGAAGGGTGGGCGGGATAATGCTAGCCTCCTTGTCTTTAATAAAATTGCGATTCTTTACTCAGTTGACCTTTAAGAATCATCATTTTATGTCAAGACAGGAGGCTTAGCATTGTGCATGTTCAAAGCTTTTCAAGGAATAACTTGAAACATGTTCTACAGCCTTAAAATACAATCTTCAAAAAGTGTCTTCGTTAGACCAATCTGCTGCCCCTACATAAATACCTTACTCGCCATGGCTCCTCTGGCTGAATAAGCTGTAAATTTACAGCTATCTACACCCGATTCTTTCATAACCGATTTCACCCATCTTGCAAATGTAGCATTTGTTACACCTCTAAATGGTTTAACATAAGAAATTAACAATTAGTCTTCTCCTACACATCTTTTCTCTAACATTCTATACTCATACTCTTTTAAACACCTCACCACGCAACTTCGAAATGTTGTCAAAACTTGGACAAAAACAAAAACGAGACATAAGGCCTTATTACCAGTTTGGCGGTCCTCCTGTCATCCCGCCACCGCCGTGCCAACAGGAGGACCGCCAAGCCCGTCATGCCAGATTATGAGTATAATTCAGGGCGTGCTGGCGGGGGTGCGGTGGTCTCACGGCGGCAGCTGTATCAGGCACATAGAAGAGCCCTAACAGCAGACCACTGCCGTGACAGCTCCTGCAGCACGTTCCTGCACGTGCAGGAATGGGAGTGCAATTCGAGGGAGGCACAACATTTGGCCCCCCTGCCTGCACCCCAGGCCCAGATCCAGCAGGGGGCCCTGTTAGGGCCCTCTTAATTGTCTATCCACCACCCTTTTCATGGCGGACTCACCGCCATGAAAAGAGCGGTGGAATGCCAACTCGTAATATGCTCAGCGGTGCTGGCATTGGCACTGCCAGCATATTGAGGCCAGTTGCAGACCGCCAGCGCAGCAGGATCCTTGATCCCTGCGGAGCCAGCGGTTCTGTGGAGGTCCGACAGCCACACTCTGAATACTGCGGGCGGACTCTCAGTGGTGACGATGGTTGGACCGCCACCACGAGTATGGTGGTCCTGAGGACCGCTGCACTCGTAATAAGGCCCATAGTCTTAATCCTTTTCCATATTTCAAAAACTACTCCATTTGGTTGGTAAAATCTACTAGATACTTCTGAAGCACTAATATCAGATACCCACCTGAATGAATCAAACACAACAACATTGCAAATTTCCACATCAATTCCTGTACAGCTAAGTTCTTGTTGCCTTGCCAATTCTCAAAAACGTTTGAGTACTACATTTACATCCCATAAAGTCTGATACTTAGCTGTCTGTGGTCTTTTCATCCTAACCCCTTTCATCACTTTGCATACTAAAGGACTTCTTCCAATAGAAATTCCTTGAACCAAAGAATGTCCTGCTGCCACTGCCGACCTTGAGCAATTAACAGTCCTGTGTGATAATCCGTTCTCAAACAAATCTGCCAGAAAATTAACTACTTCTACTTCATCAGCCTATATGGGATCCAAATCCCTTTCCATGCAACAACGTAACCAAACTCTCCAAGCCCCTCTGCATTTCTTTCTGGTACCAGTTGCCCATGACTCATCGAGCAGCTCTGTAGCTGTTCCTGAAAAGCCTGAGAATCTCCCTGGATTCCTGATACCTTCTATACTAGAAGATTGAATAAACCTGCTAACACTAAAGGATGTTCCTCTTGCTCTGCTCCCTTCAAAAGTACTTCGCGCGACAGAAACAAACATGGAATCTTGACCGCCATCTCTGACAATATTGGAAACCAAGGGGGATATTTACAAGAAAGTGCCAGAGTGTGGTATGACGCCAACTTTGGCAACACTGCGTTCTGATATTTTCAAAACGCAGGGATGCACCGTATTTACAAAACTACAGTGCACCCCTGCGTTTCCCCTAGCGCTGGCGCTGAAAACGCTACCTAGCACCAGCGTAGGCACCCTTGCGTCATTTTGAAGGGTGCCTGCACTGCAGGGGTGATTGTTTATGTGCAGGAAGGGACACAAAAATGGCGATTCGCACTTTCTATGTGTGCTACAAAATGCAGCACACATAGAAAGAGCAAAAAACGAGGAGAAATTAATAATTTCTCCTCGTATCGCCATTCTAAGACCAGTTATTACATGGCTGTTGAAAGTAAGGAATGACAGGAACAGGAGTAGTTCTCAGTATAGCTTTATTGGCCATCCACTCTCCACAACTGACAATAGTGCCAACATTCTAAGGTGACTTCCAGGTGGAGGAAACAAAGGAGAGGGTAAAGGGAGGGGGGAACGGATCATACCAAGAGGTATAGGAAGAAAAGATATAACACACCTCCCTCCTTAGAGGGAAAACAATAACAGCAAGAGAAGATTATTCTACATATCATGTAAACATTTAGACTTTACAACTTTGTCACAACTCCACCATTGTCCATTATCAAGGAGAACTACATTGTTGAATGCTTTTACAATGTGACAAGGAGGGTAGAATTTGCTTTGACTGTGTGGGTCTTTCACGCTTCTCTTAATCTGCACCACATCACCTACTCTCCAACTGGGGCCTTGACCCCATTCTTTTTGTCGTACCATTCTTTATACTTAGATTGGTGCAGATCGATCTTCCTACTAACCTCCTCAGGGCTAGGGTCTACTGCTCCACCTCCTCCCAACCAACTAGGGTTAAGTTTCGTGCAGGGCTCTCTCCTTCTGAGGGAAACAAAAGGGGAAACCCCTGTTATCAGGTTAGGCGTGGTGTGGTATGCCCATAAACAGTCACGTAGGGATGACTCTAGGTTATGAGAGTTGGTTATGGCCAGTTGGATGTGTTCCTTGATCATTCTATTTGTCCTCTCAACCAGGCCATTAGCTTTAGGGCAATACAGAGCAGTCAATTCGTGTTTGATGTTCATTTTATTTAAGAATTCCTTCATGGGTTGAGATGTAAATTGTACACCATTGTCGGTGACTATGGTGGAAGGTATGCCCTCCTTGGAGAAAACGTCCTTGAGGAAGTCCAGGACGGCATTAGTGTTTATGCGACTTACAAACTTCTGCATGACCCAATGGGATGTATAGTCAACCAAAACCAACATGAACCTCTTCTGGATACTCAGGTTGTCCATGGGTCCAATAATGTCCATGGCTAGTTTACTCCACGGCTTAAGGGGTACGAAAACAGGGGACAAAGGTGCCTTGCGTAGGGATTTAGACTTATCACTTCTGGCACAACTGACGCAGTCCTTCACAATCTGCTCTGCCATGGTGTCCATCCTGGGGGACCAGAAGGTAACACGTACTCTACTTTTGGTAATGCTGCATCCCAAATGTCCTTCGTGCGCAAGTTCGATTATCCTCCTTCTGAGACCTGCAGGCGGTACAACTCTATTTTGTCGGTAGAGTTTGTCATCGATGATACTTAATTCGTTCCTGACTTCCCAGAAGTCCTTGAGTTCATCTTCCAGATCACTGCACTTGCTGGGCCACCCATCTCTCAATTTGATCTTAATCCTGTCCAAAACTTCATCTTCTTCCATGCCTTTCTTCCATTCTTCCTTTGTAATTGCTGGATCATCCATCATCATGATGGGACTGTCTAGCATCTCCACGGGTTGTTCCACTTCCAAGGGTGTTCTTGACAAGAAGTCGGCAATTGTGTTGTCTTCACCAGAGACATATTCCACTCTGAAATTAAAGTTCTTCAGGCCCAGAATCCATTTCCCAATGCGCGGAGTGCAGTTCTCCATACCTTTCACGGTGAAGATGAAGGTGAGGGGCTTGGGATCCGTGCGGATGGTGAAGTTTAGCCCCCACAGAAAGAATTTAAAATGCTTCACGGCCCAGAAGCACGCAAGGGCCTCCTTTTCAATTACAGAGTAATTCTTCTCTGCATTCGTAAGGCACCGTGAAGCAAAGGCGATGATCCTTTCTTCCTTTCCATCTCTTTGCGATAGTGTAGCTCCCAATCCTTTATTGGATGCATCCGTGGTAAGAATGGTTTTCCTCCTAGGATCAAAAACCCCCAAAGCAGGCGAACTTAGGATCTCTTCTTTGAGCGTATCCACCACCAATTTATGCTGCTCGCACCATTCAAAGTCCTTATTTTTTTAGTAATTCTTGTACTGGTTCGCATTTGGATGCAAAGTTCTTTATGTACTTGGCCATGTATTCCATCAGCCCTAGGAAGGACTTGAGTTTGTCTTTGTTTTTTGGATATGGAGCATCCCTCACAGCACCTAGCAGGTTTCCTTTAGGTTTAAACCCTTCTTCAGAAATTGAATGCCCAAGGTATTCGACTGATGTAACCCTTATCCTGCACTTAGACTTCTGTACTGTCAAACCTGCATCCATGAGTTTCTTGAAGACGGTCCTAAGAGTGCAGTCGTGGTCCTCCACTGTCCGTCCATACACCAAGATGTCATCCTGGAAGCACATGGAGCGGTCAACGTCCTTCAAGATTTGCTGCATGATCTTCTGGAAAACCGCAGCAGCGGACGCTAACCCAAACGGCATTCTTCTGAACATGTACGCACCTTGAGGGGTTATAAAGGCAGTAAGTGGTCTTGATTCCGGGTGCAGATCCACCTGGTGATAAGCCATAGATAGGTCGATGACGCTGAAGTACCTCGCCTGGCCCATGGTACTGAGCATCTCATTGATGTTCGGCAGTGAGTGTCTTTCTACACAGATGCTCTCATTGAGGCTCCTTAAGTCTACACATAGACGGATGCCTTCCCCATTGGCCTTGGCTGCGATCACAACTGGCGCCAACCACTCTGAACATTCCATGGGTTGAATAATTCCCATCTCGCACAATTTATTTTGTTCTTTTTCTAGAGGCTCTCTCATTAGTTGCGGAACTGGGCGCAATTTGTGAACCACGGGTCTGGCATTGTCCTTGAGTTTCATTTTGTGTTGGAAATTTTGCAAAAGGCCCAGCTTTTCCCTAAACAATCTGGGAAATTCATCACAAATGTTGCCCCCATCCGGGTTTTCAGTAGTAAGAAGGACCTGTTCTTTCTTGTTGGGATCTAAAATGATTCCTAGTTCCTTTTGGTACTGCCATCCCAACAGGTTGGACCCCGACTCTACAATGTATACTTTACCATATGTATCCCTACCCTTGAACTGAATGTGCATCTCCTTCATTCCTAAAAGGGGTATGGGCTCGTTATTGTACCCTCTGGGTGATATATCAGCCTCCTGCAATGTGTTCCCTACCTGTTCCCTAAAGCACTCATAATCATTTTTGTTCAGAAGTGTAAAAGGGGAACAGGAATCTGCAAACATTGTTATACATTTGTTATTCAACATTACATCACACTTTGGATAAATGACATTGACACTGGTTGAACAATCTTTAAGCTGTAATACAAATTTCTTCTCAAAAGGCTGTACACATTTTACCTCCTTTACCATAGACCCTTCTACACCACCACCCTCCTTGACATGGGGGTCACCCTCTCTGCATACTCTTGCGAAATGCCCCCTTCTGTTGCATTTTTTGCAAGTTACACCTTTTGCTGGGCAATGCACGTTGTTAGCTAGGTGATTGCTGCTGCCACATCTGTAACACTTTAGACTTCTCTCATTATTTGTGGTCTTGTTGTTCACGCTTTCCCTATTCTTTAGTTTACATACCTCACTCCTTTCCTCCTCCTCCTGTATGCTAGCTACCATTTCTGCATTGGACTTCATTTCTCTCATGCACTTTGCTGTATGTTCAACTGATTTAGCAATAGCCACCGCCTCTCTTAGACAAGGGTTTTTGGCTAAACACTTCTCCTAGATGCGTACATTATTAGTACAACGAACAAGTTGGTCTCTTATCAGGGAATCAGTGAGGTTGCCAAATTCGCACAATTGGGTGAGACCCCTCAATGCAGCCACGTAATTTGTCACGGACTCTTGTTTACCTTGAGTCCTGCTAAAAAATCTGTGGCGCTCTAAAACTACATTTATTTTATCACCAAAGTGCACTTCCAACTTGTTCATGGTGATCATAAATATTTCCATCCCCTCATCTGCTCCTTCACTTTCAATTTCAGGTTCTGGTAATGTTTCATAAATCTTACGCCCATGTACACCCAAATTGTGGAGGAGAATATGTTGCTTGCGTACTGAACTGAATCGTTCCCTTCCAATGGCTATAAGATACGATTCAAATAGTTTAACCCACTCCTTCCAGCTTATTTCTGGCTCTCCTACCTCGTTTAAGAAAGGAGGAGGTTGGCTCATGCTTGCTGCAGCCATGATAGTGGGAGAAGGCAACAGGGGAAAGAGTAAGAGGTGAAATAGGAAACAGAGATGGAAAAATGTACCTGGGGGAAAAAGGATGAACTTGAGAATATGCTATACAAAACAGTGCTCCGACAATTGGTGAACACAATGTTAAAAGAGACAACTCAAGACTTTATATAGAAGTTGGTGAATATATAATAGAAAATACAATGTAAAGATGTCACCAAAAATAGTCTCGCTGTATCAACCTAAAAAGTACTTACAGCTTTAAAGAAAGCGGTATCTTGAAAAGGTCCTTTGAAAATTTCTCCTTCCTTATGTAATCTAATATTTATTGTCTGGAAAATTGCACACGAATCCTACTGCGGCAGAGGTGAAACTGATTTTATTGCTAGAACGGCAGAAACTGGTGCGCAGGTACAATGAGCGCTGTCCCCACACTGCGCCTGCAAGGAAATAGACAGGAACCAGAAGGGGGGGGGGCGGAACAAGGGACGCTACTCCCTGAAGAAAGACGCCCAGGAAAAAGCTTGTGCGGTCGGCTCCTCCTCCCTGACCTCCGTGACGGGGATCCGCTACCTCATCATGTTCCGGCTGGTGCGAGTGCAGCGGTGTTGAAGTGGTGTGTCCCTCGCCGTAGGAACCGAACAGGAACACTGACTTCTCCTCAGCCCTAGCCGCTGTGGAACTCGAACACTTCACCTCAGTGCGGCAACGGCGGCTAAGTGGACATGCGGCTGCTTCACCAACCGACGAGCACACTCGAACGCCAGGAATCTCGTCAGGATATGACAGGGTAGGTAGCAGCCCAATCCTCTTTACAGTTTACTGTGGGCTTTGTCAAAAATCTCTGTACATCTCCGCTAGCACACCTCCTCCTACCCAGACGGCGAGCCGACTATATGTTCTTGGATAGATTACAGGATAAGGATTTCCTTTTCTTTAGACGCATGTAGAGACTTGAAAATACACTACATGAACTCATGTACGGTAAAATCACTGGTAATATCAACCTGTCACCGTGCAGACTTGGTTCACCTTGTTTAGTCGTGAAGAACGTTCGTAGTATGCTGCTAGATCCTAATAGTAGATGCATTATCTTCTTTACTATTCTTATCTTCTTCTGCTAATTCGTCAGTGCCCACGTTCTTCTTCTTAGAATTGTAATCCCGGAGTCACACTTTCTGTATCTGGAGAGAGTACACAGAGGGGAAATGGCCAACACTGCCCCCTTCGCAGTAAATCGTCGCCAGTGTTGAAAGTAAGGAATGACAGGAACAGGAGTAGTTCTCAGTATAGCTTTATTGGCCATCCACTCTCCACAACTGACAATAGTGCCAACATTCTAAAGTGAGCTCCAGGTGGAGGAAACCAAGGAGAGGGTAAAGGGAGGGGGGAACGGATCATACCAAGAGGTATAGGAAGAAAAGATATAACAATGGCCTCAGTTTTTGGAATGCCCGAGCCTTGTAAATCTGGGACAGCATCAAAAAGCAATGGGTGTTGCTGTGGAACGCCCACAGCAATACCCATAGCCCGCCACTTTGCCGCAGCAGACTGTGGTGGTAAGGGGCATATTTACAAGGTGGCGTTAAGCCACGTTAAGTGGCTTAGCGCCACCTTGTAAATATGCGGAGTGGCGCAACACCACTGGAGAATCCTAAAAAGTGATGCTCCGGTGGCATTAGGGACTTTTAAATATGCCCCCAAGAGTATTACAAAACAGGGTCAGCAACACCATTTGAAACCTCTCTCTCCTCAAATGACCTAATAACCTCTTTATCATAGGAAAAGGAGGGAAAGCATAACCGCTCATTTTCCTCCAATCTTGTGTGAATGAGTTCACCGCAATTGCTCCTAGATCTGGACTCCAATGTATGTAACTCTGTAACTGGGTTGTCAACCTGGATGCAAAAAGATCCACCCCAAAGGGACACAAAATCTCCTGAAATCTCTGAAACAAATCCTCCCTCAGTTTCCAATCGCTGTAATCTATCAAATTCCTTGAATTCGGGTCTGCTATCACATTCTATACACAAGGTAGTACACTGCCTTCAGGATCATTTTGTGTTCCAAACAAAACTCCCACATTTCCTGAGTTAAATCCAACAGTCTCTTTAATCTGGTTCCTCCCAATTTGTTAATATAGGTCACTGCCGATATATTGTCCATCCTTTAGAGGACAGAATGTCCTTCCAACTGTCTCCTGAAACTCTGCAAGGTAAATAATCCTGATTTCATATCTAGACAATTTATGTGACTTTCCCTTTCTAATGCATTCCACACACCTCCTGTTTCTTGACCTGAGCAAAATGTTCCCCATTTTAATTTGCTCACTCCAAATATAGCTTTTCCTTCCATGCCTCTAAATTCTCCTTCCGCCATTGCAACTTCACCTTTACATACTGACTCAAGACTACCTTGTCTCCATAACACAGATCTCTGGACAGACCCAGCGCCTTCAACCGCTGAAGTGCTCGGTAGTGTAACAGCCCTGGAAAGATTGCCTGAACTGACGAAGATAACAGACCAATCACTCGAGCCAACTACCTCAACATCACCTCCTCTTTCTTTAACAAGGCATTCACCTCTTGTCTTATCTTTCTCACTATTTTCTCTGGCAATTGTAATTGACAAGCCATCGTGTCTACTACAAACCTCAGAAACTCCAAACATTGTGTGTGTATCAAAATTGATTTTTCCATGTTCACTATGAAGCCCAAATACTCGAACAAATCCTTCACTAGAACCAAATGCCTTTTCAACTCCTCCAGATCTGTCCCATCAACAGAATATCATCCAAATATATTATCATCCATACACCTCTTTCCCTTAGGAATCCCACAACTGGCTTCCAAAAATTTGTAAAACACCAAAGGGCTGCGGATAACCTAAATGGAAGACACTTCAACTGGTATAAAACCCCTTTCCACCTGAATTGTAAATATTTCCTGCTCTCCTTCCCTATTGGAATTGTGAAATAAGCATCTTTGAGATCCAACTTCACCATCCACTCATGTTCCTGAAGCATGTTTTGTAACATGGACTCATTCCATCTTGAAATGCCTGTAAGTTACAAATTGGTTTAAATTTCTCAAATGTATTACCAGCCTCAATCCTTTGTCCTTCTTCTCTACAAGAAATAGTGTACCGACAAAACCTTTTCTCTTCTCTCCTACTTCCACTATTGCGCCCTTTGCTAGCACATGCTTTATTTCCTCCATTACAATGTCTTCCAGTTCTTTGTTGAACACCAATTCTTTTGGCTCTCTTACCTGATAAGGCTGATTTATAAATTCTATTTGATATCCTTTCACAGTTTCTAAAACCCAAACATCCTTTATCTGTCTCCAAGGATCCTGTAACAACTTTAATTTGCCTCCCACCTTTAACGAGGTAAAACCAGTAACTGCCCTCATACTCACCTTGTTCTGAACTGGTTGCTTGCCCTTGACCTCCATTCGACCTATACCTTCTTCCTTTTCCCATTTGGGGATAGAAACATCCTTGGTTACCTTTGGAACCTCTCTAATTTCCACTTGAATGGTAAACAGAGTAATTGGTCTTATACCTTGCTCGGCTAAAAGGTTGCCCTCTCCGTCCAGCCCTTCCAGAGAAACTAATTCTATTAAAGACTATAGGGCTTATTTACAAGCAGCAAGTGAGAGCAAGTGAGAGGCAAGGTAGGATTGTCAAGGGAGCTTCAGGATGTTCAAAAAAAGTTAAGGAACGCAATTAAATGAAATTTCAAAAAATAAAATTGAAACCATATGTGCTGGCTACCAGCCCAGACACTGAAGCACGCTCCTTGTTGAATGATGTGCACCTGTGATTAGGCAAAATGCCCTTATTCACATGGCAACAGAGTCAATAGCTTATATGGGCTAACCCATTACCCCATGCAGTAGTCTGTCATATAGAGAAGCAGAATGTGACAAAACCCCTCCATATAGAGATATGTATGTGAAACATTTTATGTTTTTTGTATTCCAAGGTAGACAGTCAGAGAGTCTAGCAAGGATTATCAGAATGCAAATCTTGGACCCCCATGGTTTGGCAAAGGAAATAAAAAACACCATAATTTTTCTTACTACTGTATTCTGCGAGATTCCATGTAGCAAAATGCCAGTATACAAGCATTGCCACAGAGTAATATCAATTCACCCTTAAAGGCCTATTGGCTTGAAAATATGATCTTCACAATAAATAAGTCATTCCTACTACCTTTGTTGGAATTTTTCATAATAAATAGATCAGTCCTGAGTCATATAACATACATTTTCTAATGAACCAGTCAGCCTCATTGGCTCTTCATCATAACCAACTCAGGCCTACTATATTGAGCATATGCATTCCTATAAGGTAACCATTAATCATACAGCCTTAAAATCAGAAAAACGTACACAATTTGAGTTGGCAAACAATGTACAACCCCTTCTAATCTTCTACACTCAAGGTTTCGTCAGAAAGGTATCCAACAGCAGACCCCATTGGCTGCAATAGTAATTCATGAGAATCTATGAGGCCTACTCCTTTTGTCATAACATTTCATAATGAACAGATCAGACTTATGGTATGTGACATAACTTTCCCCAATGAAACAATTGTGCCATTAGCCCTTATCATTTTTTCACCATAGAAAACTCAGGCCTACTGTATTGAGCACAAGGTTTGTTTCAAAGCAGCCATCAGTATACAGTAATACAATTCTAAATATTTACATATTTACAATATCTACTGGCTTTACCTCAATGTAAAATCTACCCCTAAAAGCGAACTGGCTTTAACATATGCTTTTTACAGTAATTAGGTCAGTTTTTAGCATATATTTTCATAATACAATAAAGTATACCAAAAACTGTCCTGCCTATAAGTAACTTTAATAGGCGGAATCTCTCACCATCATAACATCGCTCACTAGGAGTCCAAAATGAGCCAAGAAACAGCAATGACTGAAAGAGCAACTGAGGTAAATACACATATGTTTAAACAGTAATTGTGCAATGAATTGCACATATATGAAACAATAATCAGTTTTTGGTATGCTTTATTGTGCTATTTTCCCCTGATTGGCCTGCCTGTTAATCAGTATTTCAGGGGCCCTCTCTTTTTCGTATTTATTATATTTTCATAATAAACAGATCAGTCCCATGGCAACTGACATACCTTTCTCAAATAAACCGATCAGGTGTGCATATACTTTTTTGTTTGCTTGCCACTATCACCAACTCAGACCAACTGTGTCGATCCTATACATTCTCACAAGGCAAACACCCTGCAAACTTACAAATACACATAAAATTACAGTTGCCTAAATAATGTACAGCCACTCTCAAGAAAGTCTAATAAGGAGTATCACAATGCAAACATTCTACCCAAGAGGTTATCTAAGGGGAGTAGCAAACACCAAAAATCCTGTTTACCAAGTTAATCTGTGAGATTCTGTGTAACAAAATGTAAGTCTACAACCTTCAACACAGTGTAATAATAATCCACCCTTAAATAAGTATTGGTTTTAATAGATGTTTTTCACAATAAGTAAATCAGGCCTACTAGCTTTGTTATAACTTTTCAAAATATACAGAGCAAACTGATGGCATTGCACATAACTGTTCTCAATGAACCAATCAAACCTGTATCCTTTATCGTTGGTTTATAGTAGTAACCAGGTGAGGCCTCCTGTATTGCTCATAAGCTTGCAACCATCATGCACAGTCATAAAATTACAAATATATTCAGAATCAAAGTTGGCAAACAATATGCAACACGCCTGAAAAGGGCCTAATAAGGACTATCACGTTGAAAATCTTCATCTCTGAGTGAAGGTAACCAATATCAAAACCACAGTGATAAATTCTATCTGTCTACAGCCTTTAAAATAGTGTAACTACAATCCACCCTTACAGGTCTATTTGCATTAACAAACATATTTTACAATAAAATGGTCAGGCTTTCTGCCTTTGTCATAAGTTTTCATAATAAACACAAAGTGGAATCTGACATAAATTTTCCCAAAGAACAAACCAGTCGTATAGCATTTATCATTGGCTTTTCACCGTAACCAACTCATGCCTTCCGAATTCTGCATTAGCTTTCACACAATTCAACCTTCATGCAAACAGCCAGAGAATTGTAAATATACACAAAATTACAGTAGTCAAAACAACAGCCTACGCATCGTAAGAAGATAAACAAGAATTATCAAAGTGCAAATCTTCTATTTGCAGGGTTTGTCAGAGGTGGAAAAAGAGCGGGACACCAGCACAAAAACACTTGCCTACTACAGTAATCACTATAATCCATTTAATGCAATACTTACCGTAATGCTTACACATTCCGCTATAAAACTACACCCTTACATGCCTACTGGCATTTACATATGCCTTTCACAGTAAATAGGTCAGACCTACTGTGTTTGTCGTAAATTTTCATACTAAAGAGATTAGACCTATGGCCTCTGACACAATTTTTTCCAATTAACCAATCTGCCCTATAGCCTTGTTACAATAAGCAACTCAGGCTTTCCGTATTCCACTTAAGCTTTTCTGACAAGGCAACTATCGGTATGTAGTCATACATTTAGAAATATGTACAAATTTCAGCTGTCAAAACAATATACATCCTTCCTAAAATGGCATAACAAGGCTTCTCAAATGGCATGTCTTCTACCCGATGGTTTGTCATAGGAGGCAACCATCACCAAAACCCTTGCCTTTTGTGGGAAACTATGAGATTCCCTGTAATAAAATACCAGTCTGCAAGCTTTAACCCAATATAATTGCAATCCACCTTTAAAGGCCTTCTGGCTTTCACATATCCTTTTCACAGTAAATATGTCTGACCTACTGCCTTTGTCGTAACATTTCATAATAAATAGATCAGGCCTATAGGGCCTGATTTAGAGTTTGCCAGATGGATTAATGTCTGTCAGGACAATGCCAACTTTACTCCATCACCCTCAGGGACATTACGACAACCAAATTTAGAGATGTCTGAAGCCCCATGGACATCTCTCTACATTGACAGGAACTGTGGCATTTCCTGTCAATGGAGGAAATGTTTGGTGGATGGTACCATCAGCCATGATGGCCAGCTGTCAAACTTTAAAAAATGTTTTGTTTTTCAAAATCAAACTTCCAAAGTATTTTTCTTTTAAATAGAAAAACGTAATGGCTCCCACACCCTGTAAGCTGCTGTTTTTAGGATATGCTTTCCCAAGAGGCAAAATTTTCAATACAGGCACTCTTTTTTTAGTGGAAGCAGACAACTTCTGTCCAAACAAAATCTGTACTGAGGGTGATCTACATTTGAGCAGAACCAAATACCTTCTTTCAGCAGTGCTTCATAAAGACCTTTTTTTTCTGTTGATCTCATATGGCCTGGCGAAAGCTGCCCTGTCAAAACTGACCGGAATAGCGGTTTCACGTAGTAAAGGTTGCAGAAACTGATCTCGGGACACCAAGACACTGTGGCCCCAGTTCAGAAAGCACTTTGAACACTACACGTAAACTTACAAGCTCAAAAAGAGTTATTTGTGGGCACAAATGCCAGATTCCAAATCACGGAATCGTGTTCTGCAGATCTGCCTCCTACATATGGAAGCTATGAAAATGAGAAATCTGCAAGCATTTCAGAATTTCTGTATGAGTAAGTTAACATTAGGCATGGGATTGTGGGTGTTTTTATGGTGATGGTGCTGGCCCTAGAGAAGATATTTAATATCCACAAAGTGGGTATTCAAAAATCTGTATAATATCTGGATTGTTTCAGATTCCTGTGTTTGGTTCATAGAGCCATCCATTGGAAAGGACCTGATTTCCAAACTCCAGAGCTCACAAGATCCCTAGAACCTACAGGGCAAAAACCTCTTATAACCCTCAAACTCCAGCAACAGACAATGGAGGAAGAAATTTCTACTTCCTTTCACCAACCTACCACAGAAAATTAGGTTAGAAAATCATTAACTAATGCTTTAGTCCCTTTTAAGAAAAGCTTTTTTAAAGTAGTAAGGTCCAGATTGATTCTCTTTGTCTCTGGATTCCATTAACACCTGCAAACTCTCTAATCCAGGCGACATGGCATTATAGTGCCAAGAGACATTTTTTGAATTGTATACACTACAGATATTATCAATCACTCAATCCCCTCTGCCCCTCTGCTCCCGATGTCTTGTAAGTCACTTTAATCCTGACTAAGGTTTGGGAGAAGCTGCAAAGTCTTGGACTTTTCCAACTTTAAACATTGTTTTTAAACTATGCCAGCTTTATAAACAATGAAAACTGTTGTTTGAAAAGAAGAAAAAAAAGTGAAGGGCATAAAAGAGGCCTTGTGCTGCAGCTGGAATACCTTCACCGCTATGCCGGGCCCGGATCATGCATAGTGGCAGGTGGTTATCTTTCATTTTCGAGAGGGGCTACACTCCATCACCATTTCCTCAATGCCAAACGTCCCAAGGTGGGGAAAGATTATATGACTGAAAAATCATCTATTGGATTTAAACCCTGTCACTCAGGTGTCTGAAGGGAGATACAGTTTCCTGCAGGCTATACTACCAGAATACTGAGTTTTAAATGTTGTGCTACAAAAATATCATAGCCAGAATATTGACTACAAAAATATTGTGAAGTGAAATACATGTAGGTAAGTATAGTCTTACTTCTACGGGCTGTGAAAATTTATATATGGAGTTAAGAATTATAAATCTATATATTCATACTTATATTTATAATATTTTGATGCTTTACTTTTTGGCTGAGAGAAGTTTGTAGCATACTATTTTGTACTTGGTATTCTGACATTCAACTATCTTCAACACTAGGGGCCCGATTACGATCTCGCTCGGAAAGCCCTCCGTACGACTCGGATCCGGAGGGCTTTCCAAGCCAGACGTGCTCTGGGATTCCGAACGAGCGAGTACGATGCTGCTGTATGCGGACTCGGTTAGCTCAGTCTCCCATTGAACTCTATGGAAGCCCGTGTGCAGACGCGTACACAGCCTCCCATAGCAGAAAAGGGGACGGTGGGGAAAAGCGTACACCCTGTGGCGGGCACCCCATGTTGCCCGCCACACTGTGAATGCTTGGATCGAGGGAGACCCATGGGCACCCCGTGATATATTCGGAGGGCCCCGGGTGAAGGGGGGCCTGGTACGGCCCCCCGAAGTACGCTTCCGACAGCCGTTTCGTCTCGCTGAGACCAAGGCGAAGCGGCTGTCCGAATCGTGCATCGTACTCGCTTGGTCGGAAATCGGCTCCATTGCGCGGCACGATTTGTCTACAAATGAGACGTACGGAGCGATTTGGGTCCGGAAACGATTCAGTCGCGATCTTCGCATCGTATTTGGTCGTTCGGACTTGTGTACGATTCGGTCGTGAACAAGGGCTACGAATCGGGTCCGGTAAAGCCAAATCCGATTCGGAGGCCTTCCGAACGACATCGTAATCGGGCCCTAAGAGTGAGGTGATTCCCCCTCCACCCAATGGGATGCCCATGGATGCCTGTAGAGAGGAACTGTGGCCTCCTACATAACAGGATCTTCATTAATAGTCATAAACATTAAATAGTCTTGCACAAATATTGTTTTTTGGATCACTTTTATCAAGGCATAATAGCTCTTCTAAATAATTTATCTTTAAGCAACACCATCTGCACTGGTTTCATGGTTTTTCTGTTATAAAGAAACCAATTATAATTACAAAATCAAAGAAAGTATTGGTCTAACCTGTCCCTCCATCCAATGAAAGCAAATAGATTTATTTCTACTACTTACTAACATCAAATAGAAAGTTGAAAGGAGGAACAGAGACCAGTTCTGAACCTAAAGACAAATGAGTGAAAAAAGAGAAAATTCAAATACTAGCCCTTAAGCAGATTTGCCCCCAACTTGAGAAGAGGGGCAGGATATGTGTGACTAATTTCAAGGATGCTTTTATCACATCTCATTTGTGAGGATAATTTAAAAAGTCTTGTGGTTTATGATATGCAAAATCCACTTCCACTACAAAGTTTTACCTTCTTGTCTAAAATTTGATCCAAGTGGATGTGCATGTATTCATGTAGCCTTGTCCTCGACGCATTCAGGAGCAGAGGGAGGGGGCTTCAGCACCCAGGATATAGCGAGAGCCCAGGAGGAGGGCTCTAATTAACTGAAATGCTCAACTCCGCTGTGTTCCCTGAGGGGTCCCTGAGGGGTCGGACTCGCACGTGACGTGCCCAGGCATGCACCCAGGCAAAGACCAGGAACGTCATCGCCCGGAGGAAGCTGTGAGCCTTGAGGAGGCTGTGCTGGGCCACCCCTATTTCATGAAACATAAGGTACTGGTGACATTTTATTCAGAATTTTTAAGAGTCACTTTTCCAATTTTGTAAAATGGGGAATCAATCATAAAGCCTCTGTGATTCCTCCGAAATCCGCACCAGGCACTACTTTTGATGGCTTTCTGTTGCAGGCAGTGGGAGTGATTAGCAAGGAGATTGAGTTGGCTGAACAACATCCTTCCCTCTCTTTGCCCCCTGACCTGCAGAATTTTGCAATTATTGTTGATGTGGGCTCTGAACCGAATATGTCAGAGGTGAGGCCAGGCATGTCCAATATTTCAACTAGTGCTGTAAGTGCCACAGATGGGGAGCCTGTTGGAGTCTCAGAGAGAGAACAATGCCAAGTTTACTCTGATGTTAAAACAAGGGGACAAGTAGGAAAAAGGAAGAGAGCAGATGGAGGGACCAAATCAAAAAGACAGTGCCCTGGTCCATCAACTCTATTGAAATGTACCGACCCTGATACCATGGGAAAGGATGGGGATGAAGTTACTGAGGCTATGGAGGTCTTCTGCAATCGAGCTTCTTTGATCGGCAAACTTAATCAGATTATGGACCATTTGGAGAAAATAGAGAAAGAACTGTCCAAACTGAACTTCACCCAAGTGGCGCAATCACCTGTTGTGGTGCCTCCTGTTTATCCCCAAGTGGCTCCCTCATCATCTAACCCACTGCCAGCTCCAGCAGAGTATACCACTTTGTCTAATGTTTCATTAAACCAAGTAAGTGGGGGGCAGTAGTAAGTTTGTTGATAAGGAAATCGGATCCATGGAAGGCCTGAAGGGAGAGAAAAACTCTGCAGCCATTCCCTCTCAATCAAGAAGAGCCAAGGGGGTTTAGCTATTTTGTTTTCCGTTAATTTAACAGGTCTCTCTACTGGAATATTCAGTTTTACTCCCCACTTTCAGTTGATGCTAATACAGATTCCATATTCATATGATGTTATTTTGATTAATCTGTTAATAACTTATTTGATTCGAGAATGACAACTGTAAAATTGAGGGCTTGGAGAATGACTTAGAAACTTTTATGGATAATTATAACAGGGAGTCACTAATAGTCTGGGCAGGGGATTTTAACATACGGTTCTGTGGAAATAGTGAACCATGCCCCTTTGGGGGCTAAGGATGGGAGGAATTCTTTGCACTTCCAACATATCCCATTCGGGGAAGCTCTGAATGGGATCATGGTCTCCAGACAATTGGCTTTTGCCAAAGAATACAGGGCGAATGGGACTACCCTACTTCCTACTTCTAATGGGACCACTAATGGAAGCGAGATTGACTTTTTTATTCTATCCCTGGATTTAGCAGAATAAATATTGGAGTAGGAGTTTAGTGCTTCTTGTATTAGGGATCATAATCCCCTTGCCTTGGTCCTTGATTTGCACCTGTTGGGTACTGTAGGGAGATTGGAGAATTTATCATTAACTAATTTGTGCAATAAGGGCATCTAGATAAAATGGGAGAAATTAAATAAGGGGTCCTTCATGCATAAATTGTGAAGGAGACTTTTCAAGCTATTTTGACATTGGTATTGGTAGAGGAACCCCCCAGGTCTTTCATAGATGCTTTTAGTGCCTTTTGTGCCTCAGTGGATAAAGGTCTGAGGCTAAATAGAACATCGAAATCAATCCCTCCCATCGGCTGGTTCCATCATGCATGCACTTTGGCCCACAAGAAGCTGAAATTGGCCCTCTCTAATTCCCCGTGCTCCAGGGATGAAATCCAGAGTGCAAGGAGGTTCTATAAAGATACCCTTGAAGCTAGGAGATCTGAGTTGAGAAAGGTGGCCTGGGAGGAGTTGGAAAAGGCTGCTAGAAGTAGGGACAGCGCAGCCTTTTGGAAGGTTGTAAATCAACCGTTCTTCACTAGGTATATAAAGACCACATTGGACACAGTTATACCAGCTGAAGTTTGGGTAGACCATTTTATTAGCATTTTTAATCCCAGTAACAAAGCTATTGATATTGATGATAGAGAAGCAGAAGCCTATAATTCAGGGATATATGGTGCCATTAGTGAATCTATTGAGACAAAGGATGTCATTGCTGCTATTATTCAGAGTCCTGCCGGAAAGTCACCCGGCTCGGATGGAGTTCCTTTAGATCTCTTGAAAGTCAATATTCCATTCTGGGCTCCTATTTTAACTAATGTTTTTAAGGCGTCTATAAAAGGGACAGGTATTCCAACATGGAGAGAAGATATGATTGTCCCCATTTTAAAAAAAAATCAGAAACTCACTGGACTGTTACCACCTTATTTCCCTCCTAGACAGCTCCCTTAAGATATTGGGAAGGATCCTTGCATCAAAATTGGAGGCATGGATGCAGGAATATCAGGCCCTGTCAAAAGTCCATTATGGGTTCTGTCCAGGGGTTTGCAATGTAGAACAGTGCCTAATCCTTCAACTGATCATTGGCAAATTAGTAAAGTACATGAGAGATTCCATTCATCTTGCGTTTATGGGCCTCTCCTGGATTGTATGACGTTACAACGCATGCCATTACCTCACATGCCGTTGCAACGCAAATCTTTACCCCGAGTTGCTGTCGGGGGTGCGCTGGAAGTTGGAATAGTTTAATTTACTATTCCAATTCCAGTGTGTGCAACAGTAGAGAAGGTGTGGGAGTTAAATCCAACACTTTCTACCCCCTGCTACACACCTTTCGTGTTGCAACGGCATGCGGGGTAATGGCATGCGTTGTAACGCTTGCGGTGTAACGGCTGTTTCCCCCTCTCCTGTGCCTTTGATATGGTCAGCAGAGTGAAGCTTTGGGATAGTATAGCTAGGATGGTAATAGATCAGGCCCTTATATGGCTAATGCAAAGGATGCATTGGGACACTACAGTAAGGGTCAGATATGGTAAAGAGGATGAACTTTCCCCTAAAATTAATTCCCTGTTAGGGGTTAAACAAGGGTGTGTGATGGTACTGCGCCTGTTTCTCATTTATATTAACGACCTAGACTTTCATTTAACCCGAGTGGGGAAAGATTTGCCCAAAATAAAGTCTAGAGTGCTCCCGGTTTTATAGCATGCAGACAATGCAGCGTTAATGTGGAGAACAGCAAATGGGCTATACTTCTTTTAGATTAATTTTATAGTTTTATGGGGGGTCTAGATCTTAAAACAAATTAAAAAAAAATATTTTGTAATGAGCATTGGCCCTAAAAATTTGAAAACAATGTCATTTTATTTGGGTGGGTCGGAGTTAAGAATTTTGCTTATTTGGGATTCCCCCTGGATCAAAATTTAACATGGAAAAAAGTACAGAATACTAGGGTTGTTGAGTGTCAAAAGCTGTGGAGTCCCTCTTCACCATTGCTAGGAAGTTGGGACACAAGCGGATCAGAGAAATTATTAATATTAATAAGAGTTAATGTATCTCTGTGGTGTCATATAGAGCAGGGGTTTGGGATATAATGGTGCCGAGCCATTGGAGCAGGTCAAGAATACATTTCTGTGAAGACTTTTGGCAGTCCCCCAATCTACCCCCACTGTTATGTGCCAATCAGAGATTGTACTGACTCCTCCTACTATTGTGGCTCAGAATCTGGGGGAATCCGGAAGTGCAGCTATCAAGAGAAGTATTGGAAGACTGTCTTACTCTGGATAATGTTTATGCAATTCCCTGGTTTAGCTATATAAAACTGGTGTTTTCAAATGTAGGTTTGTCAGAATTGTTTGGGAAAACTGTGAATATAAATGCAAAGGCTGTATTTCAGGTGAAGGAAGCTTTTCAGGACAGGCAGGGTGGACTACATCAGGCGAACTTTGACAAACTGTGTGCCAGTGCCAATAACAACTTAATCAGATTGTCGTATGCGTGTGTCTCTTATCTCTCCTGGCTTTCTAACATGAATCCTAGATTTTATCTAACATGATTTCGATTTAACGTGCTTCATTTTTAGGTCTCGCCTAGGCAGCGCGCATGCGCTGCATTGGAGGGCCTTTAGCCGTCGCTCTGCTCATTTTCAAGCACTGGACTCGTGCTTGTGGCGGCATCCACCTTGCGGGAGCGAGCAGGGGCGCGCCACAAGCACGAGTGCAGTGCTTGAAAATGAGCAGACTGCGCGCGCAAATCTCTGAATTGTTTTCAACGTCCGACTTGAGCAACTTGAATACCTCCAGATAGGCAGAAGGAACAGAGGGCCCTGGCTGGACGTGCTTTACTTGCGTGGGCATATTATAATATGAGCAATGCTTGTTTCTGTAAAAGAGCCGCGTTTGAAACGTTCGCCAGACGCGCTATTTCATGAGCGGTGTTCGCGGTTCCTTTAACCCTTCTGTTGCCGGCGCGGATACCGCCAGAGACGACCCTGAATCAGCCTGTGCTCCCCTAATGAAGTCATGTAGGGCCCAATAACAGTCAGTGGGAAAACACACCACTGAACATGGGTTCAGGACAGTGCTTTAAATGGGAAAAAATAAGTGCAGGTACTCATTAAAATGAGCTAGAGGTGTAGTGAGGGGGCGGGGCTAGGGGCGGGGCTAAGGGCAAGACATGATGATACTTAACAACTTCTATATTAGTTGCAGCACATACCAAAATACATGAGAAATGTGTTTATATAAACAAAGCAGGTTAACTCATTACACAAAATGAAAGAGAAATGGGATAATATGTTAACATTTCCTTTGTTTGCAATAGTTGCACCTTCTTAATGTCATACTGTTAATTGCTGTTTGGTACAATACTATGGGGCCGATTCCGATTTCGGCCGGAAGGGCACCGAACGATGGTCGGAGCCCTTCCGACCGAATCGGAACGTGCCGCTCGGATTCCTTTCCGACCGAGCCATTCCGACAGGCTCGGTCGGAAAAGAATCCGACTCGGATTTCCGGATGGCTCACGACGGGTTCGGAGAGCCCGTCAGCCATCCGGAAATCCTCTGTACTCCCCGGCTGCCTCTTTGCGACCGAGGGAGTACGATGGCAGTTTCCACTGCCTTTTCGTGCTGGTCTTTCCGGCACGAAAAGGCAGTCGGTCACTGACTTTGGGGGCCCCCAGTGGGACCCCCATGGGTGCAAGGTCGCCGAATGGCGGCCTGGAGGCACCTATGGTGCCCCTCTGTTGAACCCTGCACCCGGTGGCAGGCACCTTGGGGTGCCGGCCACAGGGTGCAGGGTTGAACTGCACCCCTGCTTTCCCCAATGCCAGCATGCATTCCGTCCGGAATGCATGCTCCCATTGTGGGAGATACGAGTGCGACCGAACAGGGTTCGGTCGCATCGTACTGCCTGGGCCGTAACCGACGACAGCAGGTCGGTCGGTTACGGCTCCGGACCGATGTCGGACGGACCTGAGTCCGTCCGACATCGGAATCGGCCCCTAAATATTTTTGAGCACGTGAGTAGGAAGAAACTGAAAGTACCCCCACGTCGAACCAAAGCTCTTATGGCACCAAGCAAATGAAGCAACTCATCATGACCCTCCCCAGAAGATATCTCTTGTCTCTTCCATCAATCTATCCATTCATCCTTTCATCCTACCATTTACCTGCTGATGTCCACCATTTAACCTTTACATTCTATCATCTTCAGTCTTTCATCAATCATTCAGTTTTTCACCATTCCGTCTATCCACCCTTCATATCCAAACCTATCCATCCATCTCCAAACCTATCCATTCATCCTTTCACTCATCCATCTCTTTATCCACCCTTTCCCTCATCCATCAAGCCTTTCGCTCATCCATCCATCAACCCTTTCACTCCTTTATTCCATCCACCCTTTCACTCAATCCCTCCTTTCACTCATCCATCATCCACCCTTTCATCCATCCTCCCTACCTTTCATTCATCCATCCAGTCTTTCACTTATCCACCCATCATCCGCCCTTTTATCCATTCATCCACCCTCTTTCACCCATGCATGCTTTCACTCATCCATCCATCTATTCATCCATCCATCCATCTATACCTCCACCCTTGCTCACTCATCCATCCACTCACTCACTCATCCACTCACTCACCCACCCACCCACCCTCCCTTTTACGTTATTTATCAATCTTTGTCGCCGAGCAGACATGTACAAACAAAGTGCCACCCATTTTCTTTAAAATACCTCCTGAGAGTGTCTGGATTCTCTCTCTCTTTCTCTCACTTTTTTCTTACAAAAACAGGCATACACACAAACATAGCAGACACGCAAAAGACCAAGGTATGATAAAAGCCATCTTTTCTCTTCACCTACCATGGCTTTTTTAATTGCCACCAGGGCCAGACTGGCCATAGCCTGATTGCCACTGCCAGGGCACTGACATGATTCCTGTGTTTGCACAAATGCACAGGATAGTGTGAATGTGATTGACAGCACAGGGCCTGAATGGACCCTGCTCTGTCAAGCACAGCGTGATGGTGAGCACCCGGACATTATTCAAATGAGCCCTGCTGAATAGCTCAGCTGGGGCTCAGATGGGGGGTTGCAGAAGCGGCGCCTTGGCTGCCAGAGACACGTTCCACTCCTGCTCACCAGCACAGGCAATGAGCCTACCTTTTCATGAGTACCGGTACTCTCCACGGCAGTAGAGAAGTGCCGGTACTCAGAGAGATAAATCTAAGAAGTGCCGGTACTCAGTACCGGTGAGTACCGGCCCATTTAAAGCACTGGTTCAGGAGCATCGCTCTCGGCGTAAAGCGCTTCAACGCCTCGTCAGAGGTAGTAAGCGCTAAAAAATGCAATTGCAATACAATCCTCTCAAAACACGCCAGAAGCGGAAGCTGGGGTACCTGGCTTGGCGTCGCCCGTGTGCAGGCCCCGCCACCCTTCGGCTCATGGGTCCACCTTACTTAACACCCCTAGAGACTAAACGGGATTTTATAACATAAGCCGTGTCATGTTCTCGACCTTGGGAGGATGACAGGCCGAGGCAGCAGAATGCGATACATCCTCGTGACAGGCACCTAATCTACTGAGCTATCTTGCTGAATAGTTCGCTTCTCAGTTTGAGGCTCAAGTGTGAGCCCACGTCATACCGTGTGCAACGCAGGTCCGTTTCTACACGTAGGACGCACGGGCTGTGAATGGCGCCCCCTTGCGGGATCAGAGGCACAGCTGCCCTGGAGCACAGCAGTGTTGTATCCGTGTGCACGAGCACGGGTGGGGTACAAACACTGGTCCTTGCCTGGGCTGCCAAAGTGCCTTGACGGGGGGCTCTAGGCACACATGAAGTGGGCTGTCATTGGCGAAGAGGTGCCTCGTAGATCATTCGGCGGCCTTATTTATAATAATTTTAAAGGGGCAGCGGGCAGTGCAGTTCTGGGGTGTATTGCGACCGTCCTGGTTTGTGTTACAGCCCCCTGCGGGGCCCCACTGGGCGCTAAATGTCCCCTCTCAAAGTTGTACCCCTGACTCCCAGGGAAGTAAAGTACTTTCGTTTGGGGTGCAGCCCTCGTTCGAAGTGCTGACATGCTATTAAAACCCTCTACTCTTGGACACTGGATGGTGGTATGTATCAACAAGCATTGGCATAGCCTATAGGTCTCGCCTTTGGGACCTTATAAGTGTTTAGTTATTCAGCACAATATCCTTGGTGCAACAACATCAAGTGTTGCATGGCTAAACACTTATAAGGTCCCAAAGGTGAGACCTATTGGCTATGCCAATGCTTGTTTTTGTTGCATTTCCCAGGAAAGCAGCTTGGGGTTCGCTGTTGGCGAGATGTCTGTGTGACAATGTTCTCCAACATATCACCATGCACTTTATTCTATATTGTCACCAAGGAAGCGCTTCCTGTACCCAATTCTACGCTCATCTAAGATGAGATCTTGTAGTAGGCTAATGTTTTCCTGCAAAAGTTGTATAATATGGAACTCTTCGTTGCTGGGGCAAATTTCATCCATCATGCCCTGAGGATTAGAAATAGATATTGGTCGATGCAATGAACCGTGAGCATGGCATCACAGATATTTAACACACAGAGGGGCATATTTACAATGAAATGGCACAGAGCTGCAAGCAGTTTTGCTGCGCCAAGTTGCTTCATTTTGAAAATGCAGGGATGCGCCATATTTACAAGAATACGGCGCACCCCTGCACCGGGGCACAAACAGCAGCTGTGCACCAGGGTTCTACCAACCTGTTATCTTATGATTTTTAATGTATTTCTGGCTTAATTTTAGGGATGTTCTAGATACCTTTCATATTGCTGTAGTAGTTATAACCTTTGTTGCTGGTTTTTATGATTATAGTGTGATGTTATTTTCCTATGAACTGTTATCTTTATTGTGCTTTTATGGCTTATTGAAGGCCGAATAAATTTTGTTTGACTGATTGACTGACTGACTAATCATGGAATTTCTTTATAGAAGTCACAACATGATTTTAAAACATCAAAACAGCAGTTGTTGTTCTGTCAGAATTGGGGCTGCAGAGCAAATGTAATAAATCAACTCCAGTCACAACACAAACTAGAGACCGGAGTTATTTGTGAAACGTAAAAAAGGTGAGGTGTTTCCTTTAGAGGACATACTTCTCTCCCTTTTTTATGTTTCTTTAGTTGAAACACCTCCCTACAATTTGCCAGATGTCTTCTCTGCTGGACCTGATGATGTCATGCATTTACACTGCCCAGATTGCATGCTTGCATATTCAGCCATTGCAATGCTGCCTCAAGGACTGACTTAGCCAACAACAATACTGGGACTGGGATAACAAGCTCAGTAATTTAGTTGCTGCTTGTTAATAGATTCCAAGGTGGTGCCATCTAAAGAATTTGAAGGCAAGAATAGAGGGGTCTGAGTTGCAAAGTTTATATTGCAAGAAAAAATCTTCAAAAGTAGAGTTTGCAGGAAACACTTCAGCAAAGACTCCCTTTAAGGGGTCGATTCCGATCTCGGTCGGAAGGCCTCCGAATTGGATTCGGCTTCACCGGATCCGAGTCGGAGGCTCTGTTTCCGACCGAGTCGTACAGAGGTCCGGACGCCCAAGTATGATGCGAATGAACACGAAATCGCCGACCGAATCGTATCCGGGTCCGAACCTCTCCGTATGACTCGTTCGCACTCGATTCGTACCGCGCAATGGAGACGTTTTACGACCGAGCCAGTACGATGCACGATCCGGACAGCCGGATCGAGTCGGAGCCTCTGACACGTAAACGCTCTGGGAAGCGGACTTCGGGGGTCCGTGCCGGACCCCCCTTCACCCGTAGCCTGACGAGTCGGACACAGGGGGGGACCCAAGGGTCCCCCCTATACATGCATGTATGGTGCGGATGGCACCAACGCATACCCACTACAGGGGGCACCCTTTTCCGCAACGTACCCATTCAGTCAATGGGAGCCCATGTACGCGTCGTACGACCGGCTCCCATTGACTTCAATGGGAGTCCGACCGAACCGAGTCTGTCAGCATGCGGCTGCATCGTACTCGCTCGCTTGGAGCCAAGGGGCACGAATCGGTCGGAAATCGTTCCGCGAACGTGTCGGACGGAACGGTTTCCGACCAGGATCGGAATCGGCCCCTAAGTGGAAGAATTCCCTCACAAAAAATGATTTGAGAACATTATTAAACGGGTCACGTTTTGCACACAGTGAAAAGTTTGTAAACATTGAAGGCAAAATTTAAATTCCCCTCCAGAAAGGAAACAATTTGAAGTCTATTGTGATGGGTAGGAGATCATTACATAGGACAGATTAGGAATCAGGGACCTTGGTCTTCAGAGGAAACAACATATCACATCAATCTGCTGGAACCCAGAGCCATACAAAAAAGCAACAGAAAATGTTCCGGCTTCGCATGTAGATTTCACAAACCAGGGATGAAGGGAATTAACTTTTGATCAGGTGGCTCAGGACATTTCTTTATGATTTTAAGTCAAAACCTCCCATGCCAACAGAACTCATCAAGCTATCACAGTCCAAGTCTAGATGATCTCATTGCACTAGAATGGCCTCAACAATTATGGTTCTGTCATAACGCTTTTTGAGGTGATCTGTTTGGTCCTTGCTTTATTTACAGCTGCTTATGCTTTTGCATGTTTGCTCTCCATGTTAGTTGCCCCTTGCATTATAGGACACCAGAACTTGACCTAGTCAAAAGTTACCCGGGTGAGGAGCCCCACACATCCTCCAAAGTCAGTGCTCTCTCCTTTGAGGCTGTGCGTGAGTACACCAACAGCAGGCTCCCACAGGAGTTTGGGATCCAACTGGAGTATGAAAGGTCCTGTGAGAGCACAAGATCTTGCCGGAGTACACAAAATCCTGAAGGAGATGGAGATTTGCAGGAGACAAGGACAGCAGCCATCCTGAGCTCCATCACTATTTATATCATACCCAGTGTCCCTGGCAGGATCTCTGGCTTCATCAATAGAGTCCTGCCTTTCCTGTAACTTCAGTGGTCTGCCTTAGTCCACAACAGAATAAATAGCAAGTCACCATCCTGCAGCAAGTGGCTCATTCCTCACATCAATTTTGTGTGTTTACACGGACAACTGTTCCAAAACTACCTACAATTATTTTAAAACCCTCTAGCTGTCTTGGGAAGCAAAAAGAGCAAACATCACAGTATAGCAATCTTGTTTTTTTCTTTTTATGAAGAAGAAGAGTCATTGCATACAAATAACAATCAATTAAAACAACTCCTTCCCACATCCATATTATGAATACCAAAATAAAGCAAAGTAAATGTACAATTAATCTAACATTAACCTAAAGGAACAACAGCTAATTAATTATGGTAAATATCTCTATACATTTTTGTGTAGAGCCAATTCTTGCAGCATACAAACTGTCATATAGCTTCACCTGTTGCAACTTGTTTAGCCATTGAGTAAAGTCGGTACATCCCTAGATCTCCAATTCTCCAATATTAATGATCTAGTGATTAGCAAGGCAATATATACAATTTCTTTGTTGCTGTACAGTAATATCAATGGATTGTGGAATCATTCCAAACAAGACCCCATAGGAATCTAGACATAAAACAGCCTGACGCTTTTGGCTAATGGTCCCAAGCATCTTCTCCCAGAGTAATAAAGACGAGGTCAGGCGAAGCATATATGTAGCCAATCGCCCTTGGTGTTTGCACATTTAGGGGTCGATTCCGATCTCGGCCGGTAGGGCACCGAATCGGATTCGGCTGAACCGGATCCGATTCGGAGCCCTCTTTTCCGACCGAGTCGTACGTGCGTCCGGCCGGGCAAGTACGATGCGCGCCGCGAGCAGTCCGACCGACTCGCGCCGTCCGGCTCCAAGAAGCAGTCGGAGCCGTACTTTGGGGGTCCGTGTCGGACCCCCCTGCATGCGTAGCCGTGCGAGTCGCACACAGGGGGGACCCATGGGTCCCCCCTACCTGTGCGTGTACGGCGCAAGTCGCTTCGCCGCGTACACGCTGTAGGGGGCGCCCTTGTTCGCCTCGCACCCATTGAGTCAATGGGAGCTTGCGTACGCGTTGTACGACCGGCTCCCATTGACTTCAATGGGAGTCCGACCGAATCGAGTCCGATAGCATGCGTACGCATCGTACTCGTTCGGTCGGGCTGCTAGGGTCCGATTCGGTCGGAAATCTCTCCGGGTCCGGCTCGGTCGGAGAGATTTCCGGCCCGAATCGGAATCGGCCCCTTAATAGTGTGCGGAGACAGCAGGGTACATCTTGTGAATGATATATGGGGCACAATACATCCACTTACTGAAAAAAGCCATTCTTCTTGGGTTTGCAGCGTGGATGGCTCTGCAACAGATCTCATTATAAAAGCTCCAATTATTCTGATCAATCTTATAATTTGTTGTAATTATTATAGTACTTAACAAACAGAGTAGTGCTTCTTTCACCAGTTTTGAACATAAGAGGTGATACCAATTACCTATACCTTTGAGATGGAATGCAAAGTACATCTTACTTTTGTTTTGTGCTAATTGAGAAGAGTCTTGGATGCTCGCCCGTATGACATTTTTGATTTATAAATAGCTAAGCCATAGGTTGGGAACTATCTCTGGATGAATATCGACTAGCTGGTTCCAAGATATAACAGATTCTCCTTGAAAGAAAGTTGCCAGCAGAGGACATTGGCCCTTTCCCAGTTGGAGATAGCAGATTTATCTAACTGTAGACCTAGATGACAACAATTTTTTAGATGTAACAATAGATTGATCCAATGTACGTTGTACTCCTGTCAAAAATGATCATGTCTAAAGGCTTGAATATGGGGTGTCTTGTACCTAGTACGCTTAAACGGCCTAAGTATTTAAAAAAATGTCATGGCCTCAACACCAACTTCTCTAAGCATGATGCTGAGATAAACACAGTTAGAGAGATTTCTGGCGGTAGTCATATGAGTTATCCAATTGAGCAGAGCGGCCGGATAGTACAGTTTGATTCTTGGAAGCGCCAGCCCTCCTTCTTCTATAATTAGTTGTAATAACTTTAGGTTAGTGTGAGGTATTTTTCCCTATCATAAAAAATGCCTTACCATTTGATCAAATTCATCAAAAACAATTTGTGGGGCCTTGATCATAACATTGGAAAAATAAAAATAAACAAAGAGAGATTAGCCATTTTAATCAAAGCGACCTAACCAATAATGGTAAGAGATTGCCACGCACTTTACTCATGGTTGAAGTGAAATTCAGTCGAAATAAATCAGAAGGATTGGAAGTAACATAGACCCCCAAATATCTAATCGGATTTCCTATTGAATAATTTGCCCACATTTCAACAAGTAGAACGGATGGAGGGCTATTAACTAGTAAGGCTTACGATTTAGAGTGATTCATTTTATAGCCTGCAATGCATGTAAATTCCCAAAATTTTGGCAAACATGTTTTGAATATTACCTTCAGCTGCTGCCAGATATAGTATCATATCATTGGAGAATAATTGTACTTTCGCAATACCACCTATTGGAGGCATAATTGTGGGATCTTGCCTCAGAGCACAGGCCAAAGGCTCAATAAATAATGAAAAGGGAACAGGGGACATTAGACAACCCTGCCTCATGCCACGCCTCATAGTAATGTGGCCACTGCCTTTGGATCGATCATAATTTTAGCTTCAGTTTTATTATAGAGATTACCCAGCAGGTCGACAAATCTAAATGGAAATCCTAACGTAATCAAAATTACAAATAACACGTACCACTGCACCAAATCAAATGCTTTTTCTGCGTCAAGCATTATGATAACTGCCTTGGTCTTATTGACAGAATAGTAGTCATTAACAATTAGTATTGTTTGACATCAATCTGGAGGGTAGAAAGCCATTCGGATATTGATGAACCAAGCTTTGCGCTAATGGGGCCAATCTACTTGTCATTATTTTCTTGAAGATCTTATAGTCACAACTGAAAAGTCTACTAGGGCGATAAGAACCTGGGTTTTCCCTTTTTCATGATGACTGCCTCCGTGAAAGTACTCGGGGCGCCTTGTCTTCCAAAATGTCATAATGTAGTATGACCAAAATTTTACTTAGTTGATGCCTAAATAATTTATACACTTCTGCGGTCAAGCCATCGCTCCCGCAAGCTTTGCCAACCCAATGAGATAGGCAGAGCAAAGCTCCACGCTATTCAACAAATAGAGCAGGCATCTGTATTGATTGCAAAAACTTATTAACACATTAAGATGTAGATTCTTTATTTACCGAATAAAGCCGTGAATAATGTTTAAGGAAGACATTGCCAATATAGGGCCCGATTCTGATGCGGGTTGGAAAAGCTTCCCGACCGAGGGCCTGATTCTGATGCGGTTAGGAAGGCCTTCTAACGGCATTTGCTCCTTCCAAATCGGATCGGGAACGTGTCTTCCTGACCGAGGGCCCAATTCTGATGCGGTTAGGAACAAATGTTCCCATTGAAGTCAATGGGAGTTCAACCAAATCGTATCTGGAAGCATCCGGATGCATCCTACTCCGCCGGTCGGACTTTCCCGATCCGAGTGGGTCGGACACCATTTCCCAACCGATTCGGTCGGGAAGCTTTTCCAACCCGCATCAGAATCGGCCCCTAAGTCTGGCCGGTTAACAAACTCGCTGGTGCCATTATCCAGAATTGAATTGATGACAGCATTATTATTTTTTTTCCTTACTGCCCATGCTAAATAGCAACCAGCATGTTCGCTTTCCTCATAACTTTTTTGGAAGCTGGTATTTTGATTCACTATTTCTGCTGCAATAAAGTAATCCTTCAAACTTTGCGGAGCTTGGCTAACTTCAACTCTGGTTACTTGTGTGTTTGATGTAATAAAAGCTACGGTTGCATAGTCTAAAGTGAACTGTAGCTGGGAGGCTTTAGCTTTGTTTTATTTGACAAGCTGTGCTTTATAAGAGATGGCTTCGTAAGTAGACACAATATCGACATTTAAATATCGACATGCCATTATATCGAGTTTTAAATATCGATAGTATAAATATCGGTTTAAAATATCGATGTTAATAATATCGTTTTAGTATGTTGTTATAAATATCATTGTGATAAATATCGTTTGCTAAAATATCAACATTAAAATATATCGTTTTACTATTTTTTTTTATTATGTTACATGTTTGTAAATGTTATAATAATTGTTAAATGTTAAAAAAATTAGAATTATAATTTCTTTTTAGGAGCAGGATGTTGGATTTATAGGGGATAAGGGAGGGAGTGTTTTAAAATGTTTTAATTTAAATATTCTATAAAATTAAAATTTTAAAATGAATTACATTTTTTTAGGTGCGGGATGTTGGGTTTATAGGGGATAATGGTGGGGATTGTTTTTAAAAAAAATATGTAAAATTCAAACAAAAATTTAAAATTTAAAATGAAATTATAATTTTATTTTTAGGAGCGGGATGTTGGGTTTATAGGGGATAAAGGTGGGGAGTGTTTTAAAAACATGTTTTTTAAAATTCCTAAAAAATTTGAAAATTTAAATTCAAAATATATTTGTATTTTTTAGGAGGGGGATGTTGTGTTTATAGGGGTTAAGGGTGGGTAGTAATTTTTTAATTCAAATTTTATAAATTTTAATGGAATTATAATTTTTGGGGAAGTGGGATGTTGTGTTTATAGGTGATAAAGATGTTTTTTTTAATTTAAAATGTAAAAATTTAAATTTAATATTTATGTAATTATTACAATTTTATTAATGAGAGTACATTTTTGCTTTATAGTGTAATATATATCTTAATTTGGTATTAATAATAAAAATATGTATTAATAATTTGAAAAAATTATAAAAAATTAATATTTGTGTATGTAATAAATTGTGAAATATATGTTTAATTTTTTTTTTTAATTACATTATTATGTATATTTAAAGATTGTGTTAAAAATTGTTACAGTATTTAAATTTATAGTTTTATGAGTGTAAATATTGTTATGTAAGGGGCATATTGTGTATTTTCTTTATAAAAAAATTGACATTTTAAATTTAATTTAACATTTTTAATATATTTCTGAGAAATACTAATTAATTATTGAGAAAACATTATGTACATAGATTATAGTGTATGAAATTATAATTAAAATATGTTTATAAACTATTTAGTAATGAGAGAAAATATTTTTTAAATTAAAAAAATTTCAAATTTGTAATTGTTATGAATGTATGATAAAGTAGTGAATATTGAAATATGATAGAGTATCAAATGATTTTAATGTAGATGTGTTTTGTGTTGATATAGTATATATATATTGATACATTTTTACATGTATTATAATAAATAATAATTAAACATTTTGTGTACATTATTTTTTTAGGAAATATTTTTAACAGAGATTTAGGGGCCCATTACGATACCCGGCGTAAAAAAATCCGCCAGGCATGGAAGCGGCAAAAATCCGCCCGCACACACCGTCTGAACACCGACCACGCCATTACGATTACACAAACCGAAAACCGCCATCGGCGGAAAAATCACACAAGATACCGCCCGCCATCGTCCGAGTCGGAGTCAAACCGCCCGCCACGGACGGAAACACGCACGACAACACAAAACCGCCCGCCCTCACGGCCGACACACCGCACGTGAAATTACGATCGCACCGCCATGAGCGCGGGAAAACTACAAATATACCGCCCGCCAGCGCAAACAACGCCGATGAGAATCGACACGGCAGAAGCCATGGCGCCCACGTCCCTGCACAGAAACCATCCGCTCACAAAACCAATCGCACACAACATGGCCAACAAGTCCACACAGCAAGGCACGCACAAATACACAAGCACAGTACACATCCCGAAAACACCCCCGGACAAACAAAAACTACAAAGGCCAGAACCCCAGACACAACACACCTGAAAACAACAGACCATGAGGACACACCCACATAGGTAAGTACAAAAGCAGCACTCCCACAGACCACAACCCCTTGCAACATTGCAAACCAGAGAGGAGAGGAGAGGACACAGTGACACAGCAAGGACAGCAGCACACCACAGAAACGCACACATCACAACCACCACCACCACCACCACCACCACCAAACACCTGCACCACAAACCCCCTGCACATTACACAACACACACCGCACCAGCACCACAAACACCATGGCACCACAAAGAATGCCCAAGTTCACGCCCATTGAGCTGACGGTCATGGTCGACGAGATCATCAAGGTGCACCCACAAATCTATGGGAACATGGTCCAGCACACACCACTAGCCACCAGAAACAGAATGTGGAACCGGATCGTAGACCAGGTCAATGCAGTCGGGACCCTGCCCAGGAACAGAGGAGAAATAAACAAACGTTGGAATGACGTCAAGAGCCTGGTCAAGAAGAAGGAGGGCAAAAACAGAGAGCTGGCTGCCGTCACTGGCGGAGGGAATCCCGCGCTCTTCAAGACCTTCAAAGCGTGGGAGGAGAAGGTGCGAGTCATAATACATCCGGAGATCCTCGCCGGATTAGCAGGGGAGTGGAGGCTGGTAAGTACAAACTAATGTATACCAGCACACCGCTATGTACTCACATGCACTACCACCATGCCACAGCTCCCAGGGACAAACACCCCCATGTCCAGCACACAATACACAACACATCACACACACATGCAACAGACACCACCACACACAGCCCAAACCGAACAACTGTAAGATACGTGGGGACATGTGTACACTCAGCCAGCCACGTAACCACCAACAGGTCCCCAAATATGCCAGAAGCGCCACAACGAGCACCCACCACACCCATGTGTCCGCCACAGCTGCACTAACCGACAAGTAACAGGTAAGTGGCAGGAACACAAAGTGCAGTGGGTGGGACGGTGGACAGCCCAAGTACAACACACACCAGGCCCCTAGTCCCACAGCACAGCAAGGAGGAGCATCCCCCACACCCCACAGCCACGTGTCAGCCACCGCAGTGCACAACGACAGCCGAAAGGCAGACATCACGGTCCACAGCAATCGGTGTGAGTGGGTGTCCAGCCACCCCCAGGACCCACAACACCCCCCCACCCCCACAGACCTGCAACATGGAGCACCCCCCGCTTAGAGCCATGTGGCATCCAGTACAGTGCACGCACGAACAACTTGCAGGTGGGAAACTGGACAGGGCTGGATTACTGGAGGCATGAGGACCGGAACACGACCAACACATGGGACATGTCACGTAGCAGACGAACACGCAGCACCGCCCACCGTCACGAACAAGTGAACAATGTGCACACGGACATGAACAACAGACTCACACCCCACATGACCCATCACAGACATAGCAACACCCAAGGAGCCACGTCTGCATGCACAAGCCACACTGAATATAGTACCACACGGCAGCCACTGTGCAACTCATCACACACAACCGAAACACCATTGAAGTCCTGTCCATGTAGCCCCTACTGCCTGTCAACCACACACCCCACAACTACGCCTATGTAAGACAAACAACACTAGACGCAACAGAGCGGAACAACATAAATGCACACGAACACCACTGAACCCATCAAACACACAGACACACCATGCACATACAACATACCATCCATCCCATCCGTCAGCCCCAGTCTCATGAAAGGCATGACATCCGCACAGCTGCCACACATACAGCAGTCACGCTAAGATACATGCCCATGACCAACCATGTGCCAGAAGTCAATGAAGCGCACGACACACTGTGAGCAACAACACACAACATGGGCCACCCCCCGAGCACTGCAGTGATGCACATGGCACAGGGCAGCACGCACACCAAGGAGATGGGACAACTGCAATACGTTGGCTGGCACACAACCATCACTCACTCATAACGATGCGTCCAATGCCATGTCCAGTAATCACAACAGACAGCAAATATGCAGGCCATGTCAAGCATGCACACACCTCAAACCATGCACTGTCATGCTGCCACAACACATGTCACGTTCGGCACCCATGGCTCACAGCATGTACCCCAAAAGCATATCCCCTCCCAAATGCGAATCTGGGGCATGGCCCCCATGTTGCCATATGCGTTCCTAAGCGTTCCATTTGAACCCCAAAAGCATATTCCCTCCCAAATGCGAATCTGGGGCATGGCCCCCATGTTGCCATATGCGTTCCTAAGCGTTCCATTTGAACCCCAAAAGCATATTCCCTCCCAAATGCGAATCTGGGGCATGGCCCCCATGTTGCCATATGCGTTCCTAAGCGTTCCATTTGAACCCCAAAAGCATATTCCCTCCCAAATGCGAATCTGGGGCATGGCCCCCATGTTGCCATATGCGTTCCTAAGCGTTCCATTTGAACCCCAAAAGCATATTCCCTCCCAAATGCGAATCTGGGGCATGGCCCCCATGTTGCCATATGCGTTCCTAAGCGTTCCATTTGAACCCCAAAAGCATATTCCCTCCCAAATGCGAATCTGGGGCATGGCCCCCATGTTGCCATATGCGTTCCTAAGCGTTCCATTTGAACCCCAAAAGCATATTCCCTCCCAAATGCGAATCTGGGGCATGGCCCCCATGTTGCCATATGCGTTCCTAAGCGTTCCATTTGAACCCCAAAAGCATATTCCCTCCCAAATGCGAATCTGGGGCATGGCCCCCATGTTGCCATATGCGTTCCTAAGCGTTCCATTTGAACCCCAAAAGCATATTCCCTCCCAAATGCGAATCTGGGGCATGGCCCCCATGTTGCCATATGCGTTCCTAAGCGTTCCATTTGAACCCCAAAAGCATATTCCCACCCAAATGCGAATCTGGGGCATGGCCCCCATGTTGCCATATGCGTTCCTAAGCGTCCCATCTGAACACCAAAAGCAAAGTACAAACCAGACCCAGGATGGGCCAGGAGCCCGCATACACCAGAGTCACAATAAGTAGGGGCACAGCAACACACCCATCGGCATGGCCAATCCGTCCCATGCCACATGTGCACAGCACACAGTCCCATTGCCAAGCACACACAACTACAAATGCTACAGCCACACACACGCCTCCGGGAAACCCATGTACGAGATTGCACGAACTGTTAATGTCAGACGACAAATACATACTTCGCCAGGTGCAACACAATAACAAATCTCATTCTCTCCACAGGTGACGAACTGCTGGATGCTGGGGATGGAGCCAGCAGCCAGCACAGCCAGCCTACAAGCCCCCAACGAGGACACACGGATGTGGAGGATCTGTCCTCCTCTTCGGACACGGACCACCAAGCAGGCCCATCTGGTGTGGCAGGGCCCAGCCGCTCCCCAGGACCCCTCCTACCCACCAACCCATCATCCAGGGCTGCTGAACATTCCCAGCCCCCTGCTGCCACTGTCGTTGCGGCCACACCCACGGTCATTGCGGCCACTACCACTGCCGCAACCGCCACCATCGCCGCACCGACCACCACCGCCGCCACCACCACCACGTCTTCGCTGGCACCAGCCCCAGCGCAGGTGGTGGCCCGGCCGACTGGATCCACCCTGGGAGCCACAGCGAGGACCGTGGTGAGCAATGTGGCTAGTGGGCAGGCCGGTGGCAGCAGGACTGGTAGGAGGAGCAGGGTCAGGGAAACGCCAGCCTCCCCTGGGAGCCATGCCCTGCCTCAAATGGCCAGAGTCCTTGGGGCCTATGAAGAGGCCCAAGGACAATGGGCCAGGTCAGCTACAGACACGCGTGAAGTGCTGGGGGTGCTGAGGTCCATGGACGCCCGTATGGGCCAACTCGTGGACCTCATGGGCCAGCTGGTGGTGGCGGTGAGGTCACAGCCAGGGACAGCAGCTCCCCCTCCGCCACCACCTGCCGGGGCGCAGGGTCGAGCAGCAGTGTCCAGTTCCCCTGCGTCCACAGCCAGTGAGCACACCTCAACCACCAGCATGTCGCAAGCAGGCACCCCCTCGCAAACGTGGAAGGGGCCGTCCGAAGTGGAAACCGATCTCCCGGGAGGACTTTGCACGCTCCAACCGCAAGTGAGGCAGCCAGCCAGCCTTCCTTGACCAGCCACTGCATTGACTTGGACTACGATCCCACTCCACACAGCCATCTGGATGGCATGTGTGTGTTGGACTATGGACATAGAACCAGTGGGTACACCCTGAGCATCACGCAGCCATGACCGACAGCTCATTGTCACTGCACGCACCACTTTTGTCATCACCTTACACACAATCACATGTCACAGTTTGAAATAAATGCACCTCTTACACTAACTGCTGTTTGTGCCCTGTGTTTTATTTGTACGGAATACAACGGCCACCTTGGGCGGAAAGGCACCTGATGCGTGGCATGGCAATGGAATCCGGAGGGCCTGTAGGGACCTAGGGGTGGGAGACAGAACAGGAGCACATTCAATGAGTGTGTCACACACCCATCACACAGTACATGTCAACAACTACAAGCAATGTACACACATCGCACAGAGCAATAGGGCACAATGCCACAGCCACCAACAGTGGCATACTACCCTGGCCATGGAGCGTTGACACACAGCACGCAGTGAACAAACGGCCACCCTGACACAGCACACACACACCTGCACAGATACAGCCACATCAGCCGTCGTACATGGACACTCACCGTCAAGTGAAGTAGCGGGCGATGAGCTGCTGCCGCACATTACCAGCTTCCTCCTCTCCGCTGTCCTCCTCACTCGAGCTGTCCTGGTCTGCGGGCTGGGGCCCTGGTTGATCTCCGTCATCCACGATGAGGGGGATCTGCTTCCGAATGGCCAGATTGTGCAGCATGCAGCACGCCACCACTATCCGGCACACCTTCTGTGGGGAGTACGCCAGCGCACCCCCGGTGCGGTCCAGGCACCTGAACCTGGACTTGAGGAGGCCAAAGGTACGCTCGACCACACGTCTGGTCCTCCCATGTGCCTCATTGTAGCGATCGTCTGCTGGGGTGCGAGGATTCCTCAATGGACTGAGCAGCCATGCCCCATTCGGGTACGCAGAGTCACCTGGGTGTGAGGGACACAGAGAACCGTTGCTATTCCAACTGGACAGGGGACAGCATCGCACAACCAGCACGCTACACCACTCCACATACTCACCGACAATACAGCCACGATCCTGTTGCATATTGGACATCAGTCGTGGCAAGATGGTGTTGCGCATTATGTGTGCGTCATGGGCCGAGCCTGGGAACTTTGCACACACGTGGGTGATCACCATGTCCGCAAGGCACACCACTTGCACATTCAGGGAGTGCGTGTGCTTCCTGTTGCGGTACAGGTGCTCAGTGGCCTGTGGTGGAACAAGGCCGACATGTGTGCAGTCAATGGCTCCAACGACGTGTGGGATTCTGCCAAGGGCATAGAATGCACCCTTCACTGCCGCCAATTCACGAGCCCTGGGGAAGCGGATGTACCTGTTTCGGTACAGCATCATGGCTGCCAGTACATCCCTCAGCACCTTGCTGAACATGGGCTGGGACATCCCTCCTCCAATGCCCACTGTGTGCTGGAATGACCCAGTGGCGAAGAAATGCATGGCGGCCATCACCTTAGCCGTGGGGGTGACAGCAGTCGGATACACCCTGCGGGGTCAGAGATGGGGTTCTAACATGGCACACAGTCGATGCAGGGTTGGCCTGTCCAGCCGAAACTTCCTAATAACCTCTGTATCGTCCATGTCCGCCAGCAATTGGTATGGGCGGTCAATGTTCGGTCTCCGCCTAGGGACAATGGCAGAGGACACATGTCAAAGCAACACAACACATAGCAATATCGCATACACATCACTGACATGACTGAGCAAGCACATGAGCCACAGCCCAGCTGTCAAGCTGGGACGGCACGGCCACAATACACTTACACAGGTCTCCCAACAATGGCAATGGCTAGTGATACAAACCACTGCCATGTGCATGCACATGGGGATCTAGGCCCCAATGACTTGCGGGGCGTGCTGATGGGGACTGACTGCATATCCGTCAAGCGGCAACGCCACGGCAACATGAATGTCTGCTGAGCATGGAACTGCTTCCGCGGCTGGATGAGTATGGCACACGACGACGACGATGTGGGCACAGGCTGAGCGGCCAAAACAAGTGGGACCTGTGGCACGAGGGGATATGAGACAGTAGTAGGTGTCAGCACTGCACCCTATGTACAGCACTGTACGGATCACACCTCCCGAAACATTGACAGGTGTCCACATTGACAGCCCCATGCCAAGACGGCTGTGTGCTTGCAGTCACACGTCACAGGTGAGAGGTTACATTGCACGTGCCAGGTGGCAGACGTACATAGTGGGAGCTGGCATGTGTGTGCATGTGTCTCCTGTTCAGGATCCACCAGATGGGCGCTGACTCTGTACTGACCATTGGACACAGCATGTTCCGTGGAAGGCTTGTGTGTGTGGGATGGTGGCACTGGATGTGCCTCCGTTGGGTGGGGGCCATGCACAGGGCGGGTACGTCGATGATTGCGCATTGTTGGTCACGGTGGGTGCACCAACTAAGATGTGTTGCCCTGTGTTAAATTCCTATGTCCGCATGATGATGGACTGTAGATGTGGGCAGACTACACATTGGTCGATGTGCTGTCTATATGCATGTGCCTTCACACCAGGCACAGCTGCCCCTGCACATGTGACCCCTGCTGGACTCGCTGCTGGGTCTGTGGAGCTGATGCACCTTCTGCGCGTGGGGCGGACAGCTCTCCTCACTTCCCTCATTGCGCATGTCATGACTTTGCCGCAGGTGACATGGATCATGGAGGGCCCACATGTACGCGTGGGTAGGCTACACATGATTGTTCACTGGTCGCCACCCCCAGTCAGTGTTTCGAATGGGAAGGTTGTCGTGCTGGTGGTATGTTCGATGTGGCGGATGGGCGGGCCTAGGTGCGGGCTTACATTCCGGACATGGGGGGTAGTTGGATTGGCGACTAGTTGCAGTACACACGGGACACGTCTCTTCCTTTCCACATCTGGGTCATCCCTTGTACTAACTGACAGTGATACAGTCATCTTCGCCCCAGCCCTCATGTCCTCCCCTCGCTCCCCCAATATGCATGCTCACCTGCGAGGCTAGCGCTTGCACAGGCAGCCCCAAGCTCGCACCAGAGAGGGCAAGGAGTGTATGTGTGGGTCCAGTTGCACGAGTGGGCTGTCTCAGGGTATAATGTGTGGCGGGACGCCGTCCACCTGCGTGGTGCCCCAAATGGAGACCCGGCCTGCATGGACTATGCATCACAGTCTTCGCCTTCCGGATTCGCCACCTGCGACACCCAGTGGCTGTGGCTGCCCTTGCGGCCAGGCCGCGTCCGTCTGTGGCTGATGGCCCACACATTCACTCTTTGGCCTCTCTGGGGAGGGCTCGGGGGTGGTGGCGCACGCGCTTGCACTTAGTCGCAATGGCATGTGGCGTGGTTGGTATGATGGGCAATGGATGGGATGGTGCGAGCCACCTCCCGTGACGTCAGTGCTGCTCGTGCTGTGGTGCGTCCCCCCTACACTTCCATTTGACTTGTGCCATGCTAGACGTTGAGGTTCTATTGCCTGCGTGATATGACCAGGAGGAGCGCGAGGAGACCTCTCACACACCATGCTCCACTGCCATCCCGTGCCCTGTATCGCCTGTGCGGATTCACTATGTTGGGGTTACACCTGGTCGACTGGGGCTGTGTGTGCCTTGTCAAGGGGCATGGCGGGCGCACAACAGGATCCAGCTTGTCCACAGAGGGTGGGCTGAGGTGCGCCTGGTACCGCTTTGTACGTGTGCCCGGCTGCTGTGCACACACGTGTTCACTCCCCCGACAGGTGTCCTCTCACAATGCCCAGGGAAGCGGTGGTGTACTGTTCATGACCCCTCCCAACACGGCGTGCTCCAACTTGGCATGTGCGCATCTACCCGTCACACCCACCCACCTGAGCACTGCGTCCATACGACTTCACACGACACATGTGTGTCTTCCACAGTTGTGCTACTCATTTGCGTTGACATCCAATACCAGTGGACTACATGGTCATGTCACGACTGCCGTGTACTTCACATACTCTCATCCTCTCTCATTCGTACTTGTGAAATGAGTCAGCGGAGACAGTTTTGGTTTCAAGCATTATATTGAGTCTTCTGTCCTCTGTGATGCAGTATAGTGGACACTACTGGCAGCGGAATACATGTTGAGGATATACTGAGCATGATTGCAAATGGGATAGGGTGTGGGGTTACATGTGATTGGCTGTTGCATGTGGGATGTGGGCTTCAGAGTGACATCTGCTTGGCCAAGGCTGTGCTAATGTACATTTACGTATAGCTGCGGAGCTGCGGACTTTGACACAGACGGTATACATGTAGCCTACCAGACCGCTTGGCATCATGGGCACAGTCCATCTCAGTTCCATGTGACAGGTTTGCTGCGGTTGTTCCTCATGCACGCGTGCATGTGAGATGACATCAGGGCATGTGCTTGCGTGCATGCAGCGGCGTGCCACTTGTTGTTGCACTGTGGTGGTTACTGGACATGTCACAGTCACTGGGGTCGTGTTGTTGTTGTATGCACTTGTCGTCCATGCAAAGGTCCTGGTATGGGATTCCCGGGGCGGGGTGGGAGGGGTGCAGCACCCACAGACTCCAGGCGACCTATTCATGTCCACTGAGCGGTGTGTGTGTCCATGTGCGCTGGATCCATGTCGTGTCCTGGTTGTTCGTGCAGTTCCGTCCATGTGGGTGCGATTCACAGAGCCCATGCCACTGCCTCCCACGATGCATGCGGTGTTCCTGGATGTGATGGGGAACAGTGTGCATGTCCCGGTCATATCCGATGTCATGGCGATGTCGTTGATGGTGTGGTTACAGTTGCCGGTCGTTTGGTATGGCTGTTGTGGTGGTGACTGGCCAGTCCGTGCGGAAGCTAAGCATGGGTGCGGGGTTGGACATCATAGGTCAATCGGGGAACCTGCGTTGTGGTCCGACGAATTTACAGGTTGTCAGGTATGCGATGCCGTCCAGCAGGGCTTCCATGTCATTGGTGGTGTACATGTTTGCCAGCCAATGTAGCGGATGGTGGCTGTCAAGGTGTTGTTCGTAAGTTGTCCCTTGGAGGACCATGATGGGGCATGCTGGGTGACATTCGATGTAGCTGTTCTCGATGATCCGTCGTGTGGAGGCACAGTGGTCCCATTTCAGTGCGGGTGCGATGTTGGCCACATACGCCATGCCCCCATAGGCAGAGCAGGCCCTGTCGTGTGCGTCCAGAGGGAGGAGTAGTGGTAGCAGGTCCGCCTTCAGACATGCCGGGTTGGAGAGGCATATCTCCACGGGATGCTGGTAGGGACACCTCCGACAGTAGAAGACGGGCATGACGCAGCTGAACAATGTGATGCGGTAAGTCAGTCGGTAACTTACGTTCAGCAGGGACAGGAGATCGCATCCCAATATATGAAACAGGTTGGTTTTGTACAGCTTGAGCTGTTCGGCGTAGTTGGGTAGGTGTGTTGCGGTTGCCATTTCGCAGCGGTGCGTTGTGGTGGCGTGCTCCGGCTGTGTGTGCAGTCTGCAATGTGCCCGCTCCGAGGTTGCTGTGAGCTCTGTGTAGTCGTAGGGAGACAGGGCTTGTGTTCTGTTGGCTTGTTTGGAGGACACGGGCCCTCATCCCACATGCTTCTCAGACAGTTCAAGGTCAGTGATGTGTGACTCCTTCCAATTAACTTGCATGTGGCCGACATGGGGGAGTGTTTTCTTCTTTCTTCCCCGTCCGTTGTGTGCTTCTGTGATATGCGCTATCTGCCCTGTGGTCGGTCTCCTCGGCATGCCTGTGTTGGTCTATTCTTGGACAATGGCTGTATTCACCGGCTTCTGTCGTAGGGCTGTGGTTTCGGAGTTGGAATGGAAGGTCATTCAGTGCTGTCTGCTCTCCCTTGTGTGGGCGGCAGGCTGCCTTTCCGCTCTGCGTTGGGCCTTGTGTGTGAATGTTATTCTTGGGCCACCTGTTGTCGGTCCCCGGGCTCTTTGGTGTTCCGTTTTATATGTCTTGTTCATATGTGCAGGGTGGTATGGGTGTTTCAGTGTGGTACTGGCGTTCCTCTTCCCGAAGGGGCCCTGCTTCTCCTAGTTGGTGTTGCCGCCGCTGTGTGCTACGCCATGTTTGTTACACTGGGGTGTGTCCTGCTGTTGCGTGTCTTCACTGACATGTGTGCGTCAGTTGTGTGGCGTTGGGTGTTGTCCGTGAATTGGGCGTTGGGGACATGTCTGTGGCAGGCCTGTCACGTGTCATGTGCGTTCGGGGTGGGGCTGATGTGTGTGCTGCTTGGTTGTGTCCCTGTGTCTGTGTGCGACGCATGCATGGCGCTGCGGTTGGCCTCTGCGTTGTGCGCATGTGTGGCGGCGTCATCGGCGCTTTGGGGCCGTGACGGGGTGGTTGGTTCCTAGTCCCAGGTGGTGTGTACACATGTGTTACGCGATGTTACGATTTGGCCTGTGTGTCATATGTGGATGCAATGGTGGATGTGTAGTGTACACGCGCTGGTGGGGGGTTGTCCGCTTTTTCCGCCCTTGCACTGTGTGCGCTGTTTGCGTGCACTTGTTGTGTGTGTGCCTACCTGCGTCTCCGCGGTACGTTGCGTCCTTGGTGGTGCATCAGCAGGAGCATGGGGAGGGCCTGCAGTGCTGGATTCATGCTCGGGGAGCCGCTTCTTCGTTGTCCGTGCTCGGCGTCCGTGTTACCGCTTCGGTTTGTCGTACGGTATCTCTTGGCCGTGGGAGCCGTTTGTTTGCGGCATCGTAATTTATACGCCGGGCGGGACGTGTTTCGTCGGACGGTGTGTGTCAGTTGAGCTGCGCCGCTACGTGTACGGGCGCACTTTGATGGCGGACGGTGTTGCTGGCTTGCCGGCGGTGTTTGGCCTACTTTTCGCATCGTAATTGGGCGGGCGTGTGGACTGCTGCGTGCCGGCGGTAACTGGTGGTTTTTGCATCCGCCAGCACGGCGGTTGTGCTTCCGCCCGCCATCGTAATGAGCCCCTTAGTTTGTTTTTAAAAACAATAATCGTAAAAAATGTTGGGCAATGATATATTTTTAAAATTGAAACATTATAAAAAATGTATTCATTATTATTAATACAAGAAATTTTATTTATTATATTTATTTCTGGGAAAAAATATATTGATAATAAATCACTGTTTTTTATATATGTGTTAATTTATGAATATGTTAATATATATTTAAACAAAATATAAAAATAAAAGTGTTTATGATATATCATATGTGGGTATTATAATTATATATGTTTGTTGTTTTTGAATTTTAATTTTATGATTAATTTTTATTTATGAATATTAATTTTTTAATGGATACCTACTATCAATTTTTATTAATTAATATCTTTTTTATTGGGAATAGTAAATTAAATGTGTTTAGTGTCCAGCACCTTTCCTGAGTTAATATACTTTGGAGTGGGAATAGTAAATTATATATGTTTAGTGTCCAGCACCTTCCCTGAGTTAATATAAATTGGAGTGGGAATAGTAAATTATATATGTTTAGTGTCCAGCACCTTCCCTGAGTTAATATACGTTGGAGTGGGAATAGTAAATTATATATGTTTAGTGTCCAGCCCCTTCCCCGAGTTGATATAGTTTGCAGTGGGAATAGTAAATTATATATGTTTACTGTCCAGCACCTTCCCTGACTTAATATAAATTGGAGTGGGAATAGTAAATTATATATGTTTAGGGGCCAATTCCGATTCGGGCCGGAAAACGTACCGACCGACTCGGTACGGGAATTTAGTCCGACCGACTCGGACCGGCGCTGCACGACCCGGGTAGTACGATGAAATGAATGTGAAATCCGACAGACTCGGACGGAATACAAAACGACCGACCGAGCCGGACGGAAACAAGCCATCCGGCCGGGAAATCAGGCGAAACGAACCGACCGACACGCACTCGGATTGAACCCGAACGAAACGTACCCGCGAACTCCGACCCGCGTAGTACGATGCTGTGCGTGCAAAACACGACCTACTCGCCCGGAGCACAAGCCGTACGACCGACACGCATACAAAACCCAGCCGAAGAAACCCAATACTACGCGACCGACTCGTACGCCGCATATGAAACCTAGCTGACACATAGCGGGAACGAGTCGGACAAGATCACACCAGACAACTGCAGCGTCCTACTCGGACACAAGAACGATTCGTACATGCACCAAAAACACCAAGGAAAAATTAGAAAAAAAGGGCCAAACAAGCAACCACCAAGCCAATAAATACAGGGAGGGAAAAAAATGGAACAAGGACACACCTCCAACTCCACCTACATAAAGGCCACAAATCCCTACCATGATCCTTTGCAAATTCCACTGACCTGCCAGCACACAACACCATCACACAGCAACCACAGACACACTCACAGCTCATACATCACACAAACCACACACCATTACCACACCTACAAATAGCACCCTCACACACACCCAGCTAAACCTACACTCACCCCCCCACCTGCACACACACACACACACATCAATCACCACCACCACCCATCACCATGCCCCCAAAGAAGAACCATAAGTTCCTAGATTGTGAATTGGAAGTCCTGGTAGGCGAGATACTCAGGGTAGAGCCACAGTTGTTTGGTACATTGGTACAACAGACCCCCATGTCGCAGAAAACCAAGATGTGGGCGAGGATTGTCGACAGGGTGAACGCACAATCACCATGTTTGCGCACAAAGGAAGACATCCAGAACAGGAGGTATGATGTGCGCAGGAGGGTCCGGGAACTACTCAAAAGGACTACCTCCTCAGCCAGCACACCGGCAGTGGCCCTCCTGCAAAACCAGTATACCTCAGGCCCTGGGAGGAGAAGGTGCGGGCCATCCTACCACCAGTGAGCGTATACGGACTAACAGACATCCCAGAGCCTGGTGAGTACACAACTAATATATACAATATGGTGTGACAACACACACATATCACAGTCAAGGGGATAGGCAAACCATGCACACTTAGCAAATACACAGCAACCAAAAGATATTCATCCCAAGATGTGAATGCTAGTCAGACAAACACAATACCTGCCATCTCATAGTGATATGTAACTGTGTCATGAGATCTACAAACCTAACAACAAATACAGCAAGGCAGTGGCACAAATAGAACCAACAAACACTCACAGATATTTACCCACCACTAGAACACCACCTCACAGGGAAGCTCACTCAAAGGAAGGAATTCTGTGTATGCTGGTCAAGTCAGTATAGCCAATAGCATGATGGGAGTGGTAGTCACAGATATTGGTCACACCCACAATTGGCCCATCAACACCACTCTCAACCATGCTCACATCACAGGGAGTGGATAAGGACTCACAAGATGGCTGACACTGGGTACTGCTGTGGGGAGCACAAGGCCTTGCTGGGAACTGTGCACCAACAAACAGCACAACACCACTGCCTGACATCCTGAAAGCCAACTTGCACTCCCTGCAATGCAAGCACGTTGCATGGTGGGATATCTGGCTGGGTGGGAAGGAGGACTCACAGCACTGACCATAGTTACAAGCAGCTCTCCTCACACACCCCCTCAACACTAACTCTACATAACCCACATGGGAGAATGCAATGCCTCACAGCCTAACTGAAGATCCCACAAAGAACCACCACCCTGGGTTATGCTGTGTGAAGCACAGGGACACTCTTGGGACTTGTAGCCAAACAACTGCCAGGACAACACTCCCAGCCATCCTGTCAGCACAGGCACCCCACCCCACAGGGAAGCAGAGTCAAAAGGAAGGAAGGATGGGCATGCTGGGAAGGGGGGTGGAGGCAATAGCATGATGGGAGTTGTAGGCACAGATATTGCTCACCCTCACAATTGGCCCATCAACACCACTCTCAACCATGCTCACATCACAGGGAGTGGATAAGGACTAAAAATATCACAAAGAAGAGAGACTAGGGAAAAAAGGCCTTCTCTGACTCCCCTGTCATCAATGAAAACTCACTCAACAGAGAAGAACTGAAACCATTACAACTCCTTGTTCAAACCGACAGGAGCGACTGTATAAAAGGTCCTTTACTTCCAACCTTACAGAATAAGGACACAGAGGATAAGGTAAAAGCAAAAGAGAAAGAAAAAGAAAGATAACATTTGTCTTAATACTGCCCTCACACACTTTGCAGTGTCATGCTTCATCATAGGGCCGCATCTGATGTCCCGGTGCAGACCAACACCATGGACGGAGTGCAATTATTTTAGATATCTATGTGAAGAAAAGTGGTGAGGGTACAGAAGAAAGTGGTGGGAAAAACACACCAACATAAACCCACAACAAAGGGATATAAAGGAAAAGATATTCCCTTCAGAAGGGACCAAAAGAGTGCAGACACACACAATTAAAACAACCTAAGGGGAAACTGCCATCACTCTTTATTAAAGTGACCCCTTGGTAGGATTAAAAAATCAATAAACGGGATAATCAGGGGAGGTAAAGACCCCTATATCCCTGCTGCAATTACCAACATGTTTCAGCCATTATTTCACGCCCAACAGGGTCGCTCTGGCATTCGTCAGGGTGTTGGTCCCAAGTTACCTGGTCTTCACCCCTAATTGGAGTTATTACCTTATGTCAACAGGCTAGAGTCCTGCAAGATAGTATACTCTGGGAAATTTCCGAGAGAAAACAATTTCCTGTAAAGAAAAGTAGAACATGTAATTACTGTTCTACTACCTTATTCCTAAATCTTTACATAATGCCATAATGCCATACATCCTCATCCTCTGCAACACCACACCAAATGGCATATAGTTACTCCACACATAAATGGACCAACCTCTAATTGATGATTCTATCATCCTCACCATGAACTCACACTAAGGCAACACCACACTGTACGTGAGCACAAACTCGGACTCCCTTAAGTGCTTAATACATTAATATGTACCCATTTCCAAAAAACCCAAACACGTGGCCTCTCTTTACCCCTTGATGGTTATTAGACACTTTCACTCAAATTTGTCCTTAAACTTACACGGGTTTATTAGAAATTCTCCAAACCCGGGACCTTTGTGGGACCGTGGTCTTGTAATCACACTCTGGAATTCACGGAATGGGGAGGAAACAAAAACGAAACAAAACTGTATTACCATCAGATTATGTCTTTAAGACTGTCTAGGGTACTCTTCAACTCCACCCTTTCCCTATATATAAGACGTACTTCTTGACCACACCAGAGCCCCAATTACATCTCTGCCCATAGGGCCCATTGTCTAACAAAACTCTGTGTAGTGATAAATACACCAGGATTAATCTCGCGGTCGATCAACTTAACCCGATCATGTTTTGGGCAAAACTGTCCTCTTCAGTGCCAATGTATCAAGAGGTGGCAAAATAAATTCTCCCACTTCACATTTCGGCTACACAGTTAAATCACGCCGTCAGACTCGAAACTCACTACAAAAACGATAGTGATAACGTGCATAGCCCCCTCTGTGGTGCACTTACTACTCCAAAGAACCACTCAACTTCAGGTCCTCACGCAGGTCCACCGTCGATGATCTAGAAGCGCCATAACCTAGTTTATAAAGGGGATGTTGATTGGCGCTCAAGCGCAAGACACTCCCCTTCCTTAGGCGAGTCACGGGCACGTCAGTCTAATCCAACGACATCGAAACAGGACAATATCTTCCTCTCGCATTTGAAAGTTGCGGCCATCTTAAAGAAGACCACAACCTCTCTTAGGGGGTCATTACGATGGCGGGCGGAAGCACAACCGCCGTGCTGGCGGATGCAAAAACCACCAGTTACCGCCGGCACGCAGCAGTCCACACGCCCGCCCAATTACGATGCGAAAAGTAGGCCAAACACCGCCGGCAAGCCAGCAACACCGTCCGCCATCAAAGTGCGCCCGTACACGTAGCGGCGCAGCCCAACTGACACACACCGTCCGACGAAAACACGTCCCGCCCGGCGCATAAATTACGATGCCGCAAACAAACGGCTCCCACGGCCAAGAGATACCGTACGACAAACCGAAGCGGTAACACGGACGCCGAGCACGGACAACGAAGAAGCGGCTCCCCGAGCATGAATCCAGCACTGCAGGCCCTCCCCATGCTCTTGCTGATGCACCACCAAGGACGCAACGTACCGCGGAGACGCAGGTAGGCACACACACAACAAGTGCACGCAAACAGCGCACACAGTGCAAGGGCGGAAAAAGCGGACAACCCCCCCCAGCGCGTGTACACTACACATCCACCATTGCATCCACATATGACACACAGGCCAAATCGTAACATCGCGTAACACATGTGTACACACCACCTGGGACTAGGAACCAACCACCCCGTCACGGCCCCAAAGCGGCGATGACGCCGCCACACATGCGCACAACGCAGAGGCCAACCGCAGCGCTTTGCATGCGTCGCACACAGACACAGAGACACAACCAAGCAGCACACACATCAGCCCCACCCCGAACGCACATGACACGTGACAGGCCTGCCACAGACATGTCCCCAACGCCCAATTCACGGACAACACCCAACGCCACACAACCGACGCACACATGTCAGTGAAGTCACGCAACAGCAGGACACACCCCAGTGTAACAAACATGGCGAAGCACACAGCGGCGGCAACACCAACTAGGAGAAGCAGGGCTCCTTCGGGAAGAGGAACGCCAGTACCACACTGAAACACCCATACCACCCTGCACATATGAACAAGACATATAAAACGGAACACCAAAGAGCCCGGGGACCGACAACAGGTGGCCCAAGAATAACATTCACACACAAGGCCCAACGCAGAGCGGAAAGGCAGCCTGCCGCCCACACAAGGGAGAGCAGACAGCACTGAATGACCTTCCATTCCAACTCCGAAACCACAGCCCTACGAAAGAAGCCGGTGAATACAGCCATTGTCCAAGAAAAGACCAACACAGGCATGCCGAGGAGACCGACCACAGGGCAGATAGCGCATATCACAGAAGCACACAACGGACGGGGAAGAAAGAAGAAAACACTCCCCCATGTCGGCCACATGCAAGTTAATTGGAAGGAGTCACACATCACTGACCTTGAACTGTCTGAGAAGCATGTGGGATGAGGGCCCGTGTCCTCCAAACAAGCCAACAGAACACAAGTCCTGTCCCCCTACGACTACACAGAGCTCACAGCAACCTCGGAGCGTGCACATTGCAGACTGCACACACAGCCGGAGTACGCCACCACAACGCACCGCTGCGAAATGGCAACCGCAACACACCTACCCAACTACGCCGGACAGCTCAAGCTGTACAAAACCAACCTGATACATATATTGGGATGCGATCTCCTGTCCCTGCTGAACGTAAGTTACCGACTGACTTACCGCATCACATTGTTCAGCTGCGTCATGCCCGTCTTCTACTGTCGGAGGTGTCCCTACCAGCATCCCGTGGAGATATGCCTCTCCAACCCGGCATGTCTAAAGGCGGACCTGCTACCACTACTCCTCCCTCTGGACGCACACGAAAGGGCCTGCTCTGCCTATGGGGGCATGGCGTATGTGGCCAACATCGCACCCGCACTGAAATGGGACCACTGTGCCTCCACACGACGGATCATCGAGAACAGCTACATCGAATGTCACCCAGCATGCCCCATCATGGTCCTCCAAGGGACAACTTACGAACAACACCTTGACAGCCACCATCCGCTACATTGGCTGGCAAACATGTACACCACCAATGACATGGAAGCCCTGCTGGACGGCATCGCATACCTGACAACCTGTAAATTCGTCGGACCACAACGCAGGTTCCCCGATTGACCTATGATGTCCAACCCCGCACCCATGCTTAGCTTCCGCACGGACTGGCCAGTCACCACCACAACAGCCATACCAAACGACCGGCAACTGTTACCACACCATCAACGACATCGCCATGACATCGGATATGACCGAGACATGCAAACTGTTCCCCATCACATCCAGGAACACCGCATGCATCGTGGGAGGCAGTGGCATGGGGTCTGTGTATCGCACCCACATGGACGGAACTGCACGAACAACCAGGACACGACATGGATCCAGCGCCCATGGACACACACACCGCTCAGTGGACATGAATAGGTCGCCTGGAGTCTGTGGGTGCTGCACCCCTCCCACCCCCGCCCCGGGAATCCCATACCAGGACCTTTGCATGGACGACAAGTGCATACAACAACAACACGACCCCAGTGCCTGTGACATGTCCAGTAACCACCACATTGCAACAACAAGTGGCACGCCGCTGCATGCACGCAAGCACATGCCCTGATGTCATCTCACATGCACGCGTGCATGAGGAACAACCGCAGCAAACCTGTCACATGGAACTGAGATGGACTGTGCCCATGATGCCAAGCGGTCTGGTAGGCTACATGTATACCGTCTGTGTCAAAGTCCGCAGCTCCGCAGCTATACGTAAATGTACATTAGCACAGCCTTGGCCAAGCAGATGTAACTCTGAAGCCCACATCCCACATGCAACAGCCAATCACATGTAACCCCACACCCTATCCCATTTGCAATCATGCTCAGTATATCCTCAACATGTATTCCGCTGCCAGTAGTGTCCACTATACTGCATCACAGAGGACATAAGACTCAATATAATGTTTGAAACCAAAACTGTCTCCGCTGACTCATTTCACAAGTACGAATGAGAGAGGATGAGAGTATGTGAAGTACACGGCAGTCGTGACATGACCATGTAGTCCACTGGTATTGGATGTCAACGCAAATGAGTAGCACAACTGTGGAAGACACACATGTGTCGTGTGAAGTCGTATGGACGCAGTGCTCAGGTGGGTGGGTGTGACGGGTAGATGCGCACATGCCAAGTTGGAGCACGCCGTGTCGGGAGGGGTCATGAACAGTACACCACCGCTTCCCTGGGCATTGTGAGAGGACACCTGTCGGGGGGAGTGAACACGTGTGTGCACAGCAGCCGGGCACACGTACAAAGCGGTACCAGGCGCACCTCAGCCCACCCTCTGTGGACAAGCTGGATCCTGTTGTGCGCCCGCCATGCCCCTTGACAAGGCACACACAGCCCCAGTCGACCAGGTGTAACCCCAACATAGTCAATCCGCACAGGCGATACAGGGCACGGGATGGCAGTGGAGCATGGTGTGTGAGAGGTCTCCTCGCGCTCCTCCTGGTCATATCACGGAGGCAATAGAACCTCAACGTCTAGCATGGCACAAGTCAAATGGAAGTGTAGGGGGACGCACCACAGCACGAGCAGCACTGACGTCACAGGAGGTGGCTCGCACCATCCCATCCATTGCCCATTATACCAACCACGCCACATGCCATTGCGACTAAGTGCAAGCGCGTGCGCCACCACCCCCGAGCCCTCCCCAGAGAGGCCAAAGAGTGAATGTGTGGGCCATCAGTCACAGACGGACGCGGCATGGCCGCAAGGGCAGCCACAGCCACTGGGTGTCGCAGGTGGCGGATCCGGAAGGCGAAGACTGTGATGCATAGTCCATGCAGGCCGGGTCTCCATTTGGGGCACCACGCAGGTGGACGGCGTCCCGCAACACATCATACCCTGAGACAGCCCACTCGTGCAACTGGACCCACACATACACTCCTTGCCCTCTCTGGTGCGAGCTTGGGGCTGCCTGTGCAAGCGCTAGCCTCGCAGGTGCACATGCATATTGGGGGAGCGAGGGGAGGACATGAGGGCTGGGGCGAAGATGACTGTATCACTGTCAGTGAGTACAAGGGATGACCCAGATGTGGAAAGGAAGAGACGTGTCCCGTGTGTACTGCAACTAGTCGCCAATCCAACTACCCCCCATGTCCGGAATGTAAG